>OX424467.1:12937835-14140887 GCA_949152455.1 Lithophane leautieri
GTTATCCCAACGGTACCTAGCTATTATTCTGTATAACCATAAATCACACTTCTATCTGCAGTGGAAAATGGCCTTTAGACCGCAGATACATAAGTTAGTTTGATAGTGATTTTATTACTTTCTTAGTCGCAACCGGCGCACTGTGGGTCGAAAAAAGGCTCTCGAAGAAAGGAGCTTAAAGGCAAAGTCACAAATTACTAAACTAAAAAAAAATTGTTGCGCCTTTGCCTATCAGATTGTATGATTGCATATTGGCTATTAGAAGCCATGTCAAGCAAAAACCGACACTTTAAAATTGAGGCTCCAATGTCTTCGCGAGACTTTTTTCGATCCATGGTGCGGTGTGCGTGTATGGCCCGAAGTATGAACGTAAACGAAGCAAAATGAAGAAGGTGTGAGTTTATGTATGTACGTCTACCAAATGTCATTGTTGCCACCATTCTCTAGATATACACTTATACCCCTTTTCTCAATGAGATTAGGTACAAACTATAGGAAGGAAACACCGTGCTCTCGTCGGTAGAAAGTTTTTCGCAGCTGACTTATATATAACCCACGATCAGCATTCGAGTTTGAGAATGGCAATACACCTTTAGGGATATGAGGAACGGGGTGTAAAGTTCACTCATCCACCATAGAAAAGGGAGGATCCTCTGACCAGACGGGTGTTGTGTCTGGCGGGCAACTGCCCAACGATTGATGTCGAGCTCTTGTATATATTTCCATTGCACGGTAAACTTTAATTGCGCGATGCAGGATTTATGTGACGTCAGGATTTTTGTGTGACGTCTTTGATGGGTAAAAACACTAGCTTTTGCCCGTAGCTTTGTCTGCGTGAAGGTCGTAAATTATCCCAAAAGATCGCATGTGGCGATGAAGATACCGCCACACACCAATGAAGAACACATTATTTGAGAAATACAAACTTCATAAACAAACCTTGGAATACCGACAACTCTAAAATACCTACCACATGTACTACAACATTTTTACTTTTTAACCCCTATACCAAGCTGTCAGTGTAAATCTTTCATTACATGCAGTGTGCAGTGTTCAGTTGCGTATCTTTCCTGTCTGGCGTTCGTTCAGTGCCACCAACCGACTGCGGGCTGCACTGACATACACTTTCAAACACCACGGAATATGAGTCTACGTTTATACAGTGATTTTTATTGTTTTATATTTTCATAGTAACTACTCCAAAAATATTCCTATTCAATGTAACGTAGTAACGCCAGAGCATAGTCATAGTATATGATTTATTGATTATTATTATACTTGGTTCTTTTGTCCAAAAACGAATTGTTAAGCACTTTAAGGCTCTTATATACTGGCGCGAATTGAAGCGCGACGCGACGCCGCTGCATTATTCGCCGTGAAATTTTCTCAGAAATTGTTTTGTTAAAATTCGCGTCGCGCGACAAATCGCGCCAGTATGTAAGAGCCTTTACGCTGTGGTATGATTTTTATTGTTTCCCAGTTTCACTGTATCAAAGTCTTCAAGTCAGAGTTTGGTCCTTATGACAGCGTATGATATGTCTATTATACCTAATCCTTGCATCTCATCCGGACAGACATCCTGACACTATAATTTTTATTGGCACGTAATATTAAAATATCTTTAAAATTTAAATATATTATATCCATCGCGAAAAACTCATAGCAGTGGGATTTATTATGACGGCGGCTGTAATTTTGGTTTCAGTCAGCGAGCTACTAATTTTCGTCTACCGTTCTACCAAATGAGATGCTATTACGGTTCCTGGTAGCCTGATCGGTGGCATAATGAGCACGTTACATTGACGTATCAATTAAGGAGGAAGGATGAATGTGTTAGCATGACAATAGATAGAAAAACCAGCTATCTAATTGCGTAACTTATTTTCGTAACCGATTAAGACTAATTTGTTTCATTTTGGCAGTTTTACAACGTTCATTGCGTTATTTACGTTGCTTAGCAGATTTTTTTTTCGAATTTATTAAGCAATTGGATTTGGTCCAAACCGATTCTAATAAAAATAAATATTCCCACGATCCGCCATTTTGCGGCCGGACATCGATTAGTCCAGACGACGCCGACGGACCGTGGGAAGGTGTACGTGCGGGGTATCGCAGACATCGGAAGCGCGTCTCTGGTCGTCTGCCGTGCGTGTTCGTCTACAATATTGCCGATCGGTGGGTTTCCATCATTATTCTGATTGATCGTGTATTACGCAATTAGGGTGCAGTATAACATGCGTCCAAAACAATGCTTTAAAATATATAGATGAAGTAAAGCGGCATTTAAAAGAAAACATGACTGGCTGAATAAGATTATACCAATTTTAACTGCATAATAAATTGAGTTTCAACAATTTTCCAAAATAATTAAGTAATCGCACGACACCAGAGTTCCGTAATTTTTAAAAACGTTCGCATTCGCATCTAATTCGCAATTTGTCAAAAATACAATCAATTTATCAACATTTTTGACAAGTTTGACAGATTGTGACTTGAAAATGAAAGTACGAGAATTAGCCCTCTGATATATTAGCCGTTGTCACACTACGGCACATTTGTATCAGCACAATACTCGGTATCACTTGTTAGGATTTTAGTAACTCATTACATAATTATACCTAGTGGATGTAATAAATCCGTTTTACATTTATGGTAAACGCATTTATGTTATCAACTACCGCCTTCTTGCTTGAATCATGTAACGGTCGGCGGGCGCCCCACTCACTATGCGCATGACACCTAGTCTATTTAAACGACGAAACGGCCGTGCGCAGGGCAGTTGTTCCAGCGACGCCGAAGTATAAAGACTAAAAGAGTCACTCTGTATAAAATATTTACTATCCATTGAAGCAAGGCCAGGTCAGGTCAGTTAATTTTGTATTTTATATTTAAATATCTGTGTGCTTTCTATTGTTATTATTCTTAAATTGCATAATAGCCATGCCACGTACTTTAGACCTAAGATGTATAATGTCATTCTGGTGCTAATAATATCCTATTTAAAGTGTTTTATGTTCCAATAAATGTTTGTGAGATTATGCAAAGTTTCATTCCATACACTACCTTAAATAACCTAAGAGCTTATATAAATAGATCAGTACTTACACCTAAATAACCTAAAGCTTACAAATAGTTCAGTACTCGCACTACACCTAAATAACTTAAAGCTTGTAAATAGTTCAGTATTTACATCTCAGAAGTGGGATAGACGAGTAAAAGTAAAAATAATATTACTACCTACTCGTTTATCCTGCCCACAGGTTATCGGTTGAAAATTTTGTTTATTTTTTTTTATTTAAAAAAAATATTTTTTTTTTATAAATATGACATTATACCTTAGTGTATTGTTGTAAGGTGTTAAATACTATGTGTAAAATATAATTATTCCATTCGAATGTTTTTATGATACCTATTTAATTGCAATGTGGAAACACTTCATCATTACACAGCTTTGCCAGGGCTACCCTCTGGAAGCAGTTCGTCATTACACGGCTTTGCCAGAGCTACACTCTGGAAGCACTACATCATTACACGGCTTTGCCAGGGCTACTCTCTGGAAGCACTTCATCATTACACGGCTTTGCCAGGGCTACTCTCTGGAAGCATTACATCATTACACGGCTTTGCCAGGGCTACCCTCTGGAAGCATTACATCATTACACGGCTTTGCGAGGGCTACCCTCTGGAAGCATTACATCGTTACACGGCTTTGCCAGGGCTACTCTCTGGAAGCATTACATCATTACACGGCTTTGCCAGGGCTACCCTCTGGAAGCATTACAGCCTTACACAGCTTTGCCAGGGCTACCCTCTGGAAGCGTTACATCATTACTCGGCTTTGCCAGAACTACTCTTTGGAGGCGCTTCACCATTGCAATGTTTTTTTTTTAATGTCTTACTAAAACATTCGAATGTGTACTCTTCAACACTTGCTTCGCCAAATGCTCATCCGTTTTATGCTATGGATTTTCCAAAGCACTTTTGGTGGGTGTTAACAGTGTCATTATCATTTTAGTGATGACGTTGTTAGTTTCAGTTTTTCAGCCAATAATAATCATCAGTGTTGCTATCAAGTCAAGTGTAGTAAGGCTTGAGCACATTAATCAAGGTTTAGCCCCATCAAGGCTTGGCCACATTAATCAAAGCTTGGGCACATTAATCAAGGCTTAGCCTCATCAAGGCTTGGCCACGTTAATCAAGTCTTGGCCACATTAATCATCAGTGCTACTATCAAGTAAAGTATAAGGACTGGGCACATTAATTGTCAGTGCTACTATCAAGTCAAGTGTAAAGCTTGGACACGTTAATCTTCAGTGCTGCTATCAAGTCAAGTGTAAGGCTTGGGCACATTAATCAAGGCTTGGCTACATTAATCATCAAAGCTTGGCCACATTAATCATCAGTGCTGCTATCAAGTCAAGTGTAAGGCTTGGGCACGTTAATCGTCAGTGCTGCTATCAAGTCAAGTGTAAGGCTTGGGCACGTTAATCGTCAGTGCTGCTATCAAGTCAAGTGTAAGGCTTGGGCACGTTAATCGTCAGTGCTGCTATCAAGTCAAGTGTAAGGCTTGGGCACGTTAATCGTCAGTGCTGCTATCAAGTCAAGTGTAAGGCTTGGGCACGTTAATCGTCAGTGCTGCTATCAAGTCAAGTGTAAGGCTTGGGCACGTTAATCGTCAGTGCTGCTATCAAGTCAAGTGTAAGGCTTGGGCACGTTAATCGTCAGTGCTGCTATCAAGTCAAGTGTAAGGCTTGGGCACGTTAATCGTCAGTGCTGCTATCAAGTCAAGTGTAAGACTTGGGCACGTTAAACATCATAGTGCTGCTATCAAGTATAAAGCTTGGGCACAAGTGCTGTTATCAAGTTTGAGTAACTTGGGCACGGTGCTGGTATCAAGCAGGCACGAAGTCATGTCTACCGGGGGAGCAGCTGCAGGCGCAGATCATGAGAATTCGCCGTATGCCTCAAGCAACGAGTCTATAATTCTCTGTACTCGTAGCGGCCAACCTCAAAGACCAGGAACGTCACCCAAACGTTGTCACCAGTCACGTTCGTCGGAACATGCATGTAAACAACGCATTAAGTCCCGCAAGCTACGAGTACGCCGACGTCGTAAATCACGAGATTCAAGATCTGGTAGCAGTTCAGAGGATCGGTCTTCATCGGCTAAACGACATCGACGAACTCGTCAAACTAACGATAGAATATGTGACAGACGTGAGGGGAATAAAAGACAGCGAACTAGTAGTAATTCTGATCATTCAACTAATTCTAAACAAAGAAAACGACGTCATTATTCCCCGAATGTTCAGTCACATAAACGTGTAAATACTAATATAGATAATAAAGATAATACTAACAGTATTTTGGATAAGTTTTTAGATATTCTTAAAGATGCAAAAGGTCGGTCTGGCTCCAAACTTTCCTTAAATAACGTCATACCAGAATTTGATCCAATGACAAAAGATCAAACCATCTTGATGTGGCTTACTAAAGTGGAGGAGTGTGCAGAGATCTATGGATGGGACGAAAAAGAAACTATCCATTTTGCCCTTCCAAAATTAATCGGTTTTGCAAAAATTTGGTACCAGGGTCTCAGCACAGTCCTTTACTCATGAACCGAATGGAAAAGAAAATTGGTAGAAAATTTTCCTTGTCGTGACGATTACGCGGAACTTCTAATAGCAATGTTGGCCAAAAAAGCCCGTTATGGCGAATCATTGGAACACTACTTTTACGAAAAAATGAATCTATTAAATAGATGCGGAATTAAAGGTCGTAAAGCGGTTGACTGTATTCTCAACGGAATTGAAGATCGCGCTGTCAGAGTCGGTGCTCAGGCTGCCCAATTCCGTGAGCCTGAAGAGGTACTGAAATACATAAAAACCGTTAAAATAGGTTCTACTAGAGATGCTGGGGAAAGACATCAAAAACATGAGAGGAGGGCTACTGGAACTACCACCTCCACTAGACGAAACGGTCCTGAACCGAAAAGGTTAGTATGTCACAATTGTAATGAAGAAGGTCACAAAAGTATCCATTGCCGGAAGACATCAACAACGTGCACTAATTGTAGTAAGTTGGGCCATTTAAGTACTTATTGTAGGTTCAGGAAACAAAAGCCACAAGACAGCAATCAAAAAGACACTGTTGAAGAAAAATTAGTATCAGAACTAACATCAGGTGAGTCTAATTCAAAATATATTTTTAATATCCTGATCAACAATAAGGAATTAGTATGTCACGTTGATTTGGGTAGCCAATGCAGTCTTATTAGGGAAAGAGAAGCTAAAAGTTTAAAACTTTCTATCGAAACCAAAGATTTACCTTTGATGAGGGCAATAGGTGGAAATTACGTGAGTCCGTTGGGTAGGTCCAGGGTTAATGTTAACGTTCAAGGTATAGAAGAAAATATTGAAATTCTTATCGTTGAAAATCGCACTCTGAAATATCCCGTGTTACTGGGACACACTTTTACAGAATTACCCGACATAATCATTACCAAAACTCCTAGTGAAATCATTTTTGAAAAGACTAGTGTTGATACTAAACTGTTTTTGAGGGTTTCGGAAGACGTTTCTTTGTCACAGTGCGAAATAGCTACCGTTCCAATACGTTCATGCAATCATTTCAATGGGAAAATATATGTCAATGGTTCTGTGCGGGGCGCGCCCGGTAATGAATATTATTTATTTCCCGGAGGATACGATCTTAAATCGGGTATAGGTCGAGTAATCGTATTCAATATGAGCAATTCACAAATAACCTTTGCCAAAAATATATTGTTGACGCGTGCCTTCCCTAATATCATTCAAGAGGTCTCTGTTGTCTCTGTTGATAAATCTAATTTCGATGAATACTTACTCGTTGGTACCACAATTACAAATGAACAAAAAGTTCAATTACAATGTTTACTCAATAAATTTAAAGATTGCTTCTCTTCTAATTTAAAAGATTTAGGACTAACCTCTGCGGGAGAAATGTTAATAGAGTTGGAAAATTCTGAACCAGTAGTTTATAGACCTTATTGGATGTCTTTTGCGGAGAGGAACCTCGTTCGCGATATGGTTAGTGAAATGCTTGACGCAGGTATAGTCAGAGAGTCCTCGTCGCCGTATGCGAGTCCGATAGTTCTTGTTAAAAAAAAGACCGGTGAAAAAAGACTATGCGTCGATTACCGCGCTCTAAATAAACGAACTAAAAAGGATCATTACCCCCTTCCCAGAGTAGAAGACCAATTAGATCAACTTGCTGGCAGTAAAATGTTCATTTCCCTTGATTTGGCATCCGGCTACTACCAAATACCTATTTCCACGTCTTCTCAAGACAAAACTGCATTCGTTACCCCAGACGGTCAATACGAATACACTCGGATGCCGTTTGGCTTAGTTAATGCCCCGTCAGTTTTTCAAAGAACCATAAATAAAATACTTTCTGAAGCAAAAATCAAATATGCTCTGGTCTATATGGATGATATCCTCATCCCAGCACCAACGTTTGAGGAAGGTCTTGTTAGGCTTCAGGAAGTACTAACTCTCTTACGCAAAGGAAAACTAACATTAAAACTTTCCAAATGCCATTTCTTCTTTGACAAAATAGACTTCTTAGGTTTCGAAGTCAGCTCTATGGGTATTAAACCAGGCACTCGCAAAATCGAAGCAGTGGCAAAATTCCCGACACCAAAGAACCAACACGAAGTCAGACAGTTTATCGGTTTGGCTAGTTTTTTTCGTAGATTTGTAAAAGGTTTTGCTGTCATTTGCAGACCATTGACGGATCTTTTGAAAAAGGACTGTCGGTGGAAATGGGCTAAAGAACAAAATGACTCATTCGATTCTTTAAAACAAGCTCTTATTACTCGGCCGATACTGGCTCTATATGATCCAAAAAGAGAAACTCGGTTACACACTGACGCGTGTAAGTATGGTGTTGCGGGTATTCTAATGCAAAGATGCGACGAAGGTCTTTTCAAACCAGTCTCTTACTTCAGTCGGAAAACGACCCCAGATGAGCAACGAATGCATTCGTTTGAATTAGAAACACTTGCAGTTGTAGCTTCACTCAGCAGATTCCGTGTTTATCTTCTTGGAACTCCATTTAAAATATTAACGGACTGCAATGCGCTTCGTACAACTTTAATAAAACGTGATTTAGTTTCGCGAATTGCGCGTTGGTGGGTCCAACTCCAAGAGTTTGATTGCGAAATTGAGTATAGGCCGGGTACAGGTATGACGCATGCAGACGCTCTAAGTAGAAATCCGGTGGACAAGGCGGTTATAGAAGATCACTTACTTGACGTTCTATCAACCGAATTGGAGGATTGGATCGCAACGGTCCAATCCACGGATGAAGAGATCTCCCGGATTAAACAAATTTTGACTGATCCGGAATCCGTAAACGTTTCGGAAATAGTCGGAAACTACAAGCTAAAGAACGGTAAGGTATATCGTTTATTAAATTATAACGGAGATGATTGCGTTCGATGGGTAGTACCGAAAGGGGTGCGTTGGCAAGTTGTTAAAATGAACCATGATGACATCGGTCATTTTGGCTTCGAAAAAACCCTTTCTCGAATTCAACAATCATTTTGGTTCCCGAAGATGAGACGTTTTATAAAAAAATACGTCCGATCATGTTTGGAATGTGCTCACCACAAGGGCACGACGGGGAAACAGCAAGGTGAGTTACATCCAATCCCAAAGGTAGAGATACCTTTTCATACTATTCATGCTGATCACCTGGGGCCATTCGTTCGTAGCAAACGAGGTAACATTTATATTCTAGTTATAATAGATGGTTTTACAAAGTTCATTAACATTTCACCCGTCAAGAATACAAAGACATCAACCACAATAAGAGTTTTTCGAGAACATACGGAACACCTGTTAGGTTGATCACCGATCAGGGCACTTCCTTTACAAGTAATAGCTTTCGATCATTTACAAAATCATTAAGTATAAAACATATCCTAAACGCAGTTGCCACGCCACGAGCCAATGGTCAAGTGGAACGATTTAATAGGACAATCATCGATGCCCTTTCTACTAAAATGCATGGTAAGGATGAAAGAACATGGGACGAATTTATCCCTGACGTGCAAATTGGACTAAACACTACAGTGCACAAAACTACAGGTAAGACCCCTTCAGAACTATTATTTGGCGTACGACTCAAAAGTCAGACTGAGAACAGGCTCAGTGAAGTCATCGACGAAGTCATAGAAACTATTGCGTCAGAAGATCTGGAGAAAGAAAGAAGCAAAGCGGGAGAAAGAATCAATGACCAACAGATTAAAGATAAGGTAAGGTTTGATTCAAAGCGTATTAAGAACAAATCCTATACAGTAGGAGATTTGGTAAGTGTAAGAAGGGAAATCCCGAATACTGGTAAGTCCAAGAAATTAATTATGAAATTTCAAGGACCCTACAGGATCGTTAAAGTTTTGCCCAATTATCGTTATTTAGTAACGGATACCCCTCTCACGCGAAAAAAAGGCTGTCGTAATTATGAAAACATTATTGCAGTAGATAAAATGAAACCATGGCTTAGTTTTAATCAAAACTTTGGTAGTTCAGAGTCCGAATGTGAAAACGTAGCATCGGGATCCGAGCAATCGAACGATACATCATAGAAAACACTGCTTTAAAACTTGCTGTAATGTAAAATTGCGACTATGGCGAGAAATGAATGTATTATTTGCAGAATTAATTTATAATAAATATTTAAGATCGCAGTATTGTTTCTGCTAATTTATAATATTGTATATCTTGTGATAAAACATTATTACTTCTATTACATATAGTGTAAGTACAAAAAAAAAAAAAAAAATAAGTCCGTATTGTAAATTCTTTATTTTAAATTGTATCTTTGTTTTATGTGCTGTATTTATAATAATTTAATTGATGTGTTAAAACATTAATTCATTCTTTTTTTTTCTGTTAGAACTTATTTTTAATATTGTGGTGTTTCGTTATTTTATTTTTTTAAACTGCGTTTTGTTTATAATAAGTAGTTTTAATAATTTAAGTACAATTATCAAAATTAATGATCAATCAACGGAGATTCATACAAATTGTATTATTAAAAAAATAGATAATTTAATAGATATTAATCATAATATTCTGAAGACAAAAGAGCGAAGGGTCTTGCTCTAGCAGGATGGCCGAGCTGTTAGGATTTTAGTAACTCATTACATAATTATACCTAGTGGATGTAATAAATCCGTTTTACATTTATGGTAAACGCATTTATGTTATCAACTACCGCCTTCTTGCTTGAATCATGTAACGGTCGGCGGGCGCCCCACTCACTATGCGCATGACACCTAGTCTATTTAAACGACGAAACGGCCGTGCGCAGGGCAGTTGTTCCAGCGACGCCGAAGTATAAAGACTAAAAGAGTCACTCTGTATAAAATATTTACTATCCATTGAAGCAAGGCCAGGTCAGTTAATTTTGTATTTTATATTTAAATATCTGTGTGCTTTCTATTGTTATTATTCTTAAATTGCATAATAGCCATGCCACGTACTTTAGACCTAAGATGTATAATGTCATTCTGGTGCTAATAATATCCTATTTAAAGTGTTTTATGTTCCAATAAATGTTTGTGAGATTATGCAAAGTTTCATTCCATACACTACCTTAAATAACCTAAGAGCTTATATAAATAGATCAGTACTTACACCTAAATAACCTAAAGCTTACAAATAGTTCAGTACTCGCACTACACCTAAATAACTTAAAGCTTGTAAATAGTTCAGTATTTACACACTCGAACAACTGACAAGAAGTATCATCAATGTGACATTTATCGTGCCGTAGTGGAGCTAGGGCTTAACATATAATTCGATATGTGTCTTTCCATTCGGATACACGGGGTCCATTACGGTAATTAATAATCCATTAACGGCTCCAGTTTGCTGTATACGAGAATGAAGCCTTACGTAAACATTTTGCTTTGATTATGGAATTTATGATGAATTAAAATATTACGACCTGGTGCACATTGATCTTTGTTTTTCAAATGCACACTTGCACGTATAAAAATGAATTAAGGAGTTAACATGGATTTACAAAATAGAAAAAAACAACATTATGTAGGTACTTGCAGAATAAAATACTAATATTATAAATTCGAAAGTAGCTCTGTCTGTCTGTCCGTCTGTCTGTCTGTATGTTACCTTTTCACGCCTAAACCACTGAACGGATTTCGACAAAATTTGGCAAGGAGATAGATGGCATCCTGGGAAAGGACATAGGGTACTTTTTATCGAAATACCCAGCGGGCGAAGTCGCGGGCGGGAGCTAGTATTAAATAAAGTATGGAAGAACGGGACATGTTGCACCGACCCCAAATAAATCGGGATAAGGGTAGGAGATTGATGATTAAATCCTAACTATATAATCCTAACTAATGTTATAAATGCGTAATAAAATGGAATGTGAGCTTGATTGTTTATTTGTTTGTTACGCTTTCACGCTAAAACGGCTGAACGGCTTTGGATGAAATTTGGCACAGAGGTAGAGCAGGATCTGGAAAATTACATAGGATACCTTTTATCCCGATATTTCCACGGGATCGAGACTTATGCGGGCGAAACTGCGGAGCGCAGCTAGTATTAAATAATAATCGAAATTGTCTTGATATCTTTTCAATTACGGTAAGCCAGCAGAAAAAAGCTATAATATTAATTCAATAAAGTTTTTTTATGTACCTACTTTATTCCATCTGCAAATAGCTACCCAATGCATGCAATATGCATGTCGTGTATTCGATATTCAGTGATTCCATACAAATGAGTCTACTTGTGTATAAACTGAAAGCTCACCAAACATATTGTGTATACTTATCTTACTTGAAAGAGCTTGCAGTCACAAACTCTTTGCATAATGTGAGCAAAACATCACATTACGCTTTTATTCTTAGACGGGGTAAGCAGTGTATACTAACCCCAGATTTCGCCAGTTGGGGTAAATCTAGTCTCCAAGTTCCTACTCAGCTACTGAGATGAAAAACCTGCATGCTTAGCATGACCGCAATAAAAACGGGTTTTGTCGACGGAAGAATAGATAAAATGACAGATAAACAATCGCAATCTGTCATTTTGTCTATTCTTCCGTCGACAAAATCCGTTTAATGGATGTCATTACTCTACGCGTGTTGTTAACTGTTCGCCTGAATCTAGTACCTTCCTATATCCGTTCAGCAGTCGCGTTGGCTATGCGACCATTAGACCCACAATCAACTCTTCTATACCTACTTTGAAAAAAAATAGTATTAAAAAAAAATACAAATAGACGAACATAGAACCTCCTCTTTTTTGAAGAAGTCGGTTAAAAAGCTAGAAAATTTCAACGTTTCCATTATACGAAAACGACCAAGACAATTCTCCATTTTCTCGATCGTAAAAACACAACTATCAGATAATTTTAATTGTTCGAGTCCATTGTGAAATAACCCACAAAAAGTTCAAATAGATTTCCGAGCGAACGCGGCGCTCCGTCGCCGTTTTGCATTGTTAGATAAATTCCTCGCGCCGATGCCTTGAGTTCCTTAGTTCTTCCCCGCCATTTCTTTTACTAATTATTGCTCCACAGAGGCGGTACTGCGGGAAATGGGCGTAATAAGATCTTTTGTAATCCCATTTATTAATTTTTGTCTCTCATTATTCTCTTCCTTTACAACGGTGGTTGGTTCTAAACTCCGTGGTTCTAAACCACGGTCGTGTCGGTCGTGTTGGTTGTGTCAGTGAACGTAATTATATTTCGAAGAGATTTCCATGTCACCCGGATACGATGTTTCGTTTTAAAGCCGTGTTGTTTGCGAGATAACAAATTGTTATTTCTTAAGACTGGTTGTAGACGATCGACTAAGCTGTGCTGTTGTTTCAATGGCGTAATGTTGTGTTGTATAGTTTTGCTGGAAAAATGAGCACTGTTTGATCTTTTGACACATTGCGAATAATAATGATTTCATAGTTTCTTGAAAACCGTTTTGGATCGATTTTAAAATCGTAACTCAGAGACGTGGCCTAAAAATAATCAATCATGAATTAATTGATCGGGGAAGCCAACCTAAACACCGATTTTAACATAATTGGGAAAAACGAAAATGTTATTCGATGTAAAATGAATGTAAGTCCATTTTTTACTGCCCCGTTGGTCTCGTGGTCGCAAGCTCGACTGCTGAGCGTGGGGTCTTGGGTTCAACCCCCGGGTTGGGCAAAGTTTTATTGGGTTTTTCCATTAGGAATTTCTTAGTAACAGCCAGAACTTTCAGCCGTTGACCCTGCGCCTCATCTCTCTCCGGGCGTGTCGGACTGCAGTCCCATCGGACTATGAGTGTGAGTGAACAGAGAGTACACCTGTGTCTGCGCACACACTTGTGCACTACAATATCTCCCGTGCTGGTATCCGCTGAGATTAGTCACCATGGCCGAAACTCGGTCTGGAGGACTATTGCTTATTACTATTCGATTAAAGTGAATGATTTGATAATTTTTAGTGATGTCTCTGAGAGCCAGAGTACTCAATATGTATAGGTACTATAATCTTCATAAGTTTTAACTACTACACCTTTGTTTTACTATCTACAGTCATACTAAAAGCAAAGCAGTGCAAGTCCCCAATAAGTTCTCAAATCTGTCTCTAACTACTCGGACATTATTCGACCAAATCCAAATTCCATTACGACTAGTCTGTCTGTAACTAAACTGAAACTTAGATACAAAGCACAATCCACCGCTATTATTGTAAGCGACTAATTACAAGACTAACTTCACCTATCTTATGTCGCACTAATCTACAGCATTCGCTACTTAAGGATCAAGGCGGTGCGGTGTGTTATATGAGTACTAAATGAACTTGATGTGATCGTTAATTTGGAGAATGTAATTATGTCTGTTTGTTGCTGATTTTTGTAGTTTGTTTACATTTTGTCTTCATATTATTATCCTGTATTTTATTTATCGTTGTTTATCACAACATTTTGTGCCAGTGTTTGCAATTTTAATTATGAGTTTGATTGTGAGTTTTGACGAGTAGATCTGTTACGTAAACTTAACTCGTGAACACGTAGAATACATTAATAGATCCTATAACGCCTTTCTGTTCACTTTGGGGATTAATGAAGCGACTGCACGCTATACGAATATGAATGCATTTTGCAAAATGATTCCAATTGAGTAGTAATGATTGCCACTACTGTCACTTTAATGAAATCGATAGAATATTACTTATAATAGACGTTGATATATTTAGTAACCTATTCCGCTTAACTATTCCTCAAGAGTCATAAAACCTTTTAAGAAAAAGACACGTGTTTTACCTCTCAACGAGGCATCCTCAGGATGACGATTAACCAGTCGCGAACCCGAACGTAACGTGTTGCCACGCCAAGCGCTGGACTCAGAGCCTCTCTGCGTCCAGCGCTTGGCGTGGAAATTTCTTACAGGGTTTTTAGGGCTCTTGAGGAATAGTGAAGCGAGATAGGTTACAAATATATCAACGTCTATTGTATTTTATAATGTATTGCCGTAAATAAGGTATGCCCAAAATAAATTAACATTAATACTTACAAATAAATACAAATTCTTATTGTAACCTCTATTTTCACCTTAGAAGACATCACACATTCTCATTAGTAGGTACCTTGATATTAATGTTCAGACGAAACGATATTTAAACCTGAATTTCCGTATCATTTCTTTACCACCACCGAAATGAAAAGAGAATAAACAAAGCCCATATATTACCGTGAGTGCCAATTAATTCATGTGAGTAAAATGTAATGTACCTAATTATCTGGATTGTCTCGCTTTGCATTGAACTGACGCCTCATATACGTGGGTTTGGAGGTAAAATAAATAACAGGAGTAAATCCCTTTATAGAATGAAAGAAAATGATTACTTACCAAATTGATTTAAATCAAATTGTACTTATAAAAATAAGTGTATGGTAATGTATATTTCGCATGGTTATAACAGTCTTGTAATGCCTATGCATTATAAACAACATAGGCACTTACTTTTAGTGCTCCTTTGGCAGTTACATAAGTAATAATATGCAAAAAAAACAGCTATGAACCTGGGAAATGTAGAAAAAGCTTCGGGAATATGGATTAATAACAGGCAAGTACCTATTCGATACCGTTCGCAGTCTGAACTACAAGAAGAACTATCAAATCAGTAACTTACACCTTCCACGTCCAAAATTTTTCACAAACAAAATGTGCAACAGCCTGAATAGATTCAATTTTCATATTTTTCTTTTCAATAGTCGATTGAAATGCAAATATCAAGCGCTCGAGACTAGACTAGCTCGAGACTAGATTATTCTGGAAGTGAAGATGTATCATTTATTATAGAGTACTTACCCCCCTAGATATTCCGTTTAGGAAAATCCTACGAAGGTAAATCTGAAGCTATAACATGAGTGAAAAAAACGTGAGGGAATCGCCATTAAGAATACAAAACCCATCGCGGTGTAAATGTTAGTTTCCTTTATTTGCAAGAAGATGTCAATAAAATGAATCATGACGTCTGCAGCCATATAAATAGATCAGATTTTTCAACGTGCCATTTCCAAATCGGACCCGATGAAGAGTGGGCCCTAAGACCGGCCCCTTTGGAACACCGCACAATATCCAACCCCAGCCCTAAGCATCCATACAGATAGATGACGTATTTTTGTACCGTTAATTACAAGGTGAGAGATGAGCGACGAGGCAGAGGCGAGAAGAAACCAGATTTCTAATATTATTGGAATAAAAACCCTCACTGAGGATGCACGATAGTGTCAAATGCTAGTTCCTTTTTTTAGGGAGAAGAAGACGCCTTTGCTTCGCAGTAAGATCGTTGCAGGCAGACAAAAAGTATTCAGGTCAAAATCGACTCAGATTTTCTAACCCCTCAACATTTTTACATTTCAAAGTAACCTCTCAAGTCCTCTCTTTACATATGAAATTTTTGCAATCTGATAGAAGTCAGTGTTGCGGGTAACTCAATTGTCAAATGCTCAGCAGTTGTCCGGACCAACGTTTTAAAGTAACCTAATGTGTGCACACAGATGGTACGAGTATGTGGGTGACAGGGTTGACCAACGTCTGTAATTGGCAGAATATTATTCCATTTGACGGTATAGATGGTCGTATTAATTCCGACTTATGAATATGGAAACCGCATACTCATGTGACAGAATTATTAACTGAAAGGTGCCGGAAACAGCAGAACGGATTTAGATGAGATTTAACACGTGGTGCCCTTAATATTGGGCATTTTGATCATTGTAATGGGAAGCTAAGCACTTGAGATATTTAAGTTAAATATTTGGCATATTTGACATTGCCAACTTTCAGAATGAAAGATAGGTTTAGAGATATAAAGAAAAATAGGTTTGTTTGTCACAGAATCACGTGCAGTTAAAAAGATAAGTAAATTGGAGTAAAAAAACAAAACAGATCTATATCACACAGTAGAAGTAGTCGGCAGCTGCACGTCGGTCGTGACTGTGACAAGAAGGTTTCCACTCTGCATGAAGATGTGCTTTGGGGGACTCTCACCACAGCACAGCGCTGATTAGTAGTGGTCACCCGAAAACGACGTAAAGAAACCAAGTCGGGTTTAAAGACTTGTACAGATAAATTGATTTGTGCATTCTGAAATTTAAGCTCACCGTTCAGTTTTATAACAATCAAAAGATAAAGTTGAATAAAATTTGTGTTACCTTTGAGATACAACCAGTATACGATCTAACTCTCAATATTTGTTCTCCTTTCCCAATATGATAAAGGATGACTAATAAAATCTTCCAATACTCCAAACAACTATAGATATACTACTACACTACAATAGTAATATATTTCACCGAACAACCCTGCATGTAATCGACCGAGCGGACGGAGACGTCAATTGGGTTTGGGTTCCCCGTTCGATATGCAGATGGCCCCTCGTTAGTTGTCCGCTCTTATGTAGGTACCTTTACAAAGTCGTGGCACCTAATACATTTACTTGGAGCGAAATTGAAACATGCTGTATGTAACTGGCCTAATAGTGACTGTCAGTTCTTAATTATGGAATTTGAATATGGAATGAGGCCGGTGCAATTGCAATTTTGGAGTTTGTCTGGTCATTGAAATGTGGGTATTAGACATTATTTCCATTTCTGAATTTTCTTCAGTCGTGTGAGCGTCTTTAAAGATCTGTAAATAAGACGGTTCGTGAACTAACCGTAAAGAACACATTCTCGTTCTCGGCACGTAAGTAGATGTAGGGGTTTTTATTTCTATTTATCCGTATCGAAAGTCTGGAGACTCTGCCTGTGTGTGGGTTACCTTTTCACGCCTTAAAAGATTTCAATTACACACTGGTAGACCATGACCTCAGATAGGACATAGGACACTTCTATCCCAGTAGTACGTTCTTTTGGGATAATTTACGACCTTCACGCAGACAAAGCTACGGGCAAAAGCTAGTGTTTTTACCCAACAAAGACTTGACGTCACACAAAAATCCTGACGTCACATAAATCCTGCATCGCGCAATTAAAGTTTACCGTGCAATGGATATACATACAAGAACCCGACATCAATCGTTGCCCGCCAGACCCAACACCCGTCTGGTCGGAGGATCCTCCCTTTTCTATGGTGGATGAGTGAAATTTACACCCTGTTCCTCATACCCATATGAGTTGAAAGAAGTTTACTATGAGTTCGTTAGGAACGCGGCAAGCGCACCTAAGCCGCGCAGATAGAGCGAAGAAAAAAGTTATAATAAAAATCTGTATTCTTGCTACTTGCACCACAACCAAAAGCTGTGGTCTGACGCAGCGTTTATTCCGTAATTTTGTTTTGGACATAAAACAATATAGTGTTTTTAATATGATTACCTCCTCTAGCTCAGAATATCTCTTCACTAACGACTTGCTTACAATGTTATCTGCTAACTACATTTTCAGATTATTGTTGTTGAAGCAATTCAATTTATTGTTTTAGAGTAGAAGGTACTTTGATGAATTATTTTATTCTGTGCCTAGCAGAGGAAGTCACTTGAGTTGATAGGTTGGTTGGTTAAGTACAGCCGCACGGGTCGATCCAACAGGTTAAGCTACACTTGCCGAGGTTGGTCTATGGATGGGTGATCATCCTTACATACCGAGACTCCTCCGTGCCCCGGAAAGGACGTTAAGCCGTTGGTCCTGGCTGTTATTTGTGGATCTTTGACATTCGTTACGGGTCGCCAGAAGCCCGGAAGTCGGACAACCAGTCTTGCCAAGGGGTATCGTATTACACAGTTACTGGGTAGTGGAGGTCAGATAGGCAGTCACTCCATGTAAAATACTGGTATTCAGCTGCATCCGGTTAGACTGGAAGCCGACCCAAATATAATTGGGAAAAGGCTAGGCAGATTGAGGTTGGTTGGTTAAGTAAAGTCATAATTTTACTGGTGTATTTAGAAAAACACAATTATAATCGCTAATCATAGTTATAATCAATATATATTGGTGTAGGCAACAGTGCGGCTTAAAAGATAATGTAGTGACAAAAATCTCTTTAAAAAAATCTAAATCTAAATCTATTTTAATCTCTTAATCTTTTTAATTTTTGTCACTACGTTATCTTTTAATTCATCATTGATGAATGAAAGACGACTAACAAAAGGTACAAGGCAGATGTGAGTTGGAACGCAGGGAGGAGACGCCCTAGGAGGACATATAGTGGTGATGTTCTTCAGAAAGGTCAGCATTGCGATTCTATAACCATCTCATCATGTAAACTTAGGTGAAGTGAGCGTGGAGTGAGCTGTCATTGTCATCGACACCTAAGGCAGTGACAGTTTACTCCACGCTCACTTCACCTAAGTTTTCACGGTATGATGGTTACAGAATCGACCGGCAGGTGCGTAGTACTCGCAACCGGCGTGCGTGTATGACCAGAATACCTATGTACATATGATCGTAAACGAGGGAAAGGAGCATGTAAGGATCGTAGCATTCCGTAGCGTTCTGTAGTTTCTGCCTACCCCCATGGGAAGAAGGCGTGAGGTTATATAATTATGTATATTGATCCCACTGTTGGGACAGAGGCCTCCTCTCTTCGAGAGGGAGTGGGCTATTAACCTACCACGCGGGTACAGTGCGGGTTGGTAGATGTCACATGTTTTAGAATATTTGGTTCTAGGACATGTCAGTCTCCTCAGGATGTTTTTCCATAACCGTTTTGAGAGCAGAGTGGTGATGAAATTATTTACACAAAGTAAAGCGCCTGTCGAGGTTCGAACCTACGACCTTCAACTCGTAAGTCGGGGCCATCACTGCTCACCTGATAATAACTAATACCTGTGTCATAATTTATTTTCTTTCTTTCTTATCTAATAAAACTAACAATGATATTTTGAGAAACCGCTCGTTTTTCGGTATCGTATTACCCAGTTACTGGGTTGTGGAGGTCAGATAGGCAGTCGCTTCATGTAAAATACTGGTATTCAGCTGCATCCGGTTAGACTGGAAGCCGACCCCAACATGGGTGGGAAAAGGCTAGGCAGATGATGATGATGATGCTCGTTTTTCGGTTGCCACTAGAACCTTCACCGTTTTAGGTAAGTATCTAAGTGAACGACCTACAGAAGAATGCAATTTCAAAAACCCACATCGCAAATCTTCTTTACAAAATTATTTATTTTAAAAACCACTCTGTCGAAATAAGCCTTCATTATTTACTTCTTAACCCTTAAAAAGCTCACGCAAGAGCAGGATACCCACGTCACACGATAAATCGGATAGTTCTGACGTGCCATCAGCTCTGAACGAAATAAGCTCCTTTGTAACGACGGACGCTTAATCCCAAACACGTAAGCGAGGTAAAATGAAAAACTAATGGCATCGATCGAGGTTATAATCTGACGGGCGATAAAGTGTTAAAGATCAGCTGATAAAAGAAAAAGATAAGTTTGTCACAGAAACAAGTGCATACAAAAGTTAAGTAGACTCGAATAATAAAGAAACATTTAAAAAAACATAACGTAACAAAACATCACGCCTTATTTACCCGAAAGGATGGGCAGCGGTGTACGTATAGTACACCCACATTTCGCCAGTTATGTTTAAGTCCCATGTAAAAGGGGGCGAGCCATTGCCATCAGCATCATCATCAACATTTCAGCCGAAAGACGTCCACTGCTGGACATAGGCTTCCCCCAAGTACCACCACTTCGACCAGTTCTGTGCTTGTCGGCATCCAGCGGATTCCCGCGGCCTTCATCAGGTCATCGGTCCACCTTATGGGGGGCCTTCCAACGCTAGGTCTTTCGGTACGCGGTCGCCACTCTAGAACCTTTCGGCCTTGAACCGGGCACAAATCTAGACTCCTGGCTGCTATCGAGAAATTCCAGATCCAAAAACCCAATGACACTTTGCCCGACCTGGGAATCGAACCCAAGACCTCATGTTCAACAGTAGCGTTTGCAACTACTAGACTAACGAGGCAGTAAAAAAAAGATCTACATATCACAAGCACAGAAGAGAAATAGTCGGTAACTGCACGTCTTGACTGTGACCAGAAGGCTTCAACTCAGCATTATGTTGCGCTATGAGGGAACCAAAGCACAGCGCTGATTTTCAGTGGTCGCCCAATGAAAGATCGGTGGCGATTTCATAGGTTGATTCCCGTAATTTCATTCATGAGTTCGGCGCATCATTTTGCGGTTCGGCGAGGATCGAAGCTCTCTGTAGCGACTAATCTATGCTGATTGATCTATGTAGGTTATACATAGGTATTACAACTCACCTCAAAAACCTCATCTAAACTATATTACAGCTAGCTTGCAGTCAAAAAGCAGACAGTCTGTGTAGAAAGTAACAAAAATTATTTCTTAAAAAAATATTTTCAATACCTTCGTCACTTCATTCTTCTTTCTCGTTTTGTTTATGCTCTTTAACTATTAGGATTAGATATAACAAAAACTGCTTTATTATTCTTTCGAATATTCTTTTATGCGTAAACTCAACAAAGCGTATTAAACTTCAATAACAAAAACCGGCCAAGTCCGAGTCGGACTCGCGCACGAGGGGTTCCGTATCTATAGAAACGGCAAAAAAATCATGTTTATTGTATGAGAGCCCCTTAAATATTTATTTTATTCTGTTTTTTAATATTTTTTGTTTTAGCGGCAACAGAAATACATCATCTGTGAAAATTTCAACTGTCTAACCGTGCGTTTGCACTAGCGAAACATTCGAGACAAAACATGTTTAAATATCTAGTTCCTGTGAAAAATTGTATGGAACATTGACAGAAAATAGAGATTTCAACATGTTTTGTCTTGAATTTTTCGCCAGTGCAAACGCACGGTAACTATCACAGTTCATGAGACTCATACCGACGGACGGACGGACAGCGGAGTCTTAGTAATAAGGTCCCGTTTTACCCTTTGGATACGGAACCCTAAAAACTAAGTACAATTGAAACTTAGTAGATATCTACTCTCGTAGCTCAGTCTTATTCGGAAACCTTGTCGACAATGCAGTGCAAATAGATTAAACATTCCTTCGTTGCATTCGGTTATAACGAAGCCAGTGTTTGACTCCTTGTTCTAAGACAGAAGCACATTTCTGAATATTTTACCTTGTGTCTGTGCTGATAATGTTCCCACTGCTGGGACACAGGCCACCTCTCTGTGAGAGGGACCGGGCCGCAATCTACCACGCGGGCCCAGTGCGGGTTGGTAGATGTCTTCGAAATTTTGTCTAGGACATGTCGGTTTCCTCACGATGTTTTCCTTCACCGTTTTATGAGAGCCGTGGCGATGAAATAATTTACACAAAGTAAAGCGCCTGTAAGGGTTCGAACCTCAAGTCGTGGCCGTTACCACTGCTACCAGATTATGCTGTGGTGATACTATAGCTGGTGTGTCATTATCATCATTAAATTAAATTGCCAAGTTCTGGCTTCAGGCAAAAGCTGTCCCCCCTGTCCATTTTACGAGAGGAAACGCTTTGTGAGCCTAAAAACTTCCGAGATGCGAAGTTAATGGTTCACGTCGACTTTACATTATACATGCCATTGCCTCAACTAGGATTTATGTTTTCATTTCATCATCATCATCATCTGCCTAGCCTTTTCCCAACTATATTGGGGTCGGCTTCCATTCTAACCGGATGCAGCTGTATACCAGTATTTTACATGGAGCGACTGCCTATCTGACCTCCACAACCCAGTAACTGGGTAATACGATACGTCTGGGTAAGACTAGTTGTCAGACTTTCGGGCTTCTGACGCCCCGTAACGACTGTCAAAAATCCACAAATGACTGCTGGGACCAACGGCTTAACGTGCTTTCCGAGGCACGGAGGAGTCTCGGTATGCAAAGATGGTCACCCATCCACGGACCAACCCCGGCAAGCGTAGCTTAACCTGATGGATCGACCCGTGCGGCTGTTATTACGTAGCCACGAGCTCCTTTATTCTCGTATGCTTTAATACAATTATTCATTAACTAATTTCTCAATAATCTTTGCAAGTGGCGCTAATAATCAACTACAGTGACACACTACGCTACGTTGCTGACAGTAACGCACAAGTGTAAACAACTTTAGACACTTTGCGCGCTTTCCGAACAGTGATAGAGACTCAACCGTCATGCTCGGTTCGGTGAAGCTGAATCGGGTATACTCGGCTCTAGTCGGTCAGTGAGGAATTATCATCAGGCGGCCCGCATCCGCCTGATGATAATTCCTCATTTGTCACCTAGACAGAATATTTTTTACTAGCTTTTGCCCGCGGCTTCTCCCGCGTGGATGTCGGATATACTCCTACGGAAACGTATTACCTGGATAAAAAGCATCCTGTCCTAACCCAGGTCATGGTCTACCCATGTGCCAAATTTAATCCAAATCCGTTCAGCCGTTTTGGCGTGAAAGCGTAACAAACAAACTCACTTTCACTTTTATAATATTTTTAGTTAAAATAGTAAGGATATGAACACTGATAATTATCTACGTAAGTATTCTTTCTGCCAATATTACTAACAATAGTCATACTTGTTATCTATGTTTCCTGAATAGGTATACACGGCTACACATCAAGCTATACATTTCCAGTATAAACTGACCTCGCATTATACGGAAATCCTATACACTGCGAGATCAGCACAGACTGGAAATGTATAGCTTGATGTGTAGCCGTGACTACGTCAATCATCGTGTAAACTGCAAAGTGAATGTAGAGAGTACATTTACACACCTACACCCTCTCAATACCTGTGAGTATCTAAACACATTAATATGGGTACATGAATCATAATATTAGTCAATAGCATGATTAATTAATAACAGTATCAGTAAGTGTCGTAGCTCAAAGCTATTCGAACGCTATATTGATCCTTCGTCCTTTCAGTGTGTGGTATTCAGTATTTTCTATGGCTTTGATAATATGATGCAATCCCGGTTCTGGGAAATACTAATGAGAATTTGCATTAAATTATAATACCACAGAATGGTACAGTAGGTCGGCTACATACGGCGAGAGAAAACAGGCGCACGCATACATACATCCCAAGAAAAGAATGCGCTTCGGGAATCATCGTCTATCTTCGGAAATATGAACGTGCGGTGATGGGATCTAAAAAGCTGTTACAGCAATGAAATGACTTGCCTATTTTGTATTAAAATGATTAAAAAATTATGTAGATTAACAACTCTATAAAATCCCAAAAAACTTTTTTAAACTTTTGCGTTGAATGACCATCTCTGACCGGTGTAGATAACCCGACAGAGAGAAAACTTCATACAAGCGCTCAATGGTAGCTGTGCAATACTACAAAGCGCCGCAGGAAAAACATAAAAGCTATGCTTCTATTTTATCGTTTACTCTGTGGCGCGACGTGCGTGCTAAACGTGTGTGGAAATACGAAGATTACCGAAGTCCATACCTTTTCTGGTTTAATTAAACGTACGGCGATCTCAATTTATCCCTTTTTAATACCAGTCGCAAGTCCTATTACCCTCACTATAGGTGAAGCCTGTCTATGTGTGCGTGCGTTTTCGTTCGTTATATGGAGTGTACCTTCTGTATCTATCTATTTGTTATAATATTAGGCCTTGTGACATCACAAGGCCGGGCGAGCATGGCCTACTGAGCCTTATGGTTCAGTAGGCCATGCTCGCCCCCCAGATTATTACTGTTACTTATGCCAGTAATAACTTTAAAGTAGGTAAATATGAAACATTTTGCATAATTCATTTTTTACGACCCTCGTCCTTGTTGGTACTGTCCTACTTTCAAATCCAGCCGTGTGTGGAACATGCTAATTTAACTAGTTTTTATCACGCAAACGCGAAGTCAAATTGTTAATAAATCCACATACTTGGAATTTTTATGGTCATAGTATATTAGAGTTTTTATTTCCGTGTATGGAACTAGAACGATGGGCGTGTATGGTATAATAGAAAGAGTGTAGTTGCAATGTATGAATACACCTAAAAACTAATGAACTCATATCCTAAATAGTACATGCGAAAGTGAGTTTGTTTCTTTCGCTTTCACGCTAAAACGGCTGAACAGATTTTGATGAAATTTGGCACAGAAGTAGACCATAAATCTGAGAAGGATAAAGGCTACTTTCATCCTGGATCGCGGACGAAATCGTGGGCAACAGCTTATTAATAATTTCTGCGAAAGAGCCCCCCGCACCCGTTTCTCTTGCCGTGACAAACTACGGTGTATTCCCCGTGTGTAGGCATGGTCGTCAGTGTTATATGGATCACTATAGAATCTTGACGTTGACAGATGCGTTTTTTCTACGGCGTGGTTTATACGCCGTACCATATCCGTCTGCTGAACGGATTTGACTGAAACGCACCTGGCGCACATACCTACTTTTCATCCCGGTGGTTACCTGCAAAAGTTAGACCAGTATATGAACTTAAATAGTCATAAATGAATTATACAGAATTGTAAAAAAGTAGGTATATAAAAAAGAATTAAACAAAACGTAGTAATTCAAATCTTGTAAATTATTGAGTGGCCACAATTTGGTCTCCAAAAATGCACGAAATTGGCACGAAAATCACTAACGGCCAGTTTTTTCATCAAAAGTAACAGTCAGCTGTTCTTCCGCGCTGTTGGATTTACAACCCTCGCCTCAGCGCCGAGGATTGAAAATACAACAGTATAAAAGAACAGTTGACTGTTACTTTGGCTGTTACTTTTGATGAAGAAACTGGCCGTAAGAGGTTAATACTCATGCCTGGTTCGAAACGGTCCGAACGGTTCGGTTCGTTCCCGGTCCGTTGTATCCTTGCAGCTGATATTGATAGGGATATAAAAACCGGGGGAGTTCGAAATAGGGATGAGAATGAACAAAGCCTACGACGACGCAGATGCTATGATATCATAGAACTACTTATCACACTACATTTAAAAGTGTTACTTACTTGCGCAGACCAAAAAAAAACCAAGACATAGCGCTGTAAACAGTGACGTGAGGCCGGTTTCGTAAACATGTGTGCACTTACTTTGATTTAGTTTGATTGTAGTGTCATTGTACATTGTTGTAAATGTGTGTGTGTGAGCGTGTATGCACAGAGCGGTGGTGTGGTTTTAGCATGCTTCAATGTATTGTTCGTAGCGCTCCGTCTTGGTTTTTTATTTGGTCTGAGTTTACTTGTAGGTATTCTTTCTTATCGGCTCCGCATCCGTATGTTACCTGAATTAACAATGAAAGGCATATGTTATAATAAATAACTCTTATTGATTCCTAGAGTTATATTTAACTATATATTTTTGCCTTTGAATATTATTATAATGTATTTGTTTAGTTTTATAAATTTTTAACATACAATATTATGAACATTATTTCCTATAAATAAATAAGTCCCTATTATGTATAATATATAAATACAATAAAAGTCTTATGAAACAAACAATACGTAAAAGCAATATTTACGCGTAATCGCATTTAGGAGGGACGCCGTAGGAGGTCACGATACATAACGAGAATTGAGGGAGACAAGAAAAGGTGATGCTGATCTCGCATTGTATAGGTTTTCCGTACAATGCGAGGTCAGCTTATACTGGAAATGTATAGCTTGATGACTAGCCGTGTGTACCTTCCTATATGTGTTGTTCCGTTAAATTATATTAAATAACGGAACGTGTCGCTACCGAGGCGCATTGTGACGGAATACTGTAATACAAATATTTTTCTTATGCCAGTCAGTTATTGAGTTGCAACTGATGAAAATATGACTAGTTCTAAATACATACTTACTACACACAGTATAATTTGAAATAACTGAAAACTGCTTGTTTTTGCGATTTCAGGGTTGGTCCCATAGTAAAGTTGTTAAAAAGTATGACAGACAGGTGTAGATAGTGTCATCCGCGAAGACGTGCCCCACTCAGCAATGATTGTACTGTAAGCTGTACTTTAGTACGGAGCGGAGCGGAGTGGGGCGCGTCTTCATGGATGGTACTATCTCTACAAATGACCCATTTTCAGTTATTTCAATAGCACCTAGTATTTTAAATTGCATTTCACTCTAAACGATATTTAAAAAGCTCAGTACCATTTCTACGTGTATAATATTGTAATACTTAAATAATATATTATTAATTAATATAATATATTATATTAAAGTAATGCGTAAAAATGGATATTAAAATCATATTTTATATTAATATTAATAATTATAATATATTATTTTAATATTTATACCATTTTTATGCGTTACTTTAAAGAGAGAAGGAAGGCGAGTAGGGAGGACTGCAGATGGACATTACAGCCTTGTAATGATAATTATTTAAAGACACCGTAATAACGGTCTGCCATTAAAAAAATATGTTAGGAGAACATTGCGATCAAAAATCGATGGTGTTTCTAAACCTACTTGTCGTGTTTACACACACGATATGCTCAAATTAGGGCGGACAGTCGCATGATTTGTGACCCAAGTTAACGCGGAACAATTTTCCATTTTTTTTGTATATTTTTAAAGGTGATATTGGGGAACGCCACTTTGCGTTTCGTTGTTCATAATTCGGAGGGGAAGACCTTTAGCACTTTGATAAATTTTTCGTTAAAACAAGAATAATTATGAAAATGCAGTGTTTTTGGCTGGAATTTGTGAAAAATAATTTTCCGTTATATTTTAACGGAAATTCAACTTTTACTAACGAGATGTTTTTTTTTTATAATAACGTTCCTCTTTATTACCCTTAATTATGATGGAAATCATGATTGGTATTGACTGGTGGCAATTCAGTTCGGATCCAGCAAACCCGCTAATTCGTTCGAAGTGTCCTGAGAGTGACAGCCTCGAATACTATTGACATCGTTGGACGTAATATGACCGTAAAATAATGTGTTAACCGTATAACCCGGATATCATTTCACTAGCACCCTGCCCCTGCTTCGTACGGGTGCATTCGACATATCAATACACACTCACACACATTCACAAATACATACTCTTTATAAACAAATTATAATGTTACTAGCTGCGCGGCTGCGCCTCGCGATTTCACCCGCGTAAGTCTTGATCCCGGGAGAATATCGGGACAAAAAGTATCCTATGTGTTAATCCAGGTTATAAGCTATCTGTTTGCCAAATTTCATCCAAATCCGTTCAGCCGATTTTGCGTGATTGAGGAACAAATATCCAAACATACAAACACACAAACTTTCACATTTATAATATTAGTAGGATTATATATATATATTATATATTATATTATATAATTAAAATTATTATATTATATATTATAGTTGGAAGTAGGACTAGTAGGATAGAAGGATAATCGATATTTCTGTGTTATATTTAAGTTGAATATTAATGTATCATACACATTCCAGAATATTTTCTCTGCTTATAATGGTGAAAACTTCATCAAAATCTATTATGTAGTTTAGAAAAACGAAGGGAACACATAAACAGACATAAACATCGACTTTGTGTCATATTGTTTATAGATGTTCAACAAAATGTCATGTCTGTTGTTTTGCTTGGTTTTTAATCTATTCGATAAGAATAATTATTTAGTTCTAACCTAGAATTAAAAAAAAACTCCTTCCTGAAAAACATGGCCATATGAGCATCCCTACAACAGTCATTGGAACCTTCCGGTATTTGGGCTTGGTTAAGACGTTTTTTTTTTTTTGTATGTTCCAATAAAGCACTGAAATATCTACATTATGTGTTATTTCGTGACTGAAAACTCAGCTCCTTTGTGTCGGACGTATGAAATTGAATTAAAGCTAAAGCAAAGCTAAACAAAGCTTCAAAGGACAGGTAACGTGTGGGACAGAGGTTTCATATCAAAATTAAATACCGCAAAAATTGTATATGAATCAAAATTCCCGACTTTGAAGTTGTTGGTTTTGCAATTACAATATCATAATATAAATGGATCATTGTTTTCTATAAAAATAAATAATTTAATTTAAGGGGGATGTGCTAAGGTAGCCCACGAAATTCAAATTTTCTTACGTTTTTTGCAATTTCAGGTCAATAACAGGTTGTATATACAAATATGGATTTACAGAATTATAAACATTAGAATCAGCAATACAACTCTCTAAGTTCATGAAAGTGCCAAATGTCATAATTTCATGAAATAGTCATTCAATGCACTTATATGAACTTGGAGAGTTGTATTGCTGATTCTAATGTTTATAATTCTGTAAATCCATATTTGTTACGGTCGCAAATCATGTTTAGATCAACATATAACCTGACACCGACCTGCAAATTGCAAAAAACGTAAGAAAATTTGAATTTCGCGGGCTACCTTGACGCATCCACCTTAATATCTTTTTAATTTTGTTATGTCTCAACACAAGTGATCTTGACAGCAGGTGCTTATTCTAAAAAATAGGTTTATCATTTGTGAAAGCCTTGTGCCCGAAAAAGGCATAAAATAGGTACTTGAGAAAAGAGCGGGTTTACAGACAGAATTTCTCACCTACACTTCCTTGCTATTTGCTTATGACTAGAGGCCATAACATCCACACGATACGGATTTTTAAGAGGTCAGACGGACCGGAAAGTACATCTGATAATGTGTGCCAGAGTTTTAGGTTTAGTTTTTATGGCTAGCACAATGTTGTCCTGGTTTTCTAAAGGAAATGCTTCATGACTCGTCCCGTACATACATATGTACGGGACGAGTCATGAAATTAATAATCGCAATCAAATTAATAAATATTAAAATCACTAGGTATTTATCTGCAAAAACTACCCTATATTACCTGTAAACTAAATAGTTCTTTTGGTCTAGATAAATTGACTGCGAAAAATACCTGGCATAGGTAAGTTGTTCCAACAACGTATTTCGGCCGTCATAAACACTCGTCCTCTGCGAACACGAGTAGTGTGGGAACATAAAATATTAGTATATTAATGCTCTTTCTTTTATTCTTATATTACAGAATGTTTGGTTTTCCTAACTAAATGTCAGTCTAAGAACAATATTTGGGACCACTCATAAATACAAAATGTTTCTAAGACATCTAAAGATTTAGCGCTATGAAAGATGGGGGTTTATAAAGGCCTAAAAAGTAATGAAAACAAATTGATCAGCTCGAATTTATAACATAAATAAAGCTTCCAAATACGTGCCGAAATCGTCGAGGCCATCAACCACGGAGTCGTAGCCTCGTAGCAAAGTTCGGGCTACGTCGTAATTTTTTTTTTTTTACTTTTATAGTGTCTTTAAAGTTCTTGTTTCATTTTCTTTTAATTTGCATGCCTGTTTAGTTTTTAGTTGCCTTTACATAATTTTATTTAATTGTCAGTGCACATCGCATTAATTTTATAATTTATCTTTGTAATAAATAAAATAAAATAAAATAGCTTAGCGTATGCGTAGCGTATAGCGTAGTAAGAGGCTGTTTTTTTTTCCGTCAAGTCGTTAATACCGTGAGAAGAAGGAGCGGGTCGCTAGCTATAAAATAAAAACATGTATTGACTCTCAATATTTATTTATTTGTAATAAAAATGAACTCAGCTATTTTGCTTGCTCAACTTTTTTTTGTAAACTGTTTTGCGTGTTTATTTTTAAATCAAAATAAACAAGCATAACACTTTTCCAAGACGTGAATTTTCTACACTTTATTGGAGTCTACAATATCCTGATTTTTAGAATTCCGTACCCAAAGGGTAAAACGGGACCCTATTACTAAGACTCCGCTGTCCGTCCGTCTGTCTGTCTGTCCGTCTGTCACCAGGCTGATCTCATGAACCGTGATAGTTAGACAGTTGAAATTTTCACATAATGGTGTATTTCTGTTGCCGCTATAACAACAAATACGAAAAAACAGAATAAAATAAATATTTAAGGGGGCTCCCATACGACAAACGTGATTTTTTGCCGTTTTTATAGATAATGGTACGGAACACTTCGTACGCGAGTCCGACTCGCACTTGGCCGGTTTTTTCTCTTGTTTGCCTCAGCGGAAATTGTTAAAAGGACTTCAGCAAATATTTTGTTGATGCTGAAAGAACAGACTTCGCCTTTTATTATGTAAATCTGTGTGTAGAGTTAAATTGCAGATAGCTTTGTGTTGTAACTGAAACGTTCGATTGGAACGAGGCCGTGTGATGTTATGATAATATAAAAGTTTTTACAGATTTTCTTTTGATATTTTTGCCGATAACCCGAAATGTAGTGAGCCGGTTTGAAGGTTAAAGGTGTCGCCGGTATAATAATAAGATTTAGCCATCCAAATCTATAGTTCAATACCTATGTATTTTTATCACAACTGAGAGAGTCTAATGACATCCCCCAAAGGGCTTAAAATTGAAGGTCTAGTTGCTATTAAGAACCGTGAAACAATAGTTTTAAGTAAGTAACTTTAATTATAGCGTAAAATGTTCCTAGTAATAAACGCGAGAACTTTAATATTTTACTTGCGAGTTCCAACGATCATCGAGGGATTACTGCGAGTTAATGAGAAGCGGGTTTCACTTGCTCATTATTAATGTACATTATTAGCCAATATTTAACTGTTTGAGGTGGATAAAGGCTTAAGCAGTTATTCGGCAGTTGGCGAGAGTTTCTCGCCAATTTTGCTTAATTCAGATCATTTTTAGAGTTTCGTAACTCAAAAAGAAAAAAAAAACGGATTTGTGTGTGTGAGTGATCTTAAAAGGGTTTCTTTTTTTTACCTTTTTTTACGAGAATTCACCGTGACGTACATCGATGTATAGGAGAACATGTTTCTCAACTACATTGTTAAGTTTGTTTTAGGGATAAATTGATCCCTACTACGGAACCCTTTATTGTGCATGGTCCGACACGCACTTGGCCGATTTTTTCTATAACTCCTTGGGAGCATTGAAACACCAGATACCTTACTGTTAAATAGAATTGCCATGCTTTGCAGACGTTTTCTGTTGCTATTAGGCGAAAGGAAGCCACTGTTGCCTATCCTTTCAGGAAAATAACTCTTGACAAGTATTTAGAACGTTCGGAGTAAAAAAACCGGCCAAGTGCGTGTCGGGCAATGCACAATGTCAAAAGATATACGAATGACAGCCAAGACCAACGGCTCAACGTGGTTTCCGAACACGGAGCGGAGTGGTCTCGATATGTAATGACAAATAAACGTATTTTTCTTTCCTTGTAATGGATGCTCACCGATCCACGACTAACCGCGGCAAGCGTAGCTTGCCTTCGATCAAGCCGTGCGGCTATTGTTTAGCCACGAGACCCTCACTACTTCTGACTATTGTGATCAAACAAAACAACTCCCAAAATAGGTCAAAAAAACTCTAAACGAGAAAAAGTTCGTTCCGCCATCTACATTTAACTGCTCGTACATTCGACCACACATACAATTTGAACACGTTCAGTAGTGAGTTTTAGCTTTGAATAGAAAGAAAGGCGTGAACTACTCCAAGTTTCAACTTTTTGTTTAGCGCCTCACTTCACTTGCATTGTTACCCGCTTTAATAGCAAAGAGGAACTGTGTGTGGCTTTTATACCTTTTTAGGGTTAGAATGCAAACGAATGTGCTTTTTACTTTTTTAAATACAATACCACCTACTCACTATAGCATCCGTATCTTCGTCTGTGCCCGAGCGCAACGATCGAAGCTGACCGATTAAATAACTAAATTATACATTCCTCGGCTATTCGTTATCCTCTAGCTAAACTGTCTAATATAAGTAGCTTTTGTATAGTTAACTATAACACTCAAGTGGCTTCAAGTTAAACTGGTATAGTGGTCGTGTTTTACCATAATAATAGCGGTCATTGACCCCCCTAGATTTTCTAGCACATTTTATTTCAACAACAAAATGAAGTCCGTCGACGTCTTGAATCAATATTTATCGTGATCTTCAACATGTTGCGATAACGAAAAAACTATACATAGTTCATTGTTTGGGTTCCAACGTAGAGATATTAGGGGAAGGGCAATGACCGCTATTGCCATGTTAAAATACGAAAACTATAGTTTATGTGAAAAAATTTTTTGAATGCCAGTGATCTCTAAGTTCTACTCAAATAATGTTGCCAGAGACGTCTGTTCAGTTATAATAGAAGGGATTTTTGACCAATTTTTACAAGGATTTCATCTTGAGTCTTATTGTTTGACCTATTTCTACTACCATACAAAATTGATATACCTACTCCAGTTTAATGGAAATTATGGGAACTGATGCACCAATAAAAAGCATATGAGATTGTTTTTCACTAACTATCAGATCTTAACTTCTTATAAATCGATACACACTTTTTTTCTCAACTCCGACTTCAGTAGCACAGTACTCATTACCCATTAGTCAAAGTAAAATAAACCAGTAACCAACCCCGTTAATATTAATTTGATGAACTCGCCCCACATAGCAGAGAATGCCCACAGATTGCAGTAATGCACACCAGTAACAGTTTGTTGCGAGCGTTGCCAGGGCCGTGTACCTATTTACAGTTGATGGACGCTTAATATTTTTGTATTACCTAGTGTTGGGGTTTTCTTTGTCAGGTCGTTATATGTGTCAGCGTCGTGGATAGAAATCAGACACAAGGCTCCTCTGGATAATGTGTAATATCGATTTTACAATGATTAGATGTATTTTTCACAATTTATAGTTTAGCGGTTAGAAATTCGCGTGTATTCGGTAGTGTGTCACCAAGACAGTGAAAATCCGCAGCGCGTCGCTCGTGTCGCGCCGTTGTGTCGATCCTTCCCCGCGTACCCCCTCCGTCGCATCGGTCGGCGTTATTTATCGCCAGTAGATGGCGCTGTGGTCATCAACATGCCGGCGGCCTTGGAAACGCCAGGTTCCAATGAAGCTGATATGCTGCTCGTTCGATTGTCATCCGGATGCAGGAGCGGGCAGATTCTTGGATAGGATCGTCGAATGATACCCGTCGCTGTTTTGATTGTGGCCACGCGTGAGATTCCATCTTTGCCGGTGAATGTGTGCAGCACTCGTCCGAGGAGCCACTTCAATGGTGGTAGGTGGTCCTCTTTGATTAGGACGAGGGTATCAGGGGCAAGTGTATCCTGGTTGAGTTGCCACTTAGTCCTCTTCTGGAGCTCCGAGATGTACTCGGTTGACCAGCGTTGCCAGAAGTTCTGTCTCATTTGTTCCACGCGATCGTATCGCGGCAGTCGCTGCGTAGCCGTCGCGGTGAGGTCCCGACTGGCGGGTGCAGTGAGCGGTCGGCCAATCAGGAAATGAGCAGGACATAAAGGAAGCAGGTCATTCGGGTCTGTGGACATTGGGTACATAGGTCGGGAGTTGAGGACAGCTTCAATTTGTGCCAATACCGTACTCAACTCTTCGTATGTGAAATGTGCATTACCTATGATGCGACATAAATGAAATTTACAGGACTTGACCCCTGCCTCCCACAAACCACCAAAGTGAGGCGAATACGGCGGAATAAATGTGAATTCTATGGAGTTATTAGTTGTGAAATTTAGGATATCATCTTTTGAAGAATTTAAAAATGTTGAAAATTCCTTTAAAGCTCCTATAAAAGTCGTGCCATTGTCAGAATAAATTTGCAGTGGTTTGCCACGTCGAGAGATGAAACGCCTCAACGCCAGCAAATATGCTTTAGTAGTAAGACTTGTGATCAATTCTAAATGTATTGCGCGCGTAGTAAAACATACAAAGAGACAAATATAGCATTTCGTTAACTTTGCCCCCCTTCCGGCATGATTCAGCATGAACAATGGCCCAGCATAATCCACGCCACTACGTAAGAATGGATACCCTGACTCCAATCGTTCGAGAGGTAAGTTACCCATTTGTATGTTTAATGGTTTAGGTCGCATACGCTTGCACCTCATACAGGTGTGCACCACTTGTTTAGCTAAGTTACGCCCTCCAATAGGCCACCAAGTATCACGAATTGTGGCCAGTAATAACTGGGGCCCTGCGTGTAATAGTAACTTATGTTGATGCTCAAATATAAGGCGAGTTAATGTGTGTTTACTACACAACAACAAAGGATGTTTTTTATCATAAGAGAACGAGTCTGAATATGATAATCTGCCACCTACTCTAATTAAATCGTGTTCATCTAAGAAAACGTTTAAACTAGAAATACTGCGTGGATATTTAATTTGGCAACTTTGTTTTAATGCTGTGTAAACATCTAAGAATGACTGTTGTTGTGCTATTCGGGTTAAAGTTCTAATAGAAATATCTAATTCATCCATCGATAGGCCACCTGTGAGTCGTTCTGTTTTTAGTTTTGTGCGGCTATTGTTCATGAAACGCATAATGTACGCCACTACGCGTCGCAAACGATTAAAACATGAATACCTATCGAATAGAAAATAATGTGAATTTACTTGAACGAGCAATGAAGTTTTAATTGATTTTAATTCAGGTAGTTCATTGTGATTAATATTACAATCAGAATTAATATCATGTTCCCATTGTGTGTTAGGAACCTGAAGAAATGACGGTCCGCGCCACCACAACTCACAAGTTTTAAGTATATCTAGATGCACACCGCGCGATAAAAAATCAGCTGGATTTTGTTTACCGGCTACATGAAGCCACGGCTGATCGCCCGTGAGTTCATTAATTTGTACAACGCGGTTCTGCACAAATGTTTTTAATAAGTTAGGTGACATTTTAAGCCATCCTAAAACTATTGTTGAGTCTGACCAAAAGTATACGTTATTAAACGATAATCTTAATGAGTTACTATTTTTTGTAAACAACTTTGCAGCTACTAGCGCTCCACATAGTTCTAAGCGCGGTATGCTAACTGGTTTAACGGGAGCGACCTTACTTTTCGCACACAACAACGTGACCGATATCACCTGTGCATCCGTATAGCTGCGTATATATGCGCAGGCGCCGTATGCGTCTTGCGAGGCGTCACAAAATATATGTAACTCAACAATGTGTGTATTTTCTCCAATGACATAACGTGGAATGCGTATGTCTTGTAAATTTGGTAATTTATTAATGAACTTTTGCCATTCTACTAGTATATGGTTAGGTACTGCGTCATCCCACCCTATCTTACATAGCCACATCTTTTGTAATAGAATTTTAGCTATAATAATATTAGGTGTAAGTAAACCCAAAGGATCATATATCTGCGCGATTACTGAAAGTATATTGCGTTTGGTAGCGTGAGTTACGTCATGATCACATTTTGTGCTAAAATACAATTCATCGGATGAGTAAAACCATCCCATACCTAGTGTTTTGGTGTGACAGTTTTCTCCTAGTGTGAATTCCTTAGCAGTAGACGGTACCTCTGTTTGTGGAATTGATGAGTTAAATATCCATTTTCTAAGGGAGAAACAACCTGATTCTAATACTTTAGAAACATCTTTGCATATTTGTAGTAACCTTTGTTGATCCTGATGTCCCGTTATTAAATCATCAACGTAAAAGTCGTCATTAATTACTTGTGCGATGACGTCATCTTTACATTCTAACGCGAGTTGATTTAAACATCTAATACTGAGATACGGCGCGGACGCCGTCCCGTAAGTGACGGTGTTAAGTTGAAATATACCGAGCGGCTCAGATGGATCTTCCCTCCAAAGTATTAGTTGCAGATTTCTCTGATCAGGCTGAACTAATATTTGCCGATACATTTTCTCAACATCGGCGCATGCTACATATTTAAATTGTCTAAAACGGAGCAGAATTGAAAACAAATCATTTTGTAACGTAGGTCCAATGTGTTGTATGTCGTTTAATGATTTGCCCGAAATCGACTTTGCACTTGCATCAAAGACAACTCTAAGCTTGGTTGTTGAACTATGTTCCCTGTAAACACCATGATGTGGTAGGAAGTAACAAGGTGAAGAGTATGCTGTTATGCGACTCATGTGACCCAGAGCTAAATATTCACTCATAAAATCGTTGTACATTTTTTTATAGCTAGGCGCGCTCCTAATTAGTTTGCGTTCGAGTGCAAGAAACCTGTTTTTTGCCATAGAAAATGTGTCATGTAAAACATCAGCTGATTGACTGAGTGGAATGCGCACAGAAAAACGACCTTTAGCGTCGCGTAAAGTTGTATCTTTGAATAAATTTTCGCATGCACTTTCATCTTTAGTAAGATTGTTATGCGTGGGAGATATTTCTTCCAGTTCCCAAAATCGTTTGAGATCAGAGTCTAATGTTTGCGCGAAATTACAATGACTTAGGTTAATGCGTGAAACCTTTTTATGAACAGTTCCCGATATGACCCAACCAAGTTGTGTGTTTTGTAAGTATGGACCATTCGGCAACCGTATCAGACCTTCACTAAGCAGGTCCCAGAACTTATCTGCCCCTAACAATAAATTAATTTCGCCAGACAGATAGAATTCTGGATCGGCAAGTTGAACATTGCCTGGTATTTCTATGTGGTAACTACCTCCTAGTGAGGGTAATTGTGCCGTAATACGAGGCAAAACTAAACAGCTAAAGTGCGTGTTATACGTGTTCGTTTTGGATCGTAACTGAATACGACATGATTGCGTGGATTGGGAAATAGTATTACCTACCCCTATAACTTGAACAGTGGACTGTATCAACGGAAGATTAAGTTTTTTACAAAGCGATTCAGATATGAAGCAATGTTGGCTCCCATTATCGAGGAGAGCCCGCGTTGTGTGATATTTATGATGTTCGTCCGCTATTTCCACTAATGCGGTCGATAATAATACCGGATTTAAAAAACATTGCGCATTGGTATTATTACCTTCCTTGTAAATTGTGTGTGATTTGTGAGAAGCGGTGAGCGGCATTGGTCTGCGTGAAGCACTCGTATCATTTGATTCAGACTGTTGCACTATTTGCGTGATTTGAGCAACAGCTGATGATGTGCGAGCGTCCACAACAGCATCTGTGTGAATTAACGAGTTGTGTTTTCTGTTACAATGTCTGCATGGCCCATACCAACACTCGTTTACTGCGTGATCTGATCGTAGACAATTACGACATAACTTTTTCTCTTCAATGAAGTTTAGTTTATCTTTAAGAGATAAATTAAGGAAATCTTCACACGAGTAAACTGGGTGATTGGAACCGCACTGAGCACATCTGTAACGTAGTGAATTTGATGATTTTTTGGTATTGTTATCTTTGCGTGTTATAACATGACTGTGTGATTTGGTGACCGACTGTTTCTTTGTGTGAGCGTCTACTGATTGTTTGCTTTGAGTTCCAATTGATTCTAAAAAATCAGCACGATCCTTGAGAAATTTCATTAATTCAGATAGCTTTAATTTTCCTATTTTCGGTAGGGTACTTTTGTAACTTTCCCATTCGCGTTCGGTCGAGGAATCTAACTTAGAAGTTATTATGTGGATAATTAAAGTATCCCACGTATCTGTAGGTTCGTCTAAGGTTTTTAGCGCCCGAATGTTTCTTAAAACTGTATCTATTAATTTACGAATTTGAGAAGCTGATTCTTTATTCATTGATTGAGCATAGAATAACGCTTTGACGTGATTACTAACTAGCAAATTGTCGTTGTTATATCTATTCTCTAAGAGACTCCAAGCAACTAAGTAGTTGTCGGAAGAAAACTCCAGTGCCTTAACTACTTGTAGTGCATCACCTGTAAGAACTGAACGTAAGTAGTGGAACTTCTGAACATTATCTAGATTGTCACTATTGTGTATCATTGATAAGTAAGTATCGCGAAACTCGAGCCATTGATCATATGAACCGTCGAATTTCGGTAATGAAATTGTGGGTAACTTCATGCAATTAAAAGTGCGACTTTGACCACTGACATTTTGAGTAGAAGTATCTCTTAAAATACATTTAGTCTTGCCAACAATAGCATAAAACTGATTTTGAAACGCTTCTCTCTCTAGCAGTTCCCTGTCCAACTCACTGTCTGACACAATGGAATCTAATTCGTCTTGTAAAATAGAAAATTGTTCGATTAGTAATTTAAAGGCTTGAAAACGCTCCTCTAACTCTTCTTTCTGAGCGTCCGTTATTTGCGAAACGTCTAATGACTGCGCATATTTAGAAAACAAAGTTAGTTTTCGCTTAACGGTACCTCTTTTCTTAACTACATCGCGAATGATATCTTCACTAGTTTCTATTTCTACTATTGAATGCCTCTTATTGTTGGACATTTTGGTGGTTTGCAAGAGAGAAAGATCAAGTACTTACAGTTGACCGGCGTGCGCTCTTGCGATGTAGGTAGACGCACAATTTTGCACCGTAGTCGAACACTGGAATTTTGCGAAAAATAACGATATTAGCACAAGCTGAGCACGGGACTTTGGAAGGAAATTGGGTGGATTGACCTGACCGTTGCTGAAGTTGGTGCTTGCTGCTTCGGATGAACGTTCGGCTCGAAGGTCCAATTATGTTGGGGTTTTCTTTGTCAGGTCGTTATATGTGTCAGCGTCGTGGATAGAAATCAGACACAAGGCTCCTCTGGATAATGTGTAATATCGATTTTACAATGATTAGATGTATTTTTCACAATTTATAGTTTAGCGGTTAGAAATTCGCGTGTATTCGGTAGTGTGTCACCAAGACAGTGAAAATCCGCAGCGCGTCGCTCGTGTCGCGCCGTTGTGTCGATCCTTCCCCGCGTACCCCCTCCGTCGCATCGGTCGGCGTTATTTATCGCCAGTAGATGGCGCTGTGGTCATCAACACCTAGTCAGCAAAGGCAGGGTTACATTTTCGTTTAATCAAAATTTTTAAACAGCTGTTTTTGTACTTGTTTGCGCTATTGCTAATGCGAAAATTGCAGTTTTTGTGCATAACATATTAAATAACGAAGGTGAGGAAGGATTTTTGGAAATTTATCCCCTATATGGATTAAATAGGGGGATGAATGTTTGTATGGAAGTTTGTCATTTATCGAATCCTAATCGAGCGCACGACTTGTTTTATAAATAATAGTTTATGGGGTATGAGGAACAGGGTGTAAAGTTCCCTCATCCTCTATAGAAAAGGGAGGATCCTCCGACCAGACGAGTGTTGTGTATGTCGGGCAGCTGCCCAACGATTGACTTTGGATTCTTGTATATAAATTCATCGCGCGGTAAACTCTAATTGCGCGATGCAGGATTGATGTGACGTCAGGATTTTTTTATTACATATTCTACCTATATACATAAACACACGCCTTCTTCCCAATAAGGTAGGCAGAAACTGCAGAACGCCTCCTGCTACGATCCTTACATACTCCTTTTGCTTCGTTTACGGTCATACATCCCGTCAGCGATGAGTTTTAAGTTCAGAACTAAAGTAAGCCCTAAGGCTTACTTTATAGCTTTTGAAGTATTTGCTAACAAATACTTCAATTAATATAGTAACTGTAAAAGGTAAAAGGTTGCAAAAGTAATTTGAAAGTCATTTTGAGCTCGGATTTAATTTGAACTTTTTGGAAACCGAAATTGAATTTAGTGAAAATTTAAATGTTAGAAAATAAATGAAAATCTATCTAGTTTAAGGTAAAGCTTAACCCACATCTGTGTCAATAAACTAAATATTAATCAAATTATGTTGGTTTACGAGTATATGTGTGGAAAATGAAATATTGTTATTTCAGCAGAATATGTAGATGTTAAGGAATAGTCTTTCTAAATTCAATTACGTAGTCATCCCTAAGGAGATAAAAACGTGTTGGTACAAGAAAAAATATTTGTCTTCCTTTCTGTGTATTTAATCATACATTATTTTTTTTTCTTTTTTCCCATGGGATTATAAGAAAAACAATATCCTTACCTTTCTATTACGTCTTACATACTAAGTGACAAAAATGAACACTTTGACATATTTTCAACAGCCTCTCGAAAATATTTAGTAACATTCTTGAAGTGGGTACAATACGACACAACTTATATGTAACATAAATTCTAAAATTTGCATTCATTAATTTACATTTTACGAATGTATTTGGTTATATGACTTTACAAGTTATTGCAGTTGCGTAAAGATCATTTTCACCTAAAGCAGTAATAAAGATTGGTGATTTAAAGGCGCACTCAGATACGGACGGCGATCGGTTTTACGAATTTTGCTGATGCTACATTTAAGTTGTGTCGTACTGTACTTTTAGCAAAAATATTTAAATGGAAACATAACATAATATCACGCGTGTTATGTTTTAACCTCATGTACCTGGGCGTAAACAGAGAGGCAGTAGTAGCCAAGTAGTAACGGCCCCGACTTACGAGTTGTACGTCGTGGGTTCAAACCCAGCCAGGCGCGTTACTTTGTGTAATTTATTTCATCACCACTGCTCTCAAAACGGTGAAGGAACACACCATGAGGAAACCGGCATGTCCTATAACCAAAAGTTCAAAGACATGTGATATCTACCGACCCGCACTGGGCCTGCGTGGTGAATTACGGCCCACTCCCTCTCAAAAAGAGAAGAGGCCTGTGTTCCAGCAGCGGGAACATTATAGGTTAATTATGTAAAAAGGGGCGAGCCTATTGCCGACAACCAGGCACAAACCCTGATTACGGCAAAAGAAAAATACCAGGAAGATAAAAGTAAAGTCATTGATCCGCAAGAATGAGCTGTGCTTGCCGCAATCAATCCATATAGTAGGCATGTCTTGAAACATCACCCTTCCATGCCTGTAGGAGAGCAAGATTAAAAGGAAATCCTTAATTGTACATACAGCAATCTATGTTTGAAGCCTGAAACTCTGACAATAACCTTGTTTGTTGGTATCGTCCAATAACTGACTTGGGGAGGCAATATGGAAGTCGTTTTGTATTATGTAATATTTTTACTAGAGACATTTTTACGCGATAAGACTACAATTTGGTTTTTTTCTTGTTAAAAACAATTATGTACGTAAATACATCATCTGGTAAGTTACTTTTGACAGTGCCCCCAAACTGTGTTGATAAGAGTGATAAGTAGCACTAGTTATAAAGATATTAGTAAAAAACATGGTATTATTTAATTAAACATAAAATATTATTATGTACCTATTTGTAATTACATAACAATATGAAATACTTGTACGTGATACGGGATACAAAACTAAGAAACGTGTAAAACCTCTTTCACCGCAACAAATAAAATCTTAAGCATAATAGTATCTACAGGTACACAGTCCCCCATACGTACAATTGTTCCCTCTGAACCTTCCACCCTTTCACACAGAAGATTACGTCATATTACGTATGTTTAGGGTGGCTCGAGTCGTTAGGGCTTCGCTCGAGCACCGGAAAGACTCGAGCATTGACTTGAGGAGTATTCAACCCTCTGAATATGATGCCTATCTGCTTAACGGGTCTCGATAAGGTACAGGTGAATGTTGCTTCGTAATAAAAATTTAATAGTCTATAGTATCTGTGGGTTTTTTTAGGGAAAGGTAATTTTTTTTTTTTTATTCTAAAAGGAGAGAAATGTTATGTCAAAAGTGATGAGTTATTTTTTTACGAGACAAATCTTGTAATGAAAATCTTAAAAGGTATTGCTAAATTGCGACACAAGCATTATTATTGTGTATGATAATAAAATGAAGTATTCAAAGGATATAAAATACACAGTTGCTCTTTATAAAATTTTCATTTCAATAAAATTAAAGCCGCAAGCGTATGCTTTATTCATTACCTTTATTTAAATTGTAAATACAGATTTTAACGGCAGTTTAGACATGGGATTTTTGGATCTTTACGCAAACGGTTAATTATTCGATTTCAGATTTTGAAATGGTTTTCAAAATCGGTTTCAGGAGAGGCTCTGGCGACTCTGGCTCGCAGTTTGGATCGTTTCTAATAATATTATTCCATTGAAAAGTACAAAAATCGATCAAAACTATCCAAACATAAGCAAATACTTGCTTACGAAAATCTGCTTTTGCCGTGGTTTTGTGAAATCTGTTTGTCTAGTTTGGATTATCAATGCGATTCGATTTCTGGCTGAAAACGGATTTTAGATTCGTTTTGATGTATCTATCGCATGTCTACGGCAGTTGTATCAGACAAACGGAAGCTCCGCCTTGGGCCACACATCATACATGTGGACTTTCAATGCAGGTATCCCATTTTCACGTCTCCCTTTGCAAACACAAATTGATTCCATGGCATGAGTCGTAGTTCTGTGATGTTTGATTCAACCTGATTGGTACCCAAACTAGATACACGTAAGTTCTCTACTCCATTGATGACTTGCTTTCTAGCATCATATTTCCGTATAAATCAGAACGTTGAATGGTGTATATTTTCCAAAATAGAAGTGCCTTTTCTCAATTATGTTGGAGTCGGCTTTCAGTCTAACCGGATGCAGCTGACTATCAGTATTTTACATGGAGCGACTGCCAATCTGACCTCTACAACCCCTTAACTGAGTAATATGATACCTATTGGTTAGACTGGTTGTCAGACTTTCGGGCTTCTGGCGACCCGTAATGACTGTCGAAGATCCACAACTACAACCGGGACCAACGGCCAAGATTATGGCAGTTATGTTATAAGACCTATATAGGGGGTGATATCCGCTGGCCGGTTTATATTTGCCACTTTCTGAGAATTGTCTGATGAAATATCCCCATAAAATGTATCCCAACCCAGATCCAGCCCAGGGCCAAACACAGTTGCACTTGCGACTTTTAGACCAACAAGATAGTCAGAATTTTGAACAGTGTCTTCATTAGTTCGTTCGTATTTAATGCAAATGTCCAAATTTCTTAAAGGTAGAATGTTGGAAAATGATTGCTGCCCATTTTCTTTGGATCTAGTTTGAAAACTTGTGAATGACAAACATTTAAAGTCAGAACTAACGATCTGCTCAACTTTCTTGCGTTGAAAACAACAGTTTTAGTTATTCCAATCTTGTGCGTATTGTGGGAAAATTTTGTTATGGTTATAAATCTATGAATAATCTATCTTATTTTCATGATCAAGCTCAATTTAAACTTAAGCTCGCTTTAAGAACCTAAATAAAATCCAAATTACATGGAACTATATTCAACTTAAAAAATGTAACCAATATTTTTTACCCAACTTCGGCGAAAAAAAAGGAGGGTTATGATTTTGACCTGTATGTATGTATGTAAGTATGTTCATCTGTTCCCTCGTATCTTCTAAACCACTCATCACAATTTGACAAATGAGCTATCGGAAGCGCCTTGATCGTCCGCTGGTTATAGGCTATGTGACGTCACATTAAATGTGGCCCTAAAATAGAGCCCTCTAGAGGACAAAAAGTCAGGAACTTTAAAAAAAATATTATTTTATCGTACCATGTTGGGTATCAAATGAAAGGGCTTAAATGAGCACATTTCAGCAATTTATATATTATAAACCCAAAAGAATAAAGTAATAAAAACTAAAACCCAACTACGACTAAAAAAGGTAATCTGCTCGATTTATGCCTAACTCGCGTGACTCCGGATTTTTAATTTGTCTGTCTGTGGTGTCTCGTTTATACCTTTTTAGTCGTAGTTGGGTTTTAGTTTTTATTACTTTAATTTTTTTATCTAAAAGAGTGGCCGTGGAGTTTCTTCCCCGTTCTTCTCCATAGGTACCTACTATGCTTTGGAATGGGCAACTAGCTTCATATTTCTGACTGACCGCCTTCTTGACAATTCAAAAGTGCCTGTAAATGGATTAATTGAAATAAATGGTTTGAGTTTGAGTTTGAACATGTCTGCATGGTAGAATGTCGTCGTAATACACTTCTGCCCACCATCTGTTTGGTAGGTATTGATACCCTTACTTGGATTTATTATACAATCCACGAAAATACTGACACTATTCGATATTTATTGCCCCATGAAGGTTCAACATAAGCCGTAATATCCACATTTATGTCAACCCAAAGGTACAAAAATAAACAAATCTTTTTTTTTACATTCCTAACTTATAACACAACTAGCGACACAAACCAGACTCCCTGGTTTAAAAAAAAATCGAGATTTCTTTATTATGTGCAAGTTTAAATAAATAAATCTCGGAATAAATTCCCTAAATAATGGTGAAAATCGCATCAAAATTCATTGTTTTGTACTATTTATAGCTGTGCCCCGCGGTTTCACCCGCGTAGGTCTCGATCCCGAAGGACTATAGGGATAAAACGTATTCTATGCCTTATTCCAGGTCATGGTCTACCCCTGTGCCAAATTTCATCCAAATCCGTTCAGCCGTTTTAGCGTGAAAGCGTAACAGACAAACAAACAAACTCACTTTCGCATTTATAATATTAGTTAAGAATTTAGGATAGATAGATATAGATACTGTGCTTTGTCGAACTTCACCAACATTTCCGTGTAAGCTATGAAAAATATATTTTGATTTCAGTCAAGTTAATCCGGGTTTTATCGCTAGCCCCGTACAAAGTTAGAAAGGATGATTAATGAGCTGTATAACAAGTCAGGTTCATATGTAGCAGAATCGATTACCCTTTGGCGAACTGGAAAAATTGCTTATACGTGATACGTGGACGACGTTTTATTACCTAGGTAATTTTTTCACCGAATGAAAATCATTGATCTACCTACCATTCGTATTTTGGATTGGCAGTTTTGTCACCGCAAAATGACTTTCCTATTTAGCTTTTTTTTCATTTGCTTTGTAGAAGGGTGATGTCGTGTAAACAACTCATGAATTCATGAATAAGGGCTCCGTTTGAGTTCGAAATTGGTTGGGCATACGGTATAGGCATTTTTCGGGTATATGCCGATTATCCGAAAAATGCCTATCAACTCCGATTATTACATTTTTTTTTTTCAAATGAAAATCATTTGGATAGGTCATGCGTATTTTGGATGTGCAGTGTTATCGCCACAGAATTTCAGAATTAATTTTATATTGATCGCGTGCGCAACTTCTGATTAAGGGCTCCGGTCGAGTCTGAAAGTAGTCGGGTTTACCCGAAAAATGTTAATTAATTTCTATCAGCAGAATAATAGGAAATTGTGTCCGATAAATAAAAACTGCCTTTAGTATAGGCATGAGTGTGTATCTGTTGTAGTGATAACAAAGTTATACCATGTTGAAGCGCTCCGTAAGTACAGAAGTTCTATATTTTCAATTGTACCCTGTAAATCGTACAAGCTTGTACTACTTAGGTCTTAAGGTGGCAACTTTGGACATTACGTGTCACCTGTGGCTTTATTTACGCCTTTATACCTACAGAGAGCTAGAACATAACACTTCGAAACATATACTGGGTATTTCTGACACATTCTGAAAGCGACTTTTTCTTAGAACTATTGGGAACATCGTTAATCCTATACAAAACTTTTATTTCCCTGAACCTATGTTTATTTATTTGAATTTACTTCTCTTTCGTCTACTTTGATTGAAAGACAAAAAGTGAATAAAATGGCGGCGCTCCCGGTGTGACGGGGTGCTCATCAGACTAGCATAACAATAATCCCTCCCTACGGAAACTTACATAATACGTTTTGCCCTAAAAGATAAGTTTCTTAGGTATTGTTTTCTTGCTCCCAGAAAAAGGTGGACTTGAGATAAGTACAAAACAAATAATTAGGATTTTTTTTTTAAATGTGTTTGTTTCACAGAAAAAAAAAAAAAACGTATTTAAAAATAATAATAAATATAGGAATTTAAAAAAATTGTTTCGTCCATAATATCGAATGTCAAGACCTCCTCATGATTATAATTGTGCCCAACACATTAAAATTGCGCTTTTTACTACGCGTTGTTTGCCAAACTGACAATAATGACAATTTTTCAAAGTGAATTTATAATCCTTTTGAATAATACGATTACCATTTAATTCTAATACTTTATTTCAATTTACTTTCTCTCGATTTCTATTTACTCAACAAGCTATTTTGTTTCCATTTTATATGCCTTCTCTATCAATCGAACCCGGGTTGTGCCTTAAGAACTCCCTAAAGTACGCAACATAATGGATTTGGTAAAATAATACGAGAATTTGTCTGTACTTTTTACTCAAAAAGGGTTTGGATAGGTACCAGTGTTTTTTTTTAGGGTTGGTTTAAAGATGTTATTGTCTGTTAGAAATTTATGGTTTTACGTAAAGTACTTTTAAAATTATATTTAAAACGAGGTTTAAATCATAGCGGTTTGGTCTCAAGGGTAGTCAGATTATAACTCATTAATTTACCTCCGATTCGATTATACACCGACGGTACGGTTCGTTATTGAAAAGTTTCTGAATGAGGAGGTCTGCCCCGTAAATGAGTTGTGGTTATTCGATAGTACGATGAGAATGCCTCTGTCCCTTTCAAGATATTATATAGGTTCGGCAATTATGTCATGTTCTAAATTTCCCTTATCTAGTACATATGTAACAGCCGACAGGGCGACAGTATCCAATCTACCGTGTCCAAGATGTATACAAGATGTCAATAGCAAGTTAGTTATCTATTTGTGTTCGTGAACCATGCGCCCGAATTTGCCACCAACTACTTGAAATAACAAACAGTATCTATCCACTCACATTGGTCAATACTGGCCACATAATTTTGAATGTCCATGTTCGTATTTTTAAAAGTTCATGTTCATTCTTCACAGAGGTTTCATTAGTTTTTTCAAAGCGAAAAGAAAAATGAAATGTTATTCTAATGAGTCCAGTTCATGAATTTTAAACAAGTTTTATTTGTACACGAATGTATGTAAAAACAAACTCAAAGTCCATTTCCTTTTGTACGAATGCCCCAAACATTTCTGCTCGATGTGATATTATTATTTACGGCGCCTGCTCGCGTGTAAGGAATAATAATGTGCTATTGTAATAATTTTACGGACGACACATTTATCATTACATTATTTACTATTTTAGGTATCTAGATGCAATTATATAGCTATAAATACCTGTTTGGTAAAACGTGATAATTTTCTGTAAAATAATTAGATTCGTAATTAATCGTTTATAACTAAAGCATTTTAGTCACATGATTAGTGAACTTTGACATTTGTAAACGAGTAGATTCGACATTTAAAGTATTTTACCGCCATTTAAATTCCGTCCGTAAAGTTCAATCAGGTCGATCTCATCGGTAAACATTTTTAATTATAACAAGACTTTCCCTAATTTTACTCGAGGGAAAAGTAGGAAGGGTTTTCATTGAAACGTCAAGCAAAATTGATGGGCTCGCCGTGTGCCGTGACCAATAGTCGTGGGGCGTTTGTATCGTTGGGTCGCGTCAGTCGAACGTCCGGAGTCAGTGTGGCCACACGCTTGTTTACTGTGGACACGTCCTGTCACGCGGTCACCACGTGTAAACCGCACGTGACACAACAACTTTTAGATTTTTTTAAATCGAACGCGTATCCGACCGTCTTTCTTCAATTTTTTTTTCCATCCGTCAAATATTGGCGCGATTTTTTAAAATGTCAAAGTGAAAATAGTGTAACAAACTTTTGTCATGAGAACAATAGTGATAGTTTTGGATTCCGTTTGTAATTTTTGAATAATGAACAACATGTGTGGTATTCGGTACCTCGTTCTCTGCTTCCTGGCTCTCCCAGGCCCTTCCTGCAGCAACTCAGATAATTTAGGTGGGTGTTAGATTTATTACTAACATAATTACCGGGGTATCCGCAGTTTGTGGGTAATGGCGCTTTACTTAATAACACACGTTGACAGCGTTTTAATGCTTTTAGATATTATTATGTATGTTTGTAGCGACTATTAGTGTTATCGAGTTCTGTTAATTGCTTCGTTTGACGAGCTTATTATTTGTAGTGATGATGTTATTAGTTGAATGTGTTTGTTTTAAATTAATATTATTGTTTATGCCATGCAATTAATTGTAAATATTTACACAATTATAACGTTTTATTAGTTCAATAAATATGTGTTTAATTGCCATTGATATGTTATTAAATATTTGATCATTAGTAATATTTGATGCAATTATAGGTTTTATTCTCTTAACGATAAAAGTTATATGTAATTGTTTGTTTAAATGTATCTTTAAAGTTTTAATTTAGTCATGAGCAAGATATGTAGTGATAATCTTGATATCTAGAGCTCATTATAGAAGAATGAAGACTACTTTCCGATAATCTTAAGCGTATCCAAGTACTGTTTACTTTAATGACCTAATTTGTATTATTGCTTAGATTCTAAAGCCGATTAGAATGAATTTCTTTCCTCAATATCTGCTTCAACATCATAACAGCTGAATAATTTAACTTTACTTTGTGAATGTTTTAGGTATTCATTTTCTGTAGACGTAGTTGAATGTTTTACCTTTTAGTATCATAAACTTGTGTTTTATTTAAATAACTACACGTGTTTCAAGGATAATGCTTTGCAGGACCATACATAGTCCATTTATCATGGTCCAGAAAACGCGAGGCTGTATCCACATCCTAAATTATACAAACGTGTGTTTTAATTAAAACAGCGTCCATAATTCGAGCAACCCTAGGCTAACATATGCTCCGCTATTTAGCTCAGTTAACAACATCGTGTTTTGGCAACAGAAATTACGCAAACAGTCTCACTCGCGGAATTAAAACGTTTGCCAGTAATTCGCAGCAGAGCCTTTGGATAATCACAACATCAGTCGCTACGAGCGTAGCGCTACGACGCTACGAATCTTTACTACGCCGTAGCGTTCAATTGGGCGGCATGCGAGTTACGATCTTGCATAATACTCAAGTTCCATTAACTCGAGTGGAGTTCAAGTTTGGAACTCAATTAAACTTTTCTTCTATTATGTTAATGAAGCACGCATACAAAAAAGTGGCCAGTTCCCTCTTGAAAGTTAATAAATTATAAGATAAGACGTTTCATTCTATTCCAATGCTAATTGTAAGGAATATGTTGCATTTTTATGAGCAAGCGGAGTAATGAAAGAATATCTTTGCCATTTAAAAAAGATTCTCGGAAACATTCTTTTTGAAATCAATCTTTCTTTGACGTGATTATATTAAAGTTAATTGAATGATCAATTCGGTTCGTTTCTAGAAACGATATTATTATTCTTTTGAAAGGAAGTGAGTAATAAATAGCGCGGATGTTAAAGGAATAAAAGTACGATATTTTACGTGAAGTTTTTGTAAAATTTTGTTGATTTAGCTAACGGGGATGCAATCTACTTCGGCTATCTTTAAGTAAGCCTATCTGGAAACATTGGTATACAAAATATTATTTTTTTCAGTATTTTATTTGGAACCTACGTTTACGTACGTCACATTTCGTTCGTTATGTGTGGGTATATTCAGTTATTCATTATGTACCGGCAACCAGGTACGTCGATGGTAGCAATGTAGCATTGGCAGATTTATGTCGGAACAGTAAAGAGAATTTTTCGTAGTTCAAGTGTTACCGCTAAAGTGCGATTGACTGTACGTGTAATATTGATAATTTGACATGATCACTAATAATTTAACCCATAAATTTTAATGAGATTCCACTACAGTTAAAAAGCAAATGATTTTTAGGGGTATGAGGAACAGGGTGGAAAGTTCACTCATCTACCATAGAAAAGGGAGGATCCTCCGACCAGACGGGTGTTGTGTCTGGTGGGCGACTGCCCAACAATTGATGTTGGTTTCTTGTATATATGTCCATCGCGTGGTAAACTCTAATTGCGCGATGCAGGATTTATGTGACGTCAGGATTTTTGTGTGACGTCAGATCTTTGATGCGTAGTTCGAATGTGGCGATGTAGATACCGCCACAGATTAAAGCGCAGTTTCCTTTGAAATTGATAGGTTCTATAAAGTACTGGGCAAGCTGGCCTGTGGTGTAGGTTGCGGCAAACAAAGCTTTGATGTTGCCGACAAAATCAACATGTACGCTAGTTGCGAGTCCTCATGAATTGCCAATTACCGCTAGAAGCCGTTCTTTTGTTTGATAAACAATTGTTGTGTTCAGTCAAGTGCTCAAATCAATTGTTGCTAAAAACAGTGAAATTTTGTTGGGATTTATTGTTTTGTTGTTACTACTGTTTGTTGCTGTTGAGATGAATGCTAATTTAAATTGCTTTATGTTGGTTTCTATGGAGAGAGCGGTTGTTGGTAGCCTCTTGAAAGCTATTTGTATTGTTTAATTTCCTCAAGTTATTGTTCCTTTCGCTGGGCATACGCTGAAGGACCAAAGTAACCGACATAGCCCGAAGAATTGCCAAACTTAAGTGGCAGTAGGCAGGGCACATTGCTCGCAGAACAGATGGCTGATGGGTCGAAAGGTTTTGAAGTGCCGACCTCAGACTGGAAGACGTGGCGTTGGAAGACTTCCCACAAGGTGGACTGATGACCTGGTAAAGGCCGCAGAAATCCGCTGGCTGCGAGAAGCACTGAACCGGTCGAAGTGGCGGTACTTGGTGGAGGCGTTAGTCCGGGAGTGGACGAAATGATGATCAATGATGATGATAATGACGTTGATGGGAAGATACTATAGTGCCTTGTTGAGTTACCATTCATAAAAACATAACTTGATATGTGGAATACTAGTTGCGCCCCGCGGTTTCACCCGCGTAAGTCTCGATCCCGTAAGAATATCGGAATAAAAAGTATCCTATGTGTTAATCCAGGTTATAAACTGTCTGTTTGCCAAATTTCATCCAAATCCATTAAGCCATTTTTGCGTGATTGAGTAACAAACATCTAAACACACAAACACATAAACACACAAACTTTCACATTTATAATATTAGTAGGATCCTACTTATTATATATAGTAGGATTTTTTAATATTTGTAGGTTAGTAGGAAGTATGATATTAGTAGGATTATAATATTAGTAGGGAGTAGGATCATCTATGGTGGTCTAACTTGGTCGGAAACTTTACACCGCGTTCTTACGATTTCTAACCCTTCGTGGAAGTGTTCGCAGTAATAGACATTAAAGTCTAATCACACATAATTGGCAATTGAACCCGTGACTCATAATGCAGTGAGCTCAACGATCAGTCACTGCGCTACTCAAGCCATTTTTTGGTAGATATTATGCGTATAAGCAAAAACTGTAGGCATTTGTGTAGGTATTTTCTTAGGTTAATGCAATGTGTAAATGACGTTGTAAGTTCATTGTTTAGGAGCTCAAAAGTTTCTTTTGGCTTTTAAAACTTTAGCGAGAAAATACACTTAAGATTTTCCTCTCATTCCAAGTTTCTGTTAACTTCAGACGTAAACCCAAGTGGCCAGTAACATATCTTTGCATTTTACTAAGAAGTTTTTTTGTTTACACAGTTTTTTTTAATGGAATCTTCCATAAAAATGTAGTTAAGTAAGGTGTTTCTGTTTCGTTTTACCAGTTTTGAAATCCGACTTTTTACATAGTTTGTACAATTATTATTGCACATGTTAAGGAAATTCTATAACATAACGTAATGCCTATTTTTGTATTTTTAGTTTCTTAGCAACGGTCCGGAGTTGAAAGTTGGCTGTCTGATACCCCCGTGTCTCGGAAAGAACGATAAACCGTTGGTCGTGCGCCTCTCTCCGTTCGTGTCGGATTGCGTGCCGTCTCATCGGACTATGATAGTGAGGAAAGAGAGAGTGCATCCTGTGTGTGCGCACACACATGTGCACTATAATATCTCCCGCGCCAAAGGCAAGTCTCCGTTGAGATTGGCCGCCATAACCAAAATACGATCTGGAGGACTAATAATAAAAAAATACGTTACAAAAAAAAGCACACACAAGTGCTTAAATTTACAAATAATAAGCAATTTCGCAATGCCCCATATTCATCTCAATGTAAAAACTCGAACTTCTCATCCGAAGGATAACACCCTCACAAACTGGATCAAACTAGTTACGCCCTAACACTATTTGTACAGCTAATTTCGGTTTACAATGATGAAAATGTAAATGTAAGTGCCTGCAGCACTAAAGCCACGTTAATTGATGAATTTCACATAAGCAGACAAAGGTTATGCGTGATACCCGGGCCTCGCCCACTCGTAAATTAATTAAAAACGTGACAACCGTGAATTTAGCCCTTTTCATGCCGTGACTGAGTGGAGTAACGAAACAATGGAGGAGTGTTGAGGGCAAAGTTTCGCGGATTTTAATGTTAATCATGTTCGACGTGATGCGAAATATGCTGTCAAAGGTGGAATTTTTGTTTGCGTTTAGCTTCAATACTTAAATCAAAATCAAAAGTCATTTATTCAAATAAGACTGAGAATCAGCACTTTTTGAACGTCAAAACTACGTAAGACAGTCCCCCAAAACGCCCGCCCAAAGTTAGGTTTGTATGTGATTTTGATCAAACGCGCAAAAACGATGTACCGATGTTTGACCTACATTCAATCAGACACTTATATCTTAATGTTTCTAAATAGGGTAATTAACTTGAAAGGTTGTGGGGATTTTTTGTTTGTGTGTTACTTCGATCCTTATTTCCATTTCGATCAAACGCGCATAACAATGAGGTCAAAAGTTTGATTGCATATTCTAAATTCAGATACTCTTCTTAAATATATATATTATATATGTATATATGCGTGCTATTTGTGTTCGGTTTAAATAATCCAATATCTGGATGTTTGTTTTAGACAATTTCCGAGAGCACAATTTCAATATACACCTGTATTTGTCGACGTTAGGAATTTAGCCCGGTGATTGACATTCGATTAAGCATTTCGATCAGTTTGCTAGGGAGGGAATATTATGTGACTAACCTGATCTCTACCGGATCGACTACTAGGTATCTAGTAGTAGTTTGGGCCCCTACACTTCTCGAACGATACCAAAATTTTCCATTCTTAGCGTTACAAAACATCGCGCCTAAAGAAGAGTACAAAACGTTTCGTTTTACCAAAAAAATACGTATCACTATCGCATTTTCCTTTCATGACTAAACAGAATCGAGGAAACGACCTGAAGCAAAAACTGCGATAAATCTCATTCCATAAAGATGGTTCCGTAATGGACAGAGCGCGAATCAAACAAAATATGCCGAATAAATAATTTAAAGTTTAGATAAATTAGCATAACTCTCATCTTTATGAGAAAATGGCTCCCAGCCGTTATTTTTAAAAATAGAACAAAAATTATCACAACCTCATTCCTGACATTCTACTTAAAATACAACAAAGGCACAGAAAATATAATTTGTTGAAAAAGCGAAATACGATGTGTGAAAAAACAAACACTTATGCGAAACGTGACAATTTGATTACCTACGAATATTGCGCTCACATTAGCCCATTTTATACAGGGTGTGATGTTACACAAACATTTTTATTTTTTATTTTACTTTAGACGAGATGTCTGAACACAATGCTCGTCAAATCTTAGAAATATTCTCGTGTCTTTGCCAAAACTTTTATATCATACGTCGCTTCTGCGATATTAGTAAAATATTTTTGCTGTTTTCTACTTTTTGTCATTCAAAATTTTATATTATCTGTGAAATTTAATTTCGACTTGTTTATTTAGTGTCACATCCAGTCTTGGTTAAACGAATTGCAGTCTTCATGCTTTAAATTAGATTAGAAGTAGGTACGACTAATGTAAGTACTTACCTTGTATGAAAATTTTAGTCATAACTTTCTAGCTTTTGAGACTAAAATAAATGGAAGAACTTTGTTACTAAGGTGAGTAGTTAAAAATGATGATGTTGTAAACACTAATGAGGTGGTTCGTATTATTCTTACCTATATGTAGGTATGTAATAACAGCCGCACGGGTCGATACATCAGGTTAAGCTAGGCTTGCCGGGGTTGGGTGACCATCTTTACATACCGAGACTCCTCCGTGCCTCGGAAAGCACGTTAAGCTGTTGGTCCCGGCTGTCATTTGTGGATCTTTGACAGTCGTTACGGGTCGTCAGAAGCCCGAAAGTCTGACAACCAGTCTTACCAAGGGGTATCGTATTACCCAGTTACTGGGTTGTGTAGGTCAGATAGGCAGTCGCTCCATGTAAAATACAGGTATTCAGCTGCATCCGGTTAGACTGGAAGCCGACCCCAACATAGTTGGGAAAAGGCTAGGCAGGTGTGATGTAGGTATCTAAGTTTTTACCCTCTAAAATGTCGAGTGTAGTATGTCATTTACTAGCGTGGCACACCTTATTCAGCTTTGCCGCGCCCTATATATATTTTTATTTTGAACAAATTAAGAAGCAATTAGCGTTTAAAAGGCGATTTTAATATTGTCAGTTATCACAGCAGCATTAGTTCATTACACTAGTTGCTTTTAAATAAAATATATTGTATCTAAGTCTGATGTATTATTAAGTTCGGAAAGAAAAAATAATAAAAAGAAATACAGGTAAAAACTAACACCTAGTGAGCGGGGAACACCAGCCATTATTTGCCCTCCATTGACGCTCGTTCGCATAATAAATAAGAGCTTCTACATTCATTTTTAGACTCTATTGCATATAAGTTAGAGTCTAAAATCTCAAAGCAGAATAAATAAGCTTATAAAGGTCGGAACTGCGGTCCCGGGATTATAATACGATCACCAATCCACTGACTAAGCGCGGTGTTAATGGCGAAAATGCATCAGAAGTCGGGTTATCCTAAGACTAACATTGAAGAAAAATTTGACTTAGGAAAACATGAAAGCTTTCGGCACTTTAAAAGTTAGGTTGTAAATCTGTTTTTTTATATCCCAATATTACCAAACTATGACGGTTTTTGTAGAGCTTTTTAAAGAATCGGATTTCAACTTCAATAAACTCTTCATTCTATCTTCAGTGTTATGCACCATAAACAAAGATATGCAAAATCAAAACATTTAAAAAAAAATCTTCCAAAAAATTATGACAGCATTCAAACGCTACCTTCAAACGGGTTCCAATAAAAAGAATCTTGACACTAGAAGTGACACAACAACTGAACTCAATTTTGGCTTTAAAGCCAGCGAAACTGAACCATCTAGTATAAATACAGCATTATGTACTTTTTAACTTACGTGCAGAAATATTTTCTGTTTTCCATTGTTTATAAGTGCATAAAACATGAAGTCTTTCATTTAAACACACAATATTGACCGACCCACATTGCGCCGAGTCGGTTATTAAATAGAAACTATTAATAAACAGCCGTGTGACCTATATACATAATTAAACGTAGAGGGTTAACGTCGCTCTGAACCACCGAGAGAAGGTAATTTATCTGTAATCGATCATGACAGAATCACTTTGTGCATTTTATGTTGATTGATATGATAATAACTGATTGATTGTCTTGATTTCGATTCGATTCCCAAGTCGGGCAAAGTGTTATTGGGTTTATCTATGTGGAATTTCTCAGAAGCAGCCCGGAGTCTGGATTTGTGCCCGGTTGATGGCAATAGGCCCTCTTAGTACTGTAACGCATGGGAGCGTTATCTTGGTGTGAGGGTGTGTGTGAGGTGGAAAATCCAAAGACGGCGAGGGTCCAAAGGGGGTTTATTCTAATATTTAATTTTATAAGAGACGCGTACACTGTTCGGTAGCTAAGCTTAGGTTGATGAACCAAAACAAAATGCATTCCTAACATATTTTAATCCAAATTGTTGGAACGTTCGAAACACACGGCTGCCCTCTAGCCAGCCTGTATCACGCGAGGTTGCGCCTCGCATACAAACTCCTTACAGTACCTACATGAGACTTATGTAAATATAACTGGTGAAACGTACACACGTTGGGCAGAGATGTGCCTACCCCTATAGTACACACGTACTATAGGGGTAGGCACATCTCTGCCCAACCCATCGGGGAAACAAGGCGTGATGTTATGTTGTGATATGACACCATGCCAAATGCTTTTTTAGAACTGTGGTCATAACTTTGACAGGGAAGTTGCTTTTTGCTATCCATATTTTTCGTTTGTCGCTTTTTACCTTTAATACGAGTAGGTACTTATATAAAAATCACGTGTTACTGTGTTCATATACGCTAATCTGCAGAAGCACCCAACCGATTTCGATTTTATTTTGTGAATGTGTAGTCGATTCTAGCTTGAAAGGTAGGATGGTTTTGGACCCGATAGGTGGCGCTGTTGTCGAGATTTAAATACGAAATCTACGTGAAATGAAAATGCTTGTTTTATACAAAAAATATTTTTTTGTGCCACATCAGTCCTTACAAAATTAAAAGAGTATAGCGAACGTAATGTTGATTACAGCATCTTTGTTATTAGGAGTATAATGTAACTGCTAATACATTTCGTTTAATTTCATATACTCATGAATGACACCCGAGGGAATCTTCGGAAAAACAAAACAGTGGGTGAGCTTATCTTTGTAGAAAAACACACACATGTAACTTAGAGAAGTACATGTATACTCACATGTATGGTCTGATCAAAAAATATCTAATAAAAGTGTAAACAAACCCTGTTCTGGTTAAATTCTTACGCAGTTACTCACTAAAGAGAATTAGTAACACATTCAACTTTATTTTAAAGTTCCAACTTTACATCTTGACTAACTTATTAAGTCTTGGTAACTTTTTTCAACACTTATTGTGTGAATAACACTTAAATATAAATAATTGTTATAAAAAAAACATCGACGAAAATTGAGGTTATAAAGTAACCTCTGCCAAATGTAAAATGTCCCTAAGGTGATTTAAAATTAGAATTTCGTGTTCAAATATTCAAATAATAATCAAAGCAATAAATTTTAAATTGACACTACAAATTCGCATCCACAGATACATTTTCTGATCCATTTGTTTACGTTTCCGTCAGATACTTTTGGAAGACTATAGCTAAACATATGCCTTTATATATTTAGTGAATTTTAAAAGAAAATTTCGCGATAGGTACGTTTGAAATGTGCCCTCTGCTCCTACCATTCCCTCTGGGACAATAAAACCCGGCTAAAAGTAAATAGGTATTCTGTTCGGTCGGTATGTTAACATTCAGGAGCACCTTTGTATCCCTTGGGATAATACGTGAGGATAATGTCAGGCACTGTTATTATATAACAAGGATGATTCCGTTACGGACTAGGTTCACAAAAACTTTAGTGGTCGGCAAGGTGAGTGGAATGTCGTCCATAGTTTTTCGCAGCAATTTTTGTGTTATTTATCCTTTTTGTTTTGGGACGCTTAGGACCATTGACATAAAAGAAAGTCTCAACCTCTCAGTTAAATTAAGTTATAGGTATGCATACTTTCAACCAGACTTTGTCAAATCTTAAGTTAGGTAAACCTAAATAACAACATCCAATCATTTATGTACGTTGACACAATATTTAAGAGCAGCTTAAATTGCACACATTCTTTAAAACAAAACTGAGAATTTGATTATTATTTTTTCAAGATTATTTCAGGATTTTTAGGACACTCGTTACTAGTAAGTACCTTATCAACTTTTCATCGAGTGTAGATAAAATACTCGTTTTACGATCACTACGATGAAAATGAGTATATTTACGACACGGTTGATATTTGTAGCAAAATTCAATAGACACGCATTGGCTACAAATTCCGTTTAAAATCGATGATGAGTCGAACTCGGGCCCTGAAAATTGATGGCTGTTCAAAAGCGATATATTAGGGTTGGTCTAACGAGGCCTTGTCGAGTAATAATCTAGGGTTTGAAACCATTAAAAAGCTTCACGGTTCAATTATTAAGCTACCGAAAAAACGACATAGGTTTATTCGAAGCATGTTAAATTACAATCCTGGGATTAATCTTTTTCTTTTACAACAGCAATCTTTGACCCGGGCTCCGTTGACATAAGCCAGAGGTACAAACATTTACCTGTGTACTAAACCCAAATAAACCTGCCACCTAATACCGTTCCCTAACATATATTTCCCTTCTTATGTCCTAGACCTTATTAACACTAGGAAAACCAACCAACATACCGCGAATAACAAACATTTTGATAAGGGCAAACCAGACCCGAAAATACTGTTGGTAAAGTGTCCTTTAAACTTGGTATTTCGAGTCCCTTACCCAAATTCCACTCCAATTAACCCCTAAAAACTGTTAGTTGGCACCGGAATCCTAATTTTATTTATATTTTTTGACCTTCAAAGTTTTAGAAGCCTTCTCGTGTAAGCGAAAGGGAACTATAATGTAAAGAGTAAACAAGGTGCGGAAGGATTTGTTAAAGTAAATTGTATGTATATCATGCTTATTGTGACAGTTGTAGGTGTCCTAACTAAACAATTTTATGTAAGTTAAAGTCCCTTTTGTTGTGTCAATTTGTTAAGTATCTTTGTTTGTTCGGGAGTCTTGGAATTGAGGAAAAGAAAACAGTGTTTGTCACCTGTTTATTGTTCCGCACCGGTTGTAAGATTTAATGAGGACATTGAAAAGGGAATATTATCATCTCACTACAAATAAAATAATCATTATTTTGTCTAGCTTTAGAATTTACCGTGAATATTTTTTTTCAGTAGCTCTTTTCCATGATTTTTTCATACAAGACTTTGTATAGGTAAACAAATGTTTTGAACAACTTATGTATTAGTAAAGCATGTGCCAATTTTAATTAGTTAACTTTGGAAAAACAGTTTCAAATTACCCTTCCAGGTAGGCATTTCCTGTTCCACGTTCCACTTGAGACACGGGTCTCAAATCCGGCACGTCAGTTCCCGTCAATCACGCACGGGTCGGAAATCAAATGGCACCTTACTTGATGGTTGGAAACAGTTAAGGTACGGCCGAATAAAACAAGGTTTTTGAGCGTTTTAAAAAGTGGAAATTAGTTGAATATTTTGTATTAATTGTATTTATATTTATATATTATTATTATATAATTGTATGTATTATAGTTTTAGGGTGATACGTGAAAGTTCATAACTGATTTATATATGTAGTTTTTTTTAAAGTCACTTGAGATTTTTCACAATTTTTAGTTTCTTTAAAAATATTAACATAGTAACAAAAGCTAACAAACTTGAAATAATAATAGCTATTATGTAAAAAAAGAGGGGAAGGAATCATAACATCAACAAATAATAATAGCTATTATGTAAAAAAAGAGGGGAAGGAATCATAACATCAACAAATTCAAAGGAAAAGTGCCCAAAAGACTTGCAGCTTTAAATTGATGTTGAGTTAAAATAAATGTGATTTACCCTCACTTAATAAGGAAAACACTTCAAGACAGTGAAGGAAAACATCGTGAGGAAACCGGCATGTCCTAGAACCAAAAATTCGAAGACATTATGTGACATCTACCAACCCGCACTGGGCCCGCTTGGTGGATTACGGCCCTCTCCCTCTCACAGAGAGGAGGCCTGTGTCCCAGCAGTGGGAACATTATAGGCTGATTATGCTAATATACTCGTATAATGTAGTGTAGTTGTAGAAGGTACCAATTTTTTTTTTAAATTTCTGATGTATACTGTTTATAGAGGAGAACTGCCCAGTGCACAAACCTACATAGTCTGCTTTCTGACCTGAAGCCACCTAACGCTTCTTTATACAATTATCCATATCCTGTAAAAATCAATGTCCTCACTTTCTCGTTGACCCACATTCCAAACGCAATAAAATCTAATAAATATTTACAGAACCATTTCAATATCAAGAAAAAAATCTTCTCAAATAAAATGGAGTTCCATTGAATTTAAAACACTCATATCCGACCATTGATATCAACAATAGGTATTTAATAAACAACACAATGGGTTTTAAATATCCATTCCATTTTGTGTAGTGTTATTTCACCTATTTCGTTCATAAATTTTGATAAAAACCCACCATTTAAATGGAGCTAGAGCGATGTGGATTTGGGAAACTGTTTGATTCAAGTTGTTCAATGTTTTGATAGTATTTTATGGGTTTGGTTTAGTCTATATTATGGTAAAAGTCGTTGGAGCTTTTCCAAAATGGCCGGCACGGCAGCTTTTCTCTTGAGTGGGGAAAAAAATCTAAAGGTTTTTTTTTAAGGGTTAAAACCTACTTTTGTTTAGTTTGTATAGTTTACTTGATGTAGCATCAAGTTTATCATGCACTAACTGCTAATTTGATATTTTAACCGATTCGAATTATAGGCATAACATGACGAATTTATGGCCATAGCTGGAAGAGATGTAAATATTAGATAACCTATAAATGCCTAATGGATTACCCAGATAACTACTTATAACATCATAAAAATATACACCGCAGACCTATAATATACCAGCTTGCAAATAGGATGCACGTTTTTTCACTATTTATCAAAATAAAAACATTGCAAAAATGTTGGTAGCAAATCGAATGATTGCTCTTGAGAGAATACAATCTCAGAAAAAAAAACCTAAAACATAGTGCTGCAAACAATACAGTGAAGCATGCCAAAACTACACCTCCGCTCTGGGCATACACGCTCACACGCACACATTTACAATCAAACTACACCTCACTAAAATGCACACAATGTTTACGAAACTGGCCTCACGTCACTCGTGACAGTGCTATGCCTTGGTTTTTTATTTGGTCTGAGAATACAACAACAAAAAAATTACAACCGTTCATCAGCAACTGTCAGAAGTTTCAAACTTTAGAGTGCTTTTCATCAAATAGTTCCTATGCCGTAATGTTGGCTCCACTGTTGTGGGACCAATACGAATACGCTACGCCGCAAAGGCGCTACCTATTAGGTCCGTTTTTTAAATTTAACAGTGGAGCCAACATTACGGCAAAGGAACTTTTTGATGAAACGCACTCTAATTGTTTCAACAAGATTGGACCATGGATTTAATTGCATAGTCTCTCAGAAACCTTGCAGGGCTTGTATATTGCCCACAGTTCTGCTTGGAAACCTGTTTCCAAAGTCCGTTTAGCTGTAACTATGTACTCACTACTCATATCAGTCGACCTAAATGTCTACGAAGCTTCCGTATGGATGTCTGCGCATCTGATCTCAGGGTAATGGCGCCCAAGATATAGGAAGGCTAATGTTAGATGTTAATGCGAACTGTTTTGGGTACTTGAGGTTTGTTTAGCCGATATTGGAAGTCTGATTATCTTACAATAAAATTATTTAATAAATAAAATTTTGAAGTAATACTCTAAATATAATTATAGAGACTTCTCCGTGCCTCGGAAAGCATGTTAAGCCGTTGGACCCGGCTGTCATTCGTGGATCTTTGACAGTTGTTACGGGTCGTCAGGAGCCCGAAAGTCTGAGAAACAGTCTTACCAAGGGGTATCGTATTGGGTATTGGCCAGTTATTGGGCTGTGGAGGTCAGATAGGCAGTCCCTCTATGTAAAATACTGGTATTCAGCTGCATCTGGTTAGACTGGAAGCTGAACCCAACATAGTTGCGAAAAGGCTAGGCAGATTGATTGACCGTAATTATAATTATCTTCTCTTTCTTCAAATTTGTTCAGGTGGAGATTTATAGACGACTCCGTCTTGGAGTGTAAATGTGATGCTGTTCCACAAACGATGGGACACTTAATGGTCGTGTCCTGAGTTTCCTGTCAGCTGCACGTTACAGGAACTGATGGACGCTAGTCATGGCACCAAAAACGTGGCCGAATTCTGGGCCGAGTCTATTTAGATTGCTATCGGCCCGCTAAGAAGAAGATTATACATAGTCTATGAAGATTGAGCATACACACCAAATATCATATTTAGCGCGATTTTACCCGCGCTTTCACCCGCGTAAGTCTCGATCCCGTGAGAATATCGGGGTAAAAAGTATTCCATGTCCTATTTCAGGTCATGGACTACCCATGTGCCAAATTTCATCTAAATCCGTTCAGCCGTTTTAGCGTGTAAGCGTAACAAACAAACAAACTCACAATAATTAAATTCTCATACAGTAATCGAACTTTTGACATAATTATATTATCTTTAAAGCCACACTTGATTACTGATTCGTGATATTGATAAACATACCTACATGTTTAGATTTCATTTTGGATTGATATAAGTGCTTATTTTTAATTCCGTTTCAAAATGAGTACTTACTGTATTCTGTTACAAAATAGCGGCCAAGTGCGAGTCGGACTCGCCAACGAAGGGTTCCGTACCACCGTACAATATTCAAAATTAAATATATTTTTTAAATTATTTTCTTGTATTATATATTATATTTTCATTACATTTTCTCTTAATGTTTTTACATCATTTTGTTTTTATACATACTCTGTGAAAATTGTCTACCTATTACGGTTTAAAATATACAGCCCTGTGACAGACGAATGGACACCAGAGCCTTAGTAATAGGGTCCCATTGGCACTCTTTGGGTAAAAATTATTTCGAAATAACATGAAAATCGAATCAACAAGCCATCATTTTATTTGCCTGTTTCAAGCAGCCATTGCACATAGATCTCAATATGCCACGTAGACAAAATGCCTCATGCCTCGGCATGGAAACGAGGCATAAATATTCCAGTATATTAAACTGAACGGGGTCGGAACACAAGCCCCAAACAAAACAGTGGCTTGTAAAGATACGAATACAGAAATAAATAACAACCCAGTTGTTTTAACCGACTTCAAAATAGGTGGAGATCGTTTTGGTGATATAGAATGGAATTCTTTTATCTCACTCATGATTGCTGCAATCACCGTGATAAACATCCCGCTTTTGAAAGGCCGGTTAGGGCCGAATTCCACCAAATTTTATGGAAGTTGCTTAAAGTTAAATAATGATTAATAATAATGATAACCATCTTTGACGATTAAACGTCTCTTAACTTTAGCAAAGTTTATAAATAAACACCTAAATGTCATGTCATTTTGATGAACTGACTACCGAAATAACAAAAGCCAATCAAAAACATACAACAGATTAATTAAATAATTTTTGCCATTGATTTTATTGTCTATCCATTTTGCAATCCTTACCGAAGGCACCTTCCAAAACTGTTTTACACAACATTTTATCATTTTTGAAAGAGTTTTTTACTTCGACAAAAACATAGTAACGATTGCAATCTATCCCGTCTCAAATCTAATGGCGTATTACTTTTCAGGCTCAACGTTCTCGTAAAAATGGACGACTTTGTTATTTTTTACTCCTAAGTAAAATAAAATAGGCACTTTGTTTGAGTACTAAGCCTCAAATTATACCTATGAATTTAAATGCGAGTGATTTTCTTTGTGAGGTAATTTAAGTTTTGGTATATTTTGCGTTAATAGGTGTTTTAAAATATGAATCTTATCTGCCTAATGTGTGAAGTTAAATAGCTCAAAATTCGTAGTTAGATAAATAAAATAAAAAATTGTAGTTAGTAAACGTAGTTAAATAAACTTAGGGGCGAATCTACCACTATAACTAAACGCGATCAGCACATAAACCTCGTTTAAGAGCTGTCAGTGTGATTATTTTCTTTGGAATATTGACAATGACAGCTCTTGAACTCGGTTTAGATATGGTGATCGCGTTCAGTGTCATCGGTGAAATTCGCAATAAGTCAGATGTCCAAAAGTCTGACAACCATTACTTACCAAGGGGTATCGTGTTAGTCAGTAACTAGGTTTTTTGAGGTCAGATAGGTAGTCGCTCTATGTAAAATAATGATAAAATACAATAGACGTAGATATTTTATAGGGTTTTTTATGACTCTTGAAGAATAGTTAAGCGGAATAGGTTACTAAATATATCTACGTCTATTGTATTTTATAATGGATTTCCGCAAAGTCACGGCCGAATCAATTAACTATCTCAAATAATGATATTTAGCTGCATACTGTTAGACTGGAAGCCGACCCCAACCTTATTTGGGAAAAAGCTAGGCGGATTGATTGACTGGTAACTGACAATCTTGTAGGCACCTACTTCTATCCACTCCTTTCGGGATTAGATGCATGATGTGATATTGTCACATTCACCGACATTGGTATTACTTTCTTTATATTTGAAGGCTGGGGGGGACTTGTAACACAAGCAATCTTAGTTGTGACATAAGTAATCCTATTATAGACTGTAGTCTGCTTCACAATATTATAGTAATGTGCAATATTGCCTAGTTTTTTTTTTTTTTGCTTTCCATGCTCATTATGTCATAAAATAAACAGTTTGTTCTATTCAGAACAAATAAAATCATATAGAAAGATACGTGAGTTATCTAGTACTAATATAGAAATGTGATTATGTAGGTAATGTAATTAGGTACGTACGTGGTAGTCGACATGTCCACATGTCGGTGGTAAGGCTTTGATCTTGAGGTGGCCTAGCGTCGTAATGCGGAGTTTTAATATAATGATAAAGAGGTCAGCTTTTACTGGTTTTGATACCACTAACAAAAGCACATCGCCTTTTAGAAAAAGCTCAGCTTTGTCTAGTCACTGTCGCTCATACCTGTTCTAATCTGTTTTTTTTTTTAGCCCGTTTTATAACCGCAATGCGTATGACGGTCCCATCATAACCGAAATAAATAATTTCAAATTACATAGTATTTTCCTATGGGCTACATTTGGGCCATAAACCTGAACAGATTCTTTTTCTTCGCATCATCATCATTTGGTGAATTCTCTATGTTCGACTCATTATTTGTCTTATTTACTTCTGCGTACTACATACATAATCCTACCTAAAATAACGTCGAAAATTTTGTTTTATAGCCACGGTAACAGCACGTAGACATTCTCTGATGAACTCGAAGCACCTAATTGAAATGAACGGCAGTGCAAGCGCTGCATATCCTCCATATTGCAATCACCGCCTGCTCGGATACTAGATTGGTGTAACAGGAAACCTACTAGGTACTGTTTCACGCTGTTCCTTTTGAGTATTTCAGGTCATGACTTATTTGATTTTACGTCGAAAATATGTCTAAGGGCGCTTGGCAAATGACAACTAACCTCCTTGGTGGATACAAAAAAACCTATTATTTCTTGTTGATTATGCGCTTTCTATATATATCTCTAAGTACTTATTATAAATCTATAATATCTATCTAAACTTTATTAATAATAAAAAATGGTAGAGTATATATACCTATCTATTTCAAGTATTTTTTTTATAAATAACAGTTTCTTATTTCTAGTATAGGACTTATATTATTATTTTAGTTTTGTTCGTTTTACATTCAATATATTTAAGTACCTACTACATTCAATTAGACTATAAAACCCCATAACCCTTTCATAGTTAAGTCTATCAAATAAACAAAATGACTTCTCTACATGCAAAGTTTATAACTGTAATTTCCGTAAACATGCTACCCGTAATTATTTCCATGCCGTTTATTCGGATGCATTAAAATGCGGCGTCGTGTTAATTTAAGCTGTATCATTGCTCTATATTTTGCTGTGGAGTTTTGGGTTCTCATTACTGTTACTGTGTAGTATTCATGTTAGAAACATGTTTAAAGTTTTTTAGAAAACGTTTGAGAAGGTTTTTAGTCGTAGTAAACGTTTCATGGAGTTTGTTTTTGTGATAAATGTGAGGCCATTTATCCAAAAGTTCGAGATACGTTCTATGTTTGGTTGATAATATTCATCTGTCTAAAACTGAGCGTATAACATACGTCATGACGATAACATAATGTCGAGCAGTTCAGTACGTTGGAATGAGTGTGAAATAAAACCACAACTGACGCTAATACCGTTTAACCATATTCAATAGCATTTAAGCAAAGTGCACCACAAATTCCTACTTTAAATTAGGTACAGAAATCTGGTGGGAAACCATGCAGTAATTAAAAATTAAAAATGCCTCACAATTTATTCTATTTTTGAATCTGCAAGCAAGCTATACAAATTAATTATTTTAATTACAAAACTCCTATTAAAAGGCTTGGATGGCGTAAAAATAGATCAAAGAGAAGCTGTGAAAAAGAATGTTAAATTAAAACAGTCAAAAGAAAAGTTTCAGATATTCTAGTAAATAAAATCGTTTTTCTATTGACAAGTTACTGACTAGACTACGCTGTTAAATAATATTATTATGTATAATTATAATATTATACGAAGCTTCGAAGTATCACTTAGCAAAATTAAAAAGCGAATATCAAAGAGATAGAAAATATCTTACATGTTTATATATCTCATCTTAAGTAGATATGCATCGAGAACATACGAATACTTGAGTTGTAAATGGTCTGTAATATTTTCTGCGTTATTTTGACTAGGCTTTTGATACGAATATTTAGGTTTATATTAGTTTAGTTGGAAAACTGTTTTTTATTATTATGTGGGTACATAATAATAAAAAACACACAATATGATAACATAATCATCCGTTATGACATTCACAATCATTGCCAAAACATTGTTTTAAACCGCATTAGGTATTTTGGCATCGATACGGTGAGCTAAAATACAGTACAGTAATAAAATAAAATTTCTATTTACTGACCTTAAATACTAACAAAAAAAAAACCTGTAAAGAAATCTCGATCTAATTTGGACACATGGTTACAAGTATGATAATCAGGCCAATTTTGCACCAATCTTACACCGATTTCATTGGATTTTAATGTAACTTAATTATGCAGGTCAAGCTATGTTACACAGTGTATCTGACACGGATGTGTGCGAAGTTGATCGGCCGACCGTTCGTCGATTACAGACATTTAACCAGCCGATGTCGCCGTTAATCGAGGCCTGGACTTGGAACCTCGTTAGATAATTATTAATGAACCTGCGATGCCCTAGAGCATTGTGTCGTGGACTCGTGGTCGATGTTAATCTTTGATTAAACGCTCGGTTATTTGACGGTGGAGGTTATCGTTTCTGTCGGAATTTTGACTTTAAACATTTTGGTGTTTATTTATAAACGTTGCTAAAAGTTAACTAATGATAAGCGACTGTTTAACCATACATTTTTTACATTTGAACGTCGCTTAATTTTAAGCAACATTTTAAATAAACCCTTTAATGTTAAAGCTAGATTGATAGGGGAAGCGATTTAGAGAAAATAATGTACTCGTTATTTATTATTTTTGGGATAATATTTCTGCGAATGAGTTCGATAACTAAATAATATAAAGTAGATTAAGCTAGGCAATAGAAACCAAGTCATATCAAAGCCGACCTTAATTATAAAATATAATTTCAGATATAAATACTTTGATCAGTAATTACTGTTACTATTTTAATATCATCACGAAAAGTAGTGTTTCTGTTAGAGTTAAACTAAAACGCAAAATATTAATTAAAATATTGAAACGAAGGTTAATACTTTTAAATTTATAAGGTTACTAACAGATTCAGAAGTCTGATCCTTGAAAAATACTGCTAAAAGTAATAAAGGGTTTCTTTTTAAAATTCGAGACCTTAGTAATTATTATGAGAGTGTTATTATTTTTTAGCTTAAAACGACTTTGATCTCGGAGAAAATTTTATTTTATTGCGCAATTTGAATTTTATGCTCAAAAAGCTTATTTTCTCGCAAGATTTTTAGTCGAGTTTTTCATTATCATTTTAAATCTTAATAATAATTATAAGATTCAGCATTCGGCGCCAGTTTAATCAATCTGCCTAGACTTTTCCCAACATGTTGGGATAGCGTATCAAACAAATAAACATACTCACTTTTGCATAATATTATAGTTATAATGAATATAGTGAATAGTGATTAGTGAAGTTATGATGATGACGGTATTAGTTAGGACAGCCGTTACTCAGTGATAATAATAGCATTCAACTGGTGAAAGTATTTTTAAAACCGATCCAGTAGTTTTTAATTTTATTTATTACAAAAAAATCTACAAATAATCTTTTCTCTTTATAATATTATTGTAGAAAATATCTAACATCTACAGAAAAACAAAGGTGAAGACTACAAGTGAAAACAATTCGTTTTGTGGCATCCTATGAATCTACGATCATTACGCGACTCTAAGATAGTTTCTATTGTCTATGTTATTATGTGGTAGAAAAATCGTTGAGCGACAGACAATGTACTGCCGTAGGCCCTTTGTACACGTCACGGTTTATTTACGGTATGGCGTATAAACCACGCCGTAGAAAAAATGTGTTTGTCAACAAGCTTCCATAGTGATCCATACAACACTGATGGCCGTGCCTACACACGGCGAATAAACCGCGCCGTAGACAAAACATGTCTGTCTACAAGCTTCTAGTGATCCATACAACACTGACGGCCGTGCCTACAGACGGCGAATAAACCGCGCCGTAGACAAAACATGTCTGTCTACAAGCTTCCATAGTGATTCATACAGCACTGACAGCCGTGCCTACACACGGCGAATAGACCGTCGTTTTCCACGGCAAGAGGAGCTCGTGGCTAAGTAATAACAGCCGCACGGGTCAATCCATCAGGTTAAGCTACTGCCAGGGTTGGTCCGTGGATGGGAAAGCACGTTATGCCGTTGGTCCCGTCCCGGCTGTTAATTGTGGATCTTTGACAGTCGTTATCAGTCGTCAGAAGCCCTAAATTCTAACAATCAATCTTGCCCTTGGCAAGATTGGTTGTCAGAATCGTTTATCGTATTACCCAGTTACTAGTATGTGGAGGTCAGATAGGCAGTCGCTCCTGTAAAAAACTGGTATTCAGCTACATCCGGTTAGACTGAAACCCGACCCCAACATAGTTGGGAAAAGGCTAGGCAGATATTTTCACGGCAAGAGAAACGTGTGTGTACAAAGGGCCTTACTCTTATCTCTTGGTACATTCGCAAACACCTTTTATGCGTATAGTAACATCTGTCCAGCTATTTGTTTCGTACAATTTCACACGAGACATGACGTGTGAGTGTGACGGGCTGTCCTTTGTCTCTTTCGGACCTAATGGGCTTTTTGATAGTTTTAAAGGGAAATGTGTGTTTCGCTTATATGAGGCGCACCGTTATGAGCAGCAAACGCGTGTTTAGTGGTGAAAAGTTTCACAAAATAGTTTGTTTGTGGGCAATGATACCTACAGATACTATGTGCAAGCGGCAAGCGGCAGCGGTTTTTTTTAATATTCACGTTGCCTATTTAAGTTACTGGTATAAAATCTTCGTGTGCATAGGCTTTTATTTGGGAAAATTACTTACTACCGACCTGAAATCTTTTGGTAGATCTGAAAATAAGTAGTGCCATGTACTCAAAATTCAATGTAGATAAAAACGCTCATGTTTACGTTATATTTTTATGTTTTAGTTAACATCTGTAACATTCTGTGAGTCTATTAATTAAAGGTCGTACGTGGGTCTTGAACCAAACGTTGAGTTTCATAACGTGGGCAACATAAGTTAAGGCCGTACCCTACCTCAGATTTTATCTCGCTCGCACAGTACTATTCGCGACGTGAGTAAGAGCAAGACGGAGTAGGATGCTGGTGGCTTTTAAGCCTCGAACAGTTAAGGTTTTACGGTGAAAATAATGGTAATAAAAAATAAAAATAAAATATAAGACCTGCTTTATAGTTAGTTCAGTTGTTATGCAAAGTTTCATGATCTAATTTGAAGTATTTTTTTAATACCAGCGGTTTAGAGGTAACTTTGGATTTCTTTTCTATCGAGAAAATTTTATGTAATCGTGTCTTCGCCAAACATAGGACCTAGAATCAATTCTCAATTTTAACATATATTTATTTCAATGCTGCAGTATTTTCGGCATAACGGAGGATCATGCTAAGCAATTTGAGGTAGGGTAGGGCCTTAAGAGAAGAAACAATAACCCTCAACAGATGTTTTGCTATAGTTATACCTAAGTACCTAAATGCAAAGCAATTTTTTTGTTTTATGTAAAAAAAAATTGAAACCCTACACATAAGACGAGACTTAAATAACAAACCATTCCGCAAATTTACGAAGGAAAGAGATCTGTGGTTCGTCTAATCAAATTTCAAATTAGTCGCAATTAAAAGCTAGTGCCAGAATACTTAAGGGTTTTTCTTTTAATTTACTTTGAAATGTGAAAATTACCTCACTTTATTGCCTAACCATAAACCATTAATAAAACGTGTCCGAAATTTTAATAAATCTCCTAGTACCTACAACAGCTCATGAAGACAAATTGATGTCGGCATGTCCTATTCCCCAATTAATAGGGTTGGTCGTAACGTCTATCACGGCGTAATGTCCAACGCCACACGTCCTAATGACATCAGAGAGAACCCTGCGGTTTGTACTTCTGAGCCTTACTCATTTTCCTAATTGTTATTGAGAGATTCGACTTTAGTGCTCGATTGAGCGTTGACGTACTCTCTCTCACTACTCGAGTAAAGTAGAATTCAGACGTCATTCTGTTGGTTTCGGTTACAAACGATTCAATGCCAATTTTCCCAGAGAAACTGAACGCTATCAGCACCTCTAAACTGGGTTCAAGAGCTTTCAGTGGCAATATTCCACAACAATGATGACACTGACACCTCTCGAACGTTCAGTATCATTTGTGAAATCAGCCCTGAATCGTGGATCAGATCAAAACTGTGTTTTTGATAGCGCGCACCGCTCACCTGAGTAGCATTTCCCGTATTTTTAAGAACGCTTTATAAGATCGCTTGCATTCTGCAGGACAATTCCCTTATTTTTAAGAACGTTCACATTCGCATCTCATTCGCAATCTGTCAAAAAAACCACCAATTTACCAAAATTTTTGACAAGTTTGACAGATTGCGATTTGAATGTGAACGTTTTTTAGGTAAGAGAATTGGCCCCCGTATCTCAGCCTCAATCTGTCATAAGAATTCACCAAAATTGTTGACAAGATTTAGACATTGATTGTCGCTGAGATGAGATTGCCACTTGAATTTGTATGTTTTTTAAGTACGAGAATAAATTGGCCTTCTGAGTCTAAAGTAAAAACAGTTTTGCAGTATATATTATTTTAGACTATTTTCATTATGAGACCGTTTGATTGCGTGACATTATTATTTTAATAGAGTTTTTAACTATCTAAAAACAATTTCGACTAAGATCTCCACGCAGCCCTAGCTGGAACTGAGGACATGATATGAGGTCTGTGATCGATACTGGTACTTTAAGATTTATATTTTTATTTCTTGTGCCATCATAAATGTTACTTCTACTACATACAGCGTTAAGTCACCATTTTGAGGGTTCCGTATCTAAAGAGTGCCAACGGAGCCCTATTACTAAGGTTAATAGAACCTTAGTCCGTCCATCCGTCTGTCACAGGGCTGTATCTTTTGAACTGAAATAGGTAGACACTTGAAATTTTCATAGAATAAAAATATAATAAAAATAAAGTTGTGTTAAAATTAAAGGCATTTTTTACTAAAGTTATTTTTTAAGTTTATTTTATAGTAAACCGGAAACCATCGAGTGCGAGTCCGAATCCCACTAATATCCGCTTCGTTTCGTCGTTAATATTTTGCCAGAGAAATACAAACCTCTTTACACCTAAAAATTAAATACCTAGCCATTTTAACGTAATATCTTGGAACTAACAGATACCTGCTTCTGGATCAAACAAATATTTTAGTGGGCGCCAAAAGTGCGTGAAAAAAGAAACATCCTCTTAGCTTCGATTAAGTTACAAACAATTACAGAGTGTAGCGATACCAGTTTGCCTCGCACTTTTGTAGATAAGGATATTTAAACAGTACGAGTACATTGACAATGTACTGATTACGGGAAACTTACCTTTGGGAGCCCTTTTTCGGGATACGATAATAACGTTAATTGAGTTAAGGCTCTTACATACTGGGGCAATTCGTCGCGCGACGCGAATTTTAACAAAACAATTTCTCACGGCGAACAATGCGGCGGCGCACAGTGGGCTGAAACGGGCCGGTAAAGGAATTAGCATTAAAAAAAAAAAAGTTTCTTTTTCTGAAATTTTAAATATTGTGTTGGATTTATCTATCGATTATAAGTAATTATTTCTATCAGGGTCGTTCAGATAACTTAGTATTTTCGGAGTTATAAATATCCAAAGTAATTTTTGTATGAAGCAAAAGAAAAAAATGTGAAAATCTCGAAATTCTCAAATTTTCTCAAAGAATTTACTCTACGTATGCATAGTACGTATATTTGTCCTATTTTAGCGCCTATTCTCGGGTTGCGATTTTCTGCGATTTGGTCGCAATTTCAAATTTTGTTCTCTATTCCACACCACCATAGAGGTTAAGAACTAGGCGCGTTTTTTTTTATGTAGTGGTCTCCCCTTTAGGCCTAATCCACTAAGGACTAATAAAATAAATAAATAAATAAGTAAAAATCACAATCACTACTGGCCACGGCACTGTTTTAATTTAATCACTGTCAAGGGTATCCACATTAACGAATCTCAAACCAAATCGAAAACCTCATCCGGAGAAAACACAGGTTTTGTTTCTTTAACAGATATGCACTTTTTAACTTTTTTTACATCTTGGGGATTCTTTAGTAAATGTTCTAGTATTTTAGCAACCTCCTCATTCCCATCCGCTTTCAACTGCTCAAAATATGCATATTTTATTTCGTCCGAAGATAAATGAAAGTTTCCTGCACGTCTTTTTTTCTGTTTAGGCGCTAATTCACAAAAAGGTTTTCTTGGGCTTTGTTGGGTGGAGACACCGACAGAAACTTTTGATGGTGATACATACTGAGTTGATGTACTCGGTGCTGGTTGATCTTCATTACTGCCTATTAAACACTTAATAAAGTCTGGCCATATTATGTTTTCTTGTAACCATTCACTATTTTTAGTTCTGAATATATTTTCTTTACGATAAGCGTTTTCCCATCTTCTATTTAAATTATAACAAAATTTTGCACAAAACAACTTTAAAGTCTTTTCGTGATCATCACTTAATTCGACTAAAAATTTAGACCTTATCTCACTACACAAACTGTCATTATTTTTAATACTGCCACTGTTTTTTAAAATAACGAAAAGATCAAGGTTTGTCACTAAATTTTCAAACATTTTCACAAATACAAAATAACAAATAAGTAAGTAATGAATGTGTGGGGGTAGTGCATCTATTATGGTGGGTAATAGAACACTGAAGTACGTTTGAATGCAACCGAACATTCCGTAGATACCCTATCGTTGCACCAATCACGTTACGACACGTCATAACTTGTTGTTGCGCTCGCGCACTCTTATCCCTTGATTCCCGGAAATAAGTCTCAAAACAAATTACGTCATACCTACCTATGGTGGTGGAAAATGTCGAACATTGTTTTTTTTTTTAAAGAACTAAGTAGGTATTGAGGTTTTCAGGCCCTTTAGTATACATTATTTTCAATTTCAATTTAATTGGAATAAATTGCTTAACTAAAATAACATGACTCTTCATACAAATTTGATATGGCTATACCTCCGAAAGTACTCGTTAAATTAAAAAAAGTCAAAGAATAAAAACGTTTTAAATTTATGCCTAGATTCCAAAAAAAATACATTTGATCTCTTAAGACCCAACCTTGTAATCCCAGCCCACTGTGCGGCGTCGCGTCGCGCGACGAATCGCCCCAGTATGTAAGAACCTTTACTCGTTTTATACTGAAGTGGTGGAGTGCGTTAAATAATAATTAATGTAATTTTTCCATTGAATGGAAAAAGCATGTGGTTTAAGTTAGAGACTATGAAGGCTACGTTTTCTCCTCATGTTTTTTTACCTTGTTTTAAAGGACGTAGGAAAAGTAACATCAATACAGTCAAATGCACGCCTTATTTATTTATTTCTTTGAGCACAAAAATGTACAGAAGCCGTCTTAGTGCCCTATGCATTTTCTACCACTCAACCTGAAAATTGAGGAATCAATATTTATTTAAATATAAAGCCCAGTATATAATATGAGGCCATGAGAACCATAGTGGCCCAATCCAATGGCCAAACCTTTTGAGTACCAGAGAAAACAAAAACAGTATTTTTTAAATCAACGAGCACTTTTCAGAATACATACTTTTTATTACTTCTACATTTTAATTAACTTAACAGGATTTATTTGAATTTAACTGGAAAAAATCATAGACTCGATATTGTAAAAATTCGTTAGGCCACTATGGTTCTCATGGCCTCACATCAGTTCGATAGAGCCTGTTTCTGATATCAGTTTTAAATTTTTGTATTAAGACCGGCTTTCTTAATTAAAGTGACATGACACTGACATGTTACTGACATGTGTTTGACCGTGGATGAATACTTTTTCAATCTAGCGTGGAATTCGGGAATTCGTAAGCCTCGCTGACTCCACCACTTTTTAGGGTTCTGTACCCAAAGGGTGCCAACAGAACCCTATAACTAATTAAGGCTTCGCTGTCCATCCGTCCGTTTGTCGAAGGACTATATCTTTTAAATAGTACGTAATACCAAATAACAAAAATAAAATAAAGTAAAAAATTAAAGGGATTACAAGAAAATGTTTTTTTTAAACATGGATAAACAAGAAATATGTGTTTTTAAAATAAAGTATTTAAAAAAAAATTGTGTTAATTATTGTACGGTGGTCTGCTTTTTCTGTTTTCTGCTCAACCACTGCCTCTTCGTGTAATGGCTGAAAACCAATATAGAGGGAGTCGCCGTTTTGCATTTATATTTAACTAGCTGATGCCCGCGACTTCGCCCCCGTGGATGTCGGTTATTATATATACTAAAATCTTACTCAAGAACCACTCTAGCCATTGGTAAAAACAGCTTGAAAATCGGTGCAGTAGTTTTCGAGTTTTTCGCGTACAGGACGACAGACAGACGCGGCGGAGGACTTTGTTTTATAATATGTAAGGATAATGGTTTTAGGTTTTACCAAAACGAAAATATTATCAATATCTAAGCCAAAAGATGGAATGCCCATTGGTCAGGATTTTGGTCAGTAGCTTGTTAACGGAGCAGAATTTGAAACCTTTGATTAGCCTAAAACCTTTCAAGCAAGCAATTTGAGATTCTAATAGTCAATGTTTTTTATTTACTGGTGTCAAAAAACATGAATAATGGGGTGTTCAGTACACAAGGTTTCAATTCCTTTAATATTTGACAATAACGTTTTTGAATTTATTACTAGCTTGGATGTTTTTGATTAATGTGGGTATCAAAAAAAAAAAAACTTTAGAATAAATTACATTGAGTTTTACGTTCTTGGAGAATCAGAACGTAATTACGCTTATTGGATAGAATTTGAGAAACAGATGTATGTTAAGATAGCATCGTCAAAAGGGCATGGGCTTAATTTCCCAAAGGGGCAACCAAAAGTAGTTTTGAATAGTTCTCGGTAAAGGCTTTTCTTTTTTTTTACTTTGATTTGGGGTATCCGTTCTTTAGATGTTTTAATGGTAGCTAGCTCCATTACCATACCTTGATATTGCTTTCAATTAATTAAGTTAATAGTAAAAGCTCTTTTTTAGTAAAACCTTAATTTCGTTTTTGCCATCTCGATTGGTAGACTTACCAGAATCCATAGGAGAATCGTTTGTTCTGAACAATATAAAAACAAAAAAAAAAGTATTTTCACAAAAATACCACCGGTTACTAGATATTGTCCGTGACATTCATAAATGAACTCAATTAGTCTGTACCTACCTAAGTCACGAAACTGTTTCATCTGTATATATCTAACAAAGTTGTAGAGATAGTAAAAGCACGTAATTGGACATGACTGTCCTTTCTTTCATCCGTCTGTCGAGTCATTGAGCTTCGTAAGTTCTGAGTTGAGCTAAACGATTAGTGACAAATGCGTGCACTGCCTGGACAGGTCAACTTAAATCTGTGTGGTTATTTCCTCAAAAGACCATTTCAGAAACTAACCTACATGGTCTTAATATGTTCTGACCAAGATTATGTCTGGATTTTAAAATAGACTGTGTCCAATTTGCAGAAATAAATATTATTTATCATCAACTAAGAAAAGATTATTTTCATCTCACTGTTATTATTTTAGGAACTATACTTTACTGTGCTCCTTGCGCGATCATAGTTGATTATAGCAGCATTACATGCATCTTGACGTTCACTCAAAGTGAACAGGTAATGTAACTTTTGAAGACGGGTCGTACGTGGAATATTCGACGAAGCAAATGTGGCCCGAAACGTAGGTTTACAATAATCTTCATCTTGCTACATGTCATAAGATTAACTGATGACGATGGAAATAGTGAAATTGTTTCAGAGATATAACATTTATGAAAAGTTGTATGAAGTTACTGAAGAAAGCTAAGAAAGTCGCATCGCAAATTATGTGGGAAGGTGGTTGTTTTTTTTTTACATCTGCTGGATCAGATAACTCAAATGGTGTTGTACTTAGTTTACGAGAGCCTGTGATCCTGTGATGAAGTAGGGTAGACTGGGGTCAATTGAAACGTTTTTGAGATAATTGTTCGTTGAGATAATGGATTTATATAACATTAATTACAACAAGCACGTTATAAATTGCTTCAATTTTAAAACTAAAATACATATTACTCTCATCTTGAACATCGTCTTCATTACAAAGTCCAAATATTAAAATTTTATCAAAACTTTAAAAAATTAAGTTATAAAAATTAATCACATGGTTTGGGGAGCATCTGTCATTGTTCATTATGATTCAGTGAGTGTTAAAGTTTTGAGTGGGTTTACAAAGTTTTCCTAGGCTTAAAGTTTTAGTTTCTTACTTGGAGTTTCTAGAATTTTCAAGTCTCAAGCCTCCACCCTGGACGGTTCTAGTACACTTTTAGGTTTTATTTTGTGATATTTATAGCTCAGTGCTTCATAGTTTTCAAGCCTTTTTCTTCTAGTGTTCCTTTTATAAATAAAGATTGGCAGATAGTTTTTTCAGAAAATGTTTTTTATTTTATGATAAGTAACTTTAATCTGAGGAGTAAAATTGCAGGTTTGTCAAACCGACAAGAAAATTGTGGTTTTAAAAAAATCTGCCTTATTTGACATAAAAAAGTAAAATAAAGTTTTAAGAAACTTCGTCGAAAAATGAAAATCACAGAATAATTCTACACTCGTTTGTGTATTTAAATCTAACTGTCCAATTCCAAAATTCTGTGTTGAGCTCGCCTTTCTGCATACTTAAGTAATCCATGTTACAACTGTAATATAGCCTTTTCATACAATTGTCAAAGAAAAAGAGTTGTTAATTGAATTTACGGAAAATAGGTCTAAGCGGGCAGACGATTAGCTAAATAATGAATTTCTCTGACTTTATATATAAACAACAAAAAATTCAAAAAATTAACAAGTCTTATTTTAAACGCTTGTAAAACTTAAAGAAGATTCTACATTTAAATTAGCTTAAAACCATCCAGTAAAAATATTTTATCGAAAGCCACGTGATAATACTCTAGCTTCTAAGCGCATGGAAGTACTTAAGATCGCCGATAGGGGCGCTACCGGTCACATGGAACATAAACTACCGGCAACGTCGATACATCGAGCTCTCGAGTCTTGACACTAGATTAAATAGTTGGTTGGAACGACACCATTTTACATAGGTAACAGAAACTACACTATCGTTCTGAAAATTATCAGTTCATTCAAAAAGCATCTCCATAATTAATACCCCCCCGTACGTTCGTTACTAGTGAGTATCTAACAGTAGTTTTTGAACGAATAAATGTATTGTACAGTCAAAAACATTCATTGATCAACAAAACACACTTGCCGTGTTATAAGGCTTTTCATACACCTGTCAAAAAATGACAGTTTTGAGTTGAATATACTGACAATTAAAGTTGGTAATGCTTTCAACATTTAACCTGACTTTACAAGCCACTACTTCGGTTTTGGTAAGGTAAACTTTTAACAATCTATGATTCTTTTATTTCTGGTTTTATACTTCGGTCCTAGTCTAATTTAAAGTCATTTGGCACTTAAAAACTCTGCTTATTCTGATCTCAGGCCCGCCTGCACCACAATTCACTAATTTGTTAGCGGTATAGGTGTTTACAACATCGTTCTGTTTCTGACAATCGTTTGATGACGATGGAGACAGAATGATGTTTTAAATAATATAATGTTTATCGTTACACGCGTTTAGTGAACTGTGGTGCAAACGGACCTTAGTGATTAGAGATAGTACTGCCGTCACACGTCGCATCTGATCGTCAAATCTGGATTGCAACTGCGGTTGGAGCTTAATACCCTAGACAATTAGCTGCCGGCGCTAATGAGTCCTACCTTGATGTACCATACCCGTCATATTAACGTAGCCACTTGGATTAACATATTCGCAGTTGCATGTAGGATTGGCAAAGGGTAATGTGACGCTTGTATACCATAAAGGGGTGGGTAGAGACGTATGTTATAATAACTAACCCCTCACACACTCATTTCATCTGTTCTATACCTCTCGTAAAATTGCAAATTTGATTAAAATCTTATGTCGAAAATAAGCTTTGCGTCTAGAAACTTATTTTCGACATATGATTTAATCAAATTTGCAGTTTCTTTGAATAAATAAAGTAGGTAGTCGTTTACCTTTTTTGTGCTACGGTCAACAAAAAAAAGTCCATTAACACTCACTTTTACGTAATATCATCAAAATAAGAGTTGATATGCCTTAAATTTTACTTCTGTTTCCAATTTTAATTAATTATTTTGTTCAATAAAAAACTAAAGTGTAATCGACTTAAAAGGTTTGTTGCTGACTACCTGTGTTGTATTTTTGGTCGAACAGTAAGTAGGCACGAAAGGTTTTCATTAAAATAATTAAGTAGATACAAAATATATATAATACTAGCTGTTGCCTGCGAATTTGTCTGCGATCCAGGATGAAAAGTGTCCTTCCCATCATGGTCTACCCATGTGCCAAATTTCATCCAAATCCGTTCACCCGTTTTAGCGTCAAAGCGTAACAAGCAAACTCACTTTCACATTTATAATATTACTAGCTGCGCCCCGCAGTTCCACCCGCGTAAGTCTCGATCCCGTAAGAATATCGGGATAAAAAGTATTCTATGTCCTATTCCAGGTCATGGTCTACCCTGTGCCAAATTTCATTCAAATCCCTTCAGCCGTTTTAGCGTGAAAGCGTAACCAACAAACAATCAAAGAAACTCACTTTCGCATTTATAATATTAAGTTAGGATTCAGTTTGGATAGTATAATATAATGTTAAGGATAGTTAGTATTAGAATAGGAGTGGTAAAGGACAGATGTAGGTAACGTCTAAAAACAAACCTTTCCCTTGGGTGAATAAAACAAATATGTAGGTACTCCTTTTAGTAAGGTAATAAATTGAGCCCAAATAAAGCATTACACTTTTCACACCTAAGAAATTACTTCAGGATCGTGTCTACTAAAATAAATGTTGGTAATACATTAACTATGTATTGGGTAGGTACCGTCTCGTAGGTACTGTTTCAGTGTTACTCTATTTCCAGTATTTTACTTTCTCGTGTTTTTATTTCGGCATTCATTTTGAAACCACATTCCGACACGTGTCACTTGATCTATTTAACAACTTCAGACATTTGTGTTAGGTTTGTCTAACTTTATTCCTCAAATGAGAATAAAATAATACCAGAATATTATTGTCCCACCGCTGGGAACAGGCCTATTCTCATACAGAGAAGGCACGAGCATTGATCACCACGCTTACTCAAGATGGGTTGGTGATTTACAAACTTTTATAAGAACAGTATAAATATGGACAGGATATCAGAAAATAAGTAGTAAATATTCGAAACGGCACACTCTTACAAATGCACTCATTGCCGAGACTCCAAGCGGTTGTCGCGATGCTGTCAGTTGCGGGTGCCGTGTCTAGAATAGTCGCCGCAAAAATGGAGGGTAGGTTATTATTTCAAGAAATAGGCCTAGTTTTTTATACTGTCCATAATTATACTGTGCTTATAAGTCCTGCTTTCCTCATGATGTTTTTCCTTCAACGATGTCATTAATGTCCAAGTTAAACTCAAAAAGTACCAACATTAAATTGAAAAAGTCACATTGGTCCTTGCCAGGCTTTGACCTCAAAACCTCGAACACGAGATGAGGTCTTAACCACTGCGAAATCATGTATACGATCATGAACAAATTACAAAACCGTATTTTATATATTTAAAATCGAGGGGCTCGTGGCTAAATAATAACAACCGCACGGGTCGATCTAAGGTTAAGCTACTCTTGCCGCGGTCGTTTCATGGATGGGTGACCATCCATTACATATTATCAATACCCTTCCTTGCCTCAGAAAGCACATTAATCCGTTGATTCCGGCTGTCATTCGTAGATCTTTGACAGTCGTTAGGGGCACCGCTAACGACCCAAAACGTAGTACACGTAGAACGAGTAGCCCAAAAGTGACTGACAACCAGTCTTACTGGTTGTCAGTCACTTTACAAGGAGTACACTGTGTTACCCAGTAACTGGGTTGTGGAGATCAGACAGGCAGTCGCTCCATGTAAAATACTGTTATTCATCTGCATCCGGTTAGACTGGAAGCCGATCCTAACATTGGGAAAAGGCTAGACAGATTGAAATGCCACAAAATAAAGTGTTTTAATAAATGGTGCTAATAAAGTGTGCTAGCACACTTTATTTACCGACCATTTTCATGATTCTCTCAACACACAATTCACCTCACAGTTTTCATAAAATGGGTCAAGTTGGTGACTCCGTCATTCATTTAGAAATAACATTCAAAGGCTGCTTTCAATTAATATTGTTTCTATTCACGTAACCATTGACATAGTGGCAGCTTTTATGGAAAACAGTACCCGGTTGATGGCATTAGGCTCGGCCATTACATGAGAATTAAACTCGCGACAATCTAAGAAGTCCGTTTTGACAGCTATAAAAATGCTTTGTGTAGCGATAAAAAAAAAACATTGGTTTCTTATAAACTGTTTCTCGAGATATATCGATTCAACATACTGCGAGAGTTTGTAATCGACGACTTACCTACATTGATTATAACTGATTCTCAAGGCTTAACGTTTTATTACATGTACGAGAAAGAAACGTCAAAACGGACTTCTTAGATTGTCGCGAGTTTAAACATAACTGGCGAAATGTGGGTGTGCTGTAGGTACACCTCTGCCTAACCCTTCGGGGATTACAGGCGTGATGTTATGTTATGTATAAATATTAAGAAACTGTTTTCCCATTCCGTAAAACTTTTTCAGGGTCTAACTCCCCAGTCCCAAGACTTTGTAAACATCTAAATATTTGTGTAGAAGGAATTTTTATTTGTTGCAACATTTTTTTATTTTGTTATTTGTATTTTGTGTTTCACGAACTGTGTCCAAATAAACGTTATTCTCTCTTTCTTTCTTTCAAGTCAGTTAAAAAATTCATGCGCAAAGACCACCAAAATAAGTTTAAAAAAAAAATGTAACTATGTAACGTAATTTTACGGTACCCAGGATTTTGTAATATCTATATACATTTTTAAAAGAGTGTCCTTGGAGTTTCATGCCCGTTCTTCTCCATAGAGATCTACGAATTTGAATGGGCAACTAGCTTCAACTTTTTGACTAACTGATCGACTCTTTGACAATTCAAAAGTGCCTGTAAATGGTTTAATTGAAATAAATGCTTTGAGTTTGAGTTGAGTTTGAGTTATCCCAGCCATTGTAAATGACTGTCTTGTCTAAAAATAATGTGTCAGTTCTGTACTTATATGGTTTTTTTCTGTGTTCTATGATGTAACAATGTTTTTTGCATGCTGTATCTATCGCTTAAATTGTGCACTTCTATGTTGACTTGTGTTTGCAATTGGTTGAACAGTGTAATAATTGTAGAAAGGCCAATAAATAAATAAGAAAAATACGATTCGTTTTTGTTTGTACCTACATAGAAGACTGGGGGCTTAAAACAGTCACTTTGGCAGAATCATAATAGGAAAATATTATGAATCATCGTAAAATGTCACAAACTGACAATTCATAATATGATCTGCATGCGATTCATATTACGAAATAATTCATCTGCTTGACAGTTTTCTATGGAGATTCACATTAAGAATTGCTTTTGTGTCAAATTAGAGAAATTGCTAAAGACAGCTGGAAATTCAGGAAATGAATTGCTTTTAGAGGAATTGCTAATGTGGCTGTTTTAGACCCACAGGTACCAGGCATAAATTAACTGTATTTTTGTCATTTCGTGTATGTTATTCATAGTATGTTAACATTTATAATAGAGGGTGTGTCGCGAATATTGCCTTTATTTTATGTACGTATATTTAATGCCTACAGTTGACACGCAAGCTTTTTATAATGAAAAGAGCCATCATTCAAAGTGAACCTAATTAAATGTTGACCTAATAAGTTTTTTTCGTGGTAACTTGGTAAAGGGAAAGTTTTAGTGTAAAAGCTGCTAAGAATGTAGGTCAAAAAGGTCTAGGTCCGTCGGTACTCTTGAATCAGTCCCAGTCATGAATCTCGATTTAAAACTAGGTTGAATCGAGATCAGTATAAAATCCGTTAATCCATACTCCATAAATTATAAATTCAAAAGTAACTCCGTCTGTCTGTCTGTTACCCTTCTCACGCCTAAACGACTGAAAGGATTTCGATTAAATTTGGCAAGGAGATAGATGGGATCCTGGGGAAGGACCTAGGCTACTTTTTATCGACATACCATGCGGGCGAAGCCGCGGGCGAAGCCGCGGGCGGAAGCTAGTTTTAAATAACATAAGATCAAGCCAGTAATCCCTGAAGTGTTAGGCAGAGGTGTACCCATAGCACACGCACAGCCAGTTATGTTTATTTTTCATGTAAAATGTAATGTTCGAGCATAATGCCACAAACCGGGCACAAATCCAGACTCTGGGCAGCTACTGAGAAATTTCAGATAGAGAAACCCAGTAACACTTTGCCAGACCCGGGAATCGAACTGCGAGAAGCGCTTGTGACCATGACCATGACCATGACCAACGAGGCGATTTCAGTTTTGAATAAAAAAAATTAAACGCGTTTATTTGTAGAAATAATTCCTTACCACCTAAATATTACCTCTGCCAAACAGCAGAATTGATATCAACAATAGATAATTCTTATATAATCATGTCCCATCCACGTTAGTATTGAATAGAAGAAAGTTACAGATTCGGGATCAAAAACAAGTTTCTGCTTAGCGGTAATGTCGAACTCTCCACAGCACTGCTTCACGAACATCAAACAATTAACTTGATCTTGATGAGCCTTCATGAACAAAACCAACGAAATATGAAAATTTTCGCCAATTAAAGGTTTTCTAAGAATTGTGTAGCTCCACTTATTGTCAGAATTTATATTTTGTTGATCAAGTTCAAAGAGCACAGAATTATCCATATCAGTTTGCTCTGAAATTTCTTTTCCCTATAATAAAACGAACGAACACGACAATAACCGAGCAACTTATGTGTAAGCATCAAAACTTCAACTGGGAAAGTTCTGAAGCTAATCTGAACAAAACATATGTCATTACAGTATCAACGTCTTCCCAAGTGTGACGCAATCAGCGTCTTGAAGGTTCTTATTTGTTTCCTCTTGTTTACGAAGACAATGATTATTGTTATTTCTGGATCACGTGTCTATTTTTTCACGTGTATCTATGTGCCGAGCGTACTCTATAAGGTCATGTCACCTTCATTTCTGCCAGGCGCGGTCCGAGGGGGGGGGTCCTGGGGGTCATGACCCCCCCTAAAATCCTTCAAGCTGTCGAGAGACTGAATGATTTACGTACTTATCAATTAACCATTTCCCTAAAAATATTCCTCGGCACCAATGGTGACCCCCCCCAAAATCTTGGGCTGCGACCGCGCCTGATTTTTGCTGGCATTATTGGAGAAGTAAGCCTTGATATCTGGATTATAACCCACTTTTCTGTTGCCTTGTTTATGGAGCAAACACCTGAAATATATTGAGATTTGTGCGAATTGCCTAGGGTTGTCATTTCAGTGTAACTTTGTTGGGTGTTTCAAGGTAATTTAAATATGTGGGTAACGTTCTGTGACACCCACCTACGTAGGTTTTTCAGAATTATACATTTTCGTATTCTGAATTTTGTTTCCATAAAAAGATTATCAGACACCTGAGTTCCGTAATGTAATAATGGTTTTGTGAATAATTTACTGGAAAAGAATACCTTATCCCCTTTAAGCTTCTTGACAAAGGTACTTTTCGAGCGAAACGATTGAAGAATACCAACAGGCAGATTATTAATCTGCGATACTCTTCCAAATTGTTAGAATGATCATGTTACAAATTTCTTAAAAATGCAATATCCGTGAACAAGTGAACTTATTGTTCCAAACACTTTTTTTCTATATTTGTTACAGCACTCCTCTTGGATACTCTCAAGATCATACAACGCGCAGTCTGCAATGACGAGACAGTAGCCCTAGCATGTCCCAGAGGCACCACCATCAGCATACAAGTAGCTCAGTACGGGAAGGCTGGCGAAGAACAGGGATGTCCTGCTTTGAGCAATGAAGAAATTGAAGAGAGCAAAAAATGTAAAAGACCTAATGCTATGCAGGTTAGTAATATTTATTATTGATAGTTTAAATTGTAGCTTATATTAGAATAGAATAGAATAGTTCTTTATTTGCACAGAAAGTAGGTACAAGTTTTAGATGTTAAGTTTAATTTTGATCCTTATACTAACTACCTTAACTAAGGCATGCAAACAGATTTGGGCTATAATAATAAAGACTCATTTCTTATACATTATTAACACATTCAGTCAGATCAATACAAGTTTACCAAGTCATGATTGAAATAGGAAATACAATACAAAATGTCTACTTTAATAAAATGGGATTATAAATTCGTCAAGTTCGAGGTCAATACAGTTAAATTAAAATATAAATGATTTGGTACAAGTCAGAAGTACAGAGATGTCATAATATCAATTTAAATTCTTATCGGTTAGAAAATATATATATTATATATTGTATATTGTATTGGTACTTAGTCATAGTCATAGTATTTGTTGGTTAGGGATTCTTATGCCGAGATCCGATGATCGGCGATTTTGCGGACGGACACCGAAGAGCCCGGACGACGGACCGTGGGAAGGTGTACGTGTGGCAGACATCGGAAGCGCCTCGGTGCGCGGTGCGTGGCGGTCTGTGGTCGTCTGCCGTGCGTGTCCGTTTACAATATTGCCAATCGTGGGATTCCACCATTACAAGTCACATTATTACATTTAGATACAAGTGAAATATACAACTAAATACTGACACTGCCTCCTGCAACACAGTTATTTATAACTAGCGCAGGAAACAGAAAATTCTATATTTCATTAAAAAATAATGTTTTTTTTTTTTTACGTAAGTAAGTATGTGAAAACGGAAAAAAACATTGGGTAATATGATGATGTCTGTGTAAAGTTATGGTTCTAAATGTAGCTTTGAATGCCATCCATTATATAGATTTTAGACAAACTGATGACGTTTGGTTCAATGAAACTGAAACCAAAGGCTTGTGTGTCAAACCAATGGCCTAAAAATGCCTTGATCTTAGCATTCTCTTTACTGCCAAAGATACTGTCATAATTCTTGTTAAAGATTCTCAAGTTCTTAATGTAGAAGTTTGTTTATCAGACTTATTCAGCGATTCCATTCAGTTATCAAGTACGAATCCCTTATTGAAACATTAGGATTCGATTACACTCTCTGGCCGCATTGTACCCGACCCACGATTCATTGGTTCGGTCATATAACGCATTCTGATTGGCTGGTGCAGCCTGAATTCTAATTAGGTAATGTATAGTGTTAGCTTGCATGCGGTGTGTATGCGGACAGCGAGCAAATGTAACTTCCCCTTTATTTTTTAATTTTGTTTGAAATGTACAAAGTTTGCAGGATTCGAATTTTTGTGACGTAACTTTTTTTTAAACCTGATTTAATTTTAAACTGCTATCGAATCTCATCTTATCTGCTGGAACTGCTCGTGTTTCGATTTAAATTAATCAAACCATTTAAATTAAATTAATTAAACTTTTAGAAACTAGCGGAAAGTGCGTAATGTTTGCAAATCTACAATTTTAACTAACCAAATTGAAAAATATCATTTATTTAGCTGATTAAACAAGTATCCTGAAACTTAAGACACACTACTTCTAACGATAATATACCGACCCGAAGACTTACCATAAAAAGTGACTTAAAAAATTCAGGGAGAGTCTATTCAAAAAACTTTATTTGCAAAGGTGCCGTAATTGCGGATGTCTGCAGACTATAACAAGCACTTAACATCAGGTGGGCCATTGCCCGTTTGTCATATTTTGACATAAAAAATGAAAGATGACTTTAATAGGAAACATTAGGTCCTCTGTGGCACTTAAAGCGATACTTTCTTAGGGATACTTCCTAAAGTTGATGATATATATCGTTTCCTACGGAAAGGAATATGTATTTCCATTGAATATTTTTTCGAGATTAATTTATTGTGTGTTGGTCCGAGTATGCTTCAATATTAGCTATGTGAGAAAAAATAAATTCCTTTAATAGGTATAGTAGCCATAGTGAGAAACAATTTGTCTTTATGTCAAAAAATTAAAAGTACCACAAAACTGTGTTTATCAATTGTTTAGGCTAAACTATTTAGGTCAACCCGACACGATACACGACACGTATATCTCGATTTTTCTAACTGTGCGCTTGGAGCTGTCAAAGTCGTAGGTTATTAATATTGAATTCACCCGCATGGTTACCTCCTCATTGCAGTACCCCGATGCCTCTGAATACGGTCTACACAACTCGTGTCCTATTCGCAGTTCTGTCATATTATTCGTTAAGTTGTTAATTGTTAGTGTTAATATTTAAACCACATACACTGTAATATTTTGACATTGACAGGCGCACTGTTATAAAAATCGGGTTATGAGCTATTGAGTTTGATGCAAGAAAATTAGTATATAAATATACTTTATTTTAGGTCCTTGGTTTGATGTGAGACTGTCATTGGACACGCGTTATATAAATGTATACATTTTGTGGTAAAACTCCAACCTAAGGTTTCAACTTCATTCGTTTAAATTTTTTAATGCATGATTCTTAAAATAACATCGCATATTACTGACCAACTAAATAATAAAAAGTAATAATACTGCAGAGCACAGGCCTCTTTTCAGACAGAGAAGGCACGAAGATTGATCACCACACTTGCTAAAGACGGGTTGGTGATTTCAGACTTACATTAACTATAAGACCAGGTTTCCTCACGATGTTTTCCTTCACCGGTAGTAGTTGTCCAAGATAAACTCAGAAATTGCATTTGAATTGAAAAAGTCACATTGGTACTTGCCCGAATTTAAACCCATAACCCTGTGTATAAGAGGCGAGGCCAGACCAACTAATTAAAACTCAATTCCCCTACTGCGACAAAGGTAGTATTACCTACATAGATATCTACAGCATATTAAAATTGATTAACTAAAACCTTTTTCTTTTAGTACTCATTACTGCAAACGGTGGTGGAAGCTTGCCAAAAGAAACCTCAGTGCAAGTTCAGTACCCTGCCAATGGCGGGGCTCGTGGACCCCTGTCCAAGCCAGAGCAAGTACGTCGAGGTCGCGTATAAGTGTCGTCCGTGTGAGTATTTGAATTAACCTTCAGGGTCCAATAGGCAGTATAATACTGTCAATTAACGCGCTTCTTGCCTCAACACCTACTGGCCACTCTAGGAGCCGGATGCGCCACCCCGAGAAAATATATTTTTTGCTTAAAAATAATCAACTTAATCGACATTGAATTTTTCCCTACACTGTAAACCATATTTATACCATATAAAAAATATACTACATTTGTAAACCATATACCATAAAAGATGGTAAGACCTCGTGCCCAAAACGTGTAAAAATGAATAGTGAGCAGATTAGAAAGGCATATAATGAATATCTGAGGTCATCGGAAAACTTGGAACTAGAAATGCCGATGCATTCGACCAGTTTTTATGACAAGTTCTTTACAGTTCAAGCAGTACGGTTATGGAATGCCTTGCCCGTGTCGATAAGGCGTGCTCAATCTTTGTCCACTTTTAAAATTCTGGTAAAAAACACTTCCTCTCTCCCTAAACATCGTCATTAAATATAGCTCTTTCCTCCTGTTTCATGTTTATTATTGTATTGTTTATATATATATATATATATATATTTATATTGATAAGTATATGCTTTATGTATATATGTATTTATTGTATATGTAAATGGTACACCACTGACTACCTGCAGTATTATCTCTCCTTCGCGCTTTAATCCATCCAAAGGTTGTCTGTAAAAGATCGCTTTTAGCGATAAGACCGCCCATTGTGTCACCCTATGTTAAATTTCTACATTTGTATCTGTATTTTTTATGGTGTACATAATAAAGAGTATTCTATTCTATATTAAAACTAGTTTCCGCCCGCGGCTTCGCCCGCGTGGTATGTTGATAAAAAGTAGCCTATGTCCTTTCTCAGGCTCAAGACTGTCTACCAGTGTACCAAATTTCATTTAAATCGGTTCAGTAGTTTTGGCGTGAAAGCGTATACAGACAGACAGACAGAGTTACTTTCGCATTTATAATATTAGTAAGGATGACTAGATTTACCTTAAGTTTCGCCTCATCTAAGATATCAAAGCGACTTACTTGAAGCTATTCCTAACATAAAACATGATGGGACTGTTTCAAGCATGTCATACATGCATCTGATTAGTCAAGATTGTACCGTAGTTTGGACACTATATTGTAAAGTTTGGCCTCTCTATGTATGGTGGGTTTTAGAGAGAGATGGGGTATAAAATATTAGAGACAGAAATGATTGATTGCAATGCAGATAGCACCTTACAAGTGTCTTTGGTTTGCATTGACTCCTTCAAAAAAACTAAAATTAAATAACGAGTGTGACCACGTCAATATTCTTTATGCGTTTGAACTCATGACCTCTTGCGCGTCCACAGTGTTGGCTAGTGCCGTTTCGAATTGGGTATTATGTCGAGGCAGAGATGGATGTCGTAAGGGAAGATGAATATGAACTGAATAATGATGCAGACAAGTGAACGCTTTGTAAGTCATAAATTTCAAATGAGTACCAAGTTGATTGAAATATAACAAACGTAAACATGAGCCGATAGCATTTTCTCCCCAGAAGGTTGAAATACGGTACCTATTCAATATTCATTACCAGCTGCGTTCTCCATAAGTCTCGAAACCACAGGAATATCGGGAATAGGTATCCTATAATAGGTACCCTAATCTAGGTCACGGTCTACACATGTGCCAAATTTCGACCGCATCTGTTCAGCCGTTTTAGCGTGAAAGCGTAACAAACAAACAAATAAACATACAAACTCACTTTCGCATTTATAATATTAGTTAGTATAACTTTCCTAGTATTTATAACTAAATATTTATTCAAGAACTGTTTATATTTTGCAACATTCGACCCAATATTTACTTTACCTAATATTTTGCTGCAGAAAACTTCTTCAGTTAAAATAAAATGATGTTCATTGAAACAAAATTGACCAAGTTTTGAAATTATTAATCGAGTTCGGAAGTTCGGGAAACGCTTAATGCATTTACGTTTTAACTCAGCCAATCATTTCTTGAATGTTGAAAGAATGATAATTGATGATTGATGATTTTCTTGAATGATATGGTTCCGCCTTCAAGCAAGTGACAAGATGAGTATACTTACTAGAACAGTCTTAATTGAACTGCACTTTTTTTACGGAAGAATAAAAAAATGGCAAAAGGAGTAAGGATCATAGCTGGTGGCGTTTTGTAGTTTCTGCCTACCTCCTATGAGAAGAAGGCTTGAGTTTATGTATGTATGTGTCCAAAATTAATAACTTCAACGATGATCAGTACTGCACCTTACAGTAGAATCAATCATGCTTCATATTGTGTGTTGAAGCATGATACGAAAAATTCATCGGGTGTAGGGTCACTCCAAAGTTTCGAACTACTTTCGAACGGACCCGTATGCACGTTGACGGACTTAGAGAGTAGGCACTACCTACCTTGATACCTTGATTCACAAATAAACTCTGGAATCCGCACTGACCTCACTTGACTAACAGTGGCGGTAGACGTGGCTGGATTCTGCCCGAAGTTTATTTAAAATAAGGATTTAGAATCAAAATCGATAAGACAAAGAAGAAGACTTCAGTAATATTCGTGCTATTTTGGCGCGACTAGCTAAAGGTTAATCGTTGCAAAAAAGTTTGTGCTCGCGAGGTCTACTGAAAAATACAATAAGCAGTGAACTTCTTATAGTTTAAATTGTGCAGCATTTAAATTCTCTTCTCATTATTTAGTATTTCTTACTAAACCATGTAATGAGGTCCTTACAAGTTTTTACTACGACGTGAATGACTTTTTAAACTAGTGGCTGTCTGAGTCTTGAATTTTTTCATTTTATTTTCATTTCCCCTCGATCAGGGGTCGTAATTATTCAGTAAAGATCACGACGTATATCTAACGACCACTTCTAAAATTAATGAGTTTGCTTTACCGGAGGGAGCCGGTTTATTACTGTCGGTCAAGAAGAAATTAATCGGTTTAGCAGAGCAATCGATTTTGATAGATAGGTGTTAGAATATAAATAAGAAATAAAATGAGGTCATATATTATGTCTTGTATTTAAAAAAACCGTACACGTCGACTTGAGAACCTCTTCCTTTTTTTGTCGGTTAATAAAAGACAAATGAATTTTCTTTTCTAACTATTCCTACTTTATGTTTTTAATACTTAGTTGAGTTCTATTTTCCGAAAACAAAAAACAAACGAAAGTTGCCTAAAAATAACCACAAATGAACCTATCCATTACGAAAATTGGTTCGCCCACAAAAAAAAAGAGACATGGGGCATCCTACTGATAACATGACCCTCTGAAACAAAAAAGAGGGTAGCAGAATCACCGATCGCGTGACGTAACGTTTTTACTCCTGGAAGTGTATTGAAGTGATTTATGCCCAGTTAATAAATTCCTGGATGGGGTGAACGGCCGAAGGTAAGGGCGTGTACAGGAGTGCCGCCATAGGTGTGCCTCATGCACATTAAAAGGTGCAGACGGGCGTTTCAAACGCTCGGTGTTCTGTTTGTAGTTTTAATTTATGGTGTTGTTCATGGTTTAATTTTATCGAACCCAGGACCTCACGCTCAGCAGAACTGCTTGCGAACCCAAAACTAACGAGGCAGACTAATTTTTAAAATACAAAACCTCGCTTTAGTTTTATTTAGATCTGCACTTCGTATTAGAAAAAAAAAAAACATTTTATAAGAACCTAGTTGTAATGCCATTATTCAAAAAGTGCTGGGGCGGGATTCAATGACGTCATTAGATGGTACCTCGTTATCTTGTTATTTTTATAAACTTGAGAAGTCTTTGTAGCGGTCTTGTTACGGAAAATACCCGTGTTTCATCTCTGATTAAATAATTATACGTTTAGTTATGATTTCAGACTGAAAGCAGCTAAGTTTTCAGAAGAGTGTAGAGTTTCTAGATTTGAAAATAAATTGCTTGCAAGATTTGCGAAGAACAACGTGCTTTTGCTCTTTTATTCTTTCTATACTTGCGAAGTAATTGAAATTAAAGGCTCTTACATACTGGGGCGATTCGTCGCGCGACGTGAATTTTAACAAAACAATTTCTCACGGCTAACAATGCGGCGGCGTCGCGTCGCGCGACACATCGCCCCAATATGTAAGAGCCTTAATGCGAAAAAGCAAATATTAAGACAAAATAGATACCTACCTAGCTAGTTAATGAAAAAGTTTTTATCAAATTCCAATTTCAGTACTCTGTCTTGCAAATCATCTTTCTGTTTACTAAAAATAAAAACCTTAAAAGCACACCAAAATAATTACTACGAAAGATGAGAACAAAGCTTGCTTGATTTATTATTAATTTTTGGAAAATGTTTGATGAAGACGAAGAGTGATGTGTTTATATTTATTACAATATTTTTTTGCGGGACAAACTGTAATTTAAATTACTCAGATGACTATTTTAGTTTTTTTTTATTGTGTCAAAAACTCTATGACAACTTTTCATAATTATTATTAAATCATTTGATCGCCATTCTAAAGTAAATGTATTCTCAAGTTATAATTCAAATCATGAATCAGAAATTCAAAGCAAGGAACAATATTTACAACTTAAAATTCATAGCAGAGACCCTAACTTAAATATCGAACAATGTTGCTCCTTTATTTTTTTACGAGGCCATTCCGTGCCCTTCGTATGAGGTTACTACTATCGTTTTACCATAATTTGGTAACATGACGGTGCATTTAAATCGGTTACGACCACTTAGACCCGACGATCACGGGACGACAATAGTTTTTTAGGTGACGAATCGAAATCCTAGTTCCTAATAATAAGTATAAGTAGTATGGTTTGTGAATTTGGATATCTGTCTGATATTCTATCACGCCTACGGTATATGGGAGATGCGTTAAGGTAGCCTGACAAATTCAAATTTTCTTACGTTTTTTGCAATTCGCAGGTTGTATGTTGATCTAAATATGAATTTCGCTCGTAAAAAAGAAAATTGAAATTTCGCGGGCTACTTTGACGCTTTTGCTTTAAAGGATTTGTTTGGCACTCGAGTAGACCATGATCTGGCTGGATTAGGACTTTTATCTAGGTAGCACGTACTACTACCCGTGAGATAATTTAAACGTTTATATGAACGTAAGTAAACGTATCGTAGTAGATGGCGTTCAGAGGCCCTAGTGTGAGTTTCTTTTAACAATCTCGAATTTACGCATCGACCACGTTCGGTGCTTCGATTGGCCCTTCACTGGCCTTCACTTGTGACGGGCCAATCGGAGCGCCGAACGCGGTTGATGCGTAAAGTCGAGATGGATAAAAAAAACTCACACTAGGGCCTCTGTAGTTGCTGCCTACACCGATGCAGCTAGTAGGTATAACATACAATTTCGTTACCTATTATAAAAAGATCTTTAAGGTCAGTGGATACAGGGCCTAAGAAGGAAGTGACGGTAAAACCGCCCGTCTGCGCACGTCATTAATATTAGTTATAGCTTCCTTAGCTAAGCGTAAAACACTCGGACACTCCACTAATTGATACACGAACACTTACCGAAGCTTTTATCGTATTGGCGGTTTTATGTTACATACTAATGGATGCGAAAGGGGTGAAATTAGAAACAAAGGGTAGGTAAATACATCCCTATCGATAAAAGAGTCGCCTAGGGTTATCAGCGCTAATTAGTACCGAAAGTGATACTCAATTATCGTAATTAAAATCTGCATCGAGTCGAACGAACGGCCTTCCAAGTTAAGTTCGGATTAATATTTGTATTTTAAAGTGGGGTTTCTGTCGATAGTATAAATGTTGTGAGAAAATTATTGCGTTCAGATTTGTAGATTTTCAATTTCATGATATTTGGATTTTGAGTAATATTAGTTGGTGTTATTTTTGGTAATGTTGATGTAGTCAAACACCAACCCAAAGCATTTATGAAAATTAAACCATTTATAGGCACTTTTGAACTGACAAGCAGTCGGTCGGTCAGAAATATGAAGCTAGTTGCCCATTCCAAAGCGCAGTAGGCATCTATGGAGAAAAACGGACAAGAAACTCCACGGACACTCTTTTAAATAAAAAAATTGATACAATAAATTGGTTTATAGCCGTTTGTTAGTACGGAACTTGTTTATAAAAACAGGCCAAGTGCGAGGTGGACTCGCACACGAACGGTTCCGTACCGTATTAAGATCGAGCAAAAAACGCTGAAAGAAAACACTTTTCTTGACCCCCTCACCCCTATTTGTTGTTATAGCGACAATAGAAACACAGAATTTGTGAAAATTTCAACTCCCATACAATAAACGTGATTTTTTGCTTGTTTTTGTAGATAATGGTACGGAAACCTTCGTGCGCAAGTCCGACTCGCACTTGGCCGGTTTTTATTATTTGTTGTTATCAATAAACTCAGCCCATTGTAGTCCACTGCTGGACATAGGCCTCTCCCAAGCTGTGCCACAACACTCTATCCTCCACGTTTAATCGATAAGTCTATCCGAGCTACTGTACTAACTTTTGGATGCAGTTTTTCCTCGATTCTAAAACTAGTAGGTACCGTACTAAGACTGTACTCAATTTCCCAATGAATTTCCTAAGAATAACAAATATTTCACAGATGAATTCCGAAGTCGAACTGGCTGCGAAGGCGAGGTGATTAAGCTGAGCTGCAACCCTCACTCCCGGATTGCTATCTTTGATGCCCAGTACGGCAGGACAGCTTTCGAAGCCATCACCTGTCCACAGACGCAGGGAGTGCCGGATGAAAGTAAGTGTACCAGTCGGATAACTTTAAAAATTCATGTCAGAAATATTTTTATATCTTAGGCAGCCAGCATGTTGAAACGTAAAGCTGTGGTGAAGGAATATACTCAGACGAAAAAAAAAAATTCACCGCTTTCAATAATTTTGAACGGTTCTGTCTATGAAAGTGATATCAAACTATTTATAAGCACAAAAAAAAAACAAGTAAACAATAAGCACTTTTCTTGATACGTTGTCCATAACAAAAGTTATGATTTCATCAATGTAGTCGGATAAAAAGCCGTATTTCATTACCTTATCAAGAATATAACTGGTAGAGAACAGTCGACATAAGTTCTTATTTATAATAAAATGAAAGCCGCTTGCTCTAATAGATCGAAAGATTATTTTCTAACCTTATGTAAAAAAAAAAAACATCATTTCTGACGAAATTGTTTCTTATTATTTCGTCTCTAATAGTATGGAATAATAAACGTTATTTGAACGTACTTCTAACCCAATTTCTGCTATCCAAAATTAGTTTTTAAGTACCTATTCCATTTTCAATTTTCACTACCAATTTTAGTCTTCAAAAGTAGAAAATGGCCGGTAACAACTACGAAGAAGCGAGAATATTAAACTGTTTTGAAGCTCACAAAGAACATAATCATTCGTAGAAAATAAGGCACAGGAAAGACTCCCAAGTTCTTAAAGATTCCAGAGACAATAACTAAACAAGACTCTTTTGATGAAGTAGACTAACAAACTGACGAGTAATTAAACTAGTTTTTATTATTTTTAGTCTTAACGTCAACGTTAAAGACGAATTATTTGTATAGAAAAATAGTTCTTACTATTGGGTTTGTGACACAAAATGTTAGGACTATTTTTAGGACTGCTAACTGTATTTGATTGATTGATTTGATTGATTTATTAATGTATTGTATTATTGTATTTTTCACACTGATTAATAATAATAAATAAGAAGCGAATTTATTACGGTAGTATTTTAGGCTGGAATTTGAGTTGGGTACCTACAAGATTTTCTTACGTAATTTTAAATATTTATATTTTTATAATATAATTACCAAGGGTGTGTGGTTGCAATAATTACCAAGGGATATTTTGTTACCGTGTGGATATAATAATATCTACCTATTAATTTCACTCAAAACAATTAAAGTGCTAACGAAAATAAAAGTTCGAAGAAGTCAACCCAATTCGTGGAAAATGTGTTTTTGTTCCAAAAATGTGTTAATTTCATTTGTCATTCTTGATGGCAGAGGGGTGTGGCACTGTCCTACATTACATAGTGTGTAATGCTGGCATTCATTATTTGTGTTGACAGACCTGAAATTAGTGAAACAATTATGTCCCCGAAAAATTAAAGAAATGAACACAGAACATTTGATTTGTATATGGCACAGGGACACATAAAATTAGCACCCTAGTTGCGTAATACACGATCAATCATTGGAATCGGTTTGAAGCAAACGTCTAATCCAACACTTCGTAAGTTCGAAAAAAAATCTGCTCAACAACGTAAATAACGCAATGAATGTTGTTGAACTGTCAAAATGACACAAATAAGTCTTAATCGGTTACGAAAATAAGTTACGTAATTAGATAGCAGCTTAATAATACATGACGAAAAGTAGTGTCCAAATACTGTGCGAAATACAGAGCCCTAATAATACATATAAGAAAAGTGGGTAAAGAATGTATGAAGCTAATTAATTACTACAGTAGCACCTACGCAGGCACTTCAGTATTTATATACGTACGAATATTACTCACTTAATAATCGTACCTCGTTCCGTACTCAACGCGAGAAGACTATTATTATTTATTTTCCTGTTAGAAGACAAAGATTTTGTATTAAAAATATTCAGATTGCAGTTTCTAGCGATCCTTGCAAGGCCTTCTTAACCGATATCAAAAAGGGTTCTATGTTCGTCTGTATGTATGTTGTTTTTTTATGTATGTTCACCGATATTTTTGTCAATTGTGGCTCTATTCTGAAAATTGCTTTGTTCCTGTCACAGTTATTGACATAGCAGGTAGTGATATTCGAATTTGTGTGGGGACCTTACCCCACCACCACAACTGGAAAGGGAAAAATAAAAGCTTTATACAAAAAAAAACTTCCAAAATTAAAGTAATTATTCACTTTTATAATGTTTTTTTTTGTTTTGAAAGTCTTGTATTTTATTTGTTGTAAAAATTATTTATGTCTAACCTCTATAGACTAAGTTTAAAAAGGATGGTGGAATTATTAATGTTTTGTAATCTATAGCTTTGTCCTCAGCATGCGTAACTCCTCATGCAGTGAAGACAGTTATCCAGCTGTGTCTCGGGAAGAGGCGATGTCAGATTGTGGCCAACAGTAGGACTTTCAACTCATCCTGCAACTTCCTTTCGACGCCATATCTTAAAGTCGTCTATGCTTGTGGTAAGCTTTCGAACTATCCTCCTTAAATACAGTAGGTTTAACTTAATATTAAGAAGACAGAAAATAAAAAAAGTTTGCTTGCATAATGCATAATCAGCCTATAATGTTCCCACTGCTGGGACACTGGCCTCCTCTCGGTGAGAGGGATTAAAAAATAATAAAAAGTTTGCTTATGACAGGCTTCTTCAAAAATAAAAAAATCATACCAAGTACTTATATTACTTCTATTTGAATTTAGAAATCCAATGCCTTGTTAGATAGACTCCTTGCTACTATAATTCAGTCAGTATACATAGTATACCTCTGCCATACCCTTCCGGTAAAACAGGCGAGATGTTATTTTATTACTTTATAGGAAATAATTATTTCAAAAACATTGTTACACATTTTTGGGGTCCCCCAGTCAACAAGGAACCCTTATAGTTTCGCCATGTTGGTCTGTCCGCGGCTTAGCTCAGAGACTGTTGGTACAAGAAAGCTGCAATTTGTTATGAGTATAGATATAAATCACGCCGACAAAGTTGATTGAAAAGTTCATTCAAAAATATTGTGAGTTTGTGAAAACCATTTTTGGATTCAGGGATCCGTTTGCGAAATATTATGCTGTAAAGTGCTAATTTTTGTTAGAGTCAAGTGTCCAACCAAAAACCAGCCAGCCAGCTGCCAGCTAAGTGGTTGGTTTTGGATATGTGAAAAAATTCAAGCCAGTAGTATATATAACGAAATTAAAAGGAAAACTATCACAGCAAAGTAGGCTTTACAAGTGACCGAGTAACAATCGACCAACTTACATTTGCAGTTGCAAAAACATGTTTTCCCATACATTCCGTATGGGAGAAAAAGTTGTTCAACTACAATGTTAAGTTTGCGCTTGGGATAAATTCATCCCAACTATGGAACCCTTCATTGTGCGTGGTTCGAGACGCACTTGGTTTATTAAAAAAAATCTCGAATGAATATTTTTGCTCCTTTCAATTTATTTTCACATTCATTATTTTTTCTTTTACATTTTTACAATGTTGATATGACTATTTCAAAGGTATTGACACCTATCGGTCCAACTTTAGCTACCTACTTTTCCTTCATACACTTCTGTATAAATAATATAGAGGTCTGGAGGACCTTCGTTAAATTGGTTAACTTTAAACTCTGTAAAGTTCACTTATCAGTATATTGCTTTATCTCCAACATCACCTCAATCTTGTGTAACCTCTAAGTATTCCTGAAACGCTCCAGCCCGTAATTGCGCAACTTGTTCAACTCTTGAACTACCCTATTCTGGTGCATCTTGTAAGTTTTAACAATACAAATCTCTATTTTACCTTGCAACTTTGCTCTTTGCTCCATTGTTCGGTGTAAAGTACAAGACTCTGTGGTTGTATTAGTGTCATCATCATCTTTTCTGTACTTTGTACCTGAGTTTGCTTTGGTATCTTAAATAAAGGTTCTAACATAATCTTGTGAAAAATGTTAGACATTTCATCAGAACTCGATGTTAATATATTTCGTCTTGGTGTTACTCACTCTGACGCTCTGACTCACAACTTTTAAGTAATCCTTTCTTTTACAGTACCATTAGGTGTCCTCTCAGAGAAATATGAGAGCGCACCTGAGAGAGATGAAGATTCTACCAGTTTTGACCATAGCAAAGCTCTTTTCGACGAATCAGGTAAATATTGTGACCATATTAATATTTATTAACTTACAAAAGATAAAAGATAATTTCTTATTAATAGTTTAATTTTGTTAGAAGAAGCTGGTGAAAAGTGGGGGGAACCAAATGCTGATCGTGCTCTGCAGCCATCTCTGATTGAAGCTAGTGTCCCACCGACACGTTCAGAAGGTGAATTAACAACTATTCTACAACCAAAACAGAACGTCGACAGAAATGAAGGTAAACCAGGTAATTTTGTAAACTATGTCCAAGCTCTCTAGTTAAAACATCAATTGAGTCGAATTCGTATTTAGTGTGATTTCACGTTTGTCAATAAAATCTATCCCATAAAGCACAAATGCAATATCACTTTCTACTCTAGGTACCTTAATAATTCATGCTCAAACGCGATCCATTTTCGAGTACACCAATTAAACTCGTAACAAATACATCAATGTATTTGTGTGTCCCGAGCCGAAATGGAACGCATTAGGTAATATTCGTCGCTGATATTAGAAAATATTTGTTTGTTTCAGAGCCACAACATGGTAACTCGATATTATTGTTGTCCGTTAGTATAGGACTACTAATGTTCATTGTCATAATTGGGGCATTCATTGCTGTCAGATGTTATATTAATCGCAAGAAAGAACATTCCAAAAACGGAGATATGTATACCACTGAAGCTCCTAACGTCTTCAATGATGCCTTTTCTGATATTGATAATGATGCAGACATCAGCCATATTTCGGGAACATTCCATGATCCGATGCATCCAGACTTGATTTTGTACAAGAATGTTCCCGGAAGTAGGGGAACTCTTAGAGCTATGAAACCACTATGTACAATTTACCCTACTAACGCAGAAGCAAACATGTACGGTAACGTAGACTATGTGCCTTCACACACGAGAGAGATAGCACCTAGGTTTACTAGAAGTAGAAGTAATGAAGAAGAAATGGAATCAAATGTTATGACTAGTCCTAGGAGTTTAGGAGCGCACTCTAGTAATTATTACTACGGCTGACGTCACGACGACGGAGGCAGACAAGATGCCTCTAGGACATATTGCTTTTAGAGTGATCTCAAACAAGTGCACAAAATAAAGGAAGGCTTATAAAGCAAAGGATTGTGTAAATTTGATGGTTAAAGTACGGAACTGTTAAAGAATAAGGATTGTTTGTGAGATTTTTAATTGTTACATCATATTAGTTTAAGAATCTTGATTGTTCTGTAAGTTCTCCTATTCATTATTCAGTCTGTCACGCTCATTAGAGATGCACCTATGTATCTACTTTTGCATATCGTCAACTCAGCACTTTTGTATTTCAAACTATTACTACAATCCCATCTGTGATGGTTAGTTATAAATATTATCCTCTAAAAGTCTAAATATAGAAAATATTATTTATATAGACCCTGAAGCTTCATTTATAACATTTTTGCCCTACATATAGAGAAATGTAAATCCTTTTATATATATTTTTTAAATAAAAATGCGGAAAATCTGTGTTTTATTTGACGGTAGCACCAGAACGATGTACAACATAAATAATGGGTGAGTCATTAACCACAGTTATGCGATATTTTTTCTTGTAAAAATGTGATGTAATGGTTGCGTGGCTGATGTCATTATTCATGGAAATTAAGGGGAGATTCCGGTGGCTATCACTCAAGAAGCTAAATAGGGGAGAAGGATAATGGAAGGTCGGATAACAAAGAAGCTATGCATATGAAAAATAAAAGCAATAGAATATGTAAATGGACATGCCGTTTGATGTCACGAACATGACATTTTGGAACGCAATGCAATTTTATGATGACGCGAAAAATCTGTTTTGCAATCAATGAGTATAAATGAATACTGTGTGTTCTACCACGATATTTAACAAAAAAAATTAATAGCTTTTTTGTTTTATTGAGGATTTTTAGTTTAGCTTGTGATTGCATTACGTGGATGAAAAATTGAACTAGAACAACATTTTCAGGACACTTGCATATCTTTCAAGAGTTTTGTGTATCATACAATTTTATAGTAACACTAAGTTTAATAACTTATTAAAACCCTACTAAATCACAGCATTTCATAAACCAATCTCAAAACGTGTAAAAATTCAATACCCGAGCAATATTGATTGTGAAGTTTCATTACCAAGTACCAAAGACGATAAAAAATTTATTAGAGCAAGAAAGCGACTCATTGTGTTGAAATGGGTTGGCTCTTGAATCCCGAGGAGGAATCTGCATAATTTTACAACTGTAATCCAAAGGTTCACAACTTTGCGTATCAATAGTTAAGAGTTAGTTTCTCTCGTAATCTGTTCAATAATTCTCATTGATTATCTCACGGACCAGTAGGTGGGATATTGGACTGAACTAAATGATTTATCTGTTAATTACGATGGGAATTAGTTTATTAATTGGTTATCGTGTGATTCTAACTATATGGCCCTCATTGTGTAAAAGAAATTACGAAAAGTGTACAGATAGAAACTAATCACACGAAAAAATATAAAAACACAAAGTACAAAGGCCGTGTGCTCGGGATTGTTACAATAAACTACACAAAAAATACACAGAAATAAATTTCAACCACAGTATGTTCAGTTTTTCACAAAAACAACTTTTAAAATCACACTGCAACTGAATAAATACATTTGTAAGCTACGAAGCTATAATAACAATTTGAAATATTCTCTTGATTCTTTTAAAATAAAACACGAACTGCGTCGAGCTTTGACTGCGCCAAAGTTCTATAACAACATAAATCGTTTGCAATAAAAACTATAAAAAGTGAGAAAAAGGCGGGAGTTTATTCGGAGTTTCCTGGAGCGAGCTACGATCTACATGAGTCCAGTCGTGCGGCAAAACTTCATTATTCAGAAACCCGGTGCGATTAGTTCACGCCGCGATCGCTAGATGGCGTTGAACATATTATTGCAAAGAGTGCAAAGTTGAAGATATCTTTTTTGTTCTGATTTTAGTTTTTAGTGAAGGGAGAATTTTTTTGTGACTGTTTTTCAATGGAGATTATAAAATAATGAAGATAAACATTTTACCTAATAACTATTAATATTATGAAGTTACCTATACCAATAAAATGGACAACAGCATCATTCTGTCTATCTACTACACTACTTTAGAAAATTCAACTCTTAGGTACTGACTTCAGTAAATGCCTATTAGGTAGGTATGTATACATTGTAACAGCGAATCAATTTTCACGCCTTTCCAAATATTTTTTGATATTCGGATTGCTCATCATGAGTCATGACCTAACGCGGTGCCATAAGAATATGAATAAAAAAATAATATAAATTCGCAAAATTTCGCGGGTATTCTGGTACTGAACAAGTTAGTAACTCGTTCAGCCATCGTTTAACTTTGCCGACTGAAGTCACTAATTCAATAATAGTTTGATTTAAGATACAAACTTCAACTCAAACGTGAAGCGTTTGAGTTCGATTTGATTTTGAGTTTGTTTGAGTTTGATTTCGAACTTTATTCTGACAAATAAGTTCGAATTTGTCAATAACTTTAACACAGTCGGAATAGGTAGCGATATACAACAACCGCCTCTCCAGTTTTTGACAGATTTGCCATACAGAACCTGTCAAAAACTCATCATTGCGAGACCATTGACACGTTTGTAAATTAGTAGACTTGGCCCCCCTGGTTTGAACTTTAAAATTAGAACTCGGTTTGTGCACGGTTCAGGTTACTTTTAAATTCTGTGAAATGCTTCCATGCTGTTTATGATGGTATAGGTCGATGGCAGATTGCAGTGCAGCAGACTTCGTGTTGAAACAAAATAGGTAAGTAAAATGTAAGGTTTGAACTAAACCACACATATCAAAACATAACATCACGCCTGTTTTTCCCCGATGGGTTGGGCAGAGGTGTTCATATAGTACACCCACATTCCACCAGTTTTGTTTAAGTCCCATGTCAGAGGAGTCAGGGGGTCATGTCAGGGGTCGAGCCAGTGCCATCAATCGGACACAAATCCAAACTCTGGGCTGCTACTGAGAAATTCCAGATGGAAAACCCAATATCACTTTACCCGACCCGGGATGCGAACCCAGGACCTCATGAAATTAAACAATTATGACAAAAAATGGGTATTTACTGCTAATAGGAAACTATATTGAATTACAATACTTGAGGGTTTTGTGAGATCTTTTCTACGTTAACGACAATGATTGAATGATGGAAAAGAAACATGTATGGGACCGACATAAGCCACTAAAAAATAAATGACAATCCCGTTGAAAGTGCACTTTCAAAGCGTCTGCTACTTGTCTAGGTCCTCAAGGGCATTTACTTCAGTGCTCACTGAACTGTATGCCAAGATTTCCAAGCGTAGCGATTGTGATAAAACTCTCTTCGAAGAATTCATATCATGCAGATTACTGGCTAGGTAATTGAAACGTAGGTAATGCCTAAACAAAATTTGCAGTGTGCGATTTCCAACGCTAGGCCAACAGCTGAAAATCCAACGTGCAATAATTTATTTAGGCGTTACATTTAGGTGTCGCTTAGTGGTAATGAAAACGGGCATGACAGTGGCCATTTTCAATACCTTATACAATTGATGTGTAGACCAAGACTTTTTTTTCTGAAAATCTAGTTCTTCTTTAATAATTCTACAAAACGCAGCTTCTCCAGACAAACAAAAAAGCCAAACTGTAACCCAGTGAAACGTTCGCTATCTAAGCAATTCCTTCAAAACACGGTCCGTTTGTACCCCATGTCGTTACACTGGTGATTTATTATTATAGGACCCATTTGTTTCTTTAGTATGCATGTAAATCCCACAAAGGATTACTTATACCAATAGAAATCGGTACGTGTCGCGAATTCTGATTTTTTTTACATTTTCTTGGAATTTTGTTTGTCACGGGCTGCGTTTACTGTTGCGGTTCTGGAGTGTATGGGATATATATAAATAGAACCTAGTGCTATTTTAATCTTTAGATAAGTTCTTCAAAATAATTTATTTCTCTTAATTTTTACCCTGACTGCCAAGGAAGGGATATATTTTTCACGGCTGGATGGATTTCGACAGTTACAGTTACGACAGTACATTTACCTTTAATTTTATCACTGTATCTTGAAGAAACGGAGGCTGAAGTAAAAGAAAAATAAATTTCCATAAAATCAAAAATTCAAAAGCACCAATGTTCTTTATTTCGAACTAAGAATAGACATTACCAATCTCTGTTCGTAATAAGGCCGTTTGTCCACCGGCACCGTCAACATGACGTTAACGAGAACGAGATGATGGCACTTCCGAACATTTACTATAGCCGCGTGTCCACTGCACACCGCCGCCGGCGCCGGGAAGTCACGTTCGGTTCGAATAATTTCGATTCTCATTGATGCCCCGTTGACGTTGACGGTGGCGGTGGACAGTGTCAAGGTCTAGACCAAATGCAATTTCTGATAGCCTATGAAAAGACACGCCAATAAAGTGAATGTTTATGAAATTAAAGGTCGCATGACTGTTCTAAATTTCAATCTTTTTGTATTCTCCAATCACAAGCGAATGCAGATTGAAATCTTGTCCTCAGAGCTTGTCAAATAGTTCATTCGTAAGTTTACGTAAAGCGCAGACGAAATAAAAAAACCAAGACAGAGCACGACCAACAGTGACGTGAGCCCGATTTTGTAAACATGATGTGTGCACTTAGTTTGGTTTAGTTTGATTGTAGTGTCATTGTAAATGTGCGTGTATGCACAGAGCGGTGGTGTAGTTTTACCATGCTTCACTGTATTGTTCGCAGCGCTCCGTTTTGGTTTTTTATTTGGTCTGAGACATAAAGAAGGTGAAATAACAAGTGCAAAATTGTTACTGATATATGCTTACACAATAGCGCAGCCCAAATATATCCACTGCAGAGGATGAGCCTCATAACGACACCTGCAATAATCAGATAAAAAGTAAAAGGGACGACGCATGAGCAAAAAAAAAAGAAAAAAAGATCCGTCAGTCAGATAGTAATATAATATTAGACACGTATTTTTTACTTAATCATATTATGAAAAAATAACACAGATAAAACGCATTAAAGTTAGTGGGGGTCGCTATGTCACAAGTAAGTACTCGTATAAAATCTCTACATACAAGTGACGGCATGTGACATTTTACTCAATAGGTACTCAATACTCAATTCTTTATTGCGTTTCACAATGTAGGCTTAGGTGGTAAACATTTATTTTGAAACAATCGTGGACCCTGTCGGGCACAGCAAAAGTAAGTTATGTGGAGAGGACTTATCATTAAAGTATCTTATAATCTAACTTATTCTAAAAACATGGGCATTAACATTATTTTTCGAATTTCAAGGATTTATCAGTTAAATATTCGTTGACACTGTAGTAACATTTGCTCAATAAAATCTTTTTCAACTTGTTTGTGAATAAGTTTTTTTCTTTTCTTATGGATTCGGGTATCATATTGTATATTTTTATTGATATAACCAGAGGATTTGTTGAATGTATTTTTAAGCGGGATGATGGTAGGTTGAGTCGTGTTTTGTGTCGGAGTGTGTATCTTGTTTGTATGTCTTCTCGTTTAGTATAAAAGTTTTGGTGTTTGTGAGCGAATTTGCATATTTCAAGTATGTACATATATACAAGGCAGAGTTAAAATATTTAGTTCTATAAAATGTATAATTTAACTCAATGTATCGCCGTAATCATTTGGTTACGTAAAAAAAGAAAAATTAACTGAAATAACCATGCTTAGCAAACGTATAGGAGCTCACAGAGTTATTATTAGATAGCTTTGTTGCATGCTCTTAACGTAATCGGTCTTAGCCATTTACTGTAGCCACAGATTGAAAAGCAACCCCTTTCTCAATCAGTGGCTACAGTAAATGGCTAAGAGCTTTCCTGTAACTAAAACTGTCATGATCATACATAGGTGCCTACTTATAAACATCTACTACCAAATAACAATTTATTGTGTAATCATTGCTGGGATTGGTGAGTCTTACTAAGAGGTATCGTATTACCCAGTTACTGGGTTGTGGAGAACAGATGGGCAGTCGCTCCATGTAAAATACTGGTATTCAGCTGCATCTGATAAGACTGGAAGCCGACTCCAAAATAGTTGAGAAAAGGCTGGGCAGATTGATTTTGCTGGGATTGGTGAATGTTGCAGTTTTCAGTGCCAAAAAGACCCTAGCATCACACATCAGCAGTTCAGTAATGGAACCACTACCAAGTAAAATAGAGACGTGAAAACTGTTTTGAAAAAATGTGACCCTTATGAAACAATAGTTGAAAAACTCAATGTTCTTGCTTACTGTTTTCCAAAGCAATCATCTGTTTGTAAAGGTGTTAACTAACTGTTTCATGACCATTGAGGTTCAATATCCTAGACTATGGCAGCTATTACAAACTAAAGATGTGTCCCGCGGATGTCAAATGTTACAACCGCGGTGTATGCGTTTGCTGTCCCGCACAACAAACAACATGTTGCGAAAAAAATCCATGACACTATATCCCTGATTATGAGTTTATACATGTTTACAATAACCTTTTAGTTCTAGACAAGTGCTGAAGCTTCAGAGGCACTTATATCAAAGCCCGTCTTTCTCCATTCCCGCCACGTCCGCGACAACAAAGTCATAAGCCCCGTCGAAAGTTTCCAAACTCAACCGTCGCGCGTCGCCAGAGAACCTTACGAAAATGGCAATCTTACGAAAATACTATCTTTAACATCAGACTTAAGTCGACAACTAATTCTTTTAAACTGTTATTTTGTCTTCAAGAAAAGGCAGTTTTTGTAAGCTGGTTTTAATGCGTTAAAACTTGAAAGTCGTTGTCACTTGCGGTATTTACATTTTGCGACAAGCCTTCGTCAATATGTAGAACTCAAAAGATTAAAAAGGGGTCAAGTGCGAGTCGGACTTGCATACAAAGGGTTCCGTACCACGGTATAATATTGAACATTACATATTTTTTTAATAAGTATTTTAGTACAAAAAACATGTTTCTTGTATGGGGATCCCTTTTTTTTACTTTTATTATTTTAATAGCAGCCCCAGTAGTACACACTGTGAAAATTTTAAGCGTCTGCCCGTTACGGTTCAAACGATTCAGCTCTATAACAGAGGGACAGACGGACGGACGGACAGCGGAGCCTTAGTGCTCGGCGAAACGACGCGGCGTCCGAGTGGCAGCGGCGCGGTGGCGGCGCGGTGGAAGCGCGGTGGAAGCGCGGCGGCGCGGTCGCAGCGTCGTGTCGCCGAGCACTTAGTAATAGGGTCCCGTTGGCAACCTCGCATTTGTAACAGTTAACGATTGAAAAAGTCTTGCTGTTCAAAGTGAGAACCACGAAATCTCTTCCTTTTTTTCTCGGTGAAAAACAGTTTCTATTTTATAAATGGAAACAAAATAGGTTTCATAAATGTTGAAAAAAAATCTTCATATATTATATTCCTGGTAAATAAAAATATCGTATAAAAATACTATAAAAATTGAACAGAATATCAGTGGCACTGAACTTACAATGAAAAACAGAATTTTTTGGAGTGTATCTACATAACTTGTTTTGCATAATACATTCAGATATATCCAATATGGCACACATTTTCAATACGAGTGAAAGTTTCCAGAATGTTCTAGTCAAAACAAAAGATATTTTGTTTGTTTTACAGACGTTGGAAGTTACTAAAACGTTTGTAGTGTTTTAAAAATTTCTCTCTTGATATTATTTTCTTGAAGGCTTCATGTTGTTGGGAATTTGGTTTGTTTGTTCTAGATTTCTCTAAATCTATATTGGAAAGGTAAAGCTGGGCTGTGTTTACTTATTGTGTTGGGTTTTTGTATTGTTTACTTGTTGTTTGTCTTACAATATCAAGAACTGCTTTAGGATAAACAGAATCATTCTCGTTATACATATAAACCCGATGACTGATCTATTTTATTTAGCATTTTCTTTGAAACTAATAATCAATGTATAATAGCTATTAAAGCAAGTAAACGATACTTGTAATAACTATCTAAAATTACATTAAATTCTAAATCTCTAACCATTTCAGAAATAAACTATTTTTAACCCTAAATGACTTCACAGTCTGCTCCAATTACAGCCGCAGAAAATATTTGTTTTACAAAAATAACATCGCACGAAATCGAAAGCGTTTTCGTGCGATCACGTACGAACGAGTCCAAATTGTACGTAAGCCTCTCGTGGCCGTGACTTGTTCGAAGACACGTGTGCTACCCTAATCGACATCTTGATGATCACTGAATGTACGCACCGTGTAATTATGTTCAATTTTCTGTGATTTTTTTCTGAAGATCGGGTTGGTGCGGGTATTCATTACAATGGGGTGATAGACTATCATCCTGTTGTAGAATCACACAATTATACTATACTTATTAACAGAAGAAACACACTGGATGATACTAGATATGATTCGATTCGATTCGATTCATTGTTATCAAGGTTGTTCTCCCCCGGGGGGTTGACTGTCCCGTTGCTCGCGTGGTCTCTATGTTGTAAATACTCGTATGTTGGTTGGTGGAGTTTGGTTTCCGCACTTAGTCCTTCATGTGAACCATTGTGCGTGGGCCATCGCGGCCGTCAGTGGTTATTCGAACCAGCCCACCTCCCTCCAGAAGTCGATAAGTTTCGTGATCACAAGAGCGACTACTGAGCATGGGGTCCTGGGCTCGATTTCCAGGGCGGGCAAAGAGAGGAATTGGATAATTCCATTAGGTATTTCTCAGCAGCAGCCCGGAGTTTGGAAGTTGGGGGTGTGATACTGCAGTGCCTCTGAAAGCACGTAAAGCCGTTGGTCCTGCGCCTGATCTCTCCCCGGACTATGAGGGTAAAGGAACAGAGAGTGCACCTGTGTTTGCACACACACTTGTGCACTTTAATATCCCTGCATACCTGACTAATGTCCGTTGAGATTGGCCACCGCGACCAAGATCGGTCGGAAGGATATAATTTTTTATTTATAACAAGGTTTTTCTCAAGTTTTTCGATGGATTTGTGACAACAAAATGTTCAAAAAGACTATTCTTTTTCAACACCAGTACCCTTATGCTTGCACTAGAAATACATCACAACTAATTGTATTTAATACTGACTCCATTATACTCCAGTAGTCAGGTAGAATCCTTACAAGGAGCAATCCAAGCATACTTATACAAGTTCTCTTCAGTAAAAATATAAATGCACTCTGCTCTTGTTAAATTGAACTAAGTAAATACATTAGCAAAATTATAAAAATGCTTTTAAATACGTCTTTCTCAGCAAAGCAGTTTACTTCAGGATTGAGTTGGCTCTTTCATTACAAGAGTTAATTAATTGCTTCGTGGAAATTCTATTATTTACAGAGTTAAACTTGTTGGTTTACTATTTCGATGATGTCCTAGGAAGCTACGGTTACAGTTCTAGCGGGATTATTGTAATTTTTGTTTGTTTTGAAAAAGAACATGAAATTATCGAAAGTGGCCTTTGTCAGTGGTCATTTTTGCTGCAATTATCATGACGACGAACACGAAGTAGAGCCCTCTCGCTTCTGAGGTATACATACAGCTGTCTGTTGATAGTTAATAGATTTAGGCGTGACTTTGCTGAAATCCTTTTTTTAAATACAATAGACGTATATATATCCTACTAATATTATAAATGTGAAAGTTTGTGTGTTTGTGTGTTTGGATGTTTGTTCCTCAATCACGCAAAAACAGCTGAACGGATTTGGATGAAATTTGGCAAACAGATAGTTTATAACCTGGATTAACATATAGGATACTTTTTATCCTGGTAGTAGGTTCCCATGGGTTAATTTTAGACATCTACATGGGCGACGCCGCTGTCAAAAGTTCGTTTCATATAAATCTGTCCGACTTGGTTAATGATGAACCTTTATAGATAGAAAAGACCCTTAAGGAAAACCAGGAAGACCGACAGGTATTTAATCAAGTCATATTTCCCCGGTCTTCTTACTTCGAATACTATAAAATTTATTTTCAGTACATCGAACACACATAATAGTCTTACATACTATGCCTCAGTAATAATTCAGTAATATGAATTAGAAATTGAAACGAAACATACGTATATACAAAGTCGAGTCATTAGAATTGACATTGCAAAGTCAAAGTTTATTTTATTTTAATGATGAATCCATATACAAGGCAATGACTGAGATATCAACGCACAGCTTAAACCGCTGGTCCTAGAGACATGAAATTTGGAGGATGTGTTCTTCATGAAGAGTAAGGTTCCACTAAGGAACGATTTTTCGAAATTCCACCGCTAAGAGGGTGAAACCGGGGGATTTCGTTAATATTAAAAATCTTATTCCTTGAGTTAATAGACTTGAAACTTGGCACGAATACTTATCTAAGTAAATTATAAAGTTTGTCATTTTTAGTTTTTATAAACTACCCCTTAAACGAAGATTGAGGGGTGTCAAAGTTTGTATAGAAGAATTTTAACGTGCTGTCCGATTAACTCGAAACTCATTATTTATACTTAAAACCAAAAGTAAAGAATGATGTGTATTTAGGTTTTCAAAAATCTACCATTAACGGGGTGAAAATGGGTAGTCTACGTCACAGCTCAAACCGCTGAACGGTTTGGGCTGAAATTTGGCACACAGATAGTTATTAGGACCTAGGCGTGCACTAAGAAGGGTGTTTCGAAATTCGACCTTTAAAGGGGTGAAAAGGGGGATTTCGTTTGTGTGATAAATCTTATTCCTTGAGTTAATAGACTTGAAACTTGGCACGAATACTTATTGAAGTAAATTATAAAGTTTGTCATTTTTAGTTTTTCTAAACTACCCCCTAAACGGGGATTGGGGGTTGTCAAATTTTGTATAGAAGAATTTTAACGTGCTGTCCAATTAACTCGAAACTCAGTATTTATACTTCAAACGAAAAATGAAGAATAATGTGTATCAGGGTTTTTCAAATCTAACGGGGTGAAAATGGGTAGTCTACGTCACAGCTCAAACCACTAAACGGATTGGGCTGAAATTTGGCACACAGATAGTTATTAGGACGTAGGAATCCACTAAGAAAGTGTTTTTGGAAAGTCGCCCTTATTCCTTTAGTTATTAAATTTGAAACTTGGCAATACTTGCCACAGAAAATAATAAAGATTGTCACTTTTAGTTTTTTAAGCAATCCTTCACATAGACGAATAACGGGGTGGCAAAGTAAGTAAGTAAAATTTTTTATGTGCTGTCGGATTAACTCAAAACTCGGTACGGTAGGTACTAATACTTAAAACAAAAAAATGTAAAGTATGTGTTTCAGGGTTTTGTAAGTTAACAACTGACTTAACTTGAATAATACTTTCATTATGTAATGATACAATAATATTTAAACCACCGGCTACATAATTATTATCATTATGTGGTAGCAGCCCGTAGATATGTTTTTCATCAATAAAAAAACGGAAATATTGCCCGTGTTGCGGTAAATGGGATACATAATAAAATAGTAACTAAGTCAAAACTGTACATTAAATACTTTGAAAATAAGTAATTAGTAGGAGGTGTGGGAATGAGTCTGATGCCGAAAATATATTTTTAAGTATTTTTGTCCGTTTGTCTGTTTATTTGGATATTTGTTCCGGATTGGCGCAAAAACGGCCCAACGGATATGGATGAAAGGCACACAGATAGTTTATAACCTGCACCCTAATTGCGTAATACACGATCCACAATCTGAATCAGTTTGAAACAAATTTCTAATCAATTGCTACATAAGTTTGAAAAAAAAATCTGCTCCTCAACGTAAATAACGCTATGAATGTTGTTGAACTGTCAAAATGAAAGATTAGTCTTAATCGGTTACGAAAATAAGTTACGCAATTAGATAACTGGATTAACGCATAGGGTGCTTTCAATCCCGGGCGGTAGTAAGTTCCCGTGGGATTTTTCCGACATCCACGCGGGCGAAGCTGCGGGCAAAAGCTAGTTTAGTAATATATTCCGCTTAACTATTCCTCAAGAGTCATCCAAAACCCTGTAAGAAATCGACACGTGTTTCATCTTTTAACGAGGCATCCTCAGGATGACGATTGACTAGTCGCGAACCCGAACACGATGTGTTGCCACGCCTAGCGCTGGACGCAGAGTGAGCAATATCGCCCGATATCCGCACTTCTTCTTTTTCTTGTCTTTTGCCAATCTGGGTTATTTGGTTGATAAGCATGTATCATTTCATAATGGTCACCACTTCGTCCGCCAACTGTTTGATGCATGCTGTAAAAGATCGTTTGATTTTGAGGAAAAATTAGTGAAGTTGGTTATATTTTCCCTGAAGGTAAACGTACGCTAGACATTTTTAAAGAAATGGAGACTCCTAACTCATTTAAATACACTACACAACTTAAAACAAAAATCTCAGGGATTCTCAGAAACGTTAGTCGCAAATACGCTGGCTATAAGCTAAAGCGAAACAAAGTACTAACTTATTTTACTAAAGCCTGGACACAGAATAGGTAGGTACAGAAGGCTAGCTCTATGTAAATAGGCGCACGCAAACATAGATGCGTACGTATGTATGGCGATCTCAAACGAATGCCAGTCGCGAGTGCGCTTGCACTCGCTGTGCTGTGTATAAAATATACATATACAATGAGGGACACATATGCAAGGTGCAGATGACAATACAACTATAAATTAAACTGACGTAACTTTATAGTCTATATATCTAATGACGTTCTCAGTCTTTAAACGAAAATTCAATCAAAAATATTCAATAGTTTCGTCACTATAGCTAGTCAAAGGTTGGTATTACCATAGTCACCAGGTTTAAAACCCATAGCCAGGATTTTCATTTTCATTTTAGTGTCAGATGTCGTCTCGACATTATATAGGTGTGCGTGGGTTTTCACTCGTTGTATGGAGCCAGTCTTCTGTATCTATCTATTCAGTGGCCTGAATCTAGTACTGAGGGATAGTGCTCCGAGTCCCAATGTAAATGGAAGTGGTCGCTGGCGGGTAGTCTCGACACAAGTTCTGTTTTAACCTACTTTTTCCTTGCTACTGTCTGTATATATATTTGTAAGTGTGTTTATAAAATTATGTTTCGTCTGCCTTTATTTTTTGTTATGAAAGTCAAGTTGAAATTCCCTTGTTTGTATTTTTGCAGGGTTAACAATGTGCTTTTAAATTTCAGCAAAAATACATTATCTACTTTCCGCTCCCTGTTATCTGTCGGAATTATGTGCTACCTTTTTAAATGATGCTTTTATTTTAAAGTTACTTGTCTCAAGCGTCCTTCCCAAGGTGCCTCTTTGGCGATCAATCGGTGTCTTAAACACCGATCGATCGATTGACAAAGAGATAATTTGGAGGATATTGAATCGGGCAAGTGACGTAAGTACAGAGAAGCTAAATACTCAGTATTGTAGTATGTTGTTAAGGCTGATGATAAATTTATGTCATCTAAAACTACCTACATATTATTAAAACAGACAAATCAAATGGTGAGATCATACAACCTAAGTGTCATTCTAATCTGCCTTCAATCGGGTAAATTTTATTAAGTTCGTAATATACATTCTTATTTTATTACTATTTTTGTTATAAAATATTACTACTCATTTATTCACAATTCAATAATTTATTTATATTGTTAATATTCATAAAATTAAACTTGTTTTCAATTTCATGTTCCATAAATTTCTTAATACAATAAAAACAACAATTTTGAAGCCCTTCTGTCAATTTTGTCTTGAATATATTACGCTGTAATAATTTTAATTCGTTTGGTAAGTTAATAATTGAACTAAAACACACACCCACACAAAACATAGCTGGCTTCGAGATTTAGTGGTTGGCCTCGAGCAAAATACAAGCCATCAATCTTTGTGTTAAGCACAGAAGCACTGAAGGTACTGGTAAAGTCATTTAATGGGAAGTGTCAAATGGAAAGCCTTTCTAGATACCGTGTTGTACGATCGGAACGTGTGCGCCGGACCCTTATATTAACAGTTTACGATCCTCTCTACGTGTCTGTAGTTAAAGTCGTGGAAATATTTCGAATGCCCTGTTGGCTCATACACCTTTATTTTTTTTATCTATATAATATTCTTTGTTTCCTGCCAAGTATGGTTGCCAAGTAATGTAATATTTTTTAAGAGTAGGTATATCTAGTAACTGGGTGTCAAACGAGTGCAACCTGAATTTATTTTCGGTGCTCAAAAGAACTTGCCAAAGCTATACGTTTGCAATAAAAGAATCAGGTTTAGCGACGCAAATCACTCTGGGTATTCCTCATTCCGTTCCAAACTCATGCACAACATTTAAAATGTAAAATAAGGAGGTACCTATGCGTACTCAATTAAAACCTAGAGGATAAAGACAATAAGTTTAAAAAATAGAATCGAAAAAAAAGAAAACCAACGGCGGGAAATCAAAAGTGAATTCACAAAATGGCGACCAAACGTTCGGATAGTCACTAGCTAATCAGGAATCAAGATGAAATCGAACAAAAGTAATATAACTTTCCTTATTGAGTATATTAAGTAAAATCGGACTCGATCATACGTATAATTAAGGAACCTCAAAGTTCCTTTAATATAATCGTCTGTTCTACTGATTGTCGGGTTGGAAGTCTTGAGAAACTTGTGCTATATCGGGGATTACGGGGGTTATTTTGGAGCTTAGTAGTAATCATTACATATTATAAAACAAAGTCCTCCGCCGCGTCTGTCTGTCGTCCTTTACGCGGTAAACTCAAAAACTACTGCACCGATTTTCACGCTGTTTTCACCAATGGATAGAGTGGTTCCCGAGTAAGGTTTTAGTATATAATAACTGACATTCACGCGGTCAAAGTCGCGGGCATCAGCTAATTTATTATAATAAAAGGATCTGCATTGATTGTTCTTAGTACTTTCCACAATAAATCGAACATACTAAAAACTTTTAGTTCTACCCGCTAGGTACTGTGCACCTCAACAAATTTTAATACAAGCAAAAAACAACTCCTATGTAAAATAATCCAACAATTTGTTGCTAAAATATTAGAAAAACACTTGGACCAAAATGCCTATAAAAAAATGAATTGTCACTGAAGAGTAAACGATAAAAATATCATAAATCATCTGTCAGTGATGTTTATATGACTTAATTTGATTTAGATGGGTATTTGAAACGGGATAATATAAGGCTTTTGGTCGGTATTCGTTCCTGTGAACATTTGTGAAGTAAATAAAAATGCTAAATAATTATGGTGATAATTTTCGCCCTTTTTCAACCAAAACGCATAGGGTAAAACAAAGTTCCTTGGGTGACATTTTAAAATATGAATTATGGTAGCCGTAAATTGAGTTTAAAGTCTAACACTCGAATTGAGATTCGAAAGTGAGGAGTTTATATTTACTTTAGAATTACTTAAGGTGATTCCTTCAATGTAGCCAGCGAAATTCGTTCTTTGCTAAAAGTTTGCAAGTTCTCAACTGCAATTTCTCCGTTCAGAAACTGGGTACATATCCAGCAGAGGACTGCTTAAGGCTGATGTTGATTGAGTTCTTTGCCTGAGTATGATTCGACCACTTGTAAGATATCCACCCGTCTGTATTGTCTATGGAATTTTTGAAATCCTAAGAGCTTTGCTGTCATCCCAACATCCCGTCGATTTGATTATGAAATCTGACGTCAGAATTCGAAGCTATTTGGCAAAACCAAATCAGTATAGAAATCTATTGTGAATGTTTTGGTGATCTGATACACTATCGGATTAAACAATCGGGTGCCATATCAGGAGGATATTTGAACACAATTCCGGCCTCAGGGAAATTTATATTATTTATTTTATTTATTTATTAAAACTTTATGCATAAGTAAAAAAAACACTTTTTCACTTTTTTAGTGTTTTTTTTTTTTTAAGTTTTTATTTTTCACTTTTTACTTGTGGTACCTACTCCACACAAATTCGAATACCACTACCGGCTATGTAAATGTAAACAACAGTGCCGGAGTCAAATAAAATGTCATCTACATAGACTAAGTGGGAAAAATACGTCATTATTGAAGCTAACTTAAAAACTACGCAAGCAAAGTTAATAATATTTATATGGGACTACCTCTGAAGGTGTCGGTTAAAAGTAGCTCATGCCATCACAATCAAACAGGGTGGCATGAACATCGACCCACAACCTGGTACCACGGATTCAGTACCTACATGATTCTGGAACCCGCGGCATTGAAATTATTCTATATCTACCTACCTAGCCTTTTCCCAACTATGTTGGGGTCGGCTTCCAGTCTAACCGAATGCAGCTGAATACCAGTATTTTAGATGGAGTGACTGCTTATCTGACCTCCACAACCCAGTAACTGGGTAAAACGATACCCCTTGGTAACACTGGTTGTCAGATTTCGGCATTTTCGGAATTTTCGGTATCGAAATTATACGCGGGTTATAAAAAAAAAATGCTGTTCCATACATTTTAAACAAGTAGGTATTGCACTTGTGTAGAGAACAGCTGTTTTTTTTTAAATTATCAGGCTATAAATTACCACGCAGGGGTTCCCAGTTGCAGCTTTAATTAAGCGGGCACGCCCTTTGTGCCTGGAGGCTTTTATTTAGATATAAATTTATGTTTACATTTACTTTTTATTTCTGCTTGAGTACGTATAGTCCTCGCTTTTTATTTTATTTTTGGTTGGTATATTGACGTTTGGTAGCGACGTATGGCTATTATTTAGATTTATGTTTTGTGTTGCATAATGTATTTACATTTTGTATTTTTTTTTTTTTTCTAACTGAACAGACAGCCTTTTTTTTTTTTCAGCGTGCTATGCCTCTGGGAAGTTTGTTGCGCCACTTCTTCTTCCCAGCTAAACACTAGGAAGTGATGAAGGGTGGGCGTTTTGGGGGACTGTCTTATGTTATTCCGACGTTCGAAAAGTGCTGATTCTCAGCCTAGTTTCAATAAATGACTTAATTTTGATTTAATGTACCTACCTACTGAATCCATGGTAACAGGTTGCATGTCAATGTTCCTGCCACCCATCGCAAGCTGGGGCGTAAAAAACGTATGTTGAAAAAGGATGATCTAAAGTTGAAAACCACCACAAGAGACCACAGCAAAAAACAGCACAAATCATAGCACAATCAATAGGAGATAACCTGGGCCTTTATCTGGATAACTGGCCTTAGAAGGCGCGAGGCGTGTGAATATGGGTAGGTAAAGTAGGACTATGCCTGACTGAATATTAGGACACTTTAGACAATATAATAATAGCCATAAAAGTTGCTGGTGCTTTTTAGTTTTCACATAGAATCTGTATACAGGGTGTAAGGGACAGCCCTCCGCAAATTAACAGGTGGCATTCAGCTCCTTATTTTGAATCATATTCCACCGGAAATTTTCCCTGAAAAGTTTTAATTTTTTATCGTTTTTTTCAGTTACTATTCCTTTATTTCAATGTAAAATTACATTCTCTTTACGCAGCACTCCATTTATATAAATAAAACAGGTAAAATAAAAAAACCAGCAATGGATGTTAAAATACTCGAGCGCGCCCCCCGACACGGGGAGTGCGGTTACGCGGGTTTTGCCACGGTAACGATACATTGCGCGTGAGGTAATAATACAAATCAGGTTTATTGTATTCCCATAACGTTTCTGGAATAATTCCATGTACTGATCGTCTTAGTATAACATGCTGAATTCATCCCATCAGTCTGCGGAGGGCTGTCCCTTACACCCTGTATAAACTGTAAGCTGTTTATCACCCTGCGGTTGGAAAATTAAAACCCGGTGAACCGTTTTTCGTCCGGCTAGTGTGCACTATTGTATATTCCCAACATAATTATTATTATTGTGTGCATAATATAACCAGCTCAAGGAAAACAATGCGCGGGGAAGCCACACGTTCTCAATAATATTTGACGTGTATGATGCATGAGAGAGCCGGTGTATCGCCATTTATACCTGACTGAGTAGATAAAGGGGAAGAGTTATGATGGAATTTCTGTGGCTTTTTATCATAATTTATCGTATCCTGAGGAACCAGCCCGATAAAAGTGGGTTCCTTTGTAAACACCAAAGAGTATTTACCAGCCAGCTAGGTCGGTAGCTTGCCCAGGGTACACCCATTGACTTTTAACGAAATATCATCACTCGTGGAAGCTCTTTATGCACTTGTTCACTAAATACGAGGCCGTATCAAAACTGGTAATCCTATTCATCGTATCGATGATTCCAAATTATATGAGTTTCGATCAGGATTCAGCCATGTTGACAGCGTTAGCTCATACATGATAATGTGCGTATAATACGTGCAACCAAGTGTCACAATGCCCCAAAACTGTAAGGAAATGGGCATTTTTAAACGCATTTTGAACGTGACAATCCCGTTCCAAGTTCAAAATCGCTATGGCAACACATTTTTAAACTGCAGTTTGATAACCTCTCCTTCATCTTTCAGACACCTATCTTCTGCATCATTTACGTCCCATTTACTACCGCTGTGTACTTAAATACCTAATCTTATTCACTCAACACTATGTTAATGGCTTAAAGATCCTAAGCGCCATAAATTCAGATATAAAGCGAACGTAAGTACTATTTTATGGTCTTCATGGATGGTATCCGTCATTCTCCACAACTTTATGGGTTGTTAGCGATCCTTGGAATTCATAACGTAATTCCAATTATGCCCCTTAGGTAGTGCCCGGTAAACCATAATTTTCTTGTGATTAAAGATTGATAGTTTCGAATGGAATGTATAATTGTTGGTTTTTATACAAATTCCTAGTGACTAAATAAGAAGAGCCGCACGGGTCGATCGAAGGCTACGCTACGCTCTCCAAGATCGGTTCGGGGATGGGTGACCATCGATTACATATCGAGATCCCTCACATAGAAAAGAAGCAACCAGTCTTACCAATCGTGTTACCTAGTAGTATGTAAAATACTGGTAGTCAACTGCATCCGGTTAGATTGGAAGCCAACCCAAACATAGTTGGGAAAAGGCTAGGCAGATTGATTGGTTTTAAATACACATTTTTTGTTTAAATGACAGTGGTTTATCGTTAGGAGGTAGCGACAAAGCGAAAATGGGCTAACCCTCTTTTCGATGAAAATTATGTCCGGACGAGTCGGTTCGGACTAGTTATCTAAAACCTTATTTATCAAGGGCACCTTAGCATAAACATTAATTTTGAGTTGTCTTCACATGACAGACATGTTGTCATGACAGCAAAGTTACCAAAACATTATAACAATTTTGTAACAGACGGTGTACCATAAACGTCTAGCTCTGAATCATTAAGCCTTAGCGAAGTACTGAACCATCAGCATCTTTTGAAAACATATTTAATTCAAGAAGCATGTTTTCCCGTTAATTACACGGCCCAAAGACAGCCACAACAAAACCACCATGAAAGAATATTGCCACTCTAGTTGGACTAGCAAAGTCCCAAATATACGGAATTTTTCGGGCAGTAAATTCATAACTTCCCTTTGGAGCTTAGCGTAGTCAGCCTAAATGAAATTTAATGCAACATCCAAAAGGGATTTCTGGAGAAATGTACTAATTGAACGAAATGTTTACTTAGGATGCTTTGAGCTCTGCGTAATTAAAAGTAAAGTTCCCTTATTACTTGTGGTAAATGAAACTTTTTTTATTAAAATGTTTCGAAAGAACCATAGATATTTATATTTCCATGGCAAGAACTCACAATTCAATCAATTGTGAGTGACAGCCGGGACCAACGGCTTAACGTGTTTTCCGAGGTACGGAGGAGTCTTGGTATGTATAGCTGGTCACCCATCCACAGACCAACCCCGGCAAGCGTAGCTTAACCTGATAGATCGACCCGTGCGGTTGTTATTACTTAGCTTCACCCGAGATCCTTACAGTACACGAATGATGAATGAAAACAATGAATTGAGAAATATTCAAGTATAATAACATTGTCCTTTGACAGTGCGCATTGCATTGCATTATTAAACGAAGATTTTTCAATGTTATACATATTATGATTGTATAAGTGGAAACTTGTAGATAATTGGCCCTCTACTACATATTGTTACTGCATACTCTGCTCTCTTTATTAGCTGTAAGTTTTCCTAAAATAAATAAAATAAAATAAATTTCTGTATTGAATAAGTGCTACTAATAAAGAAAAATCTTTTTAAGAACAAGCTTTGAATGAACTAAAAAGTTCTAAATAAAACGAAAAAGTTCTAATTTTGCTTAAAAGCTTGAGACTTATCCTTAATTTATACTAAGAAGGACATTTACGCCTCAAGCTTTTAAGAAAATATTAAAGTTCTATGTTTACGTAAGTTTTATTTAGAACATTTTAGTTCATTCAAAGATTGTTCTTAAAAAGATTTTTACTTATACCTATTTCATTTTGTACTTTTTAGCATTAAGATTTGTTTAAATATCTGTTCTATCACCTTCACAAATTTAAGGACCCCAACACTACAGGGCTATCTTGTAAGGTCGAGAAGTTTCTTTGGCCACCTTTCGCCTCTATAATTAGATTCTGGACACGATACTGCTATCTTATTGGATTGAGGAGTTCCTATGGCCAACTTCCAGCTCCATCATCAGACCAGCTCCAAGATATCAATTTTTCAAAATGTTTCGGTAGTTGTATAAGTATGCCAAGTTTCAGCTCAATCGGATTCCAGGAAGTCCTTGAAAAATGGAGGACAATTTGAGTAACTGGAAAGACATACAAATAGAGTAATCTAATATAAAGCTTGTAAAAAGACGAGTTCAATGAACAAAGCCTAGCTACGTAGCTACTTATATAGGTACAATTCTATTACAGAACACTGTCACGTCAACTTTAAACCGCCGCTTACTTATCTTTGGGACCCTAAATTACAATTTCTGAGGTACCCAGTATCAGCCATTGACCTTTGCCATTCATCAACCCGCAAAACGGAAAAGTGAAAAACGCAGATATAAGGATTTTATTATTATATTGAAGTGTCATGAATGTTTTGAGGCGCATTTGTCGGACGCATTTTTAGTTAAGATCGACCAAGCAGTAGATATGCTAAATTCGACCTTTCCAACGACACCCCACACCATGGGATAGAGGAGAAATAAAAATATCATCCCCACTTTACTTGTAGGGGATATACCCTACAAAAAGATGATTTTCTTGATTTTACATCACCGCTTTGTCGGCGTGATTAATATGTCTATCCATGCCAGATAACAGCTTTCTAGTACTAATCTTTGAGCTAAGCCGCGGACAGAGAAAAATACTTTAGATGCAAGTCCACTCTCGCCCACCATCCTTTAAGATTACATTTTTGTGGGTTTTGTTATGTAGAGCTTGTTGTAAACGATTCTTTGTGAAAGTGTGTGTTCTGATGGGAACAGTATTGGCCTATAAAATTCCCTATTGACACTAAGCATTCCAATTTTGTCTTTAAGTTTTAGTGAATTCCTCCGACTCCATTTATATTCCTGTAAGTTTCTACTTTGAGATACCTCACCCGACAGCCTTCAAACCAAGAGTGGGCAAGCATCTCCTGGGCTTGCTCGTTCCAGCATAGACGTCATCAATCGCTTTCCATCAGGCGAGAGAGAGGACAAGAGATGGCCCAAAACACAATAAAAAAATAAAATAAATGACACTATAGTATTGGCATACTAAATAAATAAAAGTAGTACCCGCTTGCCCGTTCCAGTAATAATATAAAAACTAAGCCATCACAGTCCGTACGCCTGTCACGTTTTTTATATGAATTTAGCGCAAAGGGAGAGGGGTTTGTGCCCTCCATTTTCCTTGTCGGTAGATCTAGACATGTTGGATTTATGTATTTTGTACGTCATGAGCGTTTTGACTAGTGTTAGCAAATCTCTCTCGTTTTATTTCGTAAATTATTTCGTTGACGCATTATATCTACAGCATGTATCAGAAAGGTGTGGCCACATTTAAGGGTGTGGTACAGACCATCATAATGACCAACCTTCTCCATGGGATCAACATCGTAATCGCGCAAAAATAATCAATTCGTACATTTGGGTCGAGAAGGTCCATACACGTGAAACACGTGTCGATTTCTTACAGGGTTTTTTATGACTCTTGAAGAATAGTCAAGCGGAATAGGTTACTAAATATATCTACGTCTACTATAATTTATAATGGATTTCCGCCAAGTCACGCCTGAATCAATTAACTAGTTCTGTTCACATATCAGGTGTTGAAGTAGCGTATGGAGATGACAAGGGTACCTATATTGACAGCTTTCACACATGCTGGCCGATGCCATCTGGTAGGTATACATACGTTGCCGGCTAGCTAGGTATACATGATATCAGAAAGGTGTGGTCATTTTATACATTTGAGTTGAGTAGGTATCAAGTTTTGTATGGGACAGTAATTAATAATTTCTTCACGATTACCATGTAGGTAACGGAGAGAGTTGCTTAGTTTGATGGTCTGTACCACACCGTTAAAGACCACACATTTCTTATACATGCTGTATAGCCAGCAGCCTAAACGTGAGAAAAGAGCCTAACTGCTCCACTAGCCGCATCGTACACACAGGATGAGCTAAGAGCGAACTTACCAACTTTTAACATAATTTCACTTTATGATAGAACCAACACTGGAACTAATTTTAGACCTACAGACCTCACTATGGCTTGAGTAACTTTGTTTTTAAATCTGAAGCGGTTCAAATTTTTGTCGATTATCGAAATGCGACCGTTTACTAGACTTTCCCCTGTATCATCGTCGTGTCTGTTTGTTTAAATTAAAACATTTACAGACACTTTTGAATTATCAAGGAGTCGAAATCGGCTTCACGTCACTGTTGACAGCGCCCTGTCTTGGGTTTTTATTTGGTCTGAGACCACATCAATCATCCTGTCTAGCCTTTTCCCAACTATGTTGGGGTCGGCTTTCAGTCTAACCGGATGCAGCTGAATTCCAGTATTTTACATGGAGCGACTGCCTATCTGACCTCCACAACCCAGTAACTGGGTAATACGATACCCCTTGGTAAGTCTGATTGTCAGATGACCCGTAACGACTGTCAAAGATCCACGAATGACAGCCGGGACCAACGGCTTATCGTGCTTTCCGAGGCAAGGAGGAGTCCCGGTATGTAAAGATGGTCACCCATCCACCGAGCAACCCCGGCAAGCGTAGCTTTACCAGATGGATCGACCCGGTGCGGCTGTTATTACTTAGCCACATCATTTTAACAACGTCATGTTTATTTATTCATCAATTTGCATTTATCATTGCAGGAAAACCCAATGCGATAAATGCGCTTATCTTAATTTAATAAATACTAACATCTATAAGCTATAACTAATAATAAATGTATGAGACGGTTTAAAATGAAATGCCGTTTCTTCATTTAAAATGCTTCTTCGTTTAATCAAATATTTTACAGTTTTCCTTCTTAAAATCAGTCCACCATCTTCGAATGGGTTCTTCGAATTAAATTAAAATCGTTCACCTTTCACTCACTCACTCTCAACTTCTCCTTTCATTCAACCCTTCGTTCATAAACTCAACAGTCATTCCGTTCAGAAACAGCACATTTTTTTGTAAGTACGAGTACTATAATTTTAATCCTACAACTCGGTCGTCCTGCCAGTCAGTCTGGCCTCAGACTGAATCCACTGTAAATCACTTCTAAGCAATGATGATAAAAATAAATAATAATAATAAATAAATAGTGTTAAAATCATTATCATTTATTCGCATAAATAATAACTAAATTGGAGGAGTTTCTCTTGAACTTGTATAGCAAACATTCAATATGTCTAGATCATCTTCTTTCTGACCTCTACAACCACAAAAGTCACCCAAAGAATCTATTGCTCCAGATTTAAGCACAACTCATTTAGAGCCATTAGTTATTTCTGAATAATTTACGTAGCGTGTCCAGCTAAGCACATCTATTCATGGAATATTATTATATTGAAATTGAAGGCTCTGTAATTAAATTATACGGTTAATAGAAAGTACCATCCGATATAGTGATTTATGAATACACGATTATTTGCTAACATTGATTGGTCTAGACGGTATTTAGATAAAATAAACTTCGGTGGACCTTAGATAGGCCGCACATTGGCTACTACTTCTCTCGGTTGCTTTGTTCACAGTTATTTTTTCATCTGGCAGCAGCAACCCAATAGCAACCTTATTCAATCTGCCTAGCCTTTTCCCAACTATGTTGAGGTCGGCTTCCAGTCTAACCGGATGCAGCTGAATACCAGTATTTTACATGGAGGGACTGCTTAGCCGACCTCTACAGCCCAGTAACTGGGTAATACGGTAATTCCTCTTGGTACGAGTAAGACTGGTGGCCAGACTTTCGGGCTTCTGACGACCCGTAACGACTGTCAAAGATTCACGAATGACGGCCGGGACCAACAGCTTAACGCGCTTTCCGAGTCACGGAGGAGTCTCGATATACAAAGATGGTCACCCATCCACGGGCCAATTACGGCAAACGTAGCTTAACCTGATGGATCGACCCGTGAGGCTGTTATTACTTAGCCACGAGCTCCTCAACAACAACCTTGTTATAATGGGAAAAAAGATCACTGTGATAATGAAAGCGACGCAAAATCAGCGATATAAAACTGGGAAAAGACTGTTATCGTGTATTATATTGAAATTGACGGTTCTGTAACTAAATTATACGGCTAATTGAAACTATCATCCAATATTGTGAATTATAAATACTCAATTATTTGCAAACATTGATTGGTCTAGACTCTAGACGTTATTCAAATGGAGCCTTCGCTGGCCCTAAGAGCTGATTCACATCAGAACGGCAGAAGCAAGCAGCGGACGGCAGGAGGCTAGCCGCGGGCACTACCGCTGACAAGACGCGTGTGGCTGCGCGATCTTTGTGAGTTTTCCAAGCGACACTGGTCTTTTAATTATCTAGATAAAGTTTAATATGATTTAACACTGAAAGTGCTCGCCGTGCCTCTGCCGGCCGCTGCTTGCCCGGTGTGAATTGAGCCTTAGACTGGCCGCACATTAGCTGCTAATAGACTACTTCTCTCAATATTATGAAATCAAGTGTCTTTATTTACATAAAATGTAGCGATGAAGGATGACACAGATACTCGTATCTTAGGGCCACGATGTTTTACGGGTTCCGTAGAAGAACGAAACTTATTACCTTCTAATAAGTTTCGTTCTTCTAATAAGTTATTAGTATGTCTAAAAAAAGTGGCCTGTGCGTTTGTTATAAAAAATGTATTGTTTAATTCGAAGAACAGTAAGTAACGTACATCTGACATTATGCTGAGCTGAGGCCCTTTTGGCATTCTAATGGTTGTTTTCTGTTTTTATAGTTTTAAGGTGTATTTTTCTGCTACAATGCCAATAAACGCATTTTTCTTTCTTTCTTTCTTTTCTTTCTAACGTACGGTTTGTGAGATACAAACATGGTCATATATGTAAGATAAGTGGTTTCGTATAAATATAAAATGATAACCTCATCGCCACAATGTATGTTTAAGTATGCAACTTAAAATTAAGTGTAGGCAGGTTGGTTGTTTTATAGTAAAAATTCGACGATAGTCGCGCGACTATCGTAAGCAACTATTCCGCCACAAATAGTAGCCTAATCTGCGGCCTGTCTAAAATTGATTTAAGGCTCTTACATACTGGGGCGATTCGTCGCGCGACTCGACGCCGCCGCATTATTCGCCGTGAGAAATTGTTTTGTTAAAATTCGCGTCGCGCGACGAATCGCCCCAGTATGTAAGAGCCTTTATACTTAATTGGTATTATTCTAGATGTAATTTGGAAGTTGGTTTTTAGGTTCGGTATATAATTTAAGTTGGTACATCAGCAGTCTACTATCCTAACTAAATAAAAGCTACAGTGAATTTATTTGTTTGTTATGCTTTCAGGCTAAAATGGCAGAACGGATTCGGATGAAATTTGGTACATGGATAGACCTTGACCTGGAGAAGGACATAAGATACTTTAAATCCTGGACCGAAGACCAATTCGCGGGCAACAGCTAGTGAAATATAATAGTGACAGACAAGGATACTTTGACGAACACATCGATTTCACGCCTAAACCACTGAACGGATTTCGATTAAATTTGGCAAGGAGATAGATGGCATCTCAGGGAAGAACATAGGGTACTTTTTATCGTCATACCACGCGGGGGAAGCCGCGGGTGGAAGCTAGTAGCTAATAAAAATAAAAGGTAAAAGGTTAAATAAATAAAACATCCACGTGGCACGTGGTGATGGCGTCTAAGTACGCCATAGCCATACTTTCGCTTAGTACGGTAATGTATCCAAATACGGTTTCTCTGAGACCTTGCTAGCAAAGGGAGCTTTTATGGTTTCCTGTAGCACTTTTAAAATCGGAAGCGACTTGTTTAAAGTACAGGTTTAAAAACATGTCATTCGGGTTTCTTTTCAAACCTTTGAGCTTACGAGATCAAATGTCTATTAATTAATCACCAGTTTACGAACTTCCTCTGCTCCGTACGGGTGCAATGGCGACATGTCAAACCATCGAGATTTCAGTGGTAATGTGTTTACACATAAACTTTCAAGAATAAATGTTCGAAATGATTGTGAAATCTGCATCAAAATCAAAAAGCGACTTTGTTTTATACTTTGTATAGACTACTAAAGATTCTGAAAAACCGTAGTTCTAACTGAATACAAGAGAAGTTGTTCTGTACTTTTTTTATTTGAATATGTAAATAGTAAGTTTCCAGTTTCTTTAAACTGTCGTCGCTCGATACTGCGTTCCAACCCGTATCATTATTTATCGTTATTGGTTCCATTTCACGTCCACTACTTTCGTCCAGACTCCAGTTTGTGGGTCCGTTGTTTATTCTACTTAAGCTATGGATATTTGACATTTATTCGAGGCGGCCAGTCGAATTTCTCGCCGTATTGTGAGTAATAACGGTCCATTATTGGCCCTATTGAGTCCTGCTGGATGATATACTGATATTACTTTAGTAAAGTTTTTGGGAGGAACCGCACGTTATAAGTTATGTGGTATATGTTTTAAACGGTCGTAATTTCCCACTTGCTGGAGTGTCCTCAGTTCTCGTTCACTTGCTCATTTGATGACCTAATGAATGCCGCAATTTACGTGCCCGCCTACTAGGCTCAAACAATACATACTAATATTATGAATTCAAAATTAACTCTGTCTGTCTGTTTGTCTGCCTGTCTGTATGTATGTCACGCCTAAACCACTGAAAGGATTTCGACAAGGAGATAGATAGATGATGATAGATCCTGGGGAAGGACATAGGCTACTTTTTGTTTCAAAAATTAGCCTATATGGGGTATTAAAGGGGATGAAAGTTTGTATAGAAAACCCAGCATTTCTTAAGTATCCCTGTGAATGGTTCCTGACTTAAATTATGATGATGAAAATGAGGCGTTCTTTTTCATATCTTATAGCAACTTATTTAATTATTTTCACATTATCGATCAAATATGCTGCATCACCAATTCACCATATTTTCTCTCTGTATCACATGCATTAAGTCCGCCGAATAGTTTTTTTAACTCTTATTAAGTTTTGCTTTATAATCATAGCCATGAAAATTATCCTACCCTACCCTTTTTTTCTGGTTTGTGGAGGTCAGATAGGCAGTCGCTCCATATAATTGGTATTCAGCTGCATCCGGTTAGACTGGAAGCCGACTCCGACATAGTTGGGAAAAGGCTAATAGGTAGATTAATTGATCTTAAGAACAAACAAAAAATCTTCGTTTTGAACGTTTATAGTAGCCAAAGCATTCTTCGTCTTGACCTGACCGATGACATTTATTTTGCCTCCTCTACATTCATCAAGGAAAACAAGACATTGAAAGCTCAAAGGTAGTCAAGAAGCTTGGACGTTGCAAAGTAATCAATCATTAGCACCATGATCCCGGCATCACTCGGCCTGATACGCCACATCATCAATCAAGCGGGAACTATCATAGAGTGCGCGTGACTAGATGTGACGAGTCTTGGAAAATCATGACATTTAAATTGTTGGTTTGTACTACCGCGGCCAGGTTAGTTCTGTCTCGTGAAGTAGTGTCATACGCCCAAAATTACAGGATTTTCTTTTACACGCAATGCGACCTGTCATTTTGGTGAAAATATGACGAATGGATAATTGTGGTATTGCAAACCTCGTAGTAATTTATTGAATGGACTTCAATACGGTTTATTTTCATTAATATTTTATATTTTACCGATTATTTGGAGAAATCAAATAATTTTCTTAGATATGTCAAACTACCTGACGATTGGTAATCAAAGATTGGTGTCGGTAAAAGTGTATCATGTCACACTTGTGTATTGTCTAATTCAAATGATAATTATGTGTGGTACGGTATGCTAACATTGATAACTGAACCCGGTGTAGCGATTGCTTAACGTGCTCTCCGAAGCACGAAACGCCATAGTCACTCATCCAAATGTTCACAGCACCTACTCAGATCAACCATGCCGCGGCGTACATGATTATAATCTAACTTAAACATCACGCCTGTATTTGTCGAAAGGTTGGGCAGAGGTGTACACCCACATTTCGTCAGTTAGTTTAAGTCTAGTGTAATAGGGTCGCCCCTATTGCCATCAACTGGGAGCAAATCAGATGGAAACCCCAATAGCACTTTGCCAGACCCGGGAATCGAACCCAGGACCTCAACCTTAACGGTAGCGCTTGCGTTCACTAGACTGACGAGGCAGATATAATCTACTGTGATAAAAAATTAAAGTTATAAAAATTAAAACCCAACTTCGATAAAAAAGCCTACTAAAAAGATATCTCAGTCGGACAAATTAAAAATCCGGAGTCACACGTCGTGTTAGCATAAAGATAAGATGATTAATTTGTCCATAACACACACATGGAAGGCAAGAACAGAAAAAAAAAACGAACAGATTACGTGTGACTCATTTTTTTTTTTAAAGTTCTTGACTATAATATATCCTCTAGAGCGCGCCATATTCAATTTAATGTAACGTCATATACTCGTAGCTATAACCAGTGCACGATCAAAACGGTACCAATGATACCTCATTTGTCAAATTATGAAGAGAAGAAGTTATGAGGGAACAGATAAACAAACATACATACCGCTCAAAATGATAACCCTCAATCTGCTAACTAAAACTAGATCTATTTCACGAAAAGGAGGTTTTCGCCGTTTCGCTTTTCAATATTCCAAAATATCCTTGACAGAAACTCTTGGTAATATATTCCGATCAAACAGTTCAGTTTGTTAAGTGAACCAGAAACGTTCTGATGTATGGAATGGTCTTCCAGTTAATTAGGCAAAGGGTGCTCTATGTGGAATCAGGCGAAATTGAGGACGCTGTTGATTTAGTCAACATCCTTTATTTATTACGACATGTGGTTGTGCTATTCATAACTTTCTATTTGAATAGATAAAGAATTAGATGGAAGTAGTTTTGACTGTAGTAAAGTAGATTATTTTAAGTAAGGTTTGCCTAAAATGCATATTGATTCAAGTCTTGCTAATAAATAATGTAATATGATCACTGGTGCTAATCTTCTTCTTCTTTCCTAATTATAAAAAATAATGGCTGTTCGTTAGTCTCGCTAAAACTCGAGAACGGCTGGACTGATTTGGATAATTCTTTTTTTGTTGTGTTTATTATTGTTAGAGCAAGTTTTGTACGTAAAGTTGGTGTAGTAAGGTAGGTAGTAGCTCGCCGTCCGAGAAGGATCAGGCTCGGGTCGACGGCGCGTCGTGTACCACGCGCGCCTCAAAGAGATGTCAGCACACTTGACGGGGTCCGCTAGGACCGATGCCTGCCAGGGTTGCAGGAAAGTCCGAAAGGGATACCGGGACCTTGGCAATAGGCAACTAAAGGAACACGGGTGGGTTTTAGTCAGTAAAAGTCTGACACGTCCTCCCTCTCCACCCAGAACGGGAGATGCTACTTGATGACATCCCACACTCAAAAAAAAAAGTAGTTAGGTAGGGTAGGTAGGTAGAGTAGGATGGTAGGAAGGTATGTAGGTAGGAAGGGTAAGTAGGTAGGTAGGGTAGGAAGGTAGGGTAAGAAGGTAGGGTAGGAAGATAGGGTAGGTGAATAGGGTAGGTAGGTAGGTAGGGTACCAACCCTACTAACTACCTACTTAGTGCTACCCGTCCGAAGCCGGGGTGGGCATTTAGTCAATAATACAAAGTGAAAAAATCAAAATTACAAAGTGAAAAAAAAAACAATCTCTCATTAGACAAGTTCTTATTTTTTTGATTTTTCATTTATTTGTATTCGTAAGTTGACTTCAAGACACTAACGTTTGTACACAAAATAATTCTGCCACTTCCAGTAGTCCCCAATATCCGTGTTAAAGTCGGTAGTGACGTGCAATCTGATGATCGCAGCGTGTTCAAACTGCACGTGAAAGCTATGGCCGGCAATAGGATGCCTAATTAGCCCGTCTACCTATGTATGTGTCTTTATAGTTTCATCTATGTGCGGCTATTGGCGAAAGTCAGGGGGATAAAGGATAGGAAGATTACATCGTGGTTACTGGAAAATGTGGGGTTCTGAATTGTATAGTTTAGTAGGTAAAATATAGCGTTCTTCTTTTCGGGTATAGGAAGGTAATTTTTGCTTGGGTTAACATTAAGGACTGATTCTTCTAAAAATGATTCTATTTTTTAAATAAATGAGCCTCTTTTTTTAAATACCCGGCCTTTTCTCACAGTTGGTGGCAGTCACTAAGCTTCACGATACCCCGATCAAATGGGTTAGGTTAGGATAGAATGATAAACCACGCGCGAGCCGAGCGAGCGAAGCGAGCTTTGCCGCTGAAGCGCGGGCGTGGCCTACATCCAACTGGGCGCAGTTACTTGGTTATTTAGTAGATATTAGCTGCGCCCCGCGGTTTCACCCGCGTAAGTCTCGTTCCCGTGGGAATTTCGGGATAAAAATTATCCTATGTGTTAATCCCGGTTATAAACTATCTATTTGCCAAATTTCATCCAAATTCATTCAGCCGTTTTTGCGTGATTGAGTAACAAACATCCAAACACACAAACGCACAAACTTTCACATTTATAATATTAGTAGGATTTTTAAGAACCCAAAATTGGAATTACTAGAGGTTTACAAAAAGAGGCACATTCATGAGGTATATAATATTTTTAAGAAAACAAATGAGTATTATTTGAGGTTCGATTAAATACATGGCGTTAGTAGACACCAACCTTGTTGGTTGGCAGCGGAGCTGACAGTACGCGCTGGATTACAAAATATCTTTATTCATAGCATGTTAGTTGAAAACAAAGGACTTGTGTTCGCCTAGAACTGTTACGTAACAGAATTGTTTTAATGCTTAATGAACACTGTTCATTGAATGAACACTCTATCCAATCATTTGTTTACCTTTTCAGGAAATATGGATCCCTAGTACGCCTCATGAATATCGTGTTGGTAGATCTAGAATTTAGAAGTAGTATCACAGTATAAATTAGGTGCAAACTTGGTTAGTTATCTAGTTAAGATTTATCAACTTTATAGTTTGCAGAGATTCATGCAGCTGACCTGAATCCTCTCGAAGAATGTTTTTAAAACTTTGGAAAAACTTGCTCTTTAAAAAAAGATTGCAAGACTTCTTATTTCCATTCGAGTTGTGAATAATCCATCGGGAGCCGTTGGATGGCTTCCAATACTCATTATGTATGTATGCTTAAATAGTAACGTGTGTACTTCCCGGCACTTGTTCATAATGGCTCATTAGAAAACCAGCGTCAGACAGTATATTCTGTCTGGCATTAATGCTGAAATGAACCTTTTTGGCGCAGCTATGCACACACTATTGCTGTAAAAACATTATTTTTTATTATTTTTTTTGTTATTTGTATTTCGTGTTTCATGAACTGTGTCCAAATAAACGTTATTCTTTCTTTCTTTCTAACGGTTGGGTACTACCCAGTTAGTGGGTTGTGGAGGTCAGATAGGCAGTCGCTCCATATAAAATACTGGTATTCAGCTGCATCCGGTTAGACTGGAAGCCGACCCCAACATAGTTTGGGAAAAGGCTAAGCAGATTGATTGATTCAAATTATCTTCTTTTAACTTACAAAAATAACAAACGTTTTCCTGAAACATTATGGTGTTTCAATGAAGGATAACATAACCTATTTTGTGTTTTTTGTTGCAGATTGGAGTATGATTGATTGAAATAGTAACAGTTGGGTTGGCAACATTAGGGTAACCGCTGGAAGGAATTGTGAGATAAAGATTGTTCTTCTTGATGAACGGAGGCAAATGCTTAACATTTGTTAACTAGACACGAATGTATAATAATCACTGAGGTCTATACAATTAGTCTGCCAATACTACAAATACGACTAGCATTACTTACATTTTCATCTGAGTAATCAGCCCCGTTAAGTACCTTGCTAGCTGGCTAATATTAACCCTTCGTATACCACAGTGGCTTTTTAATTGTGTCTGTAATTACGGCATTCAACGGGTTTTAGGTTTGATTCTCGGGTCGGGTAATGTGATACTGGGTTTCTCTATCTGGAATTTCTCAGTAGTCTGCCCGGAGTCTGGATTTGTGTCCATTTGAAGGCAATGGCTCACCCCCTGTTACGTGGGGCTTGAAATATAGACACAAATCCAGACTCTGGGCTGCTACTGAGAAATTCCAGATGGAAAACTTAATGACACTTTGCCGGACCCGGGTATCAAATCCAGGACCTCATACTCCACAGTAGCGCTTGCGACCACTTGACCAATGAGGCAGTCTATATTTAGATCTTATAAATAATAGATTGGCAGATAAAGGGTCAGACATAACATCAGAACGTTTTGATTGGAACATGCAAAGGTCGCAGGTGGCCCATCGACCTTTGGGGCTAGTTTTTAGGATTGAAAAAGAAAATGACGGTCAGAAAGCACTTAAGGATGCTATAAAATCGACCTCTTATATCCCAAATAGTCGAGAACGGTCGTATTTCGTGTGAATTTGATGTCTGGCAAAATTATGAGATTGGTTTTATGATAAGTAAAATTTTCGGGAATTTTAAGAATGGAGAATTCTTAATATCTGGAAAGCAAAAATTTAAACAAAGTTTATGTTACCAACATATATGTCTGGCAGGCCTTAATTAAAAAATATAATTCCAAAAATATTCTTCCAAACCAAGCCAGTGGCGGTCAAGTAGTGAACACTGAACTCGTTTAGAAACTGTCGCGCGTTCCATATAATTGCTAGTGTGATTAATTTGATCTGAACTACAAAAGGTTTTTTTTTTTTGCGTACTGACCAAAAACTAGCCATACTACCTACAGTAGTTAAAATATGACTGATAATAACCACACAGACGTAACCTTCCCCGTCACATAGATATTGAGTATTCAGGCAACAGCTGTTAACGCTATATTAAGCAGCGGTTTGTAGCGTGGACATTTACCGGATCGTTACACGAGTTACTATTGATAGATCATAGTTGGTCAAGCGGTTTGTGGTTATATTAATTTGACATAACATGATGTCACCAGCACATCTCACCAGCTGGTCTATTCTGGAAAATAGGCTTACCGTGAAAACGTAGGTGAAGCGAGCTTTTAGTGAGCTGTTGTGCTATTCTGTAAAAATCTCACCGTGAAGACTTAGGTGAAGTGAGTTTGGAGTGAACTGTCACTGTCTTAGCATCAGTAGGTATCGATGACAATGACAGCTCACTCCACGCTCACTTCACTTGAGTTTTCACGTTGAGATGGTTACAGAACAGCAATGCTGTTTTTCTACCTGATGCTAGGGATTGACACTGACAGCTCACTCTAAGCTCACTTCACCTAACTTTCATCGTATTCTCAACTAGTTTGAATCGGCTTCTAGTCTAACCAAATTCTGTTGAATAGCAATTTTTTGCAAGTAATGACTGACGTAAATATTATATTGACAATTGAGACCGATTTACGTACTCACCAAGGCACGCAATGTTCTCCATATGTGGAGAACTGGTCCCTCAGGAAGAGCAGCTTAGCTTATTTGCACAGTTGTTTTATAGCCCCTTCTACAAAGACGACAAAAATCAGAAAACATGCAAATGCACTCTCAAATGTCTTAGGTAGACTACTGAACCCAGTATCGATCATGTATTCGAAGTAACTATATACATAGGTAGAGAGATACATAAACGATTATACACGGTACACCGACGCGACAGGAATGTTGTTGTATTGTCAACATCCGAACTTCATTGCGTTCTTTTAAAGCTAAGGGTAGCTATTTTTCATAAAATATGTTTTAAATCAAAAACTGTTCTAGAATGTGATATTTTATTAAAACAGATACTTTGGTACATATTTTATTTACAACATTGAACAAGAAATTCAAAGAGATGTGACATCTACCAACCCGAACTGGGTCCACGTGGTGAATTACGGCCCACTCCCTCAGAGGAGGGTTGTGTCCCAGCAGTGGGAACATTATAGGCTGATTATGCTATGTATTGATCAAGACAGCCGAACTTGAAGTTGAATGACGATGAAAATGATTAAGAAGTGTTCCTTCCTTAACTTCTTACTACTAACTTTTTTTTCCATTTAATACGAAATTATTAGCAGTGAACCAATTTTGGACCTGCAGTAGGGCGTTATTTACTTCGTCAAAATTTTTAGCAAGTCTATCTACCTTAAAAATTAAGGAAGTATCGTCAGCAAATAACACCATCTGTGGCTGATTTTTTAATAAATGGAGTAGATCATTAATGTGCACTAAAAAGAGGAAAGGACCCAAAATCGAGCCTTGTGGAACACCCATTTTTACTTTTTAACCTAGTGAGTTGATACCGTTTTTTTGAACTTGCTGTTGTCTATCTTATAAATAAGTTTTTACTAATCTGAGCGCAAGTTTACTTCCAAATCTTACCCCAATGATTAATTCAACAAAATAATTACTTAAACCAAGAACTTAATAACTCAATTACAAAACTTTTGAATTGATAGATAATTACGTGGCTCACAAAGTTAATGTTACAATTTCGGCCAGCATTCCTTCCGTCCATATAGTAGACACTTTACGACAAATATTCGGAGAGCTACCTCTTAGTAATCAAGCCAGGCCGACTTGAGCAAGATTAATTAAACCAACAGAGCATCAATCATTGGGCCGGATTCCCCATCGTAGTGGCAGACGTTTCACCAGTTCGTAGGTTACTTAGATTGTTCCTACTTTATTTTGTACTTACTAGGAGCGTTTGACGTTGCGTAAATGCATGACTGCTTCTGGCACGGGACGTACACAAGAAGCGAGAGGCGCAGACGGACGTGGCAACGGTGCGGCGTGGGCGTTGCGCCGCTCCTTTCATATTTCATAGAACATTTATAGGAGCGACGAGGAGGTGAACAGACACAGGCGTAGCACAGACGCGGGCGCGGCGCAGGCGAAATATGAAAAGAGCGGCGTAACGCCCGCGCCGCACCGTCACTTCGCCCGTCGCTCCTCTTGTGTGTGTTCCGCAATTTAGGAGTTGAATAGCATAATTAGGTTTGTTTCGACCGTGAAGTATTAGATGATGATGTATTAAAAGAATGGCGATAGTCACATTCGGTGCACATAGAGTCACTTTCTGCCATCAACCTTGCATCGTGCCAACGTGTAACCAGCCAAAAACCGTAAGAATAAGTTGGCTATTGATTGACCAGAGGAAATTGTTTTGATTTACTCTTACTCTCCTAATACGACCGAGAATATGACCCCTGTTTTTCATGTAGCTTCAGTTCAGTGTACCTCTATTTGATTGTTCAAATAAACGTTTTCTATACGACATTTATTTAGCCTAGTGCGTGAACTAGTCGATTGAAGTAGATGAACCCACATGAAGCAGGTTTTTACGTATAATGATGTGGTAAAATTAGTGCTCAGATCACATATCATTGGGATTTCTTTACTTAGTAGTTTATTTAAATTTACATTTTCACAATGCATGCACGTAAACCGCTGCTATAGTATAAGTCGTTATAGTCTAAGATCCGACCTAGAAACGTCCTTCACCCATCTGCTCAATGAATGGAAAGTATTTTATATCGAATTTAGTATGTTAAAAATCTATATATGTATAATATATATATGTATATAATGAGTGGGTTGGCTAAAAAAATCCTGGCCAAGTTATTGCAACCATCTCCGACAAAAGCCGAGCAAGTTAAAAAAAAAAGCGCCTTTGTTTTAAAAAAACGTGCATCTTTTGAGAGGATCAATTAAACATTTCCCTATAATAGCGGGTCATTGAGACCATCTAATAAACATTAAACTTTGTTCAGTTCGTCAGAGAAACCTCGTCCACCAAAACAACCAACCGACACGATTCTGACGTCTATTAATTTGATTAAACGACAGTTTTTATTAAATTAAATAGAATGAAAGGAAAACGTGATTTATTAGGCGGATAATAAAGCCATTGTTTGTCTAACGTCTTTATTAGATTATGAATTCTCTAATCTAATATAAACGGAGTTTATTGTGCAGTCTATCATAAGATTCTTTGTTTATTTAGGAAGATTTTGACAGAACCCTGACGAAGTTACTGTCAAGGTATTTATGCAGAATAATTAGATGTTCAACATATTATACTTTTTTTTATTTTATTGCTTTGGATTTATCAATGAAATTAAGAATTTCAGATGGCTTATCGCCGGCGCCGTTTGGAAGTAATATCGATTACTTATGGAATCAGTTGGATCAGTTTTTTTTTTTAATTATTCGATCCCGCGCCTTCGACCAACACGGTCAAAAAAACGTTGCATTTATATTCTAATTTACTATTAGTTATCACGATACCTACCGTACCAAGTGATGTCGCGTTCGCGCGGGAACAAAAGAACCAAGAATCTGATTCCCGACATACCCTCGACGATTACACAACGACCCGGGATAGGCTTAAAAGTCGTAAGAGCTTCTTACGCTCTAAGCACGCCATCTAGGAGAAACCATCCAATAAGAGAAGCAATTTGTGGGAAGACAAGCATCCTCCCGACTTCGTCAAACCCCAGAAACATTTGCTTCTCGGACGTGATCTGCAGTGGCCTCTATGGAAAGCTCTCAATCGATTGTTTACCCAAGTAGACCGCCGCAAATACAATTTAACGAAGTGGGAAATTACACACCCAGTACGTGTGCGGTGCTTCAGATAAGACCATGTCCCAATTGAGTGTCCGAAGTGCCCGATCAGTTGCACATTTGATGACCTAAAGATTGCCACTGATGCCGCAATCAACATGGCCACCTACTGGGCTTATACAATATTCAATCAAAGTACCGTCGACGAGCAAAGAAGAAATTTTATCTACGTGAGGCAAACCATAAGGAACCGTACCATAGCAAAAAAATCAAACAAAATTGTATCCCAAAATAAATACGGTTTTCTGAAGCACCTAAGATGTTTGTTAGAGTAGATCGTTTTTATAAGTGTTTACCTAATAAAGAATCGATCAGTAAATCAATTTTATTTCTAACGAGAATTCGGTCACCGACTTGAATACATGTGTACCTACATTTAAAAGCGGTATAGCCCTATGTGAAGCGAGATGGTAGATAAGTAGACTTACGAATATTGTATTGTCTTCTGACAGGATTATTCACTTCTTTATACCCCTTTACGAAAATCAGGCGTCATGTTATAATAATAATGGGTAGAACTCCAACTCAAATTCAAAGCATTTATTTCAATTAAACTATTTACAAACACTTTTGAATTGTCAAGGAGTCGGTCAGTCAGAAATATGAAGCTAGTTGCCCATTCGAAAGCGTAGTAGGTACCTATGGAGAAGAACGGGCAAGAAACTCCACGGACACTCTTTTAAATAAAAAATAATTGGTAGGTACATAAATTGGTTACATCATTAATGTTGAAATTATAAATGTGAGAACGTTCTCACATGCGTAAAAGCGTCCGCATTTATAAAATAAAAACAAAAAACAATTCAAAAATTAAAATAAGCCATGGCAGCTAAGAGATGACCAGTCACAACTGACGGCGCCCGTTCACGAACATGACGCATGGATCAGCACCATTCAGCTCAACCATTTTGAAGAGAGTTAAATGTTCCAACACACGCGCCACCATCAGCGAGACATCTGAGTGAGCATGACATATTCCCAGCCACCAGGGCACATTCAAGTCAATGAAAGTCATGTTACCCGGTAAATTGTAGCTCTATAGTACATAGTACTGATACCTGTGCAATTATAAAATACAAAGAAGATTGACTTTATACAATGCAAAAATGGTCTTACAATCTTCAGCAGCTCCAACAGTATTTTCAGATGTTAATTAGTTAGTTGTGGTTGAGGAACAGGACAAGAATTAAGCCAAGCATTTTAGGTAGTGCCAACATGACGGCACGAGACAAGTTATAGTGAACGTTCCGTAAGGAGATCTTACTGTGTCTACCGCAAGAAAGATGGCGGCGACTGTATTACCGAAGCACCTACCTTTTCTAGTTTAACTATACCTATATATTTTCAGTAACGCGTATTTCTGGGCCCGCGTCGTGGTTTACGGCCCGCTCCCTCTCCCAGACAGGAGACCTGTGTCCCAGCAGTGAGGAACTAGAGACATTATGGGCTGATTATGCGTATTTTTGCATAGTCTCACCTTTGTTCTTCAATCGATTGATCAAGTTGTCAAAGAAGTGAAAGAAATTACCATTAGGTACCTAAGGTTTTTTTTAAATTAAGTATACCTAGTAGCCTAGTAGCCTAGTGGCCTAGTAGTATTTAGTAGCCTTTTTAATGTTGGGTCTATATGTAAATCTTTATTTTTATTATATTTATTATATATATACATATTTTATTATTATTGCTCCAATTTAATTTATTAATGTCAATTTTACCAATCTTTTATTTTTTATTTTGTATTGTAAATTATTTAGAATGCTATTTTTGTTATTATTAGATATTGTTGCGCATGAATTACCAAAAATGATTGATTATCTATTATTGTAAATATCCTTTTTTCGCTTTATGACATTATTTATATAAAACCAAAAATGGTGCATGTTTTGTTAGCCAATAAGTAATTGTTGCACTATTACGTACCTACCATTATGCAAGTTATTTTAAATATATTGTGTAAACAATTGTTGGCTAACCTAAATAAATAAATCTCACCGTGATGACTTAGGTGAAGTGTTGTTGATGTTTTTTGGAAGTCGGTTGTTTTTTTTAAATTAATTTTTATGACCGCTTTTCTAATGGTGGGAACCAGCTGGTCCATTCTGTAAAAATTTCACACTGGTAACTTAGGTGAATTGAGCTTGAAGTGAACTGTCATTCCACCTAATGCTATCATGAATTATAACTATTTTCTTTCGTTCTTAAAGGACTTAAACCAAAGATGTACCCTACTAACAAGTTTTAGTTTTAATTAACAAAATCAACCGATGTTTAAGAGGATATGAATATACGTTCCGATTTACTTATGTCACGTAAACGAAGCCGTGGCGATATTTAATAGCTAGTTAATTCTTCAAGGATTTTTTTATTAACTACAATAGGTTTTAGTCCGCGCGCGGCCCGTCCGCGGTCATACAGGTTAAATAATAGAATAAAAATATTGAAAACCTTTTTGGAGTATTATGACTGCTAATAATGGTGCCAGCGTCATCAGTTCCTGTGCGACATTTTTTTTTTGTTATGTCTATTAGTAATTTTAATATTATTTTATAAGAGACAAAAAAAAGGTCACGACAATGTGACCGAGACTAAGGGCCGCTTGCACCCCAAATCTCTGAATGCGTTTGCGCTAAACATATTTTAACACGTTACATGCGTCATTAGTCTATGGCCATACTCGACTTTACCACAGTGCGACGGCCACCTAAAATCACATTTCTCACCGTGGTGCAGCGGGGGCTATAAGAATCTTATCTTATAATCTTATGGAATATCTGATATTCCATAAGTACAAAAGAGACAAAATGTATGAATGTGGATTTGTTTTGAAATGGAACTAATTTTGTTTAAAAAAATATTATCATGACGCGCAGAAGTAGTATTTTGTGTTCCTACTGTTAGCAAAAGTATATTAATTCTAGTTGATTTGAATATCGATGTTTTGCTATATCAATGTAGTGCGGGGATGGCAAAATGTTTCTCATAAATTTAGGATGTCACGTTTGTCCATTTATTTCTCAAATATTTAAAATAACTAAATGCTGTTTATGTGGCATAAACTGCCACGCCATTGCCACGTTAAACTTTTAACATTCGAGGTCAACACTATTGGGCCAGTTTCCGTGTACGCGGAAAAAAACCGGTATAGTGCGTGTTGGACCGCGGTCCGAGGTCATTGTGCACAATGAAGGGTTCCGTAGTTGGGATGAATTTACCATGTTTTTTTAAGACCATAGACTTATAGGTTTTCCTGTAATCTATAAGTAAGTTTAAAACTATTTACTGATAAAAAAAAAATATATGCTCAGTACTTTCGTAGATAAAGGAATGGTCAATATTCATCAATTTTCTTAAATATATTTAAAAGTATTTATTTTAAAATAATTGAAAAAAATGTATTTTAGATCTTCGCAACAGGACCTTTCATTTGGTATGTCACACGGTCACATGCTACAGTTTATAAAACTTTTTTTTAATTTTCTATTTGGCCCCCCAAAAGTGACCCCCGTATTCAAAATTCATTTATTTTCGTTACACGTCCGTCTTTGGGTCACAGAAATACATATCTGTACCAAATTTCAACTTAATCGGTCCATTGGATTCGGAGCAAATTAGTTGTAACGGACAGACAGACAGACAGACACACGAGTGATCCCATAAGGGTTCCGTTTTTTCCTTTTGAAGTACGGAACCCAAAAAACTGATAATCCTAAAATTTCGTTGAAATATTCAACTAAGCAACTGCTCAGCTGTGAACAAGTAATGCTGACGCATCTTGGTAAAGTTGCGCATGAGAAACATGGAGATCATGCCACACACCCATGGCCAGCTTGGTATTCTGTCTCTGTCAACTTCAAACGACTGAACTTAGAATGAAAGAAAGAAAATACGTTTATTTACGGCAAACATGACGCTAAGAACTGACTGACGCTGACTTGATGGATTGTGCGCTAAACATATTTAGTGATTTGTTATGCAAGCGGGCCTATAAAACGAAAGATTGTGAGAACCGTTAGTTTATAATCTATTGGTATTATTTCCGTTAGATTAAAAACTGTCAAACTCAACTCAAACTCAAAGCATTTATTTCAATTAAACCATTTACAGGCACTTTTGAATTGTCAAGGAGTCGGTCAGTCAAAAATATGAAGCTAGTTGCCCATTCCAAAGCGTAGTAGGTACCTATGGAGAAGAACGGGCAAGAAACTCCATGGACACTCTTTTAAATCAAATTATTGTTACAATATATGGGTTACATCATTTATGTTGAAATTATACATGTGAGAACAATGTAGAAAGCACGTTAAAAGCGTCCGCAATTATTACATAAAACAATTCAAAAATTAAAATAAGCCATGACAGCTAAGAGATGACCAGTCACAACTGACGGCGCCCGTTCACGAACATGACGCATGGATCAGCATCATTCAGCTCAACCATTTTGAAGGGAGCTAAATGATCCAACACACGCGCCACCACCAGCGAGACATTTCAGTGAGCATGACATTCCCAGTCGCCAGGGCACATTCAAGTCAATGAAAGGCAAATTACCCGGTAAATGGTAGCTCAATAGTACATAGTACTCACACCTGTGCTATGCAATTATATAATACAAAGGAGATTGAGTTTATACAATGCAAGATAGTCTTCCGATCTTCAGCAGCTCCAACAGTATTTTCGAATGTTAATTAGTTAGTTGTGATTGTGGAGCAGGACCAGCATTAAGCCAAGCATTTTTATCAGAGATGTAATCCTCCAACTTATAATATGCCTGCCTGCATAGTGTGCGTTTTATACAAGTTTTGAATTTCGACTCATTCAGTTGAAGTATGTGGGGAGGAATTTTATTGTAACATTTTAAACAGTACCCCATGAAAGATGAGTCTACTTTAGCTAGTCTGAAACCTGGTTGAACTAATAGGCCCCTATTTCTAGTACTATAATTATGTCTATCACCTCTTTTACTAAAAAGAAAAAAAAATTGTGAACTGGGTGAAATGGGTCAGGTTAGAACTGTGGCCAATCGACTTCCAAGTTGCTCGCAGCTAGCCAGGTGTTTAGTATTAGCGCAAGCGGTACGTGTTCACAATTTGTCGATTTCCCATCGATTGATTATATACTATCGAAAAATAATGCGTTAAATTGTAAATGGTTTGTTGCAGTTCACAATTTATCGACAGTTTATCGGAAATAATACCGATAGATTTTTTACTAACGAAGTTCACAATTATATGGTAATATATATAACTACAGTGCACATATTCGTGCACTGACTGGACAGGTCCACTCAATTTGTGTGGTTCTTTCCTCAAAATACCATTTCAGACACCAATCTACAGTCTTCATGATCTGACCAAGATTATGTCTGGACTTTAAAAGAGATTGTGACCTCTGAGTTTGTTTCGGCCTTTCTTCTCACAGTAGTCAGATAGGAAACGCCGACCTCAACTAGTTTAAAAAATATGATTGACGTGTTTGTAGAAACTTACAGAAATAAATCATTTAACATTTATTATGGCGAGAAATCAAGCTTTCCGTATTCCTTTTAGGTATTAAACTAAACTTTAGAGACACGAATATACAAGGATATATTTGATCCTCAATCTTGAGTCGCTTAATCCCGATTCAAGACTAAACTAGCAAATCGTTCGGGATCCGAGCCTTAAACTACGGTAGGCTCAGTTGACTTAATTTAATTAAATATTTACTGAAACTGTAATTTACTATTGTATTGTAATTTGTATATACGAACAAATCGTGATTCGTTTTTGACGATGCTTAGAAACTCACAATGGAAAGATTTTAAAAGATTCTCATTCATAACATAACATAACTTAACATCACGCTTGTGTTCCCCGAAGGGTAGGGCAGAGGTGTACCTATAATACACCCACATTTCGCCAGTTATGTTTAAGTCCCATGTATTAGGAGCCGAGTCTATTGCCATGAACCGGGCACAAATCCAGACTCCAGTTGCCACTGAGAAATTCCAGATGGAAAACCCCGATAACACTTTGTACGACCCGGGAATCGAACCCAGGACCTCATGCTCAGCAGTAGAGCTTGCGACCTAGACCAACGAGGCAGTCAAAGCATTCCCGTTCAATTGATTATTTTCATCAAAACTTTATAAATCTTAGTTAAAACTTATTGTTGCTTACTAGACTTGATAGGTAGTGAGGATGCGAAACCCTAAAAACAAATCCACATGACAACTGGTTGCGATGTTTATCATTTTTTATGATCTTCCTTCAACATCGAACGACAAAAATTACTTAAAATACCAAACCAATACAAAATAATAATGAATTATTCATGGAACTCATGATATAAAAGCCAGTTGATGACCTATTGGTATTCATTCACTCAACAACTGAATACAAAAAAATAACAACATGAAGTTCTATCAAGTTATATTCGTTGTGCTTGCTGCGATAGCTACATTCACATTTGCTCGCCCTGCAAGTCTGGATTGTCCACCTCCCACTACAGAGGTCGACGGGATTTGCGTTCAATATAAATAGGTGAGTGATGATTACCTTTCCAGCACAATTTCAAAACCAAAAGTCATTTATTAAAACTATGCTGGGAATCATCTCTTTTTGAACGTCAAAATTACATAAGACAGTCCCCGAGAATGTCTTCACCACTGCCTAGTGCTTTAGCTGGGAAGAAGAAGTGGCGGAACAAACTCCCCAGCTAGGCTCCCCATTTAGAAATTTGACAATACGGACTGTGATTTCATTTGCTCATTCCCACTTTTTTGTACACCAAATATATTTGAGCCTTTGTGTTACTCCCGGGAAGAAAAAAAACAATATGTTAATAAAACACATGTGAGGCTCGGGTGTTTGGGTATTTGATCAAACTTTGATCTAACATTTTTCAAGTGTTCAAACAAGTGTTGAAATATGTGACTGTGTCTGGCGCCGGCTTTATGTGATATTTTATATTTACGATTTATTATTTATAATGTTATGTAATTATTATTATTAAAATGTAAATGGGTATATAAAGCAATCCATCTCGTAACATAGTACATTCTTGTGTCAAGTGAACTCGTATCAACATGAAGTTGTACCTCGTCATCTTTGTGGTCCTCGCCGGACTTTTATCTATGACTTTCGCCACTCCTAATCTCCTAACAAGTCAGCGCTGCTCAGGTGGCCGTACTGAAATTACGGGGAAGTGCATCCATATCGATCACTAATGAGTAAGACAATCCTAAAATGCGAAAGTGAGTTTGTTTGTTTGTTACGCTTTCACGCTAAAACGACTGAATGGGTTTGGATGAAATTTGGCACACAGGTAGACCATGAACTGGAGGGCATAGGATACCTTTTATGCCAATATGGGACCAAGACCTATGCGGCTGAAACCGCGGGGCGCAGCCCAGTAATAAATAATGTTAGAAGCTGTTCCGATAAAGCATCTATGGGAAAATAAGAGTCGGGTCTTGATATTGACTTATTGAACATTAGCTTCAGTGTTATTATACTGGGTTATTTGTAAAACACCAACAACCTCTTAAGGGGTCATTGTACTCATAATAACACCTGTTTTTTTTTTCGCGATTTCTTGTTTTTTCCGATAAAAGTTGTCCATAATGATGAGTACAATGGCCCCTTAAGAGGTTGTTGGTGTTTTACAAATAACCCTGTATAATTCCACTGGTGAAATATATTTTTTTTATCGGTCCAGTAGTGTTTGATTTATACATTACAAATAGATATACCAATATACATCTTTTCTCTTTTGAATATTTTAATATATTATATTATGTTGATTGTTTTGAAATGTGTTTGCGGCAATAACTTTCATTTCATCTTTTAAAAGGATATAAAATAAATATTCTAAATCTTTTTTACAGAAGTAGCTGCGATGAACTACGACTAACAGCAGTAAAACTGACACGTTTCCCGATTTTGAGAAGATAATTTATTATATGAAATGAATACACGGATATTATATAAATAAATTAAATTATTCACTACAGTGCATTTTTTGTGAAAACAAGCTAGTTCTGGAAAGAAAAATAGTTTCTGATCCAAAAGGGTTTACGGCAAGTGGCATTAGTAGTTTGTGTCTTTCTGGTTTTCTACCAGGTAGCATGTTGGACCTAAAAAACAACATACCACGAAAATAAGGTTCTTATATGTGCCAATATTGATTGATTTGAAAAAAATACTATATAAATTATGTAACGGCTAGAGCTTTGGAGGTAGGCTGCGTAGGCCGTTAACGGCTAGGTAGGTAGTGTAGAGAGATAATTGAAACATCTAATATGTTAATATATATATTATAATTATAGGTTTATAAGTAGGAGATCCACAGCTAGGTCGCGGGTAGGTCCGAGCACTCGCACACTTAGGTAAGTAGGGTACCGTTCTTGGCCATCTGTTGTAGTAGTGGGGGCCTGCCAGCACAGGCTCAGCGAGAGGCCGGTAGGGCTTTCGTTAGACCTCAGTAACACGGGTCGGAGACACGTGGCTAACGAGGAGGTCTGTCAGCACAGGCCTGCAGGTAGCTCACGGCGGTAGGTCGCAGGTAGCTCGCGGCGGTAGGCTGCAGGTAGGCCAGACCTTCGTAAGGCCTCTGTAGCGTGCATAGGTGCACGTGTCGTGTCCTCAGCCGGGACGTAGAACCCTGGAAGCGCATGTCAGATGCGGTGCTATTAGCAGCAAGCCGTGCGATGTGCTATCCTCCTTCTCTTCGTTAGCAACCAATAACGATAAGGGAAGCATGATAGGTAAAGCTTAATACATCGCAGCGGCTTACAGGCAGAGAGAGAGAGTGCAATGACAGTCCTGGGTCCGATGTTAATGTTTGGGAAGAAGTGAAAGTGAAGTGGCGGAAGAGAGCGGGGGGCTGCAACATCCCTCCGTGTCCGCAACAGACGCACCGACCTCCGGAGGGCACACAATGATCTTCGACCGCACTTGGGTGTGGTCTGCAGGTGATGAGGCATGGAAATGGGTCCCCAGGGCAGAGGTCATCCATAGCATCCATCCATCTATCCATGTATACTAAAATCAAAAACTAAAAACCTAATAACACTTTGCCCCACACTCAGTAGTGCTTGCAATCATGTGACCAACGGAAAATTTCAGGTTTAAGCCTCGTGCAAACTGGCGTGATATCGCTGGTGCGACAGGCAGCGCTACCCTTGTTGCGCCCGCGATATCGCGCCTGTTTGTGGGATCCTTTAGGTGTCGCGGTGAAAGCCTTAAATATAGAGCGAAAGTCCTAACTAAAGGTGTGTCCAAACATTTAACGGCAGAAGCGCGGCCGCCACACGCGGCGTTTGCAGGATATATTTCTGTCGCGCTCTAGTTATTAGGTAAAAATAATTGTGCGCGGCAATCGTCTAATCACAGCGCGGCAGATGCGCACGATTGCCGCTTTATGTTTGGACAAAAACTGTAATATTATCTTTTTATAAAAGAGTGTAAAAATTATTATACATGATTCTAATTATGAGCTCGTGGCTAATATTTGCCGCACTGGTCGATCCGTCACATAAATCCTGCATCGCGCAATTAAAGTTTACCGTGCAATGGACATAAATTTACAAGAACCCGTCATCAATCATTGGGCAGTTGCCCGCCAGACACAACACCCGTCTGGTCGGAGGATTCTTCCTTTTCTATCGTGAATGAGTGAACTTTACACCCTGTTCCTCATACCCCTAAAGGGTAACTATATCACTAATACAACACTATAGTTACACTTTTTATCAGTTATCTGATAATTAAACTAATATAGCTTCACGTGCAAACCCAATGAAATTAGTAGCGAGCCCGCTAATCGGTTCTGCGGTTAGTTTGCAGAGCTAAAATGGTGTGCATTGCACTTACTAGTATTTTTTGTTCGGTTTATCCTAATGGAAAATAGCAATTAGATAAAAACGGGTATTATGGTAATTGATTGGTGCATGTTATTAGAATTTATTAATTTTGTGATACGTTGTTTGTTTACGTTTGTTCCGATCAGTTTCTAAATTGAAATTAAAGCTCTTTTATTTGACTAATTCTGGTTTAGAATCACAATTTTGGAAAACATTACTAATCGATTCGTTTGTAGAAATCCACAACAACGGATAAAACAAATCGCTCATATTACGTGCTTATTGACTCCGCAACCGAAAACTGTGTAGCAACAACAGCATTCGAGACATTTTTACCTACTAAAAGAATTTTGATTACACAATTCTCTCACGGAAATATCCTATAAATGTACGCATCGCTAAAATATAAAGCGTTTCAATTGATTATTTCGCCCAGTCGTAAAAGTTTACTAAGGGAAAAGGGTTTGTATGGCGTTGCTTCGAAATAAATAAGTATTTATGTTGCGATTTGGACCTTTAAACGCCTTGGGAATGGCGTCCGAGAATGTAAGCTTATTTTGAGATATCTAGCTTCAGTTTCACGGTTAATTTACTTTATATTGTGTGTAGACTTGGAAATTGACTTCAAATATCAATATTTTTTTATAGATTTTTGCACAAAGACTGAAAAAGTGAACACATTATATTATGAAATATTTGAAATGATGTTTCAATTATTTCACAACATACCTACACGGGTTATTATAGAAGATTTATTTCGGTACTTAGACGCTCGATAAATTCGGATGACGACTACTGTCAGTTGTGTCAACGAAAAATAATCCAAGATGGCGACTTATAACCCAAAAATATCTCGAATTTCGTCGATACATCAGTCAATCTATCTAAGTCATACATGGTACAATTAAGGTTATTTCAACAAACTTATGTACGCGACAGCCAACAACTGCCACTAACCCTGATCCTAAACTAACAGACCGGCTATCTCCAATCAGTAACTGAAGTGGTTAACTCACAGATAAACGGTTATCCACTGGGATGAAAGTTTCTGATGCTGCGGGGACGGGTTTGTGATTTCGTACCTATAACCACTTGCGGGAGATGAGTTTCAAATCCATTTCTTAATTACGAATTAATGTTAGTACAATCTCAGATATTTACGGACACGTCTATTTTTTTAATGGGCAAAGCTATTTTTATTTATAATTGTATTCCGAAACGTCAAGATTAAAAACTTTTTACAAAAAAAAAACAACAAACTTCCAAAAAAAACACAAAAAAACTGAAAATTTACTTTAATTTCGGAAGTAGGTGTCTTTGCTTTTCGATTTTCGTTTTTTGTGACCGACTTCCGAAATTAAAGTAATTTTTCACTTTTTTAGTGTTTTTTTTTGGAAGACGGTTGTGTTTTTTTTTGTAAAAAGTTTTTATTTTTCACTTTTTAGTTGTGGTACCTACCCCACACAAATTCTAATACGATGTCTGAAATAAGATGTCTATATAGACCAAGTGAGAGAAAAAAAATGTAATTATTGAAGCTAATTAGCTAACTCAAAAACTACACAAGCAAAGTTAATAAAAAAAATATGGGACTACACGGAAAGCACCAGCTTTGAAATAAAAAAAGAATCATCAAAATCGGTTCACCCAGTCGAAAGTTAAGAGGTAAAAAATATAAAAAAAAAAAAAAAATTGATAAACTCCTCCTGTTTTTGAAGTCAGTTAAAAAAAAATTACTATAGCTGTCTGGTGATTTAGGAACCGGGAATCCGATAATGTTAGTTGGGGTGGATGCGAGAAGCACAGGACAGGGGATCGATGTGGCGACGCTTGAGGCCTATGTCCAGCAGTGGAGTGACTCGGCTGATGATGCAGTTGTGTAGGTATGTCAGCACAGCTAATATTATTTGCAATCAATAAAACTACAATTGGTGGCAATTATAATACCGAAGATCTATTCAAATAGTTATTTATGCTACAAGTGTGGAAAGTAGGTGATTTCCGACGAGTGTATAAGTCGACACGAGTCGGAAATCATTTTACGTTTTACTATGCATTGTGCGGAACTAAGTAAGAAATTAGTAAAATGCAGGGCTTATTTAAATACCTGTATGCGTTATAAATGCCGATTCTAATTGGTTGGTATTATTTGCGTTGACGAAATAATGTCTCTTGATTCGTCAACACTATTTATACCATCCAATCAGGAAACGACCTCAATAATGCTTATAGAGACAACAACGACGAGTTATTTGTCTTTGGTTAGACTTCGATAGAATTGTTGCATATGATACTCCTATAGCCAGAAATAAAGATAGTTGCTTTTTATTGATAACAGGCGACGAAAGAGTTATTCATGCAAGATACCTGGTCGGTACGATCCATGTCGCTGAAACGGGGATATTTTTGAGCCACATTACACTGGTAGAAACCTGAGTGCCTCTAAAAAAAATTAAGTGGCTCCCAAAAGTGTGTTCCACGTGCATATTATTTTAATGCTAAATGCGGTTCACTTTTTGTTTTAAGTGTACTTGACCACGGTCAAGTCAAAGTCAAAGTTCACGGGTGACCTCGAGCTTGACAGCTTGACGTCACGCGTGAACTTCTTTAAATAAGTGCCTACGGTAGGTACCTTTACTAGTTGTAGCCTGCGACTTTGTGCGACTTTGTCTGCGATCTAGGATTAAATGTAGCCTATCTCCTTTTCCTGGTCATGGTCTACCCATGTGCCAAATTTTCAGCCGTTTTAGCGTGAAATCGTAACAAATAAACAAACAAACTCACTTTATAATACCTACATATAATTCTAGCTTCCGCCCGCGGCTTCGCCCGCGTGGTATGTCGATAAAAAGTAGCCTATGTTCTTTCCCGGGATGCCATCTATCTCTTTGCCAAATTTTATCGAAATCCGTTCAGTGGTTTAGGCGTGAAAAGGTAACATACAGGCAGACAGACAGAGTTACTTTCGAATTTATAATATTAGTATGGAAGTATGGATTAGTTAGGATAGTTAGATTTAAATATATAATAATATAATATTATAATGTAATATAATATAATATAATATTATAATAATATAATATAATATTACATTATAATATTATATTATAATATAATGTAATATTATATTATAATATTATATGTATAATACATAATTATGTAATAGTTAGGATTTTTGTCACCCAGATTTCTATTTTTTTCACAACTAGTACCAGTACCTAATACTCTCATATTCTGCAACTTAATTAAAGCCCCATAGCACATTTAGTCACACACAATTGACGACACGTTTTTGCATAAGTTAGCGCGCTGTTTGACCAACTTCACGCTTCAAGCGACCAACTTTGATTGAGATCCCCGTCCCATACCTGGAATTTAAACGAGGCATCCACTAAGTTATTAGAAAACTTCTGAACCGCTCCCAATTTTATAATAATAATAAAGGATAAATGTTCGAAGAGAATACCGAGACGGCGATATGGTTTTATTATGGAATTCAAACTTTTCTATCCGATTAACCTGGCGGACGTATCTCTGTAATTCGTCGGGAATTAGATTTGGCAGACATTCGTTTCTTTTGTTTTATCTCTGAGACTCTGAAATTCGTTTTCATCAGTAATATTTAGATATTTGGCTAAGTTGAGAGGTATTGTGTGCATTTTCTATTTTATGAGAACTCTGTTCTTTCTACCATGAATGGCTTGAGGCAATGTTGCCATAATAACTACCAGTAACTGCGTAGTACAGAGCAGTACGTGCGGCCCACACGTCTGTGTTAAGTAAAGCCTCGTGCAAATTGGCGCGATAGGTATCGCGGACGCTACAGGCAGCGCAACATTTGTCGCGCCCGCGATATCGCGCCTGTTTGTGGGAGCCTTAACACTTTGAACTTGAGCTGGCCTAGCGTAGTAGGTACGGAGTTTCAATAAAATACGAGGCCGGTTCCGTACCCGAAGAGTGCCAAACGGAACCCTATTATAAAGCTTCCGTCGCCGTCCGTTCGTCCGGCCGTCTGTCTGGCAGCGGGGTTTATCTCACAAACTGCAATAGGTAGACAGGTTGACATTTTTTGTATTTCTATTGTGTATTTAATTGTGTATTTCTATTGCCGCTGTAACAACAAATAAGAAAAATAAATCAATAAAGTTTAAATTTAAAGGGGGTCCAAATACAAGACACGTGTTTTTTTTTTTTGCGTGTTTTTGCTAAATATTGTACGGTGGTACCCTACGTGTGGGTGTCCGACTCACACTTGGCCAGTTTTATTTTACGAGTGAAGAGTGTCGCAACGTACGTCAGTTTTAGAAAAAAATCAGTAGAGCACCGTCTCTGTCACACATACCTGTGTGAGAATCTCTTTCTAAGCTTGGTGTGTCATATTAATTTATAATATTATTCAGGCGATTATCACACAAAACCGCGCTCCGTCGCGTAGTGCGGGGCGGCAGATTTAAACTACCCGTCCACATCAGCGCACGCGCACGAACCGTGCACGCTTAGCGCCTCGAATGGCTATGAACGCGTTATATTCTACGCGCGCACGCATGTTGTGAACTGTTTGCATGGAAAATCCACACCTGCGCAATTGAAGCTCACGCTCACGAACCGTGTAGTGAAGGTGTCCATACTATGGTCTTAAGATGCACACGAACCGTTCTTTTCGTGACCACAAGAGACATGCCTGGGACCTGGCTTAAAATTGTATCAGTTTGTGAAACACAATCTACGCGCGGACACACTCCTGCGCGCAGATTGTTTGCTATGGCCGACCCAGCTACAATACGGAGCGCGGTGCAGTGTGATAATCGCCTTAGTGTACTAAACGAATTCTCTGGCGCAGCGACCCGAAGTGAGTACTTTGCCTGGCATGCGAAACGAGAACTTTCCTACACCCATAAAGAAGATTTTCAAACCACTAATTATCGTAAAAAATGTAAGACACTAACTGTGCCCCGCGGTTTCACCCGCGTAGGTCTCGATCCCGTGGGAGTATAGAGATAAAACGTATCCTATATCCTATTCCAGGTCATATGCCCATCCTATCCTCTCTAGAGTAGGGAGCGGCGGCGCGGCGCGACGCGCGCCGGCGTCGAACGATTCGCGTATTGCATTTCGTGATTACTTCGAAATCAAATGTCCGATTCGAATGAATTAAAGGTATTTTACTGCTACTTATATACCCTTGATGTTATAACTATTTATTTGAATAAAAATTAATATTATGTTGATAAAACTGCTTCGCAAATAATGCATTAATTTCGAACAAATTTGATTACCATAAAAAAAGGTTAGTGAGTGAGTCAATCTTAAAAGATAGACATATGCTGTCGCGGACTTTTTTTTAGAACTCTTAAAGAGGAAAAATTTCATCATACATGATATTTGCGTAACTTAAACCGTTTACCCAGCGCACGCAACGGAAGCTCTCAAAAAGGAATAATTTTTCCCGTTTTTGCAACATTTTTCATTTATGCTCCGCTCCTATTGGTCGTAGCGTGATGTTTTATAGCCTATAACTTTCCTCGATAAATGCACTATCCAACACAAAAAGAATTTTTCAATTCCAACTTGTAGTTCTTGAGATTAGCCTGTTCAAACAAACAAACTCTTCAGCTTTATAATATTAGTATAGAATTATGGAGTATAATTAATTCAATGGCTGGTTTTATGATCGCAATTTTCCCCATTTTGAATATAAAATTTTATAATTACTTTTATTTAACTCATTTTTTTGATGATGTTCGCGAAAAACTGATTAGTTATGACTTTGTTTTTATCGACGTACTAACACTTATCACACTTTTTTTATTTGTATTGCATCGATTGCTGATTGCTGTCAAAAACCTACTACTCGTAAGTATAGATTGATTCGAGCTATGCCTGGGGTTCTGATAGATCCAGCATCCCTTCGTATAGTTAGAACGTTAGATCCACGCAAGACACACTGGATTTTTAATTGTGTCTGTAATTAGATACGACGGGTTAAAACTTTATGTGGCTTTCTAAGACAAATGCTAATCCCAATGAGAGGCAATAAAATTATGTTAGCTTTTTATTCAAAACCATTCTGTAATAAAGGGAAACATTAACATTTATTCGCTGATAATTGTTACCTGTTACATAAAACCCCAAAAAACGTCCATGATAATTCGTTTATCCCCCAGACCAATAAGGTAAATTTATTGCAGAGAAAATTGTTCTAAATTCGGTACAAACCAAATATAAACCAACCAAAATCGGGAGCCAACATAATAAACATAAATTACTCCGTAAAATCCCAATTGTATGGATTACACGTACAAATCCGGCCCACGATCAATGTTGTGGAACATTTACTTGTTCTGTATGCACGTATTAAGCTAAAATTTTGGCTAAATTCGAGAATTATTATTTGTAATGCAAATAATTGTTCTCAAACCTAAATTTTAGCTTAAATTAACGTAGACTAAAGTCTATGCTAAACTAGTGGAGAGAATGAAAAAGTATTTCAATCTGCCGAAGGTTTGCGTTACAGACTGTTCGAAACACAAAAGGGCTGTCACATATCTATTATCTATGGTTGCAAGTGCAGCTTCCTGAAAGTTGGATTTTCAAAAAACTAAGAAGTTGCTGTCCATTGTGCCGAAGCCCTAATGATTAGTTAAATGAAATACATCTACATATATACCATTAAAAAAAAAGGTTTCTTTATTTTTTTATCGCAAAATATTCACAAAACATATTAAATTGATACGGAAAAGAAACACTCGGTAAACGCACACTTGTCACACTTGTCTTTTTACGTTGAAATACAAGTTTGCGTGTGCAGTGTTTCTTTTACGTATCAATTTAATACTTCTGTGAATATTTCATTACTTGGGAATATAAAAAAAAAAATGCATTTATGGACGCCATACTATTGCGAATTAACGGGGCGCCCTTTGTTTGTTAACATACTGTATAACTAGTATTAAAAACATATAGAATAGAGCCATTTATAAATAGTCGCTTTTCGTTTCTATCTGTTTGTCCACTTAGTTCTTCTAAACTACACAATGATGATACGTGATATTTATTTATGTAAATTAGTTCAATAAATCACTTTTACTCGTCAAAATTAAATTATTTTATTAAACTAGATGAGTTCAGTGCTTTCCAACTTACTACTCATAGAAAAAATAGGTACCGAAACAAAACAAACTCAGAGGTCACAGTCTCTATTAAAGTCCAGACATAATCTTGGTCAGGTCATATATTCCGCTCAACTCTTGATTTGCCTTTAGAAATCGATAAAAATAAAAATTCTTTTGTCTCGTTAGTGACAGTTATGCTCTTATGAGGTAAATATAGGCTAATGTCTGAGATGGGCTTTTGAAAAAAGAACCGTACTGATTTGAGTGGGACTGTCCAGTCAATGCAAGCATTTGTCAGTGATCGTGTAGCTCAACTGAGAACATAAGGAGCTCAACGGCTCAACAAACAATACCAAAGATAGGACATTTGGGTAGGCCGCATAAAGTATCTACTCAAAGTGCTAGATAGTCATTAAAACTAAATGAGAAAAAAAAATGACCCACGTAGTCCTCATGATCCATTATTGTGAATGTTAGGGGTAGTATTATGAAGTATTAATGCCATCATTATTCCACTGCGAAAATGGGATGGTGCTAGCGGCCTTGTCTAGCTCCGTCTCTCTCTCACACTGGAAACATGGTGGCATTAATACTTTATAATACGGCGCCAATAATGGATTCTGATATGGTTTTCACTATCATATAAATGATACATTATAATATTACCTTAGAAACGTATAAATACATAAGTAAATATTTAACTTAGGAATTGCACAGAAATCTCAATGCTTTGACATGTGAATAGGTATATATTGAACCCGTGTGAAGTGAGGGCGGATCGCTTGTGTCACATAAATCTGCCATTTCAATTGATTGGGTAATTTTTGGTATCCAAAGGATTAAACCTCGATCGATCTTCACTGTTGTTATTTCACCACACACTGAGGAATAAAGATATATGCGGGGATATTAAACTATTCCAGTAGAATAACGCACTTGTAACTAATCCTCAGTAAATTGGAACGCAGGAGACAGACTACCTCGCCCATTTAACGGTAGGCTAAGTTATTCGCCGATTACACAAATCTGATTCTATTAATTACAATTCAGCTTAAGTGTTCCAGTTGACTATAGTAATTACACCGTAGTTAATTATCTGGTTTAATTAACTGAAATAATGATAAATAGGAAATTAATTGTGTTTATCTTCTTACTTATTTGCTTTGATTAATCTTTTGTTTATTATAGAACAGTAATACCGAAATCCCACGATCCGCGATTGTGCGGATGGACACCGACGAGCCCGGACGATGGACCGTGGGAAGGTGTACGTGCGGGGTATCGCAGACATCGGAAGCGCCTCGGTGCGCGGTGCGTGGCGGTCTGTGGTGGTCTGCCGTGCGTGTCCGTTTGCAATATTGCCGATCGTGGGATTCCACCATAAGGCGTGTACGCACGAACGAACAAAACGTGAAGAACACGAACATAGAACACGAAACATTCAAGTTTGTACCTGTAAATGTAAATTAGCAAAGCGTACACGAACATAGTTCGCGCTCAACCGACCCACTCTCTTAAGTAGCTATGGTATCGCAATTGGATCGCCACGAACATTTTTAACGAACACAGTGCTTTATGTTCGTTAGTGGTACGCACATGCGAACAAAGTGTACGATGTTCGTGTTCACCATGTTCTTGTTCGTGAATTTGATAGAGAAGTATACCGCGATTTTCTCGTTAAGTAAACAGTTCCACTGTTTGTCCACCACACCGGGAATGGGAACGTCTAGGAGAAACGGATTACGACGCCCTGTAAATGTACCGTCGCTACTTCGGCGTCGTCATCTGTTTCTCCTTGACGCTCCCGTTCCCGGTGTGATGGACTAACGGCCTTATGCCTTACACATTTCATAATTACAAACCAGGTTATGAATACGTTGTTCCCGAAGTATGTTAAGTTGCTGCAAAATTTTCCTATTCAACTTCAAGCCGCGAGAAGTTTTAATCAAAGTTTTGTTGTGTTGACATTTTTGGGTGAGAGCTCTTTAATAATAAAATACCCACATGTTTAACTTGCTTTTGGTGTAGATGGAGGCTTTGTTAAAGTTCACGAATGTTATAACTTTTTAACAGCTGTAAAAGTGCTTTTAGTGCTAACGGTTTTTTTCTGTGTCTTCAACTTGAATTTATTTTGATGTTCTTCAGACTCATGTCAGAGAATAATAACTCAAATCAAATCAAATAAAATTTATTTTTGCAGAAAACACTGTTACAATGGTGTTACTAAAAGTTCATGTTTCAAGTGATTCTACCGTAAGGCATGCAAAATGTATAAAATCATGGTTTATCAGAATCTAGATTGACATCGAGACATATAAAATTAGATAAAAATATTCTGAGATATTAAAATTATTGGAATGTGAATAATTTTTTCATTAAATAATAGTAGTAATTTAATCATTTCAATGTCATTCCTAGAATTATTACAATACATTAACAGATAATTATTTAAAGAAACATGCACAATATTATTGTTCCATTACCCAATGTCACTGAGAGGTCTTGAGCTTGGAAAAATTTTCATTTAAGTAGTCGTTCAAGTTATAGTAACATTTATTATATATAACTAAATAACTAAAAGGCTCTTAATATAACTAAAAGGCTCTTTAGATTTTTCTTAAATAAGCCAGTATTCATTGCCCTAATTTCTTTAGGTAATTTATTGAAGATTACAGTAGCCATGCGAAACACACTTTTGTACATTAAAGTGGTATAGGTAACTATTTTTGATAGCTAGTCATCTACTCAGAATCATCTCTACAAAATAGAGGAAAATACATTAACAAATATTAAAAACAAAAAAAAAACTTAATGCCTGTCTAGCAGATAGTAATCACAAACAAAATAATATCGGATAGTAATAATATTATTGTTTACCTTTCACCAAAGTTGTCACACTTGTTATAATGCACAAACTAACGAATTATGTATGTTTTGAAATGAGTATAAGTTTTTACAGTGAGGTGTCTGCACCTGTTCTTGAGAAACAATTTAACTCAATGAACTATTCCCATTTTAACAATTAGTGGAGATCTGAAGCAATTGTGAACTCTCCTCAACTGGGCGAGGAAGTTTGCCCAATCGCATTGACCGAGTTCGGTCCGTGAGTTATGACTAACTTTGAGTTCGTTGACAAGGCTGCCGTAATGACTTCCAGAGCTGGACGTCCTTGAGAATCTCTTTCAAGTTTGGCAACGTTGTTCACTAGTGGAACTTTTGAAAAGTACCACTAGTGAACAACTTCAGGTTAGGTTCTAGCATAGATATGCTGCAAGTGCAGTAAGCTGCAAACCTGAAGTAAGCCATAGTGTAGAACCTACAATTCAAAGATTATTATAATCTCCAGCTTATTCTGTACTAAAGGGAATTTATTTTAAACTAAGAGGGAACATTATACCCGATTTGTATATGCACAAATGAATGATTTGATGCTTGAAAACTTTTTTTGTAGGAACGTCACGAAACATTTTTTTGTGTAGGTACAAGAAACAAGATAAAGAATGAAAAGCTAGGTTACTTAGACCGTTATTTTCAGGAATATGTGTGTGAGTTGACACCCTGAAAGTCAAGCTGATAGTTTTCCTTGTTCCATTGCATTGGATAGTAACCTAACTTTAGTTGAATGACCTTATTAACTTGGGGTTCTATCTTGACAGAAATCGATCTGCCTAACCTTTTTCCAATATGTAGGGGTTGGCTTCCAGTCTAACCGGATGCAGCTGAATACCAGTATTTTACATGGAGCGGCTGCCTATCTGAGCTGCATAACCCAGTTACTGGATAGCATGATTCCTCTTGGTAAGACTGATTGTCAGACTTTTGGGCTTCTAACTACCCGTAGCAAATGTCAAAGATTTACGAATAACAGCCGGGTCCAACGGCTTAACGTGCTTTCCGAGACACGAAGGGGTCTCGATATGTTATTAATGGTCATCCATCGACGAACTGACCGCAGCAAGTGTACCTTTACCTTCAAAAGATAATGACACTATTGACATCTTCGATTCTCGTGCCGCTGCTTTCAAAAGACATGTATGTACTCTTTCTTTTTAAATACTGTTCTCTTTTAATGTTTTAACTTTTTGTGCTTTACCTGGCGTATTTGTTCTCCTACACTTTCCTTGCCTAAGTAGAAGAGTGTCGGAGGTCAGACGCACAGACCGTGGCTGTAATCTTGTGAACTAAGCGTTTTGCTGTAGTTGTCATCATTATTGTGTTGTTGCTAGTCATGTTGTGCGATTACGCTTTGGGTGATAATAAGATCAAAACCTATAATGTGAACCTAGTGATTTATTGTGATTGTTACCTGTTGTAGTTGCCTTGCGACTAAATAAATAAATCGACCCGTGTGGCTGTTATCAATTAGCCACGAGCCCCTGCCCCTCGACGAGCCCTTTGTCTATCTAGACATAATTCTAAATAAGGCTTAACCCTTAATCAGGCTTTGGTCATCACGCTCCCACATCGTTTATTATCGAAATCACGAAAGATAAGTCGTACTATTTTTTTTATATGATGTAGACTATGAGTTTTTATTGAGGTCTTGATAACCTGATTGAAAATTTTAGGTTAAAATAATTATAATGTAGTCGCAGTAAATTTTCTATTCCCTTGCCCTAGCAAATGATGTGGGAAACATATTTCCTTTGCCTGCAAAGGGAATATGTTTCCCACATCATTTTTTTTACTTTTCATGCATTTTTCCAAGTTTCACCGACCACACGCCATACAAGACGCAAATAGTAACTTAAATAATAATAAAATGTTTATTTGTATAGAAACACATAAAAAAGTACACAAGGATTACAAAAATATTGTACAATAGAGTCACATTAAATAGCGAACTGATGCCTCCTAAACTAGACCAAAGGCCTGTGTTTTAAGAGCCAAGTTCATCCAGGAATAATGGCAAACAACTGGTACTGAGTGTCATGCAAGTACTTATAGAAAAAAAATATAGTTAAACAAACAATGCCTTAATTGAAATACAGAATTAATTAGTTCTAAAGAGACAATCGTAATAAGATTCTCGGTTTCGTCATAAGATAATTTCTGCAACCAATTTCTAAGTTTGATTTTAAGTTCATTTTTAGTCAGGGAGTATATATGGATATAAGTTTATGTATTTTATTATACAGTCGAGAGCTAGTTGCCGCATACTGTCGACTAGCAAACTTGGAACGGCATTGGACTACTTATATCGCACACAGGAGTGCCTTTGCGTCTTTGCAGCTTACCTTTATCCAGATGTAACGTAAAGTGTTTTGTTGTTGTTTGAAATCCACAGAAGCCACTTGCCCAGCTTTAGCAGTTTTCTTGGGCCTGGTGACTGAGATTCAATGAAGAAACTTTGCTCACCTATGATATTAAACTTTAACCCCTCTACAATAAAGATCCCGAAACATTATAATACTTTGTAAAACTTGGTAGAAAAGTAAAAAGAAATAAAGAAAGAGAATTGCGTTTTTTGCCTAATTTGGCAAATTAATTGCAAATTTAATGTTTTTTAAATGACCCTCGTTGGATGTAACTCAGTGGTTACGTATCGCGAAATCTTTTAAGTGGTTTATGGTTCAAGTTTAGGGAAGGCGAAGATCGGGGTTGTGGCGGAACTTGGGCGAGGCCTATGTCCAGCAGAGGACTGCAACAGGCTGAGTTTATTAATGAACAATTGAACATGTGGTGATAACTCTCTCTGAAAAGGTTTATTTACATAATTATGTTATCGAGTCTATCGTTAGATTTCATGAGTATCAACTCTCATTTGAATAGTTTTCAGTGTGTAAATTGACTTGAATTTTCTCGAGACGACTTTAATTTAATTTTGTTTTGTCAAGCAAATGATACGATTTCGTACAAACTTTATCTGACAATAAGAATTCGAAACATATTCAATGAGCCAAGTTTGTTGATAAGCCACAAAAAGATTACGTCATCAAAATAAGTAATACCAAACTTTACGTATATTCAGCTTTTCATCAGACTATTTTGTATTATTCAAAAGAATAAATTTCCATTATGATGTAGGGATAAAAGAAAATTTACATAGTACATCTACACCCATACGTAGAGCATGGTGAGGTCAGTCCCCGAAGAATAAGCAGAACTCATCTCCCATGTTTTCTCCGAAAGGGTAGGTAGATGTATCTATGTGGTGCCCCCACATTTCTTCACCAGTTACGTTTTTAATTCCGATGGAATCCAGACTCCTGGCTGCTACTAAGAACTACGATGCTAAAGTATCCCTACTTCTCCACATTTGTGGTCGTAAAGAAAGCCAGAGAAGCCCCGACCAATCAACCTGGCCTAGGCCAGTCTAATTAACTAGACGAATGTTGTATCATAGATTCGGAAAGAAGAAGCCGCTGGAAGCTGTTGCTTTAACGCCAGCTTTGGTATTCTGATCTAAAGGAAAATATGATTTATGATTGATTAATGAAGGAAAAAATCGTGAAGAATCGGCATGTCCTGACATCTACCAACCCGCACTGGGCTGTGAGGTAGATTACAGCCCATTCCCTCTCGAAGAGAGGAGGCCTGTGTCCCAACAGTAGGAACATTATACGTTGATTTTGTATGTTATATGTTATGATTACCACGATAATAATTACTATGATTCTTTGGCACAGTTCTATTTGTTTTCTCCCTAGCTTATAAGATCACGCGGTATTATTTTCCGACCAAGTCTCGATCAAAGCCTTATTCAACATTACATAACTGACAACCAAAGCAATTAAGCCCTCCGCCATTTTGTTTAATTCGTCCACCATTAACCTTGTCAGTTCCTAGACGATCCTCCAAGTCAGGGAATTGAGAGAAAACAGTTTCTAAATACAATTCTATACTCTTAATAGGCTGAATTTCGATTAATACTGACAATTAGCGGGGAACGGTTAGAATGGTCATCTAACTTGAGAAATTGAACTATAAATTACGGTGGCACCAGTTTCTTGACAGAATTACTTGGCATAGATTGATGTGCCACGGAATACGAGAAATATCGTACGCCATTTGAATTTATAGGGGGCTTTATAAACAGATGTTGAGGATGGGAATTTATGAGTATGCGTGTATTTGAAAGTTTGGTAATGTTCTTGACGAGAAAAAAACATTTTTTTTTAAAGAAACTGCTGGGATCATTGATAAAATGTGTCTTGATTATTCAAAATTTAATTAGCTAACTTATTATTGCTTTGTATATTCTAAACTAATTCTGCGTCAAGCAAACCAATGAATACTATGTGCGAAGTTGATCACATAGTTAACTAGCCCAAGCTGTGTTAGTTTGCATACAACGTAAGTACTTACATTGTTTATTTCTAAAGCATGATAATTGTTATTAAATAATCCGAATAATATTTTGACCACGATGTCAATTACATTGTAGATCTTCAATCAAAGCGACTATTTTTTTGGACACTATTGGTTTTTTTATTGGCGACTTTGATAAAAGCTTTGACGGGACCCTCATTGTCCAATAAAATGGCTCTTCACTAAGCCTCTTATTATGGTCGTAAGGAAATCATAAATACATTATGGATTTGCAAAAATCCTTAAGACGTTGCTGGATTTTATTATTTCCTTGTCAATTTTCTGTTTTTAGTTGGTTGTGGAATCCAGCCTTTAGTGTTAAATTATTTACGTACAGATTAGAAAGAAGGAAATAATAATCAGTTTCGAAATTTGAATAGTCGTGACAAAAAAGTCGGATATTTGCAAAAAGAAAAAACGGAAATTTTACTTATTATTCGTTCTTTTTTCCGTAATTATTTAGCTTGTATGTATAACATATTAACATTTTATACAGCTGAAAAGAAAATTCTTATAAATAACTAAATTGTAGTTTCAGATTTGTTTGATCGATTTATAATAGTTTCTCAGAATCATGTCGATAATAATTGTTATCTAAGCTTAACTTTCGAAGAAAGTCTACCTTGTAAATAGGTAGTTATTAGTTTTTCCGAGTATCTGCCTTACAAAAAACTTGTTTTGTTTTTAATAGAACGTTGACTTTTGAACAGAATTACATATAAGAATAAATTCATTATGGAGGATTTATAAATTATAAAAAAATAGCAATATTCACTTTATTCATTTTTCGTAGAAACTCAACGATATTATATACTAGCAACGCCCCGCGATTTCACCCGCATAAGTCTTTAGAAGTATGAGGAACAGGGTGTAAATTTCACTCATCCGCCATAGAAAATGGAGGATCCTCCGACCAGACGGGTGTTGTGTCTGGTGGGCAACTACCCAACGATTGATGTCAGGTTCTTGAATATATGTCCATTGCATGGTAAACTTTAATTGCGCGATGCAGGATTTATGTGACGTCAGGATTTTTGTGTGACGTCAGGTCTTTGATGCGTAGTTCGCATGTGGCGATGTAGATACCGCCACAAGTCTCGATCCCGTGGGAATATCGCGATAAAAAGTATCTTAATATGTGCCAATCCAGGTTATAAACTCATCCAAATCCGTTCAGTAGTTTTGCGTGAAAGAGTAACAAACATCCATCCATCCATCCCCTCAAACTTTCGCGTATATAATATTAGTAGGATTGTGTTGTACAGTCGATTTTCAAAAGCTATTCTAAGAAAAACAAAGCCTCAATTTTTATTTACTATGAGTAAAGATTGTTCTTAATTTTTTTGCTATCCGTCTTTCGTCAACTTACGATATTTTCCATAAACACAAAATTGTTTAAGCCATGTTTTAAAAGTTACAAGAACCAAAACCCTTAATCCACCACAACATTATCTTGATTATTTATGGCTTAATACGGACCTACTCCTGTAATGACATAATTAAAGCTAACATAACAGGGATTGCTATAAAAAGTAGGATTATACGTGCCGTGTTCAATAAAGTAGCGCGACTTTGTAGGATTATCCCTCTTTACCTTACGTCACACATAATTTAATATGCCAACTTCACTGTCTACCCTCATCCGTGTCTTTATAAGAAAAATGTTTATCCCTCATATAGGTGTTGGGATATAAAGGTGTACGTAAATATTGAAAAATAAAAAAGATTATTTGCTATTTCGGTTTCGGTTTAAAGAAACTTTATTCCCAATAAAGACATAAATAAGTCACTTACTTGAGAACAATACTAAAAATATTGATTTATGTTCGTCATCAGTATTACAATTGAATAGTTACCCATCCAATGCATTCATTTCTCCAGAAGTGATCGATCCGCAATTATGTGCTGGCTAAGATGTGTTTTGAATGCATTGTAAGTACCTATGTATTTGGATTTCCGATTCGTATAGATTTGGTGTGTGATTCGTTTATCGTTTTTGACCGTATATTTTTAGCTTTACAGACTACTAGCGACACGCCCCTGCTTCGCATGGAATTTATGACTTGTGAAAAAATCGAGATTCCTTTAAGTAGATTTAATATTTAATGTATTATAGGTTTACGGAATAAATACCCCAAATTATAGTGAAAACCACACCAAATACATTAGGTACATAGTTAACAATAGAACAATGAAGTGAAAAACACAGACAGACACGAAAACCTACTAATTTATAATAATTGTAAAAACATGGTATTAGACCGCTACGATGGTACAGACGGCTACATATCAAGCTATACATTTCCAGTTTATGCTGATCTCGCATTATATAGGATTTCCGTACAATGCGAGGTCAGCTTACACTGGAAATTTATAGTTTGATGTGTAGCCGTGTGTACCTGTCGTATTGAAGATCGTGTGGCGGTACCTACATCGCCACATTCGAACTACGCATCAAAGACCTGACGTCACACAAAAATCATGACGTTACAAAAATCCTGCATCGCGCAATTAGAGTTTACCGTACTGTGAACATATATACAAAAATCCAATATCAATCATTGGGCAGTTGCCCGCCAGACACAACACCCGTCTGGTAGGAGGATCCTCCCTTTTCTATGTTGGATGAGTGAACTTTACTCCCTGTTCCTCATACCCCTAAAATCGTCCTGTTACCAAGTCGACACAAAATGCAAGGATATTCAACTTTTAATACAATAATCAGATTGATTATACGGTTCTGATATTAAACTGTCACCGCTGTTATAATTCCCATAGAAATGAAACCAAAAACAGACATCTTAACAACACCAAAAACAAAAAAGTTTTACAAAATCTAATTTTCTCCTGTCACACTGAAAACCTCTCAAACGAGTCTCGAAGAAACCACTTTGTAAAACACAAATCAAACTCCCACAAATCCATTACATCTGAGTTTCGTTTCCATTTCCCTGTTTTAATAATAAGTACCGATGCCAAAAGTACGGCTGATACCTTAGCACCGATATCAAAGTCACAGAATAGATATCTAAGTACAGAAGGTCGGCTCCATAAAACAAGCGACAACACACTTACACATAGACACGCATCTACGCATAACGAGTGCAGGAACAATCGCGACCACGATTGGCATTTGTTTGTCACCTAATTTGAGATCACCGTACGTACGCGTCTATGTACATATTTTGTATTTGTATGTGTGTGTGCGCCTGTTTTCTCCCGTTGTATGGAGCCAACCTTCTGTACCTATCTATTCTGTGCCCAATTGCTGTATCGTGGCCCATTCAAATAAGAGTGAGGCTCATTCAATATTCACAATGCGATGGCGTGGTGACGTCGACATCGTTAGGCGGCGCTTCAGTGTTGCCGCTTGTTTTGCACCTCGGAAACAGGAAATTTCGTGAGTGATCCCTAGGGAGCTTCGCGGTGTGATGTGCATTAGGTACTTTGTGGAATTAAATTTTATATATTTAGAATTTTAAGGTGGGAGCAGTACTTTCTGCGTAAGAGGATTCTCGTTAATACTTTAGTGAAAGACTGAAAGAGATGCTCAATTCTTGTGAGTACTTTACGATGTAACCTAAAATTAATTTGACAGGCGGTGTTTTGCTAAACCTAGGATTTGTAGACAAATATGATGATAAAATTATTAATTAATCACCAAACTGCCTCGTTGGTCTAGGTCGTAGGTCACTACTGAACAATAGTTTGATTCCCAGGTTGGGCAAAGATTTTTTCAGTTTTTCATTAGGAATTTTTCAGTAACATATGTCTAAATGCCACTTAATTAAATTACTAATATTATTTTTCTAATTATTCGTTTTAAATGTTGTTCGTCGTTAATGAGCTGTATAATTGGCTTCGTGGGACGTTAAATCTTGATGTCGCTGGAAACTTGGATATAAATAAAATTCTTCGAAGGAAAATTCGTCAACATTTAATTAGTAATGTATGGAAGTTAATTAATGACGTCTCAAACAGTTAATAATTATTATGTATTAATGTCACGCATTTGAGGAAAGTTTTTGGTAATCGTGATTTAAATACAGTTAACTAAATAATAAAAAACACAAGCCACAGTAAAACCAAATTTTCTCGCAACATAAACAGAAACGATGGCTCTTGTTTCTGTTTATTTAAATGATATGACTATTAATTAATTATCTGTATTTAAATAACGATTACGAAAAAAAACACATAAAGAAATAAGATAGAAGATATTTATTTCCGCTATGTATTTTCTGGTGTACAATAAAGTATATATAAATAAATAAATAGAAACAGGTACCTGTTTGGAAGCCATCTTGTTTCTGTACCTATCTACTACTCCTCGTGACCATTACATACATTTACATAAGCACTCGGTTCTCTCGAGGTGACCGCATCAGCTTGTATGCGAGAATTCAATTTGCCACAGAATGCAATACAAGAATGCTACAAAATATTCGCACAACTTTTATATTGCACCACTATTCACTCTTTTGAGGAAGTTGCAGTTAAATTTATGTGCATTTTTGCACGAGAAGAGTGCAAATTACCATCTATTGGTAAGAAAATGTCCTTGGGAATTCTTTGGAACAGGTATGATGGTGTTTTTATATAGGTACTTAGGTAACCTATTTGCAACCTTTTCTACTAATGATAAGATAATGGCATAAAATTATGAGGCAAACGCTGATACGAATTAAGAAGGAAAAAAGAAAGTAATTAGGACTGAAATGGAGATGTCAGTAAAAAGAAAATTAAAAAAAAAGTCCACAATAATTACCTACGCTATAAATATATAATAGTCTTTCATTGAATGACGTCCCGATAAAACGACAAGTTAGTATAGTAGGTACAATAAAGTGATAGGCTCAGACCAAATAAAAAACCAAGACAGAGCGCTGTCAACAGTGACGTGAGGTCGGTTTCGTAAATATATTGTGTGCATTTTAGTTTGGTGTAGTTTGATTGTAAATGTATGCAGAGGTGAGCGTATATGCACGGAGCGGACTTCTAGTTTTAGCATGCTTCACTATATTTGTTCACAGCGCTGTCTTGGTTTCTTATTTGGTCTAAGATGATAGGTAGTTAATTATTTTTGTTATTACTACTCCAGGCAGTACATTTGTGCTATTCTGTAAAAATCTCACCGTGAAAATTAAGGTGAAGTGAGCTTGAAGTGAACTGTCACTGTCTTAGCATCAATAGGTATCGATGACAGTGACAGCTCACTCCACGCTCACTTCACCTACGTCTTCACGGTAAGATGGTTACAGAATAGCAATGCTGGCATAAAGTATATTTTTCTCAAATTTATGTGTCTTTACTTGTGATTATTAAAACAAATAATATGGCATACTCTTCTTCTGCTTAGCCTTTTCCCAACCATGTTGGGGTCGGCTTTCAGTCCAACTGGATGCAGCTGAATACCAGCATTCTACATGGAGCGACTGCCTATATGACCTCCACAACCCAGTAACTGAGTAATACGATACCCCTTGGCAAGACTGGTTGTCAGACTTTCGGGGTTCTGACGACCCGTAACGACTGTCAAAGATGCACAAATGACAGCCGGGACCAACGGTTTAACGTGCTTTCCGAGGTATGGAGGAGTCTCGATATGTAAAGATGGTCACCCATCCACGGACCAACCCCGGCAAGCGTAGCTTAACCTAATGAATCGACCCATGCGGCTGTTAGTACTTAGTCACGAGCTAAATAATATGGCATACTGTGATATTGATAAGTATTAATAAAATTAATGTGTTTTATTGGCTAATTCAAAGCTATTTTTTTAATGTAGGTAGTACCTAATCCATACTTTAGGTGGTTTTTAACCAAGATCGAGACGTAAACCTGACTTACAGACTTTTTTATACGTCTATGACTTAAAGTGTATAATTGATATGAGCCTTAATTTTTTTTTTTTTAACGAATAGGACATTTAAGATAAAATAAAGTAGGTACTTACTTCGTTATTCGCTAGATGAATCGTTTCGCTAAATTGAAACAGATAAACAGGTTTTCAGATCCCAGCCCCTGTAGTACTTACAAACGTTCCTGCTAATTAATCAGGAGGACACGTGCAAAAAGAAACTGCTGCAGGATGTAGGTAGAATGTCTCTCTCGTATGTAAGCATGGCATTCTAATATCAAAAGTGTGGATAAAGTCCTAATTTTAAAGTTGTAAAACGTCCGTGTAAAAATCAAAAGTCAGACATTCAAAATCGGCATTTTTGAACGTCAAAATTACACGAGACTGGCCTCCAAAACTCCCGCTCTTCACTGCATGAATGGAGAACCGCTTTCAAAATGGAAAATAGCCCGTTTTATCGTTCGGATAGGTTCTGTTTCCAAAACGTGTTTCCGATTCAGCTAGGACAGCTTACGTAACCAGAGGGGCCATTCTCATGGAATGTGCGCATTCTAATCTCATTCTCAATCTGTCAAATTTTCAAACATTTTTATTATTTGCCATTGATTGTTATTGAGATGAGATTGAGTCTACAGTTTGAACGTTTTTACACATAGATACATACATAAACTAACGCTTTAATCCCACCGGGGTACATTACGTTTACGTTCATACATCTGGGGTAGTATTATGAAGTGATAATGCCATCATTATTCCAGTGCGAAAACGGGATGACGCTAGCGGCCTTATCTAGCTCCGCCTCTCTCTCATACTGGAAAAATGGTGGCATTAATACTTCATAATACGGCACCTGGTCATACACGCACGCCGGTTGTGAGTACTACGCACCTGACCTTTCTGAAGAACTTCACCAATAAGGTCACTATAACATGTCTTCCTAGGGAGTCGAGGACCCGGCGCGGTGTACCCACTCATATCTGTCTTGTTAATATTTTTTGTTAGTCGCTTTTCACCCATCCTCTCAACATGACCAAACTATCTAAGCATACTCTTTTCAACTTTTGTTACTACATCTTGAATGTTTTCAATAACGGGGATTGGTCTTCTGATAAGATAAACTGATGTCTGTTTAGAAACAAATGCGAGATGTAATATGTCGGTATCACTATCCCACTCAATAAACACTGATAAGGTTTAGACTGGTGGGATACCTAAGCGTTTTTGAAGGACAGATCGTCAGTTTTTTTTAAGGTTGTTCAAATCCAGGCTAGTAACAATCTGACTTTTTCTATTCATAATGTACTTTCTGAGTTTATTTTGGTCATTACTGATCTCGGTGAAGGAAAAACGTCATATGTTTCCCTTCACCGTTTTTACCCACCACTGCTCGAAAAATAAATAAAAGAAAACAGGTGCAACAATTTTTGATAAGTGGCCCTAACGACTATCGAAGGTTTATGTGAGTTTTTAAAATTCGAATTTTTTATTCAATAATTTTCTATACTGCCGGTACACTGAAAATGCATTAATACTTATTTCATGTCAGTGCGCCAACCTCATTTTTAGAATAATCGCACATGACAGAATCAGGAAAGCATGAATAAAAAAAATCTTCTCTAATTAATTCACTTTCCATTATTTTAGTTTGATTTTTGATAAAATCGTAAGAAATTATAAAATATGAGCGAGTCCAGCAGCGAGAAGTTATAAAAACACCCGCAGAGCTAGTGCAAGCAGTACTTAATCGGTACCTAATCGATATTGGTCTATCGTTTTTCAGCAATTTGTCGATGTGTCGGAAGAGGTCGGAAGTAATAAAAGTTTTCAAACGATATAATGAACATTGAAAGTTGAGGAACCAATCACAGGGCTCATTACCGCGGCAGAACTTTTTATTTACTTCTCGCCCAAAGTTCTTAAGTACATGTTTATTACGCTTAGATTTAACTTTTTTATTCATGAATCTTTTACCTTACTCTGTTGTTATTCAATTTTTTTTCAAGGCTGTTACGTTGTTTTCATCATCCGCCTTCAACCCTGGATTGGATTTTCGATTTACATACTTTATTATTATGAGGAAGAATATCACATTTTTATGGACTTACCAAAGGTTGCTGTCTTGTTAGAAAACCAAATGTAAGATTTTTGCAGTTGTAAGTTTAGTCTTGATTAGTCTTTAATGTTTAAGTTCTATCATCGAATTAAAAATACAGTTCTAAGCTCTTTTAGACCAGAAACAGTTTCGTTGAAAAAACCAACTTCGATTTGAAAAGAAGGTTCGCTTTAAAAATAAAAAGACATACGCCTACATCGGCACTTTGAAACGTCAGAAGCTAGGTGCATGGTTCCAATTGGTCGTTTCCTATGGAGAAGAGCCGGCAAGAAACTCCATGGTTACCTGTTTACGACTTGTTTGTGTCTTTTTAAAATAATTGCCTTGTTATTTGTTCAGGATGGTCATAATATGAAAAATCTGCAATGTGGCTGTGTGGTTAGTCGTTCTAAATCACATTACATGATGATAATGATATTTTCTTACAGACGCCCGGAACGAAAACAAATCCTCCAAACAACCGGCCGGAGTGCGCGCATATCCAATTAACACCTAAGTTATTAAGTTAGGATGTTTACCGGTTAAAGTCTGTTTATTAACCGACTTCAAAAAAAGGAGGAGGTTATCAAATCGTCTGTATTTTTTAATAATTATTTTTTTAATGTTTGTTACCTCTGAACTTTCGACTGGGTGAACCGATTTTGATAATTATTTTTTATTTGAAAGCTGGTGCTTCCCGTGTACCTTTGTTTGAGTAGTTTTTGTGTAGCTTCAATAATTACGTATTTTTCTCACTTAGTCTATTTAGACGACATCTTATTTGATACAATCATTGTTATTTACATAGCAGGTAGTGGTATTAGAATTCGTGTGGGGTAGGTACCACAACGAAAAAGTGAAAAATAAAAACTTTTAACAGAAAAAAAAAACAACCGACTTCCAAAAAATAACACTTAAAAAGTGAAAAATAACTTTAATTTCGGATGTCGGTGGCAAAAAACGAAAATTGAAAAGCAAAGACACCGACTTCCGAAATTAAAGTTATTTTTCACTCTTTTTATATTTTTTTGGAAGCCGGTTGTTTTTTTTTTGTAAAAAGTTTTTTAATCTCGTAGCCTAATTTGACAGGTGCAAATGTGAAATTTAAAATTGAAAAAACAAAGAACAATCACTTGAAATGTCAAATTAGTCTACGAGATTAAAAAACAGACTTTAGGTAATTTCCGTAAACACAAAGAACATCTTCCCAAAGTTATTTAGGTACACCATAGGAACTTACTTGAAAATAATCTACTTAAGCCACCCCCATCAACGTCAGCCGTGTAACACGATCCTGATAATAAGCTCTTTGTATAGATAACATGGAAAAACAAAGACAAGCTTAGGGAGAGATTACATTATTATTGTTTTAGTAGTTTAGCAGGGATTTTAATTAATTAAAATGCTGTGGCGTTCAGATGGGTAGCGGATTGAGACTAATGTGGCACCGGGTTTGTTTCAAAGGATTTAGAGTAATAATGAATTGATTTTTTAATTAAGTACCTACATAAATCCTGATCTTAATCATGTGTATAATATTAAAAATGCGAAAGTGAGTTTGCTTGTTTGTTAAACAGCTGAACGGATTTGGATGAAATTTGGCACATGGGTAGACCTGGAGAAGGACATGGGCCACTTTTTATCGTGAATCGCAGACGAAGTCGCGGGCAACAGCTAGTATTTTTATAAAACAACAGTTCTGTAAAAATCTCACTGTGAAAACTTCGGTGAAGTGAGCTGTCATTCCACCTGATGGTAGGGATTGACACTATTGAATTCATTTCACCTAGCGGGGAGATTTTTACAGAATAGCGCCTGCGCAGCTGTATTAGTCATACCCCGCTAGCTATTCGTACCCTGCTATCAAAATTAAACCAATCGGATCAGCAGCCTGTATAGATCCTTAGAGGAAGTGATAGAATTTCTTATTTATAGCCAAGGACACACACAACAAGAGAATCCTTTTAAGACGCTTTGTCTTATATACTTCGGTAGATAATAAATATTGTGTAACATTCATGTAACAATAAACAAACATACCTAATCGTTCTCAAAAATAGCCGGTGGATTTTGTAAAAATCTCACCATGAAAACTTAGGTGAAGTGAGCTTCTTGAGGTGAACTGTCACTGCCTTAGCATCAGCATTGCTATTCTGTAACCATTTCACCGTGAAAACTGAGCGCGGAGTGAGCTGTCACTGTCATCGATACCTACTGCTGCTAAGGCAGTGACAGTTGACTTGAAGCTCACTTCACCTAAATTTTCACGGTGGAATGTTACAGAATAGCAATGCAGTAAGTATCGATAACAATGACAGCTCACTCCACGCTCACTTCACCTAACTTTTCACGGTAAGATGGTAACAGAACAGCAATGCGGATATATGAAAGAAGAGATAGTGGATATTGTCATAATCCTGATACATATAATATTATGTATCCTACTAAACAACTTTCGCTATGAAACTCATACACAAAAAAATAATTAAAAAAAAATACTTACGAGTCGTAAAAAAATAACTTTTCATACATGTATCAAGATAGCCTATCTATGGTTGAATACTTTTTTTTTCACGAATCAAATGTCAGAGTCATAGCGAAAGTAGTGTAGAATCGCGGATTGAATCACCCCCTTGACGGATGTAGGTGACTAAATCGCCAACCTGTATACCATACCTATCATAGGACCATTGTGCATCGAGTTGTTAACATGAAAACAATACAAAAAATATCGGTTTAGGTCTCTCTGTTTTCGTTTTCAAAGTATACCTTTTGATTTTTGCAGCATTTATGCTTAGTTACTGAAAACAGTAGTTTTCTCCGAAAATTAAAACTTTTCCTACTCATGCTGGGCTGCGGGAACTAGTAAAATACTCTTATATAACCTGCAAGTATCTAACCAATAACAAGTACACCAGATCCAATGTGAGAGTTTCATCCAAACGGCAGCAGCTTTGAAAATTTCATTCCCAAAGTGGGTGCATTACCAGTCATTTAACTTGGCCCGTTAAACTGTGGTGAAACTACGATTAGGGCCCTGTGGTTTCATCTTTCGCTCTTAGCTAAAGCTGGCTGTTCCCTGGCGTAATCGTGTTAAAAACTAAAATTGAATCTAGGTTAGTGAGTGGTTAAATTAGTTAGCAGTGAAGCATGACGTCGGGTGCTGGCATTGAAATTCGGTCTGTAATTTGAAAATCGAACGAAAATTTTTGACTGCTCCCCATCCTACTAATATTATACACGCGAAATTTTGTGAGGATGAATGGATGGACGTTTATTACCCTTTCCCGCAAAAACTACTGAACGGATTAAGAAGAAATTTGGCACACAGATAATTTAATTATAACCTGAAATAACACATAGAATAATTTTTATCTTGATATTCCCACAGGATCGGGACTTATACGGGTGAAATCACGGGGTGCTGCTAGTTTAAAATATAGGTCGAGACGGATTTCGTGTTTCTCATATTTAAAAGCACAATATAATATTTAATTGATTTATTCTGAATTGTGGGTGCGTTCGCAGACAAATCCCACGTCTTACACTAACGGATTTTGGTTTTTATACCAAGTGGATAAAAAAATATGACCCATTGACCAAATACATCCCAAAAGAAAGAGCAGAAACAAAAAAAATTCATATTTTTTCACTCAAAAGCATGCGTGAAATGAAACGTCTTAACATAAAGTTTTATTTGTAAATATTGATAAAAGTTAAAACACGTTCAAACGTCAAAAATGTATGGTTAAACAGTCGCTAGTCATTACTTAACTTTTGTAAATAAAGGGCTATAAAACAAATCATAAAATTCCTGCCTTTTGAAATTGAATGCTAGAACTTGTTCTGCATTAAAGTCTGTTTTTACTTATTTAAAATACTTATTCAATTATAAGCAGAAATCAGAATCGCCGAAATCGCCATCTTGTATTTTATGTTCTACAAGACTATTGTAAATTAGATGTGCAAGAGTGAGATAGAAAACTTGTCGTCAGATCAGACGTGTGTCGTGTATGATCTTAGCAAAGGAATGCTTGTCTTTTTTAGTACTGAAAATTTAAAAAACTAATGAACTTAGGCTACCTAGACTAAGTTCATTAGTTTTTTAAATTTTCTGGACTTATTTTCTGTACTTTATATAGGTATCACAATTGAAATAGGCGTTGTAGATTATTATGTATAAAAATCCAAAATCTTTGGAAAACAACATTTATTTCGTAATGACTTATTTTAAAATATCGATTTTCTGCCTGACTGTACAAATCACCGTAATCGGGAGTAAAATATGTGGTATTATTATTCGGGTTGAGTTGACACGGGCCGAGTTGTCACTGACCCTCCCTTTTTAACCGTATATAAAAAAATATATGCAGGGGTATAAAACATGCAGCATAAAGTATCTATAGATTACAAACTAATCCGTAGACATGTTTAATACTTTATGAGCTATTTCTTCATCTCAGAAACATGATATCAATCTATCACCACGGACGTTCTAAAAGATCTACGGAAGAAATATATGTCTCTAATAAACTAAATGATTTACATACAAGCAGTTAAATCGCGTACATTAAAATATCCATCGCAGGTGTTTTGCCTCATTAAGGAACATTTTAGAAATTCCAGTGGGATTATACAGGGCGTTAACTTAGGGTTTTGTGAAACTTAATGGAGGATGGATTTAATGTTCAAAATAAAGAAGTGTGGTGGTGTTGTGCTATTATTGTCAAAGCAAAAGTAACGATTATGACATTTACCAAAATTAGGTACTACTGTTCTCTCCCCAACAAAAAAGTATTCAAATAGACTTAAGAGGAAATAGGTTCGGTCATTTCTCCATACAAAAAGTCATAATTCGAAGTCCCGGCGGTCGTCTATTTCCTCCTCTAATATTGGACCAACTTAAAAGATATTTTATAAATTGCAGGAGTCTAAACAGAAAATTTTGAGCATTTTCCGAGGGTTCTAGTGCTTCTACAGATTCTACTTCTATCATCAAAACGGAAAACATAGGGGCATAGAACTAGTTGACATTTATTTTACTGTAAAAAATCATTGCTCTAAGGCCATAAACCACAGAGAAAACCGGCGAGAGCGTATGTTTAGAGAGGGGACCGACCCTATTTCCTCTTAACTAGGTACACACGAAGACCCAACAAGCATCACATCTGTAAAATATGCTGACGTCGGGCTTCTCTCTCACTCTCTTCGGTAGGAGAGGACCTCTAGACAAAGTGACATTCTATCAGCGATAACGATGATGGAAAAGGCAAAAATGTATAGGACTGACATAAGCTATCGAAAAGCAGTCAATCCTGGTGAAAGTCGTTGTAGAAATACGAAACGCTTTCGATTGTCACTTGTAGGCCCGCAAGACAAAGAATAGCTAGATATTTCGTTTTGCATACTAAATAAATCATAGCTGGCCATCAAAGTGCCTCTCTCAACTCAGTCATGATTGTCTTGAATGAACAACGTCCAAAAAAAGCTAAAAATACCCACCCTGTATAATACTAGATGTCGTAGTGATTTTCGTCAGTCAACGGCTCGTGTTTTATTACACTCGGCTTCGTCTCCCTTAATTATTTCTCTTCGTTTTGTAAGAAAAAATAACTTGACGCGTTTAAGAGTCAGATTTTGGGATAAATATAGCTTCCCTTCCTTATGTTTTTTATTCAGTTCAGATTTATAATTAACGCTAGCTTCGATGAATGCAGTTTAAGTTCAACTGGATTTGGTAGCATTGAAAATTGATTTCGGAGTTATAAAATAGTTTGGTGTTCAAATTTTTCGTTTACTTTGTTGTTGAAAATCCATAAAATAAATTATATCTATTTATAGCTTTAAAGCTATTTTTTTTTTAAATGAAATATATTATTTATACGTTGCGCTTTATTAAAAAACAGTGTTGAGAATTTGAATGTAGTGTAATTAAGAAAAACTGAGTGCATGAACAGATTTTTCACTGAAATATCTCTCCGGAGTCTGTTCACCTAAATAGTTTTTTCTCAAACATGCTTGAAAATTCGAGCATTATTTTGAAAACCTTCTTCGAGATAAATCAAAATTGCTGTATTGGTAAAAACAAGTGACGATGCGGCCAGCAAAGTTACTATGAAAATCCATATCTGGCGTGTTTAGCGGCCAAATAAATTACTATGAAAACTCATATCTATCGTGTTATTTAAAAATGGAACGGACTTTTTACTTCAACACACGGCAACCAAGGAGGTAACATATCAAAGGTTTTATTTAAATTTCGATTTCGTTTGCAAATAGAACAATTTACAGTAAAGAAGACACAAATGAACATACTGGCGCGTGAAAAATTATCGTTGTTCGTCATTGAATTTGGATTTATAATTAATTTACTCAGTTTGAATTTTCACGCATCATTTGAGAAAAGTACTATACAAGGCTTAGCCGTAACCAAGCATTGATGGACTCACGTATGTGTGCCTCGACTTTGCCTCCGCCCACATTTTCACAATGGTCCAGTTGCAGGCCGCGACAGTAATGCCTTACAAAAAAATTGCCTACTAAACATCTGTCATCATCTGTCTTTAGCATTGTCTTTACACATCCTAAATCAATTAATTATTTTTGAACTTCTGATACAAGTGTTTGCACCGGTGTTGGCAAAACAGAATAACAAAAAAATCCGTACATTATTCAAATATAGTTTTGACGCGGCGTTCTATTGCGATCGATTTCTCTTTCCACGACTTCTTTTGTGTGTAATCTTTCAGCGGATCCTTTGACATACGATAAAAAAACGCATACGGCTTTTTTCATCGCCTCGCAGCGATAATATGGTTACGCCGCGCCTTGTCACTACAAATAAACGAGTGAGTTTGACACGTCAACGTGTCGGTAAATGAAAATGGCTCTATAGAATATTCCTCGCTTTCATATCGGCACCGGTATCGACGGCTGAAGTTTTGTCATGTTGTGTTTTGGTATCAGGAGATTCAATGTGGAAAGTGGATATTTAATTATAGTCGTATGTGTACGTGCCTTTCAATCTATGTTTCTGCCGCAGATTTTTTTGCATGGTTCCGATTTTGTCTGTTTGTCTGTCAGTCTGTTAAGACCCTTTTTGTCAGAAATGCGTGGAGGTATTCGTTTTAAATTGCTATCAAATACACCTCAATCACCTCGTATCAAATATCAAGTACACCTCTGCCGTACCCTTCTGGGATTACGGGCGTGGTGTTATGTATGTGTATTTTTTTATTGTTTGTTTCCCAACACCGAAAGGTTGTAATAAAAAGTTGCCGTTTTACACAACTTAATAAACCTAATAAAATTATTAGTACTATAAAAATTATATTATGTTTTTAATTTATTTTAAATGGTTTTTATAAAAATATTTAAAAATGTATTGAAGTATTCAAAATGAAATAAATGAATTATTAATACACATAAAAGTAAGACATTTCATAAGATTATGAAGTTCACCTCGCTTTTTATAATTAAGATCTTTTTATCGTAGACCCACCACCACTGCATGACTTTTTCCGAGAAGTAAAAAATACTTTGTTTATTTTTCGTGATCCTTTTAAATATATTTCACGGAAAAGTGCTCGTAAGCACGTATTCAAGGGATTTGCCTAATAATTCAACAGGACCCCAATACTCAACACCTGGGTTAAGCAATAACAGGCCTTTTTGGTGTAATTTATCCAACATTGGTACACTTATTGGTTCCAATGATATATTGGTTATTGGTCCATGGCGTGTTATGGTTTTTTGGGGATTTAATGACCTTAATACGGTTTTCCGTTACGGTAACGGTTAAATGTTTGTTTATGATGGCAATATGACATTACAACTGTAGGTACAACGGGATCTTTTGGCTCGTGGAAAAAATCGGAACGAATGCCACAATCTTGTTTTTTTTTTAATACTCATTTAAATTTCGTAGGATTAGTATACAACGTGCCGCTACAATGTCGACATAAATTTAACACACGAGTAGGGCTAGTGGCCAGTAATCATAAAAATTATAATAAAATAAAGTAATTCGTGAAATGAAATTTATTAATTTTCAAACAAAATCCTAACATTTTATAAAACAAAGTCTTTCGCCGCGTCTGTCTGTCGTCCTGTACGCGATAAACTCAAAAACTACTGCACCGATTTTCATGCTGTTTTCGCCAATCGATAGACTGGTTCTCGAGTAAGGTTTTAGTATATAAAAACCGACATCCACGCTGGCGAAGTCGCGGACATTAGCTAGTAAATAATAAAAACATAACCAAAATTGAGATCACTCTGTGTAAAAGATTCATTCATGAAGCTACCTACCAGCTGGCTTACGTTCTATCGGCTTTCCTTATATTCGCCTACTTATGATCCGTGACCCCGGCAAATGACCTCTTCGCTACAGTTCTTTAAGTACCGGTTGCTACGAGATGGTAATTTAGAACATTGCAAATAAATCAATAAATAATATAAATAACATTTAATGTAATTTAAATATTTTCATAAAACGAATACGCGAAATCATATACGTGTGTAAAATTAATGTCACCATTAAAGCGGCACGCTGTATATTGCATGTTATGGGGGAGCTTGTGGTTAAGTAATAAAAGCCAGACAGGTCGATCTATCAAGCTACGCTTGCCGAGACTCCTCCTTGCCTCGGAAAACACGTTAAGCTTTTGGTCCCGGCTGTCAAACGTGGATCTATGACAGTCGTTACAGGTCGTCAGAAGCCCGAAAGTCTGACAACCAGTCTTGCCAAGGCGTATCGTATTACCCAGTTACTGGGTTGTGGAGGTCCGATAGGCAGTCGCTCCATGTAAAATACAGGTATTCAGCTGCATCCGGTTAGACCGGAAGCCAACCCGAACATAGTTGGGAAAAGGCTAGGCAGATTGAGTATATTTATATTGTAAGTACCTATGTAAATACATTCGAGACACCTGTAATGCAGGTAACAATCCGAGATTCGGTTTGTATACACGGCTACACATCAAGCTATACATTTCTATTATAAGGCGATCTCGCCGTATGTATAGGATTTCCGTACAATGCCAGGTCAGCTTATACTGGAAATGTATAGCTTTGATGTGTAGCCGTGTGTACCATTACCGCGGTTCTCCTCACTCACCGATGAAATGCTCGAATCTGACTGTTACAATACAGGTGAATGCTCCCGGTGAGAGGAACGCAAGCATTTTTTAATAACTGTCATTAATATCACTGCGAAATTACTAAACTACGTAGTAGGTAGGTACTTCGCAGTTTTGTTTAATGTTACCCAACTTGCTGCAAAAATACTGCTTTCCATAAATTTTGTGATATTTTTTTTTTTTAACATTTTCAACTTTTCATCATACAGCACAGTAGCAGTACCTGTGTACATAATATTATATATTTTCATCATCATAATTCACTCTTAGTTAGTTAAAAAGCCATTTCTGTAATCCATTGCTGTCAAAATAAACTGCGTTGGTGGTATAAACTTTCATTATGTACTTACTAATGTTAACTGTGGCGCGTATCACACCGTGCTGTAACGTAGGTAAAATATTCAATATTTTTCCGGCTCTCTTGCCCGAAACGGGCGTCTCGACACTTTTAAATAATAAAAAAAACTATAGGCGATTCGTACAAAGTCAGTTTATTTGTGGGCGAATCATCAACTTCAGTAATGCGTATTAGGCAATTGGCACATTTTTGAGTTTTTTGCAGTAAAGTTAGTGTACTTTTTTCTTAACTTTATTTTAATCAATTAAATACCTTAGTTTATGTCACAGTATTATTATTTAATAATGGCAGGTTTAGCTTTCTATTCTTAATTAGGAGTGCAATTTTATGATTTTCTTTCAACTACATAGTAATGTTATCATTAATCACTACAAGACAGATCACAAAGGACGTATTTTTTGCTTAGAACCAAAACAGTGCAGTAAAGTTGTATGAAATTTCATTGTTGCACTGTTTTTCATTAATGCACTGTTTTTAGGGTTTCATACTCAAAGGTTACCATATGGGACCATTTCCTGTCCGTCAGTCAGTCAGTCCGTCAGTCCGTCAGTCCGTCAGTCCGTCAGTCCGTCAGTCCGTCAGTACGTCAGTCCGTCAGTCCGTCAGTCCGTCAGTCCGTCAGTCCATCTGTCCGTCTCTCCGTCTCTCCGTCTGTCCGTCTGTCCGTTAATCGGTCACTCTGTCTGCCTTATCGTTTTTTTTAACTTTTCTTGCTAAATATGAAGTATAAAAGTTTTCGATAGCGATATGAATGCAACTCCAAAAAGCATAAAAACAGCTGCAAATGAAATTGTTAATAATCTTTTGCGGCAAAAGTGGCGGGATAACTTTGTTTTCATTAACTTGAGTTTTTATTTTGAGTAGGTATATTTTATCACGGTAGGTAGATTGGTAGTTGAAAGATAAGTAGATTACGCACCTTGCTAACTTGGTGCTCGGTGCTACAATCTACTACTATTAATAAACTTTCATAAAAAAAACAAAATTATCTGTGCTCTGATTAATTAGGCAAAATTGATTGAACTAAAATGAACATAGCTGCAGTATTTTATATTTTTCAATGATGGATAACATCTATAGAAAAAAATACATTACAATTAGGTTTGCAGTAAGTACCTATTTAATTACGTAAAACATAAATAGTATAATAGGCCTGCTTCGTTGGTCCAGTGGTTGAGCCCAAGGTCCTAGGTTCGACTTCCAGATCGGGCAAAATGTTATTGGGTTTTTCCATCTGGAATTTCTTAGAAGCAGCTGTGAGTCTGGAAGTCTGGATTTGTGCCCGGTTGATGGTGATTGGCTCGCCCCCTACTACATGGAAATTAAACATACATAACAGGCGAAATGAGGGTGTACCTACTGTAGGTAAATCTCTAGCTTACCCTTCGGGGAATACAGGCGTGATGTTATAAATAAACAACACTCTAAAGCACAAACTGTTCAAGAAAAGCGACTGAAAAAAAAAATTTGTTTGTTACACTACGGTGTGAGATGCAACCTTCTATTCTCGCAACGACATGTTTCAGTGACGTTTTTCGCTTGGGGGACATAATCTCCGAACGAGCCGGGTCCATTAGTGGACTTTCCCCTTTAATAAATGCGTGATTTCGTGACGACGAAGTCCGGGATAATTATGAGGTCAATTTAAACGTAAGGAGGTTTTGAAGATTTATGAAGAGTGAAATAACTTGGGCTTAGATTTTTCTTTTCAGTGGAAAAATTGTCCTGAGCTTTAAGTTGTGGTTTTTGTATTCAGACGGTTGAATGTATTCACATAACTAATTTTGGACGTTACTTTTGTGACTAAGTTTAAACATACCATGTTACGTCATAATTATCTAGGTACATTTCGCGTGAATTAGTGACAGCAGTTTTGTAAAATTATCTTATTCTTAGGGTTCCGTAGTCCCAAGGAAGCCTTTTATACCTTTGGCTACCTACTAATAAATCGAGAGGTGTCGTGGGACACCCGATTGGAACGATGTTCCTTTAGCTTTTGCACACTTGGCGAATGAGAGCTAGACTGAAAGTGTGCAGAGCAAATTTATCGTGGGATAATGAACTTCATTCCAAAAATTGCACAATTCATTTACATTTTCACATTAAAGCCTTTGATGGATCACAACAAAGTATGAATGCCATGGGTCACGAGATGAATTGAAATCACGACATAGGTACATGGAGTTGAAATGAAATAACAAGGAAAATCTCTAATAGCGTCTTAAAATAATTCGTATTTTCGTAATAGATGATGACGTAATAATAATATGTCCTGTTGTCATTAATGCCGGGTGACCATGACCATACGAAATGCCAAGAATGTACACACTGAGCGGCGAGAATATTTTATGTTTTAAACTATATAGTATAATAATAATTGAGGAACAAAATAACATAAGTACAAATTAACCTTTTAACCGCCCGAAGGTTGTCGTGCCCCCAGCGCCCGGCACAGTGAATCGAAAAATAAAAAATAAATACCTACAACAAAGAGGGATGTGCAATGCGTAATTAAATTAAAAAAAACATATTAAACCTGTGTCGTAAATATACAACTCTGGCGAAATGGACACGAAAATATTTGTCTGTTAAATCCGACATAAGCGATTAAAAGGTTATAGCAACATTTCTTACAAAATAATATACCTAAGATAAGCAAGTAGGTATGAAAAAAATGTTTTTTTTTAACTATAGTTAAAACAAATATAATAAAGAAAAAATAATACCTAACAAAAATAACATATAACAAAAAAACAAAATGTTAAATTACTAAAGAAATACAGGGTGGCAGGGACACAATATACGCACAACCTGTTACCATGGATTACGTACATGTTACGTACCCCACTGCGTTAATAATATTCATCGGTTATTAAAAAAAAGCAAGTTAATGGCATGCTGTTTACAAAAGCTTTTTCGTTCACTAATCTAAACTGTGCCGGTGACATTCAGCATGGTACGACTTGCCAGGGTTGCGGGAAAGTCCGAAAGGGATACCGGGACCTTGGCAACAGGCAACTGAAGGAACACGGGTGGGCTTTAGTCAGTAAAAGTCTGACACGCCCTTCCGCTCCGCCCAGAGCGGGAGAACTCATTGGATGATTTCCAAAACTCAAAAAAAAAAAAAAAAGCATGGGCCAATTAAACGAAACTGTAGAGATAACTATAGATAACATTATGTATATTGACAACATGGTGCATCATGAAGAAGTTTCGCAATTACAGAAACTACGTGTAGCGTTATAATGTTCCCACTGCTGGGACACAGGCCTCTTGTCAATGAGAGGAAATGGGCCATAATCCACCACGCGGGCCCTGTGCGGGTTGGTAGATGTCACATATATAATAATGGTGCACCCGTGCCGCACCGGTCGACGTCATTACGTCAGCGCCGGCTGTCGCTGAAAACCAGCGCTGGGGCTCTGTCCTGCATAGGGTCGCAGCATAATGCTGAGCGATAGCCGTTTTGCGTGAATGTGACGCATGTTTCCCCCAAACTTTTGTATTTTTTTTTTGTGTTTATTTTGTTTTTTTTTTGCGTCATGTTTACCGCAAATAAACGTATTTTCTTTCTTTCTTTCTTTCTATATCTTTGAAATGTTAGTTCTAGAACATGCCGGTTTCCTCACGATGTTTTCCTTCACCGTTTTGAGAGCAGTAGTGATGAAATAATTTACACAAAGTAAAGCGCCTGTCAGGGTTCTAACTTACGTCCCAAAACTCGAAAGTCGTGGCCGTTACCATTAGGCAACTACGCATCCCTTAACGGAATTATAGATATCTTTTCAATTCATAATGTCTTCTGGATTATACGATCGAAATTCGTGTTAGAGTTGTTGATGTATCATATTTTACAGTAATTAATTAGCAACAGTCAAGAATCACTGGTTGATATTATAAGACATATATTTTACGTAGACATTGTTAAAGTATTTTATGGTTAGGTATATCCAAAGGAGATATTTTTATATGCTAACATAACTTATTGAATAACTAATCATTTTCATTTAGCTATTACTTTTTAGTGATCGATAATTGTTCATATTGTTCATAATAAAAATTATTCTTTATATAGACTATTCCGATATATATGTCTTGTTTGTGGTTGTTAGTTGGAACACATTTTCTGATTGTCTTTAGTTATTGTTTCTAAAACACTACTCATGGTCACGGTCTAGCTCCATATTGGTACGTACAGCCGTACGTCAGACTGGAATTTCAAAACTCGCCTTTAATGCAACGCAATAAAGGCGCTGTCATTGTCAAATAGTTGCCATAGAAGTGCCGTTGAATAACTTTATAGGAAACCGGAAAGTTCAAACAAGTTTTGAATAAAATACAGTATTAAAACTCATTTCATTCGTTGTGGAGCGTTTGGATAAAACTTAAACATACTGTTCCATCGACAGTTTTGAAGGCAACACCTGTGTTTTAAGGCGCGGCAGTACTTAGTGGCTTTTTCGTTAACTTACAAGTGTATTAATCAAAACTGTGCTAGTGACATTCAGCATGGGACAATCAAACGAAACTCTGGTGTTAACTATGCGTTGACATTAGACGGAGTGTCATCATAGTGGACCATGAAGAAGTTTCGCCATTACAGAAACCACATGTGCCGTGACGCAATTTTAGCAAATCTTTTGTACGATTCAATTGATTAGATCTTAGATTCTGTCTTGAGTATCATACTACACAACAGTTTTATATTGATGTTTCATATTAATATCACTATAAATAATTACTTAGCTACAGTGAAGAACCACTCGTTGATCATCAGAACTCATAATTATGTTTTACGTAGATATTGTTAAAGTGTTTAATGGGTACTTATATCCGAAGGAGATATATCTTGACAACTTGCCTTTTCGGTTCGGGTGCGTCTTTAATAACAACTGTTTTTACAACGTTCAGGGGCCGTATTATGACGTGTTAATGCCACCATTTTTCCAGTGTGAGTGACAGACGGAGCTATACAAGGTCGACAGCACCATCTTTTTTTCGCAGTGGAATAATGATGGCATTAATACATCATAATAAGGCCCCTGTCAATTTTTTTATCTAAAACAGACCTGTCATTACCTATGTCATTTTTATTATTATGCTTTTGTGAACATTTTACTTTACATTGTAACTGTATATTCACTTTTCGTGGCTCCGACACGAGCACACTTACTGCTACTAACAAAATATGGCGTTCGTTGTACATTGCCACTTTGATATTCATATTGAGTGACGTTGGATTATTGTCTTTTAATATAAATAAATATATTGATTTAATAAATATAAATATTATTGTCCGTTTTTTTGGTCGTTGTAAAAAGTTCTTAATCGCAATTATGTGGTCTAAGTTTTATGTAAATAAATTGAAGCAAATGTTATCATCCGCAAGACATAGGGACCACGATATAAATATTCATGAGAGATTTATTCGAGAGTCTGCTGCACGCGTAGCATGACTGTCATACAGAGAAAGATATCATATCACAATCTGTCATTTTGTCTTTTCTTCCGTCCACAAAACCCGTTTTTAGGGTGGTCATGCTACGCGTGCTGACAGCCGGCGCCAGCGGTGCCAGCGGTGTTTGCTATACAGCACCCTAATTGCCTAATTTAATCAATTTAATTTTACTTGTTTAATTGTACACACGGCTACACATCAAGCTATACATTTCCAGTATAAGCTGACCTCGCATTGTACGGAAATCCAATACAATGCGAGATCTGCATAAACTGGAAATGTATAGCTTGATGTGTAGCCGTGTGTACTTGTTTGTCCTTTTGATACCTAAGTTAATTTTGTTACTTAAGTGTAATTTTAGATCTACTTTATTGATATTTGTACACCGTCAGCGGCAAAAAACTTCTTTATACATATTTTATTTACAACGCCTATTTTTACACCCACAAATGTTTTACAAATAAAAACAGATTTTGACGGACCCAAATACGACGGGGCTATCTAGTTTAGTTGAGGAGTTCCTGCGGCCACAATCCTGCTCAATCGTCTGACCCTGGACTACACCTTGGGCTAATATAGGTACTTGTAGTAATATTCTGATTCAAAAGAGTGTCCGTGGAGTTTCTTGCCCGTTCTTCTCCATAGGAACCTACGCTTTGGAATGGGCAACTAGCTTCATCTTTCTGACTGACCGACCCCTTGACAATTCAAAAGTGCCTGTAATTGGTTTATTTGAAATAAATGCTTTGAGTTTGAGTTTGAGTTTTGACTTGTCAAGACAAATCCAAATAGTCGAAACACAACGGGGCTATCTCGTTAAGTTGAGGAGTTCCTGTAGCCACCTACCTGCTCCATAATCAGAACCTGGCCTACACCTTGGGCTAATAAACTTATCAAAACAAATCCAAACAGTCGAAACACATCGGGACTCGTTAAGTTGAAAAGTTCCTGTCGCTACCTACCAGCTCCATCATCAGTCACTGGACTACACCTAGGGCTAATATACTTGTCAAGACAAATCCAAATAGTCGAAACACATCGGGACTCGTTAAGTTGAAAAGTTCCTGTCGCTACCTACCAGCTCCATCATCAGTCACTGGACTACACCTAGGGCTAATATACTTGTCAAGACAAATCCAAATAGTCGAAACACATCGGGACTCGTTAAGTTGAGGAGTACCTGTCCCGCCAAAAGCTATTGTAAAAACTTTATCTGCATTAAAATGTTGTACCTAAATCTGTAGTTCTTGGGTATTTTGTTTTTACACCATTATTTCCCTATAACTTACACGTACTAGTAAGACATCTGACGTCACACAAATCCTACATCGCTCAAGCAAAGTTTACCGTGAAATCCGACAGTATGTTAATTAATCTGCAGTAGTTATGCAACATACCGTTATCTACCATTGGGCAGTTGTCCACCACACACAATACCTGGAGGACGGAGGAACTTTTCACCCCATTACTCCATGCTCAAAACTTGTATAGCTATTTGTAAAGTACTACTGAAATTAAATAACATGATAACAGAAAACACTTATTATTAGATAGATAATACAATATGGTTTTTTTTGCACCAAAATTAAATATAAGTAATATGGCTACACTTACATACATAAACTCACACTTTTTTCACATAGGGGTAAGCGAAAACTATAGAAGTTTACGTTCATATATCTGGTCATACACGCACGCCGTTTGCGAGTACTACGCACCTGACCTTTCTGAAGAATATCAACATTACGGTCCAAATCAAAAAAAAAAACCAAAGCATTTATTTCAAATAAACCAATTACAGGCACTTTTAAATTGTCAAGGGGTCGGTCAGTCAGAAAGATGAAGCTAGTTGCCCATTCCAAAGCGTAGGTTCCTATGGAGAAGAACGGGCAAGAAACTCCACGGACACTCTTTTGAATCAGAATATTATTACAATATATTGGTTACATCATTTATGTTGAAACCATACAACCATAATATATTGCAGCTATACTTGGTTTTAATAAAATTTTCTTGGGTTCTAATTCTATCACATAAACACAGCTTCTCTTACTATAGTATAAGTATTCATAATGATGATTACCGAGGACAGACTATCCGATCTGAATCCGAATTCATATGGTATAGGTACATAATAGAGAGTATGCTATTCTAACCTAGATTTTATGTTCTTCCTCCGCCAAATATCAAAAACCGGCCAAGTGCATGTCGAACCACGCACAATGAAGGGTTCCGTAGTTGGGATGAATTTATCCAATAAACTTAACATTGTAGTTGAAAAATTTGTTTTCCCATACATTTTGTATGGGAGAACATGTTTTTGCAACTGCAAATTAAAGTTGGTCGATTATTACTCGGTAACTGGTGGAGCCTTCGTAGCGGTGATAGTTTTTCTTTTAATTTCGTTATAATTATATACTACTGCCGCGAATTTTTAAATTCCAAACCCAACCATTTAGCTGGCAGGGAGGGGGGGGCACACTTGACTCTAACAAAAATTTGCACTTTAAAGCTTAATATTCCGCAAACGGATCCCTGTATCCAAAAATGGTTTGCACAAACTCCCATTATTTTTAAACGACCTTTCTAACGATACCCCACACCATAGGATTGACGAGAAAAAAAACCCACTTTAAAAGTAGGGGAGGTACCCTAAAAAAAAATATTTTTTACTAATTTTTTTACCTCTTTGTCGGCGTGGTTTATATGTATATCCATACCAAATTACAGCTTTCTAGTACCAACGGTCTTTGAGCTAAGCCGCAGACAGACGGACAGACGGACAGACGGACTGACGGACAGACAGACGGACATGGCGAAACTGTAAGGGTTCCTTGTTGACTACGGAACCCTAAAAAGTACCAAATTCATATGCACCAATACATTTATTTCCAAATATACAGCGTACAACTTACACATGTGACCTCAAATGATCAAATCTTTCGATATTGAAGGCTAGATATTCGATATTGATGATATTCAATATAAGATGTCTGTTACATGCATACAAGAGTAATAGAGAAAACATACTCGGTGACGAAAATGATATCAGATTTCTGAAACATCAGTAGTATATTGTTTGTTACTGCAAAACGGTTTGCAATTTAGCGTGTGACTGCTTTGATGAGTGCCCAATATGCTGGAACTTCCAAAGATGGCTGATATTATGCTGAAAATATTCTTATTCGTTATTGTTGGGAATCCTAGTGTGAGTTCCAGGAATAAACGCATTGGAATGTAATTTCTTAAAAAATAAATTATTCTTCTTTTTAAAAACATAATCTTTACGTTTTTACATATTTTATAAAAAGCATTTAAACATATAAAAACTAGTAGCCTATCGGCATCAGGATCAGGGTCCAAGCTGCTGGTGGTCAGGGCTCTAGAGAGAGGAACCTCCTCACTATGCGTGCCGTGTCCAGGAGTACTGCTTTTGAATCAAGCCCTTGACCCAGCCGCGCAATGAGAGCCTCCTGAGATGTTGGTCGAGGCTCTTCGCTATTAAGCCATTCACCGTAACGATTATCGACACAATGATTGCAGAGTCCACGTCCCACAGGTCAACAACCTCGTGTGCTAAGTCAAGATACTTGATTTTTTTTATCTTTCTCAGCTTTCACGAGATTCTACTATGATATCTGATTATGATTGTGATAATACTATTATTCTTATTCTTGTTAGTTTGGCAAAACTTGAAATAATGAGATTTTTTTTAGCATTAATATTTGAATCAACTAATGATCAATCGTTTGGTGATACTAAACGATTGATCATTAGTTGTGACCTAGTTACTGGGTTGTGAAGGCAACTATAATCTATCGGTATAGTTCATCATTATAATCATTTCAGCCTGGAGTCTCTCACTGGTGAGTATAGACCTCCCCTTTCTTCTGTTATACTTTCCGGTTCTGTATGTCCCTCATCCAGGTGATTTCCGCGACTTTGACGATATCATCAACACAACGTGCTTGGACGGCCCTGTTTTCTTTTGTCTAAACTTCGGGCATAGCTTTACTTCAACGGCCTTCTCCGCGTCTAAGTAATGTCCTGCCCAGCTCTACTTAAGGCGAAACGCCCTGTCCCCGACGTGCGTCGTCGTAGACTTTCGTCTTTAGTTGCTTCATTTCGAATACTGGTATTCCGCTGCATCCAGTTAGACTGGAAGCTAACCCCGACGTAGTTGGCAAAAGGATGATGATGGAAGACAATTCACGTTTTTAGACTTTTTATACAAGTTAAAAAACACTTCCTGAAAAAAATCCTCCCGTCCCTGTTATAAATAAGAATTCTTAATATTGTAAAAACCTTGAATGTTGTTTTATGACACTAATTAGTTCTGAAAATAAAAAGGTCCGTAATTGTAGCATAAAAACAAGAACGAGATAGACGGAACAAAAAGGAACCATTTGGATCAAATTACCTTAAAATCGTATTTCTCGGCTCACTTTTTGACAAAAGAAATACGTAATGATGGGGAACTCTAAACTTTTGAATTATACAACGTATTTCTGGTATATTTCTTATTCAGCACCCTAACTGTAACACACGATCAGTTATAATCTGAATCACTTTGAAATATATTGCTAATCCATTGCTTCATTATGTTCGCAAAATTTGTCTAAGTAATTATCGCAATGAATGTTGTTAAACTACCAATATGAATCATATTGTGATTGATCGTGTGTTATGCAATTAGGGTGTAGTTTTGTGTAAACTGGTTCGACTATTTCAGTAGGGTTTTACTATTTATTTTGTGCATAAGTTTTTGCAGAAACAGCTTTCATGAAGCTAACTAGTATTTCAGTTATAAAAACACCAATTGATTGCTTTGCCGCTCCTAACATAATTATGAATTTTAGGAACCGAGCTTTGAAAACACAATTTCCTGTCTCATAAACGTGTTCTAATTCATACTTCCTTTGTTCTCCACAATTTCATGCATCAAAAAACAACGCCATCCACTTTCATTTTCCATATTAGCCGATCCTACAAAAATCGTGATAGAATCAAATAAAAAACTAGCATTTCAATGGATGAAGGAAACAGGAATAGTCCTTTAAAGGGACTGAAGTTAATTTATGGCCACCTACAAGAATTTACGGGCGCTAAGCGTGAAAATGGGTAATTTGTCTTTTGGTTAATATCCAACCGCCGAGTTTTGTGCTAATTGAATTAGCTGGCTATTATTCTGTTGGCATGGAGACAAATATGCTTAGGAGAGCGTTCATGCAAAGTTTGGAGTGATCATTTTGTTACATTTTGATTTTTAGGAGCGCTATAATATCATGTATTCTGTTAATTTTGCAAATGACAATAACAGAAGTCTGTAGGACTGTAGGGCTAGCAGAAACGGACAGCAATGTTAGATATAACACATACACTTTATTGTAGATACGTGCCTACACCATCTATAAAGGCTCCCACAAACAGGCGCGATATCGCGGGCGCGACAAGGGTTGCGACGCCTGTCGCACCCGCGATCTCGCGCCAGTTTGCACGAGGCTTGACTACCTTTATATAGATTTTCGTATCCTGTTTTGTAACCTAGATCTACTAAACTTTACATTGGATTCTGATACGGTTTTCACCAGCATTTATTTAGAAAAGTTTAATATTTGTGCAAGGCATTCGTATTTAACTTAGACTAAGCACAGAAATCTCGATGTTTAGACATGTCGAAATTCCATCCGTGTGAAGCAGAGGCGAGTAGGTCGCTAGTAAAAATGACGAACTTTAAAGAAACACAGGGTGTTATTTATCTACGCTTATATTTTTTTGAACGCTATATGTATATATAATAGGCAGCTTCTTCCTAAATCTATACTAATAAAGTAAAAATGAAGAGATTGTTTGAACACACTAATCTCTGGAACTACCAGTCGGATTTGAAAAATTATTTTTATATTGCCCTTTTTGAGGAAGGTTATAGGATATTTCACATTACCCTACGAGCCTTAGGAGCCGACTGAAGAAAAATAAAGTACGAATGAACGCTAAGCGAACGAAGCGAACGAAGTAACGCACGGGTTATTGGATATACAGTATGTTATCTAACGAAGGGCGTTCCCGTTAATCTGCAACAGTATAGCGTCTATACATGCAAAAAAAAAATACCACAGAAAAAATAAGTTGTTTTATTTTTTTTAAGTAAAATATTAAATTGATACGTAAAAGAAACACTCTATACATGCACACTTGTCACACTTGTCTTTCTACATTAAAATTCAATTGTGCGTGTACAGAGTGTTTCTTTTACGTATCAATTTAATAGTTGTAGTGAATATTTCACTACACATATATATTTTTTTTAAGTGGTAATATTTTTTTAAGCATGTATGGACGCTATATTATTTCGGGTTAACGGGAACGCCCTTTTTTCGTTAACATACGGTATTTCATGAAGAAATTTCACACGGACAAAGTCGCGGGCAAAAGCTAGGATATGTATACCTAGCAACCGACTTTAAATCAATAGGGTCACAATTCAATCTCTAAAACCGGGACTGCCATTTCTTACTTTAAGTATTTAGTTAATTAAGAAGCATTAAGTTAGACAGTAATTATTCTAAATTACAGTCTAACAAGAATGATAAATGACTGAAACGTCTAATGCTATTGTCAGGCCATTAATTCAATTGTTTTACTATTCAAGACTGCTATCTTGCCTTTCAGTTACCAAATACTATGGCTTATCTTTGCTATGTTTTATTCATTGGGGTAGTTGGGGTATTTTAACCTAAGGTACTTAAATACGGGGATCATAATTTTGTGGTGCTGCTGAGGTCACGTAGAAGTAAAGTCTAGTAAACCATTGATATTCTGTTGTATCTATCTGCACGATAATTATTCGATAGTCCACTAGTCAAGTGTAAAATCAGAAGTGATGCCAAGACACTGTTACTTTACTTCAGAACTTACCACAGCCGCTGTGCCTACGCAACATGCCGCCAGACCGGCTGCGCCCGCGCCGCCATCACCAGGGGTGACAGTGTTCGCTCCTCCATTTTTTTTGTGAAATGCATCTTTCTGTTCAGCCTAAGACTTTGTCGGCTCCTTAATCGGAGATTCCTGTGGGTGCCTTAATAAATTAAGGCTTCCAGACAGAGCATACAACTTATCTAAGTTACTTACGCTAAGAGCATCTCCTGAGGGGATGGACCTCGGCTTAGGGCGTCGCAGTTGCGGGAAAGTCCGAAAGGGATACCGGGACCTTGGCAACAGGCAAATGAAGGAACACGGGTGGGTTTTAGTCAGTAAAAGTCTGACACGCCCTTCCGCTCCGCCCAGAGCGGGAGAAGTAATTGGATGATTTCCCACCGTCAAAAAAAAAAAAGAAAAGGCCGTCGCAGTGGGAGGGCAGCAAGGGATAGGCTGGATCGGATCGTCAAGTCGTTCCGCCATCACGAACGTAACTCTTGGTATTTAATATATCTGAGGGGCAATTCCCGTAATTTTTAAGAACGTTCACATTCGCATCTCATTCGCAATCTGTCAAAATAACCATCAATTTACCAACATTTTTGACAAGTTTGACAGATTGCGAATGTGAATGTTTTTTAAGTACGAGAATTGGCCCTCAGATTGTACCAGACCAGCCTATGTCTATTTATTTATTCGAAATTGTACAACGTCATCAGCGGTAACAGCAATCACTACATATTATAAAACAAAGTTCTCCTCTGCGTCTGTCTTTCTGTTCGCGATAAACTCAAAAACTTTGGCACCGGTTTTCATGCTGTTTTCACCAATGTATAGATTGGTTTTCGAAGAAGGTTTTAGTATATAATAATCGACATCCACGCGGGAGAAGCCGCGGGCCTCAGCTAGTTTTAAATAAAATATTGTTACTTCAATGGTAAGTGGTACATGGTACCTACTTACCTATACATTCAGAGTCTCAGAGATAGGGATATATACCATCTCTCATAACACTCTAAGGTTTATGTTATTCATTTTGTGTAGAATTAAGAACTAAAGAAGAAAAACAGGATCTGGCATGACAGCGATTGACAGAACGATCCATATTTGAGTCTTCACTCAAATCAGAATGGTAGGTATAGATACCTCCGTATACCATGATGAAACTTATGAAAATCTATACCATATATGTAAAATGATCATGAGCTTAACAAAATTAAACTTGTATCTGCAAATTAACGATTCCAAATTAATTACCGGAAGTGTTAGCACAATAAATACGGAAATGACGTCAAAATTGGTATGCAAAAAAAATGCAGTGTTGATTGTTAATTAAATTACTTGGGCATTGGGAACTGATTAATTTTGTAAGCAATATGTAATTCAAACTAATTGATTAGGAGTTATCATTATAGCCCTTAGTATTTTTTCATAAATTCATTACGAATAATAATTGATTTATCAACTGCACAACTTATGCTGTTGAACAGTATGTTCAGTGTGTAAGACGTATGTAAATCAAATTTACTTTGAAAAAACCTATTCAGTCAAGATTGGAATACTCCTAAGTCTTTCGTCGATCTATCAATGCAAGGGTCTTGTATGAAAAGATGGTCACCCATCCACGGACCAACCCGTGCGTCTGCCTCTCACAATAAGCACACTTTATTTACTTACAAAAAAAAGTCATAACACACATAACAATTACAAATCAACAAAATAATGCCATCTACTTGATTGAACAAGGTAAAAAGAATTCGTCAAACCAGCCTATACATCAAAATAAAACAGAAAAACATGTAGGTAGTATACACGGCTACACATCAAGCTATACATTTCCAGTGTCGGCTAATCTCGCATTGTATAGGACTTCCGTACAATGCGGGGTCAGCTTAAACTGGAAATGTATAGCTTGATGTGTAGCCGTGTGTACACACCAGCTACGTTATTTCTTTATTCATCGGTATACGTGTGTTCAAACCCCAGTTTATTTTATTACGCAGATGCGATCTCCGCATTCATGAATCCAAATGTTCCTTTCTATTATGGTCGACCATTTTCCGTACACTGCTGTGTTATTCCTGGTTTTAGAAATAAAAGACTGGGGACCGGGTTTGGTGTATTTTTGCTTACATTTTAGCTGGTTTGGATTGCTGGTTGATTTAAATAGTTGAAGTAGATTTTTCGTTTTTGGTGGATAACATTCGTTTTGAAATATAGCTGTGATTGCGGACTTTTAGTTGAAAAAACCCCTGTCCACCCAATGTTGGAAAATCCTGTCCGTATCCAACCAATGTTGAGTGCATCTCCTCCACTGCATGCGATTATTTCCTTATTCACCTTTATTTATTTAATAACATATAAATTATGTTTTTAAATATTAGAATATAAAATCATTTAAAAATATAAAAAATAGTAGTCCAGTGGTATCGGGAACAAGGTCCAAGCTACCGGCGGTCAGGGCTCCTGAGAGAGGAATTATTTACTTTTATTATTTTCTTATATGTTTATTATATCTCGGGACCATGGGGTCCCAGTCTTTTGGAAGGCGTACGAGGGGCCGAAGCCAACTCGCAGAGGCCCCTTAGACAATTTTAAATGAGATGAGGCACCAACCGACGATTATCCCTGTATACACTATGAAAGTACACCCAAGGACAACCCCCGGATGGTGTAGGACTATTGCAGAACATGGAAACAAAACATATTGGGCTATGGGTTTGGGTGGCTATAGTGTACTGGTTACCTAACACTATTGAAGGACTATGGCCCCTGCCTGATCAATGTGTTATATATACACGGATAATATGGCAGGGGGTGACTTGCACACTCAATAATGGGCCCCCGAAAACGTTCGCTAGCACATAGTGACGTAGCGACAAGGAGGCAACACTTCCTGAGGTGCTTGAGAGGAGTGGAGAGGTATTCCACGGCTATCAGGACAATTCCGGAAGTACGGTCAAGATCCCTACCAGCATCTTACTGGAATACTTCCTTCCTCCGAGCACGTTTGCTCTAGCGAATCTCCACTCAAGCCGGCCAATCAAGGCAAGAATGAGGTGGGAGCTCTGTTCCTCGTCAGTGTTCACTCTAGCCGGCCAATAAAGGCAAGCCAGAGATGAGGAATGAGACTTCTCCCGGGAGGTAGGGTCCGTGGGGTCGCTACTGCACAACAGCTCGCCACATGCTGCCCTGCGGGTTTTTGTATCTCTCTTGGTCTGGCTCCTCATCCTAGACCTGTTCCAGCAAAGTAAACTCTACCGGCACAGACCTAGAGTTCGGAGCACGCAAGCCCCACCACGACGTCAACGTAGAGATACGGCGGTGGGGTTATTTTCTTTATTATTGTCATTTTTTGCTACCTTGACACCACCTCGCACCATTACCTTTGTATAGTCCTGAAATTGATATTAAGGTTACCAATCCACGTAAAGTGAGTTTGTTTGTTACGCTTACACCCTAAAACGGCTGAACGGTTTTAGATGAAATTTGGCACATAGCTAGACCATGACCTGGAATAGGACATAGAATATCTTTTATACCGATATTCCCACGGGATCGAGACTTACGGGTGAAACTGCGGGGTGCAGCTAATATAATATAATATTCACACATAATAATTATCATATATTATCATTTCAATTTAAGAAATATTTAAAATTATAATTACTTATGAAAGAAAATAAATAATATTAATAAATCTTAATATAAAATAATAATACATAATAATTTGCATGTGGTTCTGCCAAAAAAATACATTACATTCCTCGTATATCTATTTATCCCAAATTCATCACGATATAACATATTACCAGTTCGATCACAAACACCATTTGCCCATCCTACCATAATCGTTGTCCTAACGTTCGATAATCTACCCTTTTGTGTCCAAAACGGGCCGTCTAGTAAATTAACCCGAATTAATCACCCATTCTTATACATTAAGTTAATCTATGGGGATAAAGTTAAGACTGGAATTAACATCAAAATGTGCACAGTTGAATTTGGTTCAACGTGAAGCGTGAGTAATAGATCTAGATGCCTATAGTCCAGTTAGAAAGTACGAGTATGCTGTTAGGCTGTGCGTAGACTTTGTCCCACATTGTCCTCCAATGCCTACTAACACTAATTTGAAGATATTGTAAAAGTCAATTATTTTTAAAAGAGTAACCGTGGAGTTTCTTGCGGGTTCTTCTCCATAGGAAACGACCAATTGGAACCGTGCACCTAGCTTCTGACGTTTCATAAGTGTCCATGTAGGTTTATGTGAAATAAAATATTTTGATTTTGATTGACTTGATGTAAGACTGTCTTTAGATTGTTCACAGTCTTCTCAGTAAGAACTCGAAGTGGTAAGACAAAGATTATTTTTTATCTAATGAAATAAAATATTCTTTAATTATACATATATTTAATAAAACTTAGGCATTCTCTACCAGTCTACCTTAAGGTCATAAAGATACAAAATAATTATTCATATTCTGGTAAGGATAATTATTATGAATATTTTATTTTATATTTTTAAATACCTAGTACATTGAATAGTTGCTGCTGCCTGTGGCATAGCCCGCGTGGACCGCATTTTTTTTTTTCTAAAACAAAAATAGTTACTCCAAAAAAACATAAGCTCAAAGGTCAAAATCGGTCCAGCCGTTTCGCAAATTAGCCGAAACAAACGGACAGACAATTTTTTTTTTAATGTGTCTACCTTATTTTCTTTCATGATATGCAGTGTACAAACACTTCAACTTTATTTATTTGTATGAATATGTTAGTACACAGATTAGGTTTTTTTAAAATAAAATAACATTTCAGAAAAAATGCCATGTAAATCTACATAGGTATGTAGGTACATGGCAGTACAGTAGATTAATACATGTCATTTCTTCTGAAAACTTAAAAATCTATCTTAGGAATGATTCTATGAAAGATTTTGCAACAATTGAAAGCTTTAACTAATACCATCGAAGTTTGGCTCGATTTCTTTAAAAAAGTGTAATTAGGTTTCCATGTAAAAAATACTTGGCTGTTAGCCCAAGATTGGAACTGCGGCTGATAAACGGGCGATAGGATTTGCTATCACAGTGGGACTTAATATCGGATATACGAGAATGGTTGTACCTGCAACGTGACTGGAATACGAAGCAGGCCTGCCGGAGATCGGAGATCCCAGAGATTTTTCACATGTTTCTATGCTGAAAACCAAGGGGACCTTTGTTCTTCCTTACATATATTATTATAAAACAAAGTCCTCCGTCGCGTTTGTCTGTCATCCTGTACGCGATAAACTCATGTTGTTTTCACCGATGAATAGAATGGTTCTCGAGTAAGGTTTTAGTATAAATAACCGACATCCACGCGGGTGAAGTCGCGGGCATCAGCTAGTCTTTAATATAAGCGATTTTCTCAATTTAACACTGCTGAATGAAGACCTCTCTCAAACATTCTTTACTAGCTGCTGCCCGTGACTTTGTCCGCGATTCAGGTTGAAAAGTAGCCTATGTCCTTCTACAGGTCAAGATCTACCCCTGTGCCAAATTTCATACAAATCCGTCCAGCCGTTTTAGCGTGAAAGCGAAACACACAAACAAACTCACTTTCAAATTTATAATACTAGCTTCCACCCGCGGCTTCGCCTGCGGGGTATGTCGATAAAAAGTAGTCTATGTCCTTTCCCGGGATGCCATCTATCTCCTTGCCATATTTTATCGAAATCCGTTCAGTGGTTTAGGTTAGGTTAGACAGACAGTTCATACAGACAGACAGACAGAGTTACTTTCGGATTTATAATATTTGTATGGATTAGTTTGGATTACTATCTACTTCTTCCTTGTGTTTTCCTATACTTTCCTTGTACCTACAATTAAATTATTTCTTTGTTATATTAATTTGTTAGGATTTTAGTTGTTAAATAACTCGGTGTCTCAGTTTTCATGTCGCCAAAATTTTAAGTAGGTAAACGTAGCTTTATAGTAAAGCTATTATTTTGCTAAATACCTTTCAAATTCCACTCACAAAGCCTGTTTATTGTGTATCTCAGTCTCATTATGATTATTATGAAAACGACTGCTTAGTACAAAAGTCATCAATCCTTACGAAGCAAAAAGGAGCGGCGTCTATTAATTTTATTACAGCGATAAAATAATAATTCAGAACGATGGCATGACCGGAAATAATATCTCGGAGCATTAAACAAAAGCTAAGTAACGGTTGGTCGTTCTTTTGGCAATATTGGGGAATTCGCCGAGGTGTGGCTCCTATTATGAGATTGGGATCCGCGGCCATAATTTTATTATCCTCCCAAATTAAATTAGTAGACAATTTTATTTTTAATCAAGTGAAGTAGCTCCTTTGCACTTTGACCGCATTAAATCTTTCCTAAACTCCCTTTTGTTATAATCAACCTTATGGCAAATTCTGTAAAGTAGAGAATCCAATACTTGGGTCAACTGGACATCGAAGTGAAGTTAATTGTAATAAAATTCCAGTGGCGTTTTTGTAATGGTTAATTTTAGCTACTAAGGCTTTGCGACGATCTTTGGCCCAGATACGGTGTCGGAAAGGATATCACGTTTTTTTATCTGATGGATAGAAATACGAGAGCAAAAGCAAGAAATCCGATAAAATACTGATAAATCACTTTGCAGGTTCCTAACGAGACCAAAATAATAATTAAGATGCAATGTAAGGAATTCTTTGAAAATAGAGTGGTATTTTAATCCAATTTATTCTTAACTTTATTTAGATGTCAAGTGTACCTACCTAGATGATAAGTGAATGATGTGGTCATCTACTATGCTTTGGAATGGGCAACTAGCTTCATCTTTTTGACTAACCGACCCCTTGACAGTTCAAAAGTACCTGTAATTGGTTTATTTGAAATAAATGCTTTGAGTTTTGAGTTCTTTTTTTGAGTTTTATAATTGGAAGCGCACACTTGTATTTGTCCCTGTTCATATTAGCATGCATGTAACTGTGTAGCCTCTGTTAGCGATCCAATAAATAAATAAATAAATTAACTCAGAAAGTACATAATAAGAATTGAAAAAGTCACATTGGTACTTGACCGGATGAACATACAACCTTGACCATACAACTGGGACCTATCAGAATACCAGCGCTGCGGTATTTATTTATTTAAATATCGCAGCATTATGCTGAGGTAGGAGCCTTTTTGGCCTCGCACAGGTCGTCTATGTATTTAGTTAGCTTTAATTATGATTTTATTTTAATTTAGTTTTTGCTTTATATTACTGCTTGTTTTTCCTGTGCGTGTCCCAAATAAAATATTTTTCTTTCTTTTTTTCTTTGAGAGGTGAGGTCGTAACCACCATCTTGGACATAACAGACATCGGTGACGGAAAACGTCGTGAGGAAACCTGGACATATTGACATGAAGTTACTATAAGTTTGATATCACCAACCCGTCTTGAGCAAGCGTGGTGATCAATGTTCTTACCTTCTCTGTATGAGAAGAACCCTGTGCCCTGCAGTGGGAGAATATGAGGGTGGTATTGTTATAATTATGTTCTAACGAGTCGGATGGTGTCAAACTGTTGGGAGTTAACTCCCAGTCGTCATATTGAATGCAGTTCACATTCAAAATGCCTTACACTTTCATAATTCTAATGAAGGTTTTTCTGAACTATTAGAATCAGGGGTGTGATTCTGTAAGACCGCACTCTAAACTTCAAATCTGAATCCGCTGTGAGTTTCTTGATTGGCATTTTAAAAACTCGGTTGATACACTAGCGCTACCCTTGCGAGCGTGTCAGCGAGTTGAACTAAATTAACCGTGAGATTTTGACAGATAAAGTATGAGATGACGTAAGAAGTGGCATTCAGTAAGGTAATTCCCCCGTCACTTCAACGCTCACTTCGCACTCGAAGCCGAACACATTTTGAACCTTATGCGAAGTGAGAGTGAATAGCGATGTGAGATGCGAGTTGTTGCTTGAGTTTTACAGCTTCCAAACTTATCACCTCGAATGGTAATAAGTGCGTCTATAGCACGTAAACCTACTATTCGTCCGTTATTTTTAAGTCCCATGTAATAGGGGGCGACCCTATTGCCATGAACCGGGCAGAAATCCAGACTCCGGGCTACTACTGAGAAATTCCATACGAAAAAACCCAATAACACTATGCTCGACTCAATCGAACCCAGGACCTCATGCTCAGCGGTTGCACTTGCGGCCAACCAGACCAACGAGACAGTCAATTTTTATGAATTCAAACTTTCTTTTACCTAAAGCGCGTGCAATGATAACCTTCAGACAAGTCTTAACAGTAAAGTTTTCTCAATTTCTTGTTTATGACTTAATACCAGATCCACGTGAAACAACTCTACCCACTTCGTAAACCGAATAGTCTAAAATGTTTAAACTTTGTGAGAAAGCTATAAAAATATCATCCAACCCGCAAGGAACTTTAGACAATACAGAATTGTACCTACGTAGCGAAAATGCACGCACAAGCATGCTTCCCATACAGCGAGTGCAAGCACACTCGCGACTGTGGCATTCGGCAGATATGGACTAAGGGCCTTCGCCCATTGGCAGCATGGCACTCCTTAAGCATCACTAGTTCACTACACGTTAGTGCACACTGACGGCAACGATGCTGCGGCATACCGCGACGTCCGAGCATAGGCGCGTGCCTAACACGCGCCGAAGCGTACCGACGAGATATGGCGCTCGCGCGTTCTTTTCGCAACAGTCGTATCTCTTCATTAGAAGGCTGCCGACAAGGCATTCGTAAGGCATACATGGCATACCGCATCTTTGTTTTTATAACTACGATGATTATCATTGAAATTTCAGTTTTACTGGTATACTCCTATTCGTCACAAGAAAATCCCTTGCCTTACCGTGCTGCCGCGCCGCCGCGCCGCCGTGTTAGCAGCCAGGCCCTAAGATCGCCGAACATACGCGTCTGGTGCATGCGCCTGTTTTCGCTCGTTGTATGAAGCTGATCTTCTGTACTATTCTGTGGCTACGGACCATCCTTGAAATAATCAAATGCGAAAAAAATATGGCGACCTTGTAAAAAACAACGGAAAGAGAATAATTTTATCTACTTATAAGTTTTGCGATTCTAAGCAGAGAGAAAAACATTTCTATATTGAGTGGTTGAGAACGGTTTTATATTAGGCGTGTTCAGATTAGAGGAGTTTGACATCCTGTATGGAATATAAATAAGGTTTAATTGGCCTACTGGAGAGGAATTTGCCTGTAAGGCGTTTAACCATGCAACCTCTATAGGATTTTTTAAGTTGATAGCACTATAAGATAAACGGGTCTCCCTTGTTTTACCGAAAAGAAATTGCCAAATTATCACTTCCCAAACAAATTTTCGCATAATTTCATTTGCCAAATTATTACGTACCAAAAAATCTCTACAAATAATTGTTACGAAAACCTATGTTTGGCAAGTGAACGTTTGAACAATAACTTGTTCACCAACTAGTACTTTTACCATTTTTTATCTAGTCAAATATTTCAGTTGGTATAACATATTTTACGCAAAATTATCTCTTTTTTCCATATTTTTTTCTATACAATCTAGTCGTTTCTGGCACTCGCCGGCCGCTGCCGTGGCACCGCTCGCTTCGCTCGCTCGGCTCGTGCGTAGGTGGTCACAGTTTTAACCTAACCTAAACTAACCATTTTTTTTAAATTAATAACCTAATATTTTATATATATTTATAATATATAAATATTTTATACTAGCTTTTGCTATTTTGTACTCGCGTTAATAAATGATTACCTATATTAAAATAAAATTGCATTTTTAATTATACCAAAAAATTCTTATTTTTGCCTTTATATTTTTTGTCATAACAAATCATTTGACTAAACGTTTATTGTCTAAATATTGTTTGCTGTAATAAATCATTTGATTAAAGACCAAAAGCCTTAATGACATTATCCTTGGTAACAATCTGCCAAGTAAACATTTGACCAAATGAAAATGTACGTACTAAAATTATTCCAAATATTACATTGGTATAAAAAAAGGTTGCTAAAATTTGTTTGGGTAATGAAAATTTGGCAAAATCTTTTCGGCAAAACGGCAGGATCCCAAGATAAACACTATCTATTTTAGAAAATTTTAAAATAATAAAGACTCATCTTGAAGAGCTGCAATGACACAGCGGGTCATCATGCAAAATATGAGTAGATTGATTTGATTGAAATAATTACGAAATGAATACGTGTTGACGATCACTCATATTCATAATACCCATACTATAAAAAAAGTTTGTAAAGAAGGTTCATTAGAACCTATTTATACAAATCTTAATCACATTGTTTCCTATCATTCTATGACGACATAATTATGTCGAAACTTCCTGCAAACTTCCGAAACTTCCTTTATTAATCAGTATACACGCAACTCATATTATTTCCTTTATTCGCTATGAGAATGAACCTAGGAAAGGTTCATTCTCCGGATAATATATTCCCAGAATAAGAAATATAGTGATGTACGCTTCACGATACTTTTATAGTTGGACGTCGTGGATCGTGTCTGATGAACCCTTTCCGCGCGGCGCAAAAGCAATAAATTATACGATAATGAAGGCGGAGCACCTTACTAAGGGTTACAGTGATTGATTTCTAATACCTTTATTTTGTGTAGTGAAAGAAGTTTTATATGTTGGTATTTTTAATGGCTATCGTAAGGTCGAAAAATATTTGACCGAATTTCATTTCACTTAAAACTTATGCCCGGGGTTTCATCCTGAATTTCATATCGAATCATTAGCTGTAAGATCTAGGTTTTCGCTCAAGAGGGAGGCAAATGTTTCTCTCTGGGGGATATATCAAGCCGTCAAAGCCCTTTAAAACAAAAACTTTCGGTACCGGGTTGAACCCCATCCCTCCCAGGTTGCCCTCTAAAACTTATGGGGCCCGCCAGCCGTAGCGGGCTGATACCAGTCGAGGGTGCGGCAAACGTACAAGTATCTCCCGGGCCCTAGACTCATGGTAGTCGAAAGAACAGTGGGATTTTAGTCGGTAAGAGTCCCCACATAATTCTACATCCATAAGGATTTCCCTACGGAAAAAATGATACTGCGACATTAAGTTCTATAATATTATGCTATTTCATGATTGAAATAGGGAGTCTAAATTAAAATAATACGTAGTAATAAGAGAAGTGTCCTTCAAACTTTCTTTCATTAACAGCTTAATAGCAAAGACTTATTCGGCAGTTTGGCTTGAAAAATACATTATCCATCTATGTAACCTCATTGCTTGGCAGTTTATTGTGCAAAATTAAAATATGTGCTGTAAACGTGCCAAGTGTTAAGTAAGTTAATGTGTGCCTACAGACGACATTTTTAACGCTGCATGTCTCACAAAACAATAAGGGTAACAACTAGGGTAACTTTATTTTTATATGGTTGACAAAAATGTAACAACATCAGGCCTGTATTCCCTGAAGAATTACGCAGAGGTGTACCTACAGTAACACCCAGACAGATGTTTTTTTTATCCGTTTATGCGTAACTAACTGCGTTCTGCGGTTTCACACGCGTAAGTCTCTATCCCGTGGGAATATCGGGTCAAAAAGTATCCTTTGTCCTAATCCAGGTCATGGTCTACCCATGTGCCAAATTTCATCCAAATCCGCTCTGCTGTTTTAGCGTGGCAACGTAACAAACTCAGTTTCGCATTTATATCATTATACTAGCTGCGCCCCGCGGTTTCACCCGCTTAAGTCTCGATCCCGGGGGAATATCGGGATAAAAAGTATTCTTTGTCTTAATCCAGGCCATGGTCCACCTATGTCCCAAATTTCATCTAAATCCATTCAGCTGTTTTAGCGTGAAAGCGTAACAAACAAACTCACTTTCGCATTTATAATATTAGTTAAGATTACAGAAAGTTAGGACTCCAAGTCCCATTGATTTGATTGGCCTAAAACTCTGGGAATACAGAAAAATCTAGCACAGCAATATAAAAAGGCTAAAACCTACCTCCAGGTTGCTTTCAAAACAGGTATGGTTTTTCTTAAATACACAAACGCGGTGGACAAATATTATTGAAGTTACCACGCGAATTTCGCATTGTGGTCTTTCTAAGTTAGTTACAACGTGTTGTGGCCATTTTTGTGCCACAACATTATACTGTGGACCTTATTTTCACTCAATAAATGTTTTTTTCTAGCGTAGTTTTTTTTAAATACAATCTCACTCACTCAAAGATATTTTCATATTTATCTCATAGTAGGGGATCAAAAACTCTTAGCACAGCTCGCTGGTAGGAACCATTTGGATGATGGATGACCGCCAATGAGGCTCAAGTAGTGAATATTAAGAATTATTTATCAAAACTGTTCCGATAAGGAAAATATAACCTTTTCATTGAAACGAATGTAGGGCAGCGAGATATTCTTGTGCATTGAAGGAGATTATTGACATCTTTTGGCAAATAGTTTTTATTTCATTGTAACTGCTTAACATACTTGTTTTGTTGTGACTACAGCAGCACGACTAGGTTTTAATATATTTCTTCTAAGCGTGTCGATGGCAATTTATATAATGTATAATTATTATAGTCAGGAGGAGCTCGTGGCTAAGTAAAAACAGCCGCACGGGTTAATTTATCAGAAAATCGTTTTTTTTTAATGTACCTTCCCTACCCCTAAACTGGGGATGTTTTATTTTCTCGTCAATTCCACGGTATGGGGTATCGTTTAAAAATAATGTGAGTTTGTGAAATCCATTTTTGGATTCAGGGATCCGTTTGCGAAATATTAAGCTTTAAAGTGCTAATTTATATTAGAGTCAAGCGTCCCCCGCCTGCCCGCTAAATGGTTAGTTTTGAATGTGTGAAAAAATTCACAGCAGTAGTATATATAACGAAATTAAAAGGAAAACTATCACTGCTAAGTAGGCTCTACAAGTTACCGAGTAATAATCGACTAAAATTAAATTAAATTTGCAGTTTACGTTCTGTATGGGAGAACAAGTTTTTCAACTACAATGTTAAGTTTGTTCGATAAATTCGTCCCAATTACGGAACCCTTCATTGTACGATGTTCGACGCGCACACGGCCGGTTTTTTTTTTTTAGAGTGACCTGGACCATCCACTTCATACCGAGACCCCTCGTCTACTCAGTCACCAGAAACCCGAAACTCTAGCAACCAAGGGATATCGTGCAAGTGCAACCCAGTAATTGGGTTGTGGAAGTCCGATAGTCACTGCATATGAAATACTGATATTCGGTGAGACTGTAAGCTAAGTTCAACGTAATTGGGAAAATATTAGGCTAATAAAAACAATTTAAATAAATCAAAAAAAAAATGGTATATTTTCAGTTATTGAAATCAGAGTATCGTTCGCAAAACAGGCACTTTATCGTTGAACTGACCAGTATTATCGTGGAATTTCAAAGCCCTGTCTATCTGCCACTCCCTCAAAGTTTTTACTTGAGTTCCAGGCACGACTTTTTTATCCAAGTACTTGGCTTGGAACAGTTCATTTTTGAAAATTTTCAGTTGCTCTCTCACATAATCCATAGGAACTTTTGCTATCGCCAGCATTCTGGGCTTGTAACTGTCACCTTCAGGCACATTCTTGGCTTCATATAACTCGTATACAAGGTACTTGTCGTGAGGTTTTGGTGTACGCAAGAATATGGCGTAGTCATTGCCAACATGGAGGAATCCGTTTAGGTTGTGTTCTGATTTGAACCCGTCGATGAACTGGAACATCTTGTGCAAACGTACTGAGTTGGATTCATCGAAAAGTAATAGGCAAATAGTTGATATTATTTGGATCTGGAACGGTAAGATAAAAATGGTTACCTATGAGTTAATGACAAAATGTTCTTGAACATAATCATTTTCTGGATTTTCTTTTTCTTTCGTACGAAAGGTATGTCTTATCAAATCCATGGGCCCAGTAGGAGGCCACGTTCGTGACATCAGTGAGGTTTTTAATGTGCTCTAAAGGGCTTATTGGTTGATTCGCATGAATTTACTCGCCCGAAACGGGCAAATCGACACTTTTTAAATAATTTTTTTTTTTAAGCAACCTGCACATTTTTTATTTTTATGCAGTAAAGAGTGTACTTTTTTCTTAACTTTATTGCATAAAATTCTAAATGTGCCTTGCATGTGCATGGTGCATTTCTGAAGATGTCGATTCGCCCTTAAATAAATTAACTTCGTGTGCATCACTTCAGGAAAACATAATATTACCTGTTTAAAAGCGTCGATTCGCCCGTTGCGGGCGAGATTACGTGCGAATCAACCAATAAGCCTTCTAAAGTGCAGTATGATAGGGAAATTGCATGTTAGACAGTTTTCCTGTGGATTCGTATTTATTAAAATAGGTCGATAGGGATAAACGAGAAATTAAAGTTTTAAGAGCTTGTCGCTAGGTTTTCGGGACATAATTATGGCCACTCAATGGGTATCAAATTGTTATTTGTAAAAAAAATATATGCAAAATGTTCTACCAAAACATTGTCCCAAATACTGGTTCCCTTGGCAGTGGCAAAAATTTCCATAGATGCGAAAATAAAACAGCCCACCTTTTTTATTTGGTTTGCCTTAATAAAATATAATGTTTCGGGAGACTTATTTACAACTTAAGATTAAATTTCCCTTTGTTCTAGTTCCAAGTGTTTTTAAAAGTAGGTACACCAACTAATTCAACATGGAAACGTGATAACCTATTAGCTGTCTTTGAGACTATTTACCCGCCTGCCCCAGAAGGAGGGTAATATTTATAAATAAAGATGTTGGCTTTTTATGGACTATCATTTTAAAAGTTAGGAAATACCTAATATGGTAGTTTAAGAAAGTGCTTTTATTGTTCTGTGTTAAATCTGCAAAGAAAATTTAAAGGAAAAACGACTTAGAGAACGTCTTACATTAAGTGGACCGTTTCTTTTTGAGCAGATAAGTTTACTTTTATGAATGCATTAGCTGATGCCCGCGACTTCGCCGGCGTGGATGTCGGTTATTATATACTAAAACCTTCCTCGAGAACCACTCTATCTATTGGTGAAAACAGCATGAAAATCGGTGTAGTAGTTCTCAAGTTTATCGCGAATAGATAGACAGACAGACGCGGCGGAGGACTTGGTTTTATACTAAGGTGATAACATGACCTTTTGATGGCAAAACCGTAATTGGGAAAGTAACGTATCATAATATAACATCACGGCTGTAATGCCTGAAGGGTTAGGCAGAGGTACCTACAGTAACACCCACATTTCGCCAGTTATGTTTAAGTCCCAGATTTTGAGAGGCCAGCCTCTTGCGATTATTATTATTACTGGGAAATAAGTAAACTAAAAAGACCTGAATAAAACAAAATCGCTTACCAACTTCATGTTAAAAAAAAATTCAATAAACAATAAAATAAACTGCGTTTCAGCGATCGATACACATCATTACAATACGCGAAATTTAACTTCAACCGATATAAAATACGAATATTTTACTACGCTTTAAAATTTTATGTATATTTTATAATGTAACACCATTTTTTCCAATATTTTTACACTGCAGCCAAATGAATGCGTAACGTTTGTTTCAAAAAGTATATTTTTTAATATTTTAACGATGTGCCTTCGTGTAGGATTAACAAGTGCTTCAAAGTAGGAATATGTTGGTAGAAATGCATTGTATGGAGAATAATTAACGAATGACTCATACAGGTTTGAGAGAGAAAGAAAAACAAATTGTAGCAGCGATTCTGCTTAAACACACACTTTTTTAACGATTTTAAACATCGCATTAATTTAAGCAACGTTTTTACTTTATAACGAATTGGTGGAAGAATTTTCGGAATCTAACTCAAACTGAACTTAAACTCAAAGCATTTATTTCAAATAAACCAATTACAGGCACTTTTGAATTGTCAAGGGGTCGGTCGGTCAGAAAGATGAAGCTAGTTGCCCATTTCAAAGCGTAGGTTCGTATGGAGAAGAACGGGCAAGAAACTCCACGGACACTCTTTTGAATCAGAATATTGTTACAATATAATTATTGGTTACATCATTCATGTTTAAATTATACATGTGAGTACAATGTAGAAAAACGCGCATTTTAAAAGCGTCCGTAATTAAAAGATAATAAAAAAGAAACAAAACAATTCAAAAATTAAAATAAGCCGTGGCAGCTAAGAGATGACCAGTCTCTACTGATGGCGCCCGTTCAAGAACATGACGCATGGATCAGCACCATTTAGCTCAACCATTTTGAAGGGAACTTAATGATCCAACACACAATCGGATCAGTAGTTTCGAAGATTACCTACATGCAAACTCACACTCCCTCTATTAATTTGTATATGTTCTAATATTTTGGAGGCTATGGATAATGAACTTGGTAGAAGAGTAGGTAATGGAGATGGGCTAGACTATGGCTCTGCTTTGGCATATTTAAGATATGCGTGACGTATATTTAGGAACAGTTCTGCTTCTTCTTCTTCGCAAAGTCAAAGTCAAATCATTTATTTCAAATAGGCACTTATAAGGCAATTTAGAACGTCAAAAACAAAGAAATAGAACTGATTCTAGTTGCCCCTTCCAAAAGGTAGTTTTCGTATGGAGAAGAATGGGCAAGATACTCCACCTTTACTCTTTTATAAATGTTTTACAATATTTTGTATACATCAATTACATACTATATGTGAAGACGATGCACCTAGAATAAGATTACGGTACCACAATAGGTAAAAAAAATTAAAAATGGAGCAATGACAAATAAATTAATTGATAGATATATGGTGCTCACATATTTACAAACATTGTAAAACTAAACGCGTCGATGATTCCATTTTCATATTTTACAAATCGTGTACCCGATGGGATTTTCCATCGACAAAAATTACGAACCGGGTGTTTAACCCACAAAATCCCGTACCATTACATCACATCCCGTGAAGGGATGTTATTTTGAAATTTTCGTTAATTCTTTCTCAGTGCTCACCTTCACTAAAAAAGGAACTCTTGTGCAAAATATGCTTCTAGATTTAGCAATTTAAGTTGTGCGTTGTCTGTCAGTGACTGAATGAATAATTTTTTGGATAGATAGATAAAACGTTTATTTGGTGCACATAAAAGACAGCACAACATAGAAAAGCACGGTTAAATAATAACTAATTACATACATAAACATCTACAAGGTGCCAATAAACAAAAAAAAACAATAAAAGAAAACAAGACACTGTGTTGACAATATTGTCTATGTCACACTTTAAAAAATGCTGGATCCCTGCAGTGATATACGGACGTCGAGCAGATAATGAGATAATAATAATGTGAATAATTAGTTAGTAGTTAAGTTTTAGTATATATTTATTTTATGTAAGATTTAATAAGAATCTTAAATCGTTACGGTTGACAGGGGAGAGTGGAACAAGAGAACGTGTTGCGCCGACTCCAAGTAACATGGGACAAGTGCAGAAAGATCATTATTATGTAACATATCAGTTCTGACAGTGATAAATGCCTCAGGCATTAATTCCGCCTGTGTACAGTATTTTTTTACTTGTGCATAAAGTTTTAATAAATAATAAAAAATAAATAAGTATATTTATCGAATTAAAAGGAAAAGTATCACAGCTAAGTAGGCTCTACAAGTTACCGAGTAATATTCGACCAACTTACATTTGCAGTTGGAAAAACATGTTCCCCATGTGTCCCATACATTCCATACGGGAGGCCCCGCTACCACTTTGCTGACTGGCTTATTTTTTTTTTGAGCATGAACTATTAATAATTATGTAGTTCGTGTCAATGCAAACTTAAGAATTCTTGTCGATGCGGCAACATTGCCCTCCGCGACCTTCTCTTTGTCCTTAAAAATAATAATATTATAATTGACGTGCAAATCATATCGTAATCATAGACGAGAATCCTTCATCCCATTCCAACCATCGCAAACAAATCTTTGACACTAAAATATCTTTTGCAAACAACATGTTTCTGCACTCGATTCTACGCGTTGATATAAGAAGATAGGGATTCTTTCGTCGTTAAAATTTATATTCAGCGTAAAAATGGTGGGTAAGTATAGAATAGAAACCTTGAATTTCCTGAGATCGAAGTATTAGGTGGCGACAGGCGACAGTGAGTTATTATTTTAATATATTTTTCTGTTTGTGCTGACTTTTCTTATTTCTTGTTTGTTGAAGTAAGAGGTTTCTCGAGAAGGGTTATTAGAAAAGTTTTTTCTAGTGTACCTAATGTGCGTATACCTACAATAAATTCGAAGCAGAGAAAATTTAAACAAGTTTTAAGAATAAATTAAGTACTACATGACAGTTTCGATACCTCTCTTGATGACGAAGTAGAACGACTAGAAGGAACAAGAATAGTGTACCCAGGATTTTGTAATATCTCTATATCCATATTTAAAAGAGTGTCCTTGGAGTTTCTTGCCCGTTCTTCTCCGTAGAGATTTATGATTTGGAATGGGCAACTAGCTTCAACTTTCTAACTAACAGATCGACTCTTTGACAAATCAAAACTGCGTGTAAATGGATTAATTGAAATAAATGGTATGAGTTTGAGTTTGTACATCTAATTGCTGAAGCTCGATTGTACGATAAAAAAAAAACGAATTAGATGAAAGAGTTTTTTAATAGACTTTGACACTTGAAGCAATTTCACACAGTAAACTTCCACAAATATCGTCACGTTACAAATTATAAAAAGCTGGTATTCAGCTGCCGGATTGTTAGACAGGAAGGTGACCTCAACATAGTTGGGAAAAGGCTATGCAGATTGGTTGGAAATTATAAAAAGCGCACATGAGGTTTAAAAATAAAAAAAGCCAAAGGCACAATCCCATTTTTTTACATTTGGTACTGAAAACCATGGTTCTATACCTAATAATGTTATATTAGCAAAATAAATATTCACAAACCGAAAAAATTATCAACTCAATAAATTTGTACATTACTGTCGCGGCCAGCAATAAGGGGATTGATGGACGATCGATCGAGGCACACATACGTGAGTCCATCAATTCCTGATTGCGGCCAAGGCTTGTATAGTACTTTTCTCAAACAACGCGCGGAAATTCAAATTGAGTAAATTAAATAGAAATTCCAGAATCAATGACGAACAACTATCATTTTTCATGCGCCAATATGTTAATTTGTTTCATCATAGATCTATTTGCAAGCCAATTCGAAATTTAAATAAAATCTTTGATAAGTTACCTCCTTGGTTGCCGTGTGTTGAAGTAAAAAGTTCGTTCCATTTTTAAATAACACGACAGATATGAGTTTTCATAGTAATTTATTTGGCCGCTAAATACGCCAGATATGGATTTCCATTTTTTTTTGCTGGCCGCATCGTCACTTGTTTTTGACCAATACAGCCATTTCGATTTATCTCGAGAAAGTTTGTCAAAATAATGCTCGAATTTCCAAGCATTTTTGAGAAATAACTACTAACTTCATCATTCTTAAAGATTAGACAGCTATAAAGGCTTCGTTAATATGGTTAGCATGATAGAAAGACGAAATTTACCCGTATACTGCCTCGAAATTACCTTATCGTGCCTCTTTCCGCTTGAACTGGCTTCATTACTGACCCGCCCCTTATCTGTGGGGGGTTACAAATTTTGTAAACGACTAACAGATATTTTGGGACAGCGATTGATGTGATCTGAACGGCGCATCGGTTTTATTTGTGCTAAATCTATTCTAGTAGTTTCATGAAAGGGAAGGTGGTTTTGGGTTGCGTGATCTCTCCCATGGGATTGGATAGTTTATTTTGAACTGTGTGTGGATTTTGGTTATCTTGGTTAATAACATTTTCTCAGAAATTTGTTTTCACCGTAGGTGTAAGTTCTATTAAAGCTTAGATAGATAGATCCGAAAATAAATTCTTAACTCAGACAAACGGATTTTTTTTTTAAAACAGAGAATTTGCTTTTCACTGAAGCTAATAGCGTGTTTTTAAATTTTGTCTCGTAACTGTCACTAAGGAGGAGCTCGTGGCTAAGTAATAACAGCCGCACCGGTCGATCCTTCAGGTTAAGCTACGCTTGCCAGGGTTGGTCCGTAGATGGGTGACCATCTTTACATTTCGAGACTCCTCCGTGCCTCGGAAAGCACGTTAAGCCGTTGGTCCCAGCTGTCATTCGAGGATCTTTGACAGTCGTTACGGATCGTCAGAATTCCGAAAGTCTGACAAAACCAGTCTTACCAAGGGGTATCTTATTACCCAGTTAATGGGTTGTGGAGGTCACATAGGCAGTCGCTCCATGTAAAATACTGGTATTCAGCTGCATCCGGTTAGACTGGAAGCCGACCCCAACATAGTTGGGAAAAGGCTAGGCAGATTGAACTGTCACAATAAGTAATTACAGAATAGAGTATTAATTAGTTCGATCGATTTAAGAAGTCCTAGTGGATTAGTTAATCGTCATCGCAGTTAGCAGTCAAAATAATTTTGTACAATTTTTATAATGGCCAATCGTATGGAAATCTGCACAAAATGGCATATCGCCAATGAAGGGTGAGCATCGTGAATAAATTAAACAATATCAACAAAAATATTGTGTTGTGTCAATAGAGGTGTTTCGGGAACTGCATCCGGATTTCCGGAATGAGCAGGGTTGTCGAGATAATAATTTAAAAAAAAATGCTATGTTGATTTTTGTAGCATTGAAGTAAATTATAAATCTGGCAAACAGTCTTACCAAGGAGTATCATCTTACCCAGTTAATAGGGTGTGGAGGTCAGATAGGCAATCGCTTCATGTAAAATACTGGTATCCAGTTGTATCCGGTTAGACTGGAAGTCGACCCCAATATAGTTGGAAAAAGGTTAGGCAGATTGATTGAGAAAGTTTTAACTTGCTTCAAAAACGGAGAAGGAAACATCGTGAGGAAACCGGTATGCCTGAAAGATATCTCTCGACAGCATGTGAAGCCAAGTCAGAGGCCCATGAGCGGCTTTAAAACTCTGACACCAGTTTAGGCACTAACCGCACGAAAAGAAGAAGGTCGTCAAGGTTTTGAAGTACGGATTAAAAAAAAATTACACAATGGGATTGGAAATTCCCGCAGCCCTGAACAAAAGCCTCTCCCTGAAAACATTTCCTTATTGAAAAATGGAAATGGGAATTAATTTTTTGAAATTAATTCATTAAATTGATTGTGTGCCGATTAATATCCGCTGTTCGCCTGAAACCCTTTTTTTATTTACAAAAGTAGCAACACTTCCGATTGGAAAAAGTACCGATGAATAAAATATTGATTCTTGTAGGTACGATATTATGACTAATACATAGATAAACACTACCGGACTCCTAAATCGTGCCACTATGCAATTCCATGTGAGGTGATATGAATTAAAAGAAAAAGTTTTTATGCAGTTTTGAAGCTAGCCATCATTTTGGTGTCATTATTGTTCCAGATTCGAATTCACGTCCATTTAAAAAATTACATACAAAAAGTACAGGATAGCTCGACTTAGGGCGGATTCCACCAATGAAACTGAACGCGATCAGCACATCTTAAACGCGATCAGCACATCTTAAACGCGTTCAAGAACTGTCAGTGTTAATATTCTACAGAAAATAATGACACTGACAACCCTTAAACGTAGTTTTTGTGCTGATCGCGTTCGGTTCTATATGTGAAATCCGCTCTTAGAAGTCCAGGAGTGTTATGACGAGATCCGACGATCGGCGATTTTGAGGACTGACACCGAAGAGCCCGGACGACGGACGGTGGGAAGGTGTACGTGCGGGGGTATCGCAGACATCGGAAGTGCCGTCAGACTGCCAAGTCATAGGTCTCGAGTTCGAACCCAAGACACGCGCCTCTGACTTTTCGGATTCATGTGCTTTTGTATAATTATCATTTGTTTAAAAAACGGTGAAGAAAAACATCATGAGGAAACCGGCATGCCTGAGAGAAATTTCTCGACGGCATGTGAAGCCAAGTCAGAGGCCCATGGGCGGCTTTAAAACTCTAACACCAGGTTAGTCATAACAGACAGACAACTTAAAAATCCGGAATCACACGGTCTAGAGCATAAATCGATCAGATTACGTGTCACTCGCGATTTTTTAATTAATTTTCTGTCTGTGATGTCTTGTTTACATCTTTTTAGTTGACTTTTTGTCGTAGTTGGGTTTTAGTTTTATAACTTTTATTTTTATTAAATTTTTTGGGGTAATTTTTTTTTTTTAATGTGCTTCTTAAACCGTTTCATTTGATACCAAATGGCGTAATACAAAAATAATTGTTCATGACTTCTTGTCCTCTAGAGGGCGCCTTATTCAATTTAACGTGAGATCACATAGCCGCAGAGCGGACGATCAATACGCTTTATGATGACAATATCTCATTTGACAAATTATGATGAGTAGTTTAGAAATTATGAGGGAACACATAAACATACATAGATACATACCGGTAAAAATCATAACCCTCCTTTTTGCTTCGCCGTAGTCGAGTAAATATAGAAATTAGTTTGGGTTTTGATCCGTGCCATCCCTCATCCTAATAAAAGTATATTTTGTTTGTCTCGGTATTTATTTTTCCGCTGTGCATGTTTGATTAGTTACAAATCAAACCGAAAGCATTGCATGAAAAAATGTGTCCCAATATTTTAAAGTATAAATTTTTTATTTATTTGGCATTCGACAATTTAACATGGCGTATTCAATGTTGCGTATTGTACTGTTATTTTTCTGGCAGAAAATAATTCACAGTTCAGCGATATAATGTTATCATAACCGATCTACCGCAAAGTAGCAAAGGCGAAAAGTTAAAATACCTACAAAATGTCACTCAGTCGCAAAATCTTCAAGACATGATCACATGTACCACAACGACATAATTATTAATAGTTTATTCACAAGCACAATATTTTGCCTCCAAAATCAACCGTGTGGGATACCGACCACATCATGGCCACGTCACAAATGCAACCACGCGAGACCGCGCACTAGCTGCCGGCCACATCGCAAATACAACATTGGTTTGGCAATTCGATTTGATTTTTAACCGACGTCGACTGTCGACGAAAAGTAACTAAGCTCCTAAACTAATTTAAGTAACAAATTTTGAGGCGGCGCCTAATACACGCTAGAATTATGTAATTAATTTTTTCGTTTGTTTGGCTCCGCCTCAAAATTTGTTACTTAAATTAGTTTAGGAGCTTAGTTACACTATAAGGTTTATTTTTTATTTTTCGCTTTTCAGTTCTTTTTTCGTCGGTTTAATTTTTTGTAAAAAAGTTTTGTCGTCACCAGAAACCACAACGCAACTGCAAGAAGCTGCAGCAACATTATGCACACGTAATCACTACTTGCCCACATGTTGTCGCTACGATGTGGTGTGGTTTTGTGATCACACTCTCCATAAAAAACTGGAAGCTTTTTATAGATAGAAGAATTGCCAAACTTAAGTGGCAACGGGCAGGGCAAATTCTGCCCGTTGCCACTTAAGTTTGGCAATTCTTCGGGCTATGTCGGTTATCTTGGTTCTCCTGCGGATCTCTTAATTCCCGATTCGACGTTCGGGAAGCTACGCAATATCTTCTCGTCCTACGTATCGCAGTGTCTGTTGCCAGTGAGTGATGACCTATGATACTGAAACGAAGTCGCTCACAATGGGCCTTATTAGAAGGCTGAAAGTCACCCATAGGGCAATGTAGAGGGCTATGCTTGGAGTTTCCCTGCTTGAGTATGAACATAATGCAATCAAACATGACGTGGAGGTGCTCGATTGAAAATAACCTCTGACAGCCGACGCGAAACATGTAGTGGAGGCAACGAACTGCGAAGCATGTGTTTATTGCCAAAGAAATCAAATATTTTTCCTTTGATACTGTAGCTTCGGGTTTTCGTTCAATTTCCGTGCAATTTTGCAGTGAACGAAAAATATTATGCGAGCAATATTTTTAAGCTAGTGTGCACCTACATAGCACGGTGGCTGGGGGCTTTAATAATTCTTATTTAGGAGATAATATATCCAGGTTTGGTATCCAGGTTAGTATCCGGGTTATATGAGGCTAGTTTTTCAAGCTAATAATAATAAGTATTAGCCTGAAAGAAATGCCTCAAGTAACCCAGGCATAAAGGTTGTGTGTATTTGTGCTTAAAAAGGGGATAACCTGGAAAGTTTTCCGATAGTTTTGAAAGTTGGTGATGAGGAAATAGGGCCGGTCCCCTCTCCATACAAACGCTCTCGCCTGTTTTCTCTCTGGTTTATGACCTTAGAGCAATGATTTATTACAGTAAAATAAATATCAATTTCTGTTTTGATGATTCATTATCTGTAGAAGCACTAGAACCCTCCTTCTTAATCAATTTAGAAAATATCTTTCAAATTGGTCCAATATCGGAGGATGAAATAGACGGGAGCCGAACCTCGAATTGTGACTTTTTGTATGGAGCAAAGACTGACCCTATTTCCTCTTAAACGTGCTTATTTTGAACTTCTAATTTGCCATCTCGTATCTTTGCCACTCGCGCCGCCATGTCATTTCATTCTAAAAGCAGATATTTTAAAAAACTTTTCGTTTTTGGGTCCATTTTTCCAATATGGGGGCGCGAGGGAGAGACATAGGTTATTTATTTATTTATTTATATATACTTTATTGTACACCACAAAAATATATAACAAAAGGAAAAAAACAAACACTACAAAATATACAATGGGCGGCCTTATCGCTTTCCGCGATCTCTTCCAGGCAACCTTGGAATGGACAGTGATTTGCCTGGACATAAAATGGGGCTGTCGTAGGTGCAAAAAAATAAAAAATAAGTATACAATATACTAAAATAGATACACATATACATACATATCCTAAATAATACATACATAGGAAATAAATAAATAAGCAACGAAAAAATAAATGAAGACTATAGATAATTACACAGTTACGAAGACAATATCACAACGACAAGTAATGTTCCTTAACGAGTCTTTTAAACTCTATTAACGACTGCGCGCGTTTTATTTGAACTGGCAATGCATTCCACAAACGAGCGGCCTGGACGGCAAAGGATTTGTCGAGGAAAGTTGTGGAATGCATTGGCATTTTAAGCTTTAAGTTATCGGATGACCTTAAAAATTTTATGTAGGAGTCACAAAGAAACTGGAAACGATTTTAGGTACGAGGTAACGAGGTTACTTTAAAAAAAAATATGAAATCCAAAATACACGCAGATGAAGTCTCGTGGAATAGCTATATTTAATATTGTGTCTATTCTAATTTCTATTAGCATTGCTATTCAACGTGGCAATGCTGCCAGTCTTCTGGGCACGTTTCCGGATGACAGCGATGCGGACGCATCGACGTCTAAAGCACACCTAAAGTGTCCTTTTGTTATTGCATTTTTATAGATAGTTAATTAGTCATTTGAAATAGTTGTTTTATACAGTATCTAACGAAGGGCGTTCCCGTTAACCTGCAACATTACAGCGTCCATACATGCAAAAAAAAACAAAAAGTTTTTTTTTACTTAGTTTTTTTTTATTCGCCAAAAATATTAAATTGATACGGAAAAGAAACACTCTGTACACGCACAATTTTCACACTTGTCTTTATCCGTTTAATTAAATACAAGTGTGCGGTTACAGAGTGTTTCTTTTACGTATCAATTTAATAGTTATGTGAATATTTCACAACTGAAATTATTTTTTTTTTTTTTTGCTTGGTAATTTTTTTTTGCCATGTATGGACGCTCTTCTATTGCGGGTTAACAGGTGCGCCCTCTGTTCGTTAACATACTGTGCATTTTAATTTCAATAACAAAACAAACACATTTCTAAAGGTGTTAGGTATCTTAACACATTTTTATGTCGTCGTACTTTTCTGTTCATAAAAAGTATTCTCAACTTATTATAAGTAAATAAAGTACGTTAAGGGTGTTATATTCGTTGAAGCGTTACTTACAGGAATGTATCGGATTTCAATATAAAAAATAATGAAAAAGGTTAATGCTCCACCGAGTAGATTTAGAAACTCCTAATTTGATATTGGATACGATATTAGGACTATTTAAGGAAACTCTTGATTATGCTTTATTAATATTTTGGTATAATATTTTGTTTTACAGGATATGCCGTACCTTCTCTTCGTACCCGTCGGGCATAATTGCCTCTTCAGCACGTAAATGAGGCAAACGACAGAGCTGTTCATGTCGCTTCGTAAATACTAGTCGGACAAAATAATTATGAGTCATCGACACGAGAATATTTTGTTCGTGAGTCGATAGTATCTATTCATCATCATCATTATCATTTCAGCCGAAAGACATCCACTGCTGGACATAGGCCTCTCGCAAACACCGGCACTTCGACCGGTTCTGTGCTTCTTGCATCCAGCTGATTCCTGCAGCCTCCAGGTCATCGGTCCACCTTGTGGGACGCCTTCCAACGCGACGTCTTCCGGTACGCGGTCGCCACTCTCGAACCTTTCGGCCCCATCGGCCATCTGTTCTGCGAGCAATGTACCCTGCCCACTGCCACTTAAGTTTGGCAATTTTTCGGGCTATGTCGGTTACCTTGGTTCTCCTACGGATCTCTTAATTTCTGATTCGATATGTATATTATATGTATATATTATCTATATTATTATGCATATTATCTATTACAGCACTCTAATTGCATAACACACTTTCAATCACAATCCGAAGGATTTTGTTTTGTTTAGTTTTTTTTGTCAGACATACAGTTTTGGAATCTTTCCACTAAACATTTGCCGGTGTAGGTAACAATTTCCGTTCGAATGCTTTTTCTTTTGGCTGCTTATAACTACTGCTTTGTCGGTGCGGTGAAAGGATTGGCACGCTAGACTCTTTGTTACCGAGTGCTAGTCGTCCAGTCCGTTTGTGAGTGCCCATTCATTACATACCGATATCCCTCCGTGCCTCGGAAAGCACGTTAAGCAGTTGGTCCCAATTGTCATTCGCAGATCTTTGTTACGGGTATCAGATGGCCGAAAGTCTGACAACCATTCTTGCCAAGGGGTATCGTGTTACGCAGAAGGTTGTGGGTGTGGAGGCAGTCGCTCCATGTAAAATACTGGTATTCAGCTGAATTCGGTATTTTTTTCAAACTCAACTCCTTTTTCGTTTTTTGCCACCGACTTCCGAAATTAAAGTTATTATTCAGTTTTTTTTTTTAGTAAATCTTTTTTATTTTTCGCTTTTTAGTTGTGGTACCTACCCCACACAAATTCGAATACCACTACCTGCTATGTAAATAACAGTGACAGAGTCACTTAAAACATATTAAGTGGGAAAAATACGTAATACGAGTACTGAAGCTAACTCAAAAACTACCTACGCAAGCAAAGTTAATATTTATAGGGGACCACCTCTGAAGCATGACCTACCAAACAAAAAAGAATTATCTAAATCGATTCATAATTGGCGGAGTAATCGCGTAACATACAAACAAAAAAAAAACACTTACAGACGAATTGAGAACCTCCTCTTTTTTGAAGAAGTCGGTTAAAAAGGCGAGACAGATGATGATCATATTAAAAATACTTATAAATGAGAACAATGCAAAACACGTGGCAGGCACTTATGATGAAATTGACACTTCCTCGATTCACATCACACCCCGGTTGTATTAATTACCTGCAATGAAACAGATGGCGCTGCCGGCAGCCCTTAATTGAACAGTCCGGAATTAATTAATATCAGTTAATTGAACAAATAATTGGATTTACACGTAGGTGTAGGTATCGATAATTATTCGATAATACCTAATTGCAATTAAACTGATATGTTTTCGGATACATTTCTCCGTCTATGATGGGCGTTGGGGAGTTCTAAACTCATCATATTTGTCTACCAGATTGAAGATTTTTTACGGGAAAAAAAAACCGGGAAAATTAAATTATCGTAAAATTGAATACCAACTTAAAATGTCCGTATATTAAAATCGTCACAATCGTCTTTCTTAAACAGTTGTTTGAAATGGCCTTAACACGAAAAGTTGACATAGTATGTCAATTTCATAAACAATTAATTTACTTGCTTTATTTTAATTTAATTATTTATTTTTAAAGTGAATATATTACTAAATATTCTGTGAATATTTCAAGCGTCCTACCTGTTGCCTTTATCAATATCGAGCAAAAACGAGCAAAAAAATCACGTTTGTTGTAGGTAGCCCTCTTAAATATTTATTTTATTCTGTTTTTTAATATTTGTTGTTATAGCGGCAACAGAAATACATCGAACTGTCTAACTATCACGGTTCATGAGATACAACCTGGTGACAGACGGACAGACAGACAGACAGACAGCGGAGCCTTAGTAATAGGGTCCTGTTTTACCCTTTGAGAACGGAACCCTAAAAACAACGAAGATTCACTGCTTTTGTTTAAAAATTCTTCAATTTTCCGATTGCACAGTTGCCAACAGATTTTCACTTCAGTTTTGCTCGAACGTTGTTTGTTCCTTCAAAAGGAATCATCGAATGCCGTGTGGCTACACCATCTCATGTTGCTACCTGGTTTGTAGGATGTAGGTAAACAGAAATGGGAATCGAGGTTAGAACCAGTTGATAACTTTGTATTGAGTTTCATCCGTGCTGTCTACCTAATCTTCCTGTACTGGTGGCTCGGAACATGAGGCGAGTCGCTGCTCAATAACGAATTCATGGGTCAGCGGTCTGTGCGGTAGTGCGCAGCAAGTAGCGAACTTCCGAGCCGCCATTAAGTTTGAATCAAACTGTACCTATCCCTAGTTCTTAACAAGTACCCGTTTTTACTATTTTTTAATTACTTTCAAACCTTTAATGGAAAAAGTCGTGACTTTGTTGACTGCCTTGTTGATCTAGCGGCCGCAAGGGCGACTGTTGACTGTGAGGTTCTGGGTTCGATTCCTTGGTCGGGCAAAGTGTTATTAGGATTTGAGCTCGTTTAATGGCATTAGGGTCGCTCGTTTGCGTGGAACATAACTAGTGAAATGTGTGTGAAAACTTAGGGCTGTCTCTTCGGGGCCAGTAACTTGTGTGTGTGAAAGCCACTAATTCTAACAAACTCTTGATCCTCACCATTTCGGTGAACCATTGGCACTCGACATGACTAATATTGTGTGTCAATAGTTTATGCTTAGCATGACAGTTGGCACAACATATCATAATTATCTCGCCGATTGGTTCGAACGTAGAACAAAATAATAACAACGTAGTATTTACATTTAAAAAAACCTGAGGATTTAATAGCGGTGTGCATTTCAATATATTTTTTTATCCTCACTCTATGTATATTTTTAAATATTAAAAGCAAATTTTTTCTCGTATTTTAGATATTACCACTCGCAATTGTTTCAGGGTTTTACATATCGGTAACCAAATCCCGTAATGGCTGCAACAATCAAGCGATATTATATATTTCATTATTAAAATGAAACCATATATTGATCCAATTAAAAGTTTATAATCTCAACCAATCAGGAACATACAATAATATCATATCCACTGAAAATCAACGCCACATCGAATCTATTAATTAGTCATTAAGGGGCCTTTTCATCGGCTATCAGATATAAGCCGGTGACGGGATTTCGATAGCCGTTCTGAGCCTTTCCAAGCCAGACAAAAGCCAAGCAATGTGATTTATAGCCCAAAGTATGGGAAGTTCGGTTAATTATTAATTCGTGGCTATACTGATGACATAGACCGGTTAAATTGGAAGCCGACCTCAACATAGCTGGGAAAAGACAAGACAGATTGAATAGTGATGAAGTCAGAAGTCCAATGGTCTGATTATCAGTCTTACAGTGACTGGGTTTTGGAGGTCAGATAGGCAGTCGCTCTATATAAAATACTGATTAGTATTCAGCTGCATCCGATTAGACTGGAAGCTGACTCTCCAACACAGAAATAGGTCCTTTTAAAAGGCCTCTTCATAAACAGATCAGAAATAGGTATTAAGGCTCTTACATACTGGGGCGATTCGTCGTGCGACGCGAATTTTAACAAAACAATTTCTCACGGCGAACAATGCGGCGGCGTCGCGTCTCGCGACGAATTGCTCCAGTATGTAAGAGCCTTTAATCAATACATTTCCCTACTTTGTGTTGGTAAGGCGAAAAGTCACGGTTTTCTTTAAAATAAAATTCACTTACTTCATTAGTAGGTACAAGTTCGATACCTACTTAGAAATTTTCTCATAATCAACGTCGTATACTTTACTTCCAAGAAAATTCTAACACTAGAATAAATATAATACGTGCGTAAATATATATATTATTCCTCCAGACCGTATTTCGGCCATGGCGGTCAATCCCAACGGAGACTAGCCTTCGGCGCGGGAGATATTATAGTGCACAAGTGTGTGCGCAAACACATACAAGTGCACTCTCTTATCTCACTCTCATAGTCCGGTGGGACGGCAATCCAATACAACCGGTGCCATTGTGCGGTGCCTTGGAAAGCACGTTAAGCCGTTGTTCCTGCGCCTGACGTAAATACAGTATGTTAACTAACAAAGGCCGTTCCCGTTAGCCCGAAATAGAATAGAGTCCATACATGCAAAAAAAAATATTATCAGTAAAAAAAAATTAAAAAAATTAAGTAGTGTAATATTCACAAAAAAAATTCAATTGATATGTAAAAAAAACACTATATACACGCACACTTGTATTTCAACGTGGAAAGAGAAGTGTGACAAGTGTGCATGTACAGAGTGTTTCTTTTACGTATCAATTGAATTTTTTTCGGCACAATTCGCCTTGAGCTGTTTCCCGAAAATATAACTTTTTACCCGAACGAATGTGCAACACCCCTAAAATTACCAACGGTATTCTCGAAAAGTTTGACCTGAATTATTTGCCTTTTTGGTGGTAGAAATCAGATTAAATCCAGCTTTTGCATACGTCAAACTTGAACGCAAAGCACTTACGTGTTGAACAACAATGCTTTGAAAACTGACACATAGCGACATAGTCCATTTGCCAGGATACACGTTTCGCAAATTAGTCCGGGCCAGTTCCCAGAAGTTTATAACCGGGGCAAAAGTATTCGCTTTGTTGCGCTCTTCCGTACACTGTTGTAAGAGCAGCAAAAAATCAAAAATAGCAACTAACATGGGCACTAACAAACACTTTACTAGAAAAACGTGATACCTCATCGAGTGATGATTTGCAGCTTGAAATTAATAATAATAATAGTATACGTGTACAGTGTTGCCTCCTTGCCGTACGTCACTATGTGCTAGCGACCGTTTTCTGGGGCCCATTATTGAGTGTGTAAGTCACCCCCTGCGATATTATCCGTGTATATATAAAACATTGATCAGGCAGGGGACATAGTCCTTCAATAGTTTTAGGTAACCAGTCCACTATAGCCACCCAAACCCATAGCCCAATATGTTTTGTTTCCATGTTCTGCAATAGTCCTACACCATCCGGGGGTTGTCCTTGGGTGTACTTGCATAGTGTATACAGGGTTAATCGACGGTTGGTGCCTCATCCCATTTAAAATTGTCTAAGGGGCCTCTGCGAGTTGGCTTCGGCCCCTCGTACGCCTTCCAAAAGACCGGGACCCCATGGTCCCGAGATATATAAACATATACAAAATAACAATAGGTATTTGCAGCTTTAAATAAGTAAGACTGCCTCGTTGATCTAATGATCGCAAGCGTTACTGCTGAGTATGAGGGTTCGATTCCCGCGTCGTGCAAAATGTTATTGTCTTTTACAACTGGAATTTCTCAATAGCAGTGCGGAGTTTTGTCCGGTTGGTGGCAATAGATTCGTTCCCTATTACATGGGACTTAAACATAACTGGTGGAATGTGGGTGTTCTATAAGTGCACGCCTGCTCAACGAATATTATATTGGTACAACGAATATAATATTATATTTACAAGGAATATTATATTGTTTTAATGTGTTTTATGTAAGCACTTTCTGTCACAACGCGCAGTTCCATGTTACTATGCGTTCTATCGTTGTTCCATGTTGCTATCGTCACATGCGTTTCACACTCATGTCAAGTGATGGAGTGTGATGTTTCAAAATGTAGTCATCTTATGCCGAGATCCGACGATCGGCAATTTTGCGGACGGACACCGACGAGCCCGGATGACCCCCCCCGGATACCTCTATCGCAGACATCGGTGCGCGGTGCGTGGCAGTCTGTGGTCTTCTGCCATGCGTGTCCGGGTGCAATGTTGTCGATCGTCGGATTTCACCATTAGAATCCTTTTTCAAAGAGTCAGCCCCAAAAAGATGTCGGTACCTTACGTCAACAAGAATTCAGTAGCATAGAACAACTTACATATCAATTTTTTTATTTTTTTTATTTAATACATTATTATGTTTGCTGGGATTAAAACTCATCCATCATAACTTTATTCATATTCTTTCATTCATTTTTTAACTTAATAATGCAACGCATGTTATGCTCCGAAAGCCAAAGTTTAACTTTACAGACTTCGAGATGAATAGAAATTTGAGCAAATAGTTTTAATCAAACAAAACACATGCGAGTCGGTAAGTAGAGTTCGTTGTTTGCTATTCTGACAGAGCTTGAGTTACTGAATTTGAAATACAATGATTTATTTAGTTTGAACGAAGTCTGTGGCGTTGATTTTGAGAGTAGTGAACGTCATGATGAGTTAAAGGCTCTTACATGCTGGGACGTGTGGTCGCGCGACGCGACGCCGCCGCATTGTTCGCCGTGAGAAATTGTTTTGTTAAAATTCGCGTCGCGCGACGAATCGTCCCAGTATGTAAGAGCCTTAAGGCGATTATTGAACTCGGAACCGACTTTAGCAATAGGAATGAACACAAAATTAGAGAGTCGATAACTCTATAACATGGAGTTAAGGGTCTGCGCCCACTGGGGAAGCAATGACACGGCATCACCAGGCATACCGCTGCTTTTTTTTGTTCCTACGATGAAATTTCATTTTTATTGTCATACTAATAATTTATATTCCTATTCGTCGCCACGGCGCATAAAAATCCATTCCCGTGGCACGATCGCCAGTGGGCGCAGGCCCTAAATGAGATCTAAGCTTCAGAATTGCTAATAATCATTAATTTATAACAATTGAAATACAGTAAAATTTTCCCAAAATCCCTACTACGTACGTGTTTATGCAAAGTTTCAAAACCGAAACCAGAACAAAAGCGTGTTACGTATGCGAACTTTCTCAGTAATGTAAAACAATTTCGTTTCGGTCCAGTACTTTTCTTGCAAGAACAAAAGTTATGCTTCGAAATCTTATAAATACATCTTGGATATTTTCCACATGTTTTTTCAGTTGCTGGATTTTAGTGAAAATTGGTTTCAATTAGGACTGTACCGACTGACCGATATTAGAACACCATAAAATACTCCTTGGTTGCGTCTCTGCGCAGTTTTACCGCGTTGATTCTCGCTGAAACATCCAAGAGTGTCAGTCGCCCGCGCGTTCCCGTCGAAGTTGCACGCGTATCCCGTATTCCGAAATACTGGATGAATCAACCGCGTATTTTACGTGAACGTATTTTAAACTTCAGTGTTAAAATGTGAAACTTTAATACGTGATTTGTTTGATGATGTGTCACGTTCATTAGTGCGGTGTCGTTCCCCATGAATTTTGGTTTTGAATGCAAATTAATTAAATACTGGCTGGATTACCGTAATTAATTTCTGCGGTGGAAGGTACGTTGATTGTGTTTTAGTTGAATATTTGGTTATGAAGTTGTGATAGTAGCGTTAATTAGGATGAAACTAATTTTAGAATAAATTAAATTCCCCCATTGTAACTGTGCCAGCTTATCTGATGGCTAACCTAACCGTAAGGGACTGAGGCGCCCTTTCCCTTTGATTCAAAAGATCCAAGTTATTTTTAGATAATGTCATCTGGGCGTCCGAAGATGATATTTCCTGGAAATGATGAAGGCAATCAGTCAAATCTATAAAGAGATAATTAGATTGGACACTACCTAAGTAATCTTTTGCAAATATAATTATTTTCAGGGCAGGGATTAGACTAACGAGTACCTACGTTAATCTAAATTGAAGCAGATTATTATATATAACTCGTTACGATAATAAAACGTCCTCATATTATATATTTCTATTTATAATTCTCATATAAGGACTCTTTCAAGAATTCCGGTGCGCTTGAACGCACAATTGTTCGGTCAGAGCCGAAGCTAGTAATTTTGCGTAACTTGTCAAGCGTGTTAAATTGCCCGACCTACATAAAACGTTGCTTTATTTACATGCAAATACACACATAGAAGCTCGTTCAATATTTTATCTCGCGTATTTTTGTGAGAAAATAATGTTCTATTGTTTGTCGTGCAAAACCGGCACGCTTGTTTCGGGCTACGGGTGTTAACAAGAATTCGATTTTAGAATTCGAAGCAATCTTATTTGAAATTTTAAATTTTAGATCTTTGTTTTTTTAGAATAGATGCTCTTATCCACACTTCCATATCAAATAATATAAATGTGAAAGTAAATCTGTATGTCTGTGACCTTTTCACGCCTAAACAGATTGCTATGAAATTAAATATTAAAAAAAAGGAAATACACAAAATACACGAAGAGGAAGTCGCGGGCTAGTCTTGACATAAAACTAGTATGAATCGATTATGAATTTCGATTTAAAACTAGATTAGTACCTGCATCGTACGAAAACTGTCAGCTTCGAATCGAGATTTGATTTTGAATTTAAATAGGATTTAGCTTAAGCTTTCGATACGTGTCTGACTTTCTTAATCGTATAGACTAGATGGCTATTTTTTAATGTCTTTATGTTTCAGTTTTTTGTGTAGGGGTTTCTGACCACAATTTTTATATTATGAAGTTTTGTTAACTAGCAGTTTTCGGTTTGCTCACTTGCTCACCCTATAATGAAAACTCCGGAGTTGGAAAATACGAAGGTACAGCAGTGACGTTTGTGACAAGTTTACTAAATCGAAAGATATCGTTTAAAGAGATAATTGAAAAAAAAAACTAAGGTAAAGGTTGATAGATAGGATGGATTGTGTAGAACATGTTATGGCTTGAAAGGGGTTGAACAGAGATACTAAGGTTGATAGTTGATATAAAAGAATAGCATTATGCTGCGCTGACTCTTATGAAATTGGGTTCAGGGCAAGAAGGCGGTAGTTCAATTATATGCATACTATATCAATATTTATACTTATTATAAATTAAAGTCGCTTTTCGTGTTTGTTTGTATGTCCACGTTGTTCTTCTAAACCGCGCAAAAGATTTTGATGAGGTTTTCACCATATCGTTTAGAAAATTTATTCCGGAAGGTTTATGTGTTTAATACGTTACTATTTAAGTTACATATAAATAATAAATCTCCATATTTTGTCAAGTCGTAAAAGGCGGGCGAAGCAGGAGCGGGTCACTAGGTCCTAACTATATCTAAATATATATCTAAATATATATATGTCAAAGGTGACTGACTGACTGACATAGTGATCTATCAACGCACAGCCCAAACCACTGGACGAATCGGGCTGAAATTTGACATGCAGGTAGATGTTATGACGTAGGCATCCGCTAAGAAAGGATTTTGATTAATTTTACCCCTAAGGGGATAAAATAAGGGATGAAACTTTGTCAATTTTAAACCGATCGGAAAGGACATAGGCTACTTTTTATCGACATACCACGCGGGCGAAGCCGCGGGTGGAAGCTAGTAATATTATAAATGAGAAAGTAAGTTTGTTTGTGACGCTTTACCGCTAAATCAGCTGAACGGATTTGGATAAAATTTGGCCCAGGGACAGGGTAGACCATAACCCGGAATAGGACATAGGATATTTTTCTCTCGATATGCCCACGGTATCGTGACTTACGCGGGTGAAACCGCGGGGCGCAGTTAGTATATTATAAATTAAAATAGTTTTTGGCGTGTGTCTGTATGACCGTGTTGTTCTTCTTAACTACGCAACGGATTTTGATGTGGTTTTCACAATCATGTAGAGAATTTACTCCGAAAGGTTATAATAACACATTTGTATTAAACTTGCCTATTTGAAATAAAGTAATCCCGATGTTTTGTCAAGTCAGTAAACGTAATGGAGTGCGTAGCACGACTGGGTCAAGTTTTACCTATAAATTAAAGTCAAATTCAAAGTCAAAGTCAAATAATAAATATATATCTATCTGATGCCCGCGACTTCGCCCGCGTGGATGTCGGTTATTATATACTAAAACTTTACTCGAGAATCACTCCATCCATTGGCAAAACAGCATGAACATCGGTGCAGTGGTTTTTGAGTTTATCGCGTATAGGACGACAGATAGACGCGGCGTGGGACTTTGTTTTATAATATGTAAGGATAATATTTCAATTAGGCACATAAAATGCACTTTTGAACGTCAAAAATAATGGTTATGGCTTGTGGTAGAGCTACTTGTGGTTTTGTTAACAATAGTACAGACAGTCAAATCTATTTCTGACGTCAAAAAATTTGCTAGGTACAGGCAATAACATAGTCGTACTTGGCGTGTGTTTCCGGTATATCTAGAAATGATAGATGGCAATAAAGTAACTAATAAAACCCGGCCTAAACAAATGAGCAGTACTTCTGCAACATACTGGAATTACCACAACAAAAAAGGGCGCGTTCCAAAAAAATTTCAAAGAAACGTTCATAAATACTCAGAGGCCCTAGTGTGAGTTTCTTTTAACCATCTCGACTTTACGCATCGAACGCGTTCGGCGCTCCGATTGGCCCTTCACCAGTGAAGGTCAGTGAAGCGCCAATCCGAGCGACGAACGCGGTCGATGCGTAAAGTCGAGATGGCTAAAAGAAACTCGCACTAAGGCCTCTGAAGAGAAAACCGGCTTAAGAAGCTAAAAGGAGATCAAGGAGTTAATTAAGTTATTGACAAATCCTAACGTTATTCTAATCATGAATCGATAGAACTTTTCACTTTGTACATCATAAAAATTATAGATGTTGGGACTTAAACAGTATTCTTCATTACGGCAAAGTAGCAACAGTATAATCCAATGGTTTTACCTTCACATAATAATACATTTTTATCTGAGACACAATAAAACTCAGCGTCACCTGTAAGAAGTTATTTCACTTTTTTATTTCACTTTTTACAACTCCTTTATAATTTCATTTCACACGAGCCAGCAGGGCTGTCTCATCATGAAAATTATCCGTTATCTTACGAGACGGGAGAAATGGGAGAGCAGGAATTTTATAATTTTCATAGGCGTAAAAGGATAGGATTCTTTATCTATGAGGATAAGCAGCATTGTCACTGAAGATTTTAATGAAAATGATTTTAGTTTTATAGCTGATGGATTTAAAAGGGGATGTTAGGAAACAAATGAAATGAAACGACAACAGCGGGCCTAAAACGGCCACATTACCAATTCCTCTATAAGCAATTCATTTCCTGAATTTCCAGCTGTCATTATCTATACTATGAAAAGACTAAGAAGAATATAACTATAAAAAGTTTAACAAAATCAGCCTTAATGGTTCCATTGCTGGGAAACAGGCCTTTTCTCTGATAGTGGGCCGTAATAATTTACCACGCGCGCCCAGTGCGAGTTGGTGGATGTTTCAAAAGTTTTCGAATTTTTGGTAGGAAATGCTAGTTTTAAACGATGTTTTCCTACACTATTTTAAGACCATTGATGATAAAATAATGTACACAGATTAAAGTGCCAAACTAGGGTTACCTAAGACCGGTTATAACTCGTAAGCCGCGGAAGTTTCCACTGGGCTACCACTCTGCTCTCGTAAATAAAAATATCATAATTGACTCCGTCACTGTTATTTACTTAACAGGTAGTGGTATTCGAATTTGTGTGGGGTAGGTACATACTACAACTAAAAAGTAAAAAATAAAAACCTACCCCACAGAAATTCGAAAACCACTACCTGTTAAATAAATAACAGCGACGGAGTCAATTAAGATATCGTCTACATAGACTAAGTAGGAAAAATACGTAATTATTGAAGCTAACTCAAAAACTACTCGAGCAAAGTTAGTAAAATTTATATGGGACCACCTATGAAGCATGACCTACCAAAAAAAAGAATCTTCAAAATCGGTTCATAATTAGCGAAGTAATCGCGTAACAAACACACAAAAAAAAAACATACAGACGAATTGAGAACCTTTTTGAAGAAGTCGCTTAAAAATATGGAGTACCATAATGTCTGGATCACGGTTTAAGTTGTTAAAGAAGTGGACAACACACCTGTTATCTGCCATCATCATAGCCTTTGCCCAACTATGTTGGGGTCGGCTATTATCTGACATAACACATAAACAACCCCTGATCCGGTCCTTGCGTGATATATAGTACCGGTTTCTTATTATTAAGTTTCTATTTTACGCCCCGTCAACCTTTGTCCCATGCGAAACCCTTAAGAGTACTTACCATGGTTATTGTCATACTCGTTGTCAGTGGTGACAATATTATATTATGAGGAAATAATTCCTGTGTATTTATCCTCATCACTTTCGACACAAGACAGGTTTTGGCAGACATTGTGCTCTTATTAATAAACAGTATCAATATCATAAGTTACGTTTATTATGTTTAGAATTTGGTGATTGAATTATCCTTACATTTATTATAAAACAAAGTCTTCCGCCGCGTCTGTCTGTCGTCCTGTACGCGATAAACTCAAAAACTACTACATCGATTTTCATACTGTTTTCACCAATAGATAGAGTGGCTCTCGAGTAAGGTTTTAGTGTAAAATAACCGACATCTACGCGGGCGAAGTCGCGGAAATCAGCGAGTTTATAATAAAATCGCCGTTTATTGTAAATTTGATCCTTGCAAAGTTATTGCTTTCGAACGTAACACGTAATAACTCAACTAACTTGCAAATCAAGGAGTTTATAGTTGCGTAGTTTATAATGTTAATATGGCTCTTTGATAAATATTCTGAGACGAGTCGATTGAACTTTCCAATGTTCAATTTAGGTAAAGGCAAATTACGCAATCATTCACTTCACTTGATTCACTCAAAATGTTGGTTCCAGGGTGACAAATAAAAAGAGCTTTACACTCATTTGTTTTTCGATGTCCAATCACTTAAAAGCTTTGCGAACAATACTTCTGAATAAAACAATCTGTAACTGAATCGCGATAATTATATCTGAGAAGACGAGTTTAATCGTGGATTTGTTCACTGAACTGTGGTTAAGCTATTGTCAATCGGGCTTGTAATTGGATGGGTGGTTTGTGGTTTCCCGTCTTATTACGTGCGTGAAGATTTCTCATTTTCTCCATTTTATAGCGGTAATATATTTTCTTGGAACTAAGTTATTTCGCCGATTCTTGACATTTTGAATAAAATGAAGCTAATAAATTAGGAAGATAACAATTGATTCGGGATGTCAAGATTTGAATCTGACTAAAATAATTAATTTGCTATGCCTGAAAATTTCTAAATTAAACTTATTACCTGAGACACTAGACCTTTACCTGCTGTGAATACTAAACAGTGAATAAAGACGTGTCCGTGGAATATTTCAAAATCATGATATTCTGCCTTACCCATATTTCTTTCAGAGGCAGTAGGCAACGTCTATTAAATGCGTAGAGATTGAAAATAAGCTTATTAAAATCAGACAAAGGCGGCCCTTTGATATTTAGCAGTGAGGTATTTGGAATAATCAGCACCTCTGAAGAATGATCAAAGGATCCTTTAAAGAACCTACTTGTAAAACCTTCCTTTTTGGAAAATCTCATTAGAAGATACAAACAAGGTTCACCGACCGAGACTGAAACGGTTTGCTAAGACACTGAACTTGATGACTGATGTACCTATGCTGGGTATCCTTATCTTAACATCTTTATATAGGTATAGTAAACTGCATCGGCGTTGTGTTTGTGCATTTGTAACTTGTAAATCGAGAATAACTTCGGTATTTTCAATCTTTAGATAATTATGGTCTAGATTTGACTAGATATTTTGTAATGACGTTGAGTTAGTTAGTTAGTGTGTTTAAAAATTACATTGTCTGTCTCTCAGACCAAATAATAAAAACCGGCCAAGTGTGAGTTGGACTCGCGCACGAAGGGTTCCGTACCATTATCAATAAAAACGGCGAAAAAATCACGTTTGTTGTATGGGAGCCTCCTTATATATTTATTTTATTCTGTTTTTTAGTATTTGTTGTTATAGCGGCAACAGAAATGCATCACCTGTGAAAATTTCAACTGTCTAACTATCACAGTTCATGAGATACAGCCTGATGACAGACGGATAGACAGACAGACGGACGGACAACAGAGCCTTAGTAATAGGGTCCCGTTTTACCCTTTGGGTACGGAACCCTAGAAACCAAGACAGACCGCTGCGAACAATGCAGTGAAGCATGCCAAAACTACACCTCCGTTCTGTGCATACACGCTCACACGCACACGTTTACAACCCTTTACAATCAAACAACATCTCATTGAGTGCTGTCATGTTTACGAAACCGGCCTCACGTCACTGTTGACAGCGCTCTGTCTTGGTTTTGTATTTGGTCTGAGGTCTGTCTATACACCATGTATCAGAAATGTGTGGTAATGTCCAGCTTTAGTTGTCCCATACATTGCATTTTTTTCCCCATTTTTTTTTTTACACATATTGAGTTTTTGTATGGAACAGCTGATTTTTTTTTTTCGTGATTACGATTTTGGCCCCATGGAGAAAGTTGTTCAGTTTAATGGCTTGTACCACACCCTTAAATACTATTTATTTGTCTAATTTAAAGTTTTGTTACGTTCGGTACCATGCAATGGCACTATTGATATGGCACAGTTAGTATGTATACATATTCGAGAGCTCCATATGGAAGCTGAATTGGCACCGTTTGTGACAGACTGGGTGTTCGAGTAATGTATGTTGTTTTGTTATGTAGTTCAATAGTGTGAAGGAAGCGGTTTTCATGACTTGAATTATTGTATAAGTTTTTGAGAACAACGTCTATTATTAGGCTTTTATGCTGTTGAAGTTACGGATTGGTTTATTTTATGGACTTTTTTTTCATCTCAGCATTATCTGCCTAGACTTTCCCCACTATGGGTTCGGCTTCCAGTCTAACCGGATGCAGCTGAATACTAGTATTTTACATTGAAAGACAGCCTATCTGACCTCCACAACTTAGTTACTGGGTAGTTACTAAGATATCCCTGTGTAAGTCTGGTTGTCAGAGTTTCGTGCTTTCCGAGGCATAAGTAAGGAGGGGCGATAAGTAATGGATGGTCTCCCATCCACGGACAGACCTCAGAAGACATAGATTTACCTTTGATCGACCCGTGTGGTTGTTGTTATTTAGCCACTTGGCACAACACAAAACAAAAAATGTATTGAAGGTATTAAGACGCTTTCTCATTTATAAGTCTTCAACTTCAGTCAATACAGTCTTCAGTCGCAAATCTGTAAAGATAGTGGTAAATAAATAAATAAATAAATAAATAAATAAATAAATAAATAAATAAATAAATAAATAAATAAATAAATAAATAAATAAATAAATAAATAAATAAATAAATAAATAAATAAATAAATAAATAAATAAATAAATAAATAAATAAATAAATAAATAAATAAACATTTCAAGTCTTGGCTAACGGGACACAATTAATTATCTATTGTGACGTTATCCCAAGGGCAGTCATAGATTACAATAAATGCGTTTAAATCTTCTTACAGTTCGCTTACTGACTACCTCCCTGGTCTAATGGTCGCAAGCGCTACTACTGAGCATGAGGTCGTGGGTTCGATTCCCAGATCAGGAAAAGTGTTATTGGGTTTTCCTATCAGGTATTTCTCAATAGCAGCCCGGAGTCTGGATATGTGCCCGGTTGATGGCAATAGGCTCGCCTCCTATTACATGGGACTTCCATAATTAATTGATTATGTACATCTTAAGGTGCACATCTGACAGTTTGCTTACTCAACTCAGGCTAGGTTCTATATCCACTGCAATAGAAACTCGTGCCGTATACATACACATGCTTCTATGCAGTTTTAAGGAGTAAAATTGTAACTCCCCATCGTACGAGCCGAGAATCAATGCCTTAGCCATATTTCATGAGTTGGCTGGATTTAAGCGTTTCGCTAGGTTTTATGGATCAGAAACTATAAATTTCAATGAAGCTGGTTTAAAGGATTATTTTACAGTTTATGGATTATATGGGGCAATGACCAAGTCTGATCATATTGCATTTTATCTCCATAACGTATATAAACGTTGCTTTTAACATAAAGATACATTAAAATATGGTTGACCAGACTTTATAAATCATGATTTACGTAAAGTTTATAAAAAAAACTAAAACCCAACTAAGACAAAAAGATGGGTTGTTGGGTTTTAGTTTTTATTACTTAAATATTTTTTTTGGTGTTATAATATATTTATTTTTGAAATGTGCTAATTAACCCCTTTCATTTGATATCTGTCATGGTATGAATAATTTTTTATTTTTTTTTAGAATTTAATGTAACTTCACATAGCCTATAACCCGCGGACGATCAAGAAGCTTCCAACGATACCACTGCGCCTGGCCAGGTGTCCTGCCCAAATAGATTGAAGTAGTATCTGATTGAATGAAAATCAACCATACAAACGATATGTGTAGGTATTAAAGATCGTTATAAGTAATAGAATCTTTATTTAAAATCTAAATAAACAGTATATCCGACATAAAGGATTTATGATTATAAATTAACTAGGAATGAAACCGTTTATTAAAAAATGCATCAGTACTCATAATGTTCTACGAAGCAGAATAAAAGTTGGTGTTTTATTTGAAACTGATAAATAACGTAGTATTTTCTCATAAATACCGATCCAATTTACGAAGGTAAATAAGATGGAGTATCAATGCGGATGTTTTTATAAGAGCTGTGTAAATTTTGCTTTTTGTTTCTTTAACTCAATGGATGTTGATCTTCCGGTATTGCTTATTTCATGAAACTTCTTATTTACTTTCTTTTTATTTACTACCAAGAACTGAATCACAAAGTTATGACAACAAACACAAACAAATATTTATAACCAACAAAATCCACAACAAATAGGTACACTCATTCTTTTATACGCTTCATTTATTCTGGATCCAGTTATGTAAAATTCTAAAACTTCTTTTTATCCTTCTGTTTTCATGCATTCTGCGTTCAGGAACTCCCAACTTCCGCCGGTCTTTTGTTCAAGCCAGTTCAATCTCGGTCTCTTTGGCCATTCCAAACGTTAGGAATAAGGAAAAACACAAATTCACCGCATTGCAAAAAAAAACGGTTGGTTTTGATTGTTTTACATTATTGGTAATCATTTAGTTGTAAAGAGGTTTTAATAGTCAAACTATGTTACTGGCACTTAATAAAGAGTTTTAAAAAAGAAAATTTTTTATTCCAAATTCGAAACTTTTGTTTAAAACAATAATAATCCCTTTTTCAGTTTGTGACTTTTACTAACTTTTTGCAGGTTTGCGGTTAAAAGGTTATTTATCCTGGCAACTAAAGCTAACTTCTCGTTATTTTATGTTTGTCGCATAATCCAGCCTTATTGTGACTTAAAACCTGTGTGTCGATTGTAATGGCAGAAAAAGCAATAAGCGCTAGTAAAATTGTAGCGCTGCTGGAAGAGGGGTGTAGCCAAAAAACGATATTCTTATTGATAATAAGAAATTACTAGTAATTTATGCTAATGACAAAGTAAAAATATTAATATTATCCATAAAAAAGTCAATACTGTTAAGGGGCCCGTTTTTTTCCAAAGGGGTGTATATACCTACCCTGTTTCTCGATTTCCGAAAAATATGGTATGAATCGCGAAACGGTTGTCAAATGTTTGGTCAAAAGTTGGTATTGAGTTTGGTTTTTTTAGGGTTCCGTACCCAAGGGTAAAACGGGACCCTATTACTAAGACTTCGCCGTCCGTCCGTCTATCTGCCCGTCTGTCCGTCTGTCACCAGGCTGTATCTCATAAACCATGATAGTCAGACAGTTGAAATTTTCACAGATGATGTATTTCTGTTGCCGTTATAACAAGAAATACTAAAAAACAGAATAAAATGAATATTTAGGGGGCTCCCATACAACAAACGTGAATTTTTTGGCGTTTTTATAGATAATGGTGCGGAACCCTTCGTGTGCGAGTTCGACTCGCACTTGGCCGGCTTTTTTGAATTGAGAAGCATAGTGACGCCATTATAATATAATGAAAATTAAAATGTATTTTGAAAAAAGAAGATGTGCAGTCTCAGTATTGAAAAGTGGAATCTTTTTACCGGTCCTTATCAAGAAATGCATGGAGGAGCTCGTGGCTAAGTAATAACAGCCGCACGGGTCGATTCATCAGGTTAAGCTACGCTTGCCGGGGTTGGTCCGTGGATGGGTGGCCATCTTTACATAACGAGACTCCTCCGTGCCTCGGAAAGTACGTTAAACCGTTGGTCCCGGCTGTCATTTGTGTATCTTTGACAGTCGTTACGGGTCAGAAGCCCGAAAGTCTGACAACCAGTCTTGCCAAGGGGTATCGTATTACCCAGTTACTGGGTTGTGGAGGTCAGATAGGCAGTCGCTCCATGTAAAATACTGGTATTCAGCTGCATCCGGTTAGACTGGAAGCCGACCCCAACATGTTTGGGAAAAGGCTAGGCAGATGATGATCAAGAAATGCATGGTAATGAGGTACTTGAAAATATCTCAAGGAAGATTTGCATGTTACCTTGCAAGAATTGTAAGTCAAATGAGGCAAGCGTTTTTCTCGGGGCTTGAAACTGTATCTTTCTTTGAGTTTTAAGTATCAATATTTACAATAAAATCTTTTTACTGCTTCACTACATTTATATTTAAACTTCACTGATTAAATGCATAACTGTTCTCTTGGAATTTTATAACAAAGCAAGTACATACCTATAAGCTTTTATATTATTCTTATTAAAATTCACAAGGGGAAAGCTAACATTAAAATATGAACGTGTAGTATCAAAAGGCTTAAAACCCTTCCACAACTTTCCTTATTTTTCATTCCATGAATAATACTGGACATTCCAGCCACAAAGAATTCCAGCACTAATTCAATTAATTCACATTCCTTTGTCTTTACTAGAGTCTTGTATAATCCCCATGCATAAAACAAAAATCAGAACGTTCCTCAGAAACGCGACATTAATTTCTTCTTCCCCAGAAAAAAATAAAGTAAAAAAGATACGCGTATTTTAGGGTTCAGTCGGCGAATTCAACTTTTTCCATGTTTTTAATACAATATCTGGATGAATTCATCAGAAAATACGTTCCAATTATATTTTCATTCTGCTTCGTTTAAAATAACAACGCGATATTATTATATTCATATATGGAGAATGGGGCTGTGAATAAAAATAAAAGCATTGATTCCCATCTGTTATTTCTTTACCTACTTCAAACAGTTTGGTAGATAGTAAGTTGAATAAAATACAGATATTATTATGAAAGCTATCGTATTTTTATATTCACGCTTGTGTCTTTACATTGAACGCTATGTAAAGACAGAAATTTAGCAATTCTAACTTAACTATATTATAAATGCGAAAGTGAGTCTGTTTGTTACGCTTTCATGCTAAAACGGCGTAACGGATTTAGATGAAATTTGGCACAGGGGTAGACCATGACCTGGAATAGGACATAGGATTTTTATCCCGATATCCCGATAGTAGGCAGTTATTCTTACATTTGAAAGAAAGTTAATTTCCAAATAATGTTACTGTTTCCAACCAGTTACAATAATTATTCCTTAGCGTATAGTGTGTCCCACTGCTGGGCAAAGGCCTCCCCTTTTTCCTTCCAAATCTCTCTATTTTGTGCGACCACGGCGAAGGTGGTATGACGATCGAATCATGTTTGCAGGGCCAACATGGCCAGAAATCACACAATAATTATTATTTGGTATTTATTTAGGTATTATTAAAATAATAATTATGCACTAAACTCGTGATATTAATTTATTTTTTGCGTAGGTACCCTTAGGCTGTTTGTCCAACGGTACCATCAACGGGACATCAACGAGACCGAGATGACGGCGCCGAAGTAGTAATACATACATTTGCTATCACCGCTTGTCCACCGCACAACACCGCAGGGACGTCACGTTCGGTTCGAACTCGTTTCTCGTTGACGTCTCGTTGACGGTGGCGGTGGACAAACTGTTCTAAGAAGTAACAGTTTATAACTTGAAACACTTATATGAATTTCTAACTAAAACAGGTTTTTAATTAAAACTTGTTTATGCTTGCTATCAAAAATATGCTCCGCAAAAGAATTTCTGCAGGGTCAACTCATTTGCTCTAGTACCACTGAATTCCACCAACTCAAGGGCTACAAAAAATTGAGCCGAGCTAAATAAAGATCCAAAAATACACCGAATACTTACGGAATACGGAACCCGCTGTGTTTACGAAACACACTCTGCAATAAAACTCATCAGAATAAATGAAGGCAATCGCAGGAGCGACTCACTTTACGAACGAAATGGTTTAACGTTGGTCACAAGGAATGACTTTTTATATGTAAAGGAATTGGGTTTAATTTAAGGACATGATTTTGTTTTGTTTTCTGTAGGATGGGCTATTTTTATATTAGAACTAGCCTGTATTATCCCCCTTTTCATCCATATGGGCAAATACTCCCGTAACGACAGTAAGAATAGTGCAGAAATCGTGAAAGATAGAAAGTATGATTAGTTTTTAATATATTGTAAACATAACACATCGTAGATAGTGATATTTCTGCCCAATAATAAAACTATTTGTCGGTGAATGTTTTAAGAAATCGTTACCCATCGGTATATAAAATATAAATATATATAATTATAATAATCAACTATAAAAAATCCTCAAAAATATGACTCATAATTTTCAAATAACTTTGTTCAGGGAAAAAATCTTGGCTTCTAACATGTAATCTGTATTTTATGATGCAAAATGAACCTGTCTAAATATTGCTACACTTTAATAATGTTACATTGTTGATCATATTATATAATCCTGTATACTAAGGAATTGGGAGTTGAACTTAAGGCCTCTTCGCCTTTGTTTTGTTTATATTAAAGTTTATGCCCTGTTTATACTGTAGGGGAGTGTGTATAGTGGTTCGCAAGACGTGTCCTGAATAATAAGTGCTATATCAATTAGAAAATGTTGTTGGCTTAAGGATTTCGTTTTGTTAGGCGAGTGTGTGGGATTAGTAACTAACCCGAAGTTATGAAAAACAGGCAAATATTGAAAAAAGAAGACAGATTTTAATTGCAAACAAAATGGAAAAACGAAGTTATGAAAAACAGGGAAACATGAAAAAAAGAAGACATATTTTAATTTTAAAGAAAATGGAACTGTATTTTTATTAAAGCTACAAATTGATTAAGTGACAAACAACATTTTTATTAGAAACTAGCTTCCGCCAGCGGCTTTGCCCGCGTGATATCTTTATAAATTACATAAAATTGTGTATGAAATTATGTAGCTGTTGCTATGTGAAAATATGGTTTAGACTTTGCTGTCGGATCGAAAGCATGGTTTGCAGAGAACTTTCGCAACACTCAGGATTTTTTTCTACAGTAATATTGTATAGAGAAAAGATTTGTACTTTTTGTTTAGATGAAAAACTCAAAAACGACTGGACCCATTTTATTACCGACTTCAAAATAGGAGGAGGTACTATGTTCGGATGATTGTTTTTTTTTTTTTTTTATTTATGTTCACCGATTACTCCGCCGTTTGTTAACCGATTTAAAAAAAATCTTTTTTTGTTCAAAAGCTTATACTTCTGAGGTGGTCCCATTGTCACCAAGTCAGGATCTGATGATGGGATCCTAGAGAAATCGAGGGGAACTTTCAAAAATCGTAAGGGCAACTAGTGCATACCTTAATTTATTCATTAAGTATTTTACAGCACTACAGTTTTATGAAGGTCTGGAGTCGATCTGAAGATGGAGCCGAAAGACAGTCAAGGGAACTCCTCAATGGTTTACAGCAGATACCTCGTGTTTGGGCTTGATTAATTTGTATTGATAAAAACTTTACACTTTGATGGGTTGTGACTGTCGTTAGGGGTCTGATGATGAAGACGAAAGACAGTTGAGGGAACTCCTCAGTGGTTTACAGCAGATATCTTGTGTTTGGGCTTGATTAATTTGTATTGATAAAAAAACCTTATACTCGGATGGGTTGTGACTGTCGTTAAGGGTCTGATGATGAAGACGAAGGACGATTAACGGAACTCCTCAACGGTTCACAGTAATTACCCTGTGTTTGGACTTAATTCATTTATATTGATAAGAACTTTGCAACCATATAGGTTGTAAGTGACATTACAGATCTGATTATGGTCACCTTATAATATGATGATGAGGGGGAACTTTACAGTGTAAGCAAATGTATAGTGTTCATCCTTATATTCTTGAGAAGGCACGGGAGTCTCATTAGCCAGCCGGTTTCATATAACATCTAAACGATACTTGCGCTGTTCAGACGACTCGCCACTTAATCGTTTTTGAATAAAATTGAGTCGGCAGATCTTATCATTTGGCGACTTCTGCGACAAATGAGAATGCATGTAATTTCTCATCTGAGATAACCTAGCATGAAGAGCTAACGGTGATTCTTGGGAACCGGACATATAGCACTCCGTTTGCGATTCTTAGATAGGCGTTCTTTTTCAGCAGTATTAGTCTCTTTAATTCTGTTTTTCTTCATGCGGGCGGCTCCTTTAGTTGGTCTACCCATGGTGATTACAAAAATAAAATTACACAAAAAATGGGAAAATAATAAAACTTAAAAAAAAAAATTACCGACTTAAAAAAAAACAAAACAAAAAAGGACTACTGTACTAAAATCAAACGACAAAAGTACTTCTTTAATAATAAGAGAAAAATAAAAAAATAACTTTAATTTCGGAAGTCGGTGGCCAAAAACTAAAATTAAAAGCAAAGACACCGACTTCCGAAATTAAAGTTATTTTTTTATTTTTATATTTTTCTCTAATTATTAAAGAAGTACTTTTGTCGTTTGGTTTTAGTACAGTAGTCCTTTTTTGTTTTGTTTTTTTTGAAGTCGGTCAATTTTTTTTTTTTAAGTTTTATAATTTCTTTCATCTGTAGAATGCTATATCATATATGAAGCAAGTTTCTTATTAACCTGTATGACAGCGGACGGGCCGCGTGCGGACCAAAAACTATTGTAGTTAATTAGAACGTCCTTGAAAAATTAAAAATGTTATTTGTCACTTAATCAAATTGTAGCTTTAATAAAAATACAGTTCCATTTTCTTTTAATTTAAAGTCTGTCTTCTTTTTTACATATTTCCCTGTTTTTCATAACTCCATTATTGCTCCGAAGTACCATCCAAAAGATCACAAAGAGTCTTCAATTATGCACTGTAGATAGGCACAGTCAAGGAAATTAATTGTTAAGTAAATTGACACCCTACGTGAACTTGCCGTGTTGTAGCCATTTTATACAACTGTCACAATGACAGTTCTGATATGAATATACACAACTGTCAACACACAATACAATTATAGTGTACAATTTAAGATTACACATTCATAACTTAACCTGTATGACCGCGGACGGGCCGCACGCGGACCAAAAACTATTGTAGTTAAATTACCTATATCATTTTCCTAACCCTTTGGGGATCACAGACGTGATGTTATGCTAAATTATGTTATATCATTTAATTTAAGACTTTAAACAATTACCTGCCCGGACTTTACCTGCTGGAATAAGTATACTTCTGTTATTATTACTTACGTCACCAGCGTCTGTAATAAAATTAATAATTAACCCTACATAATCCACCCGTGCTCCTCTAATCTACCTTCATTAATGAATTTTATTTTCATGGGATTTAATATTTTACGAGATGAGGGTGCATAAATAATGAAGATTGCCGAAGTGCTTCGGAAATTCCGACACTAACATTTGAAACTGTGGAAAGTATAATCTAATATTTTTAAGGAGGTAATCTAATAGGTAATTTTATTGAGAATACGGTGGCGTTCGTCTTTGAAGCCTTGTAGATAGAGTATTGGAGAATTAACCTCAAAAGTATTATTTTTAGTTTACGGTGAATTGGGCTTTAGTATCGAAGCGTTACGTATCAAAATAAACAAGTGGGTAGGCAGATATACGAGTAATAAAACCTGTATGCCATTCATGTCTTATGAAATCTAATCTGCAAGACATGGAGATCCGTTTCTTGCTAGTCTAACTGCATGATGTTGCTGATTTTTTTAAATATCTATGAAAATAATAGATGGCATGGCCCACTTTCTTTTTGTTCTTTTATATTGTAAGCATAGTGCTTGTGAAAAAAAAAACAAGTCACTTTTATTTGAAGGTAATTTAAGTAAACACAACCATTTTAAATACTGCTTGCCCCAAAATTTTCCACATCAAGAACCATACTTAAGACAGAATAGAATTAACATAAAACTATTCCAGGTCTGTTTAAAACTAGGCTAGCTCCATTAAAGACTACAACTTTCTCGAAACATTTGTGAAGTTAACTGCCTGAAACCGAATTGTTCTTTTAATACGCTGCAGAATCACCCTCTTTTGTTCTTACACTAAATCAGATAGTAATAATACACATACACAGACAATTTCGGGAACATATGTTTGTAAAGGTGGGTTATTCTGCAAAATTTAGTTTTTCATATTTTATTTTCATATAATAATATTGTTCAGAAGTGTTTGTATCGGGCCAGACGTTAAGACGCACCTCACATTTTAAGACGGACAAAAGTCAAGAAATGGAGGTCAATTTCTGGATTTTTTTGGATATTTTACTTGGTTTCTATAAATACGGAAACGCTAATGATCTAAACTCCTGATTACGTTACGAAATGAATGAATGAATGAAATGCACCGACCCCAGCGTGGTTTGACCAGACAAGATTAATTGAATGAGCCCAAAGATTTGCACTAGCCCCTGCAACCTCATGTTTCATGGTGTAACAGAGACCATTGCATATCAAGGAGTAGACCGAGCGGCGTAGAAATGAAAAGAAAAACTAAAAAAAAAAACGCTGTATCTAAAATCAATTGCCGTGCGTTAGTCTCGCATGAACTCGAAAATCGCTCAACCGATTGTGATGAAACTTTGGCAAGTTGTTGCGTGCGCAACGGAGAAGAATTCAAAAAAAAAAACATGGCATTGCGACGCGTGGTCAAATTCGCGTTTATATTCGACGCAAACCCACCGGAAATTGTGGCACTTTACATGATAATATGCAATTTATATTAATATTATACATAATAGTTGAGGTATTAGAAATTTTTAATCTTAACCCGAAAAGTCCAGTGCCAAAAATGGTCCTCGTATAACCACTAAAACGAACGGGACCATCAAGTTCTTTTTCCCCAAGAATTCAGATACCTACTACGGTAGTCACAGGGTTAAATTTATTAATCTTATTTATATTTCCATTTCCAACGCTTTGCCTTAACTTTATCGAGTTTCCAGTAAAAGTATTCGCTGCAACTAGACTGTATTGTGATCGCTATCTGCTTTTTAAATCTTCGCTCTTGCCTACAGCTGCCAAGAACGGTCGGATCCTCTTAGCTAGGAACTGTGTTTTATCTGTGGCGCTACACATTTCGAAATAAACTCGCTGTTTTATTGTTTTATGGATTGCTTTTTCGCTTTGAGCATCTTGTACAATGTACATGCATGAAAATTATAATCTCATTCTCTTAATTTAAATGAAAGGTGTCTGAGATGGGAAGATGTATAAAGTGCAGGTACGTGATTATAACTGTTTTAATTTCTCAATATATTTATGTAATATAATATATATATATATATATATACATATATCGCACCTTCGGTGCAACAAAGTCACAACAGCTCATTTTTTAATTTTACAGGAGTGGACTTTTAAATTTTTTTTCGCATTTATTTCCTCCTTTCTAGATTACTATTTATAGTAGGTTTGAAATCTTTATAAAATTAATAGTTTATTTTGTTTGTTTATTTTACGTTAAAAATCTTATATTGAATTATCAAAAAATCCTAATAAAAGACATAACAAAAAAAGTGTCCTGAATTGTGACTTTGTTGCACCGAAGGTACGATATATATAATATATATATATATATATATATATATATATATACATATATATATATATATATATATATATATATTATATATATATTATTATATTATATATATATAATAAAGACGTCTTTTTTAGAAATTAAAAATAATACGTAATGGTATAATCAAAAACTATTGAATTCATCCTAGGTCAAAATATGTCTGAATTTTAGATGAAAATTCTTCTTTACTTATGTTAAGTTACAGCATTCGGAAATTTCTATTCCAAGAAATAAAAGCGATATATTATTTGAAACGGTGCCAAAATAGGAAGTTGGAATAATCATGACGGATTACAAAAGTTATTCTGTGTAATGAGTTCCTCGATTTAGGTCTGAATGAATTGAAAGCGGAATGTAGTGAGACATGAAAAAAACAAAGCTTAAGGCAACGTAGGTATTAGATAAGCCTTAGTATCCAGGTCCTCGAAACATTCTTCCTTTTTTATAATCTAAGGGTCATTTTCTATATCTCTCTCTTCGTTGATTAGATACCTACTAGCCCTAAAAATTTCATATTACCTATAATATCTTGTATTATAGATATTATAATTTATTTATGTACTTGTACCTGTATTCTTACCTCCTTCCGTAAGAAAACTAGGATGTCCAAAACGTCAATAATTCTCGTACTAAAAAAATGCGTTTATTTATTTAAGGATTACCAACGAGATACATTACAATTATCTTTTACAATAATAAAACTAGTTCAATAAACATTATCCCGTAATGGAAACTCAATTACAGGTAACCACAGCTTACACATTATTGAGTACACATGCTCTGAATATATAACTAGAACTAAGAGTTATTATAAAAAAAAAAAAAAAAATATCATTAAATTCAAATTAACATTAAATATAAGATAAGATTGACATTATTAAAGATATACATTACATATTAAAATTTGTAAAAAATTTACTTGGTTTAATAGTTTAAAAATAGAAATTATACATTAAGTTTCATTAAAAAATAAATTTATTAAAAGTGATAAATTGATAAATTGCTTGCGTTCAAATTCAAGACGCAATCTCATCTCCAGCACAGTTAATTTCAAGATATTGTCAAATATGTAGGGACATCAGAAGATTGTTTGCCAGATTGAGTATGAGATTGGAAGGTGAATGTTCTTAAAAAAATAAAAATACGGGAATTGCCCATTTGGCATCAAAAATTCGAAGATATGACATCGTTCGTGCAAACTGGTGCGATATTTCAGCATTCACCATCATCACCGTCATTATGGTGATGATCTTTCTGAAGATCATTACCAGTAAGGTAACTCACCCGGCGTTTCATATCTGTTTTCAAAACACCTTTTTTTAGCCGCCTTTAAGCTGGTTCGAGCCGGCCCACATACTGTTTAAATGCCAGTAGTTGGCATTTGTTGCAAAATTCAGTGAAATTCTACATCAATGCAACGATGTCAGAATATGTTAGTATTTACTTGAAAATTGTATTATTGTGTCTTATCACAGTTGTTTACTGTTTAGTTGAAACATAAAACTCGCCAATTACGTAGAAATAATAATGAATTAAATTGTTAAATAACTTTTTTTTTTTAAAGCTTTCATTATTATACGTTTCGTAAGGCGTTCATGTTTCTTTTGTACACTAACCTAGTTTTCGTACCCATTATGGGCTTCCGTAACTTGATATTTTAAGTATACGGATAATGGATCAGTAATTTTCGCGTGAGAATTAGCAAGAGGTAGCCAAAAGTAACAAATTCACTATAAATGAGTTAAAAACAATCTTAAATCATTTGCTGTATGGAATTTATAAAAATCTACTTAATAAACGTAGTGCTGGCGCAGTAGTAATAATCGCGACTTACGAGTTGTAGGTCGTAGGTTCGAACTCACCACTGCTGTCAAAATGGTGAAGGAAAACATTGTGAGGAAACCAATGTCTTAGAACCAAAATTTTTAAGACATGTGTCATCTACCAACAAGCACTGCCCGCGTGGAGGATTACGGCCCATGGCACGAGAGTCACCGAGAAACCAAAATAAAAAGCAGTGTTGGATTTCAATTCTCGACACTGATTTAAATGTTAGTTTAGGTGTTTACTAGTAGAAGTGAAATTAGGTATTAAACAAAACTGGCGTAACGAAACCAGCTTATTTGAAACTTCTTTCTAACTTAGTAGCTTCAACAACAAAAATCCACAGTATAAATCTAAAATTTGAAAGTCTATTGAATATTCGGCTTGCGAATCGAGGTATGATTTTAATATTAAATGTTACGCCAAAGAAAACTGTTCAGTAGTTTCGGAGAAAATATTATTCCCAAACGGATAAATATTTTTAACTTGTTCATAGAGAAGATCGAGATTTAATATTAGATTGGATAAGGAAAATAGTAAGATTTACTGTTCGGGCAGAAATGCTGATATCATTTTCGCGTTTATTTTCCGAGATGGGGGACTATCCGGATGTTTTCTCATACTTATGGCCTACTTTCGAGATTTATTTTGTGTTTCAAGAGTTTAGGCCTATTTACACTTCGGCAAGTACAGTAGCGAGTCAACGAGTTCAGTAAACGATACTATTTTAGGGGTTTGAGGAACAGGGTGTAAAGTTCACTCATCCACCATAGAAAAAGGGAGGATCCTCCTACCAGACGGGTGTTGTGTCTGGCGGGTAACTGCACAACGATTAATGTCGGGTTCTTGTATATAATAATTATGTCCATTGCATGGTAAACTTTAACTGCGCGATGCAGGATTTATGCGACGTCAGGATTTTTGTCTGACGGCAGATCTTTGATGCGTGGTTTGCATGTGGCGATGTAGATACCGCCACATCACTCCCCTCCGGAGACCGGAGGTCGATAGTGGGCTGAGTCTTGTATCTTGCGATGCTTGCCAGTGCCAGTTGTGGTTACAGTGAGTCAGAACAGGATGCCGCATTGTTCGCAGTGGGTCGGAACTATTTGCGGCGATTGTGGGGATTGAGGTGATTGAGGTAATTGAGTTGATTGAGTTGATTGAGTTGATTGAGGTGATTGAGGTGATTCCCCAGTGGGTCGGGGTGATGAGGCTGCGGGTGATGACCAGGAATGCGCGTTAGCTGCATGCTGGTGGTCAGGATACTCGTTGAAGCCGTGGGTGGTGGCTTGGCTGTGTGACTCGCCTCACGAAAGCTTGCGGGAGTGATGATGATGACGTCACGCTGGAATAGTTGCACGAAGGCTGCGTTGACGTTTATATTCGGGGTCAGCAATTTAGGGGTATGAGGAACAGGGTGTAAAGTTCACTCATCCACCATAGAAAAGGGAGGATCCTCCGACCAGACGGGTGTTGTGTCTGGCGTGCAACTGCCTAACGATTGATGTCGGGTGCTTGTATATATGTCCATTGCACGGTAAACTTTAATTGCGCGATGCAGGATTTATGTGACTTCAGGTTTTTTGTGTGACGGCAGATCTTTGACGCGTAGTTCGCATTTGGCGATGTATATACCGCCACACTTTATTTCTGTAAATTGGTTGTAAATAAAAATTCCACACGTCAAAAGAAATAGTAATATTTTAAAATTAGATGAGGTTGTTGTTACTTTTCACAAACTCAAAGGTCACGGTTCGTACCTATATTTTAAAGGAATGAAACTCGAAGGTTGCGGTTTGCTGCCAGGGTTACGGGAAAGTCCAAAAGGGATACCGGGACCTTGGCAACAGGCAACTGATGGAACACGAGTGGGTTTTAGTCAGTAAAAGTCTGACACGCCCTCCGGCTACGCCCAGAGCGGGAGAAGCAATGTGATGATTTAAGACACTCAAAAAAAAAAAAAGGACACATAAATCAAAATATTATAAAATCCTGGGTACATAATTCTTGTTGCTAGGTGAGGTGAGAACAATATTTAAAAAAACAAATCAAAATGTAACATTAAATATAAAGCCTGGCAGTTATGAGATGAATTGACCAGTTTCAACTGATTGCGGGCGCCCGTTCACGATCATGTTCGTGCATTCTATTCAATGCTAATCACATGCAGTTCTCACTTTATTTACTTTAAAGTTACCGCTAAATACGAACACAACCTTAATTACTGAACTTAATGAATCTCAGATTTATGCAACTGCATTTAATTTTATAAAACAATTACCCCTGGTTGCGTGGCCCCATTAACATGAGATTTACATAGTGTAGCAGTCTTTAAGCATTTATGAGGAATAACTTTGCCTTATTTCCAGTTTTCCCGGGACCCCGACCCGACATATCATTGTGGGATATTTAACTTAATTTACATATTGTTGACGAGGTTCAAAGTAGGTGACTAGTAGTCATTATGGCGTAGTTAACACATTATACTGGGTTTAAACGAGATTTTATTTCAGTTAGCAAAAGTTTTAGTTAATACGGGAACAGACATATCAGTCGTTTTGTAGGGTTCCGTACCCAAAGGGTAAAACGGGACCCTATTACTAAGACTCCGTTGCCCATCTGTCACCGGGCTGTATCTTATGAACCGTGATAGTTATATGCTTTATGTATATGTGTATTTATTGTATATGTAAATGGTACACCACTGACTACCTGCAGTATTCTCTCTCCTTCGCGCTTTAATCCATCCAAAGGTTGTCTGTAAAAGATCGCTTTTAGCGATAAGACCGCCCATTGTGTCACCCTATGTTAAATTTCTACATGTGTATATATAATAAAGAGTATTCTATTCTATAGTTTGACAGCTGAAATTTTCAGAGATGATGTATTTCTATTGCCGCTATAACAATATTATCAAAAGGGGCTCCCATACAACAAACGTAATTTTTTTGCCGTTTTATAGAGAATGGTACGGAACCCTTCGTGCGCGAGTCCGACTCGTACTTGGCCGGTTTTTTTTCACAACAGCTCACTACAAAGAATGAGCGGGCATTGCTCGACACGCTAGTTCACTACGTGTTGGCAATTTGACACCATTAGTAAGTTAAAGTTTCGTCACGATATTTTCCTGTTCTGTAAGTTATTGATGTCTAAGAATAACTTACGCAAAATATTATTACGGTCTTAGAATGGATAATAAAGGCCCCGCTCTACGAAACGATTTTTTTGCGAAGCAAGTTGAAATAAAGACCAATTTACAACAATATTGTTTTGAAAACACTGTGTTCGTAACACAATAAAGTTTCTATCAAAACTTTAAGAGTAGATTGCTTTTGCATCTTGCTTATGTGTAACGTATTAATGCTCGCGACTGTACTTAGTTTCGTTTAGGTATGAAAATGTAGGCTGATCTTCAACTACGACTTACAGCCACTATACGCACGGATGCGTGTCTGGAAAACAAATGAACCGCGCAGTTAACGTGATAAACCCCTCCGTGCACATCCTTTGTAGCAGTTGCCGATCGTCTTTTTAGATCATTCGAAAATGCCAGAATTTTGTTCATGAAGTGGGATCGCCAACCTTCGGGCTAATGTACGATTCGTAAATTACAGTTTGTGGGGGGGTTTTTTAGTTTAATAAAAAGACGGTCATTGAGGGTTTTGCAACACGTTGTACAGCATAACGTGCCCGTGTCTAGGCCTCTTGGCAAGCTCATGTCATGTGTGTCCATGTGTGTCATAGATATATAACACGTTTTAAATAATACATCTATGATGTATGCTAAAAAGCAGCGATAGCCTAGTGGTGTGATAGTCAGACTGCCAAGTCATAGGTCTCGAGTTCGAACCTAAGACACACGCACCTCTGAATTTTTGGATTCATGTGCGCATTTTATAATTATCACTTGCTTCAAAAACATCGTGAGGAAGCATGCCTGACAAATATTTCTCAACGACATGTGAAGCCAAGTCAGAAGCCCATGGGCGGCTCTAGAAACTCTGACACCAGGATAGTCACTAACCACACGAAAAGGAGAAGATGTGTGTCAATTGGCAGACCTCTTGACAGGCTGCCACGTTAGTGAAAGCCTGCCATAGAGTTCTTAGGACGGAAGAGTCCGAGAGTACACCACTTTAGGTGAAAGTAAGTCTAATCTTATGCTTTCTTTGTTTTCAGAACCTGCCTAAAACCGCACGGGCCTTCCAAAATCACCATCTTCCAAAAACAGTAATGGCGTTCAAAACCAAAAAAACAACTGACATTCACTCAGATGTGCGAAACTGACAGTGTGTGCAAAATGGAGAGAAGAACAGGCCTTTTGGTTGTGTTATGGGTGGCCATATTCCCCCTATATCGAGCCGATAATCTCGGTAAGTTTACTTCTAAGTTTTGTTGGAGTAATGTACCAGCTTTCCTGCGCTAACTTCTTGAACAAAGTTAAATGGAACTCGCGGTACCGTACCTCGTAATATTAGTTTTTTTATTGTAAATATTGCATCGATTTTGCTTCAAGTTTATTGCATTCCGATGTGAGCATGCAGGCAAGGATGCTATTGAAAGTTTGAGAATGAAATGAAAATACAGAAAGAAATATGCGTCTATTTATAACAATTTCTATGAGAAGTCTTTGGAGTTCAGGCAATGCAGATGATGTAAAAATTTAAAGTAAGTAATGTTGTCTACGAACAGATTTATATATTATATTATTATCTAGTATTGTATAGTATGCACGGTGCTTTATAACAGTGCTGATAAGAATAGCGCGCTCGATGTCTGTCTGACCGCGTTGTTTTTCTAAACAATGCAATGTGCAGTTTTCACCATCCGGTAGGCTTATGTGTGTAATAAATTTTATATTAAAACATCATATTAAAAGTCATAAAAACCGCGCGAAGCAAGATCGGATAGTTAGGTAATTAATTAATTAAATAATCATACTTTTAGTTATAAGGTTTTAGCACTCCAAAAGACGTCTGAGTAATTATGATTTAGTCTTAGTAAGTCTATTGGGCTTCGTCTAGTATTCTTTATCCCTTTATTAAAGGCCGAAAGTTATTTTTATCTATCCTTTTATACAATATCTGTCTTTAGAAGAATAATAAGTTTTAATTAACGAATAAAACCATCTGTCACTTTCTTAATTAAAAGCACCTTCAGAATATTGATGATAAAATCGTGTTTTTGAAGCCTAAGCAATGTTTTTGTATGGAGCAGTAATTTTGTTTATTTAGGATTAGTCTTTAGATTACTTTTATTTTATGAGGATTTAATTTATACCTAGGATAACGGTAATGTTATCTTAGGTATAAATTAAGGTTTAAATTGGGGTAGGTACGATTATATGAGTCTGTAGTGCGCTATAACTGAATTATAAGATTTCGGTTGAACCTGTGATGGGCACGTCTATAACCCCAACGGACATACAAAGTAGTAGGTACTTTTTTAGGGTTCCGTAGTCATAGGGCGACAACGGTACCTACCCTTATAATATTTCATCACGTCCGTCCGTCTGTCTGTCTGTCCGTTCGTAATTAGGAGTCACACTCTCATAAAAGTAATCGAGAGATGAAAAAAAATCAATGCACATAAGCGTGAACAAAAACAATGCGGCTTGTGACATCATCGTTTTTTATGAAAGTTTGTGAGATGAAATGAGACATTTTCGGTTAAAACCGCAGTAATAAGTTTGTTTTTTAGACAAATACTAAGAAATACAAACTTAGTTTTGCGGTCGGTAAAATCAATGCGTACGTGTTACATGCACTTGGCCAGTTTTTTTGGCATAGCTCACCAGTGAGACTTATTAATAGCATAATCAGCCTATAATGTTCCCACTGCTGGGACACAGGCCTCCTCTCTGTGAGAAGGAGCGGGCCGTAATCCACCACGCGGGCCCAGTGCGGGTTGGTAGATGTCACATGTCTTCGAATTTTTGGTACAACTCGTAAGTCCCGGCCGTTACCACTGGGCCACCACTGCTCCACTTGTGTCGTGCCACCAACGCAATAGAAGTCAAAATCGGTTGAACTGACTGTAAAAAGGTTTGTTTAAATTTCCAATCTTATTTCAAATGGAGTATAGATTTACGTAACATAATGTGGTCCTCAAATATTTAAGCCCTTCCAAACTTTTACGAACATATCAGACTTTCCTGGAAGTTTTATTAAACCCGGATTATGTCTGTTCTGTTACTCTCAGCTTTATATTGTAACCGATATTCGTTTTCCATTTTCTGCTTGGATGAAAGGTTTTCTTGTGTTGTCTTTGTGTATTAAACATTTTTATTAACACCTGGAATTTTTAGGCCCGATCAACATTCGAATAATGTTTTTAAAGCAGTTTACCTGCACCCTGGAGGTCCTGAAAAAGTGAACAACGCCTCTGACGCCGCGATTAATGTGGCCATCTACTGGGCCCCAACAGTAAGAAACTTACAAGTACCGTCAAACGAAATTAGAGGAAGAGAAAAATGCTCTTATTGCTTGATAACTAGCTCGTGGCTAAGTAATAACAGCCGCGCACAAAATTAATACTGCAGTATTTTCGGCTTAACTGAGGATCATGCTAAGCAATTTGAGGCAGGGTGGGCCCTTAAGCAACGTTTATAAATAAACCTCTATAAGTCTGAAACCCGTCTTGAGCAAGCGTGGTGATCAATGCTCGTGCCTTCTGCGTATGAGAAAATATACTGGTATTATTTAGGTACTTATATGTAGGAGATGAACTCGGAGGAGCTCGTGACTAGGTAGGAGCTCGTGGTTAAGTAATAACAGCCGCACGGGATCCATCAGGTTAAGCTACGCTTGCCGGGATTGGTCCGTGGATGGGTGACCATCTTTGCATACCGAGACTCCTCCGTGTCTCGGAAGTGGATCTTTGACAGTCGGTCTCGTGGTTCTTTGGTCGTCAGAAGCCCAAAAGTCTGACAACCAGTCTTACCAAGGGGTATCGTATTGCCCAGTTACTGGGTTGCGGAGGTCAGATAGGCAGTCACTCCATGTAAAATACTGGTATTCAGCTGCATCCGGTTAGACTGGAAGCCGACCCCAACATAGTTGGGAAAAGGCTAGGCAGATTGATTGATTGCTCGATTACTAGCATTGCAGGTTATCGAAGAGGTCATATATAAAAGGTATTTTTTCATACACGAATCTTGTTAGAGGTCATTGTTCTCATCATTATGAACAAATTTCACTATGGGACCGGACCGAAATCTCGAAAAAAAAAACACGTGTTCACTTTGACGGGCTATGCGAACATAAATGTAGGGGAAAGCTGTTTTTTTTGCGATGTCAGGGTCGGTCCCTTAATTAAAGTTGTTAATAATGATGAGTACAATGACCCCTTAAGAGATTTCGTGTATGAAAAGATACACCTTATAGTTTAAAATGGATCATGATTTAACATTTGACTTGGTTTTCTACTGTACCATAAGATTTTAGTAGGACCCAAGTGATTGCACGAATTGTGCCAAGTAAATGGCAGGAGAAATGTAAATGTAGGTACAATCAATAGAAGAAGACAGTTCGCAAACTTTTCGAGGAATACAGAAGTGCCCATTTTAATACAAATGGTCTAATATCCATTCTGACTAATGGTGCGCAAAGTCTGGGTTTTGGGATCCCTATCCAACTTGCCGAACGTTAATACTGGGATCTAAAACTTCCTTTCAGGAGAGGCTTATGTTTGATAGCGCGTTGAATTGAAGGGGCTAAGTTATAGGGGCATAGTAATATAGGCACAGCTCTATCGTTGCTGTGGGGAATATTAAATTACCACTTGATCATAAAAAAACCCGTCAAGTGCCTGTTGGACCACACACAGTGAGGGGTTCTCGTAGTTGGGATGAAATTATCCCAAGCACAAACTTAACATTGTAGTTGAATAACTTTTTCTCCCATACGCTCCGTATAGAACACGTTTTCGCAACTGCAAATGTAAGTTGGTTGATTATTACTCGGTAACTTGTAGAGCCTGCTGTGATAGTTTTCCTTTTAATTTCGTTATACTACTGCCGTGATTTTTTTCACATATCCAAAACCAACCATTTAGCTGGCAGGGGGGGACACTTTGCCAGGGTTGCGGGAAAGTCCGAAAGGGATACCGGGACCTTGGCAACAGGCAAATGAAGGAACACGGGTGGGTTTTAGTCAGTAAAAGTCTGACACGCCCTTCCGCTCCGCCCAGAGCGGGAGAAGTCATTGGATGATTTCCCACCCTCAAAAAAAAAAAAAAAAAAAAGGGGGGGACACTTGACTCTTACAAAATAGCACTTTAAAGCTTAATTTTTCGCAAACGGATCCCTAAATCCAATAATGGTCTCGCAGACTCCCAATATTTTTAAACGAACTTTCCAAAGACACCTCATAACGTGAGATAGGCGAGAAAAAATAACGTTCCTAAATTAAGAGCAGGCGAGGCATCCTAAAAAAAAAAAAAATTGATTTTATTTTAACAACTTTGTCGGCGTGATTTATATATATACCCATACCAAATTACAGCTTTCTAGTACTAAGAATCTCTGAGGTAAGCCGCGGACAGACAGACGGGTATGGCGAAACTGTAAGAGTTCCTGGTTGACTACGGAACCCTAAAACGCGCTTACTCGTTTGCCTTCTGACTCCTGACATATAAGTACACGTAGTTCAGGAGTCAGAGGCTTCAAACAAGAGTCTATTCTTTCTTCTATTATGTCGATAAAGAATTATTGATTTATTTATACAATACTAGCTGCATCCCGCGGTTTCACCCGCATATGTCTCGATCCCGTGAGAATATTGGGATAAAAAGTAGCCTATGTCCTTTCTTAGGCTCTAGACTATCTGTATACCAAATTTCATGTAAATCGGTTCAGTAGTTTTGGCGTGAAAGCGCGACAGACAGACAGACAGAGTTACTTTCGCATTTATAATATTAGTAAGGATAAATGTTACAAACTCTTCTTTACCAAAAACTTTCTAAACAGATACAAAATGAAGGATACCTGTAGATATACCAATCATCTATTTACGGACTTCCGATTTCAATTAAAAAAACACCGCTAAACAATAAAAGCCCAACCCTTTACCTACTCATTTAATATTATATTCTTGCTCCTAAAGTAGAAACCCACCCCACGTCTGTTTAAAATTTAAGGGTTGCAGAAAATTACGTTTCACATTCTCAGTCCCTTTAAAAGGCACGTTATTAAACATGGATAACGCTTGTCAGAATTCTGAAGTACAAGTATAAAACTGTAATTTGTGTGTGAGAAGATAATCACGATGTCAAAATTTTCCTTTATCACGTGCTTCCTGATAGCTTGGGAACTAAGTGTCAGAATACTGAGGTCTGTGAAAACCTTGTTCGTGACAGAGAAATGATAATCCCTCTTCGGGTTCTTTTGGGAATGGTCGTGAATGACCTCGTATGGTTTGAAGTGTAAACGTGGATTTTTATTTATGGATCTGTGTCGGACGATTTTGAAAGGAGGTCGTTTGATATGAATATTTTGTTTTGGGTATGATGAGGTGATAAAAATAGACTGAAGACTTATTGATGCATATGGGTTGTGGCACTTTATATAAATATACTTGAAGTAGACTAGAAGATCACCGAAATATAAAAAAAACTATTTAAAATTATAATATTATGACGTCATATTACAAAAATATTAAAGTATAGCCCACATTTGATAGCAGCCAAGGGTGTTTTTTTTTCAATAAAAACATTCTTTTAACTTTTAACTATGTAAGTTTTTCAAAAGTCAATGTGTACAACAAATAAGCTTTATTCCCCAGCCTTTATACCCGGATAACCTCATGACAGAGTAATAAATAAAGTACTTCTGATCACTCATGCAAAAGATATGAGGATAAAATAACCGAAATCTGTGCGAAAACACGTGTCACCTCACGTCCCAACAATACATCAATACGATTTGTCAATATCGTTTGTATCACGCTCTCAGAATGTAATACATACTTAATACGTAGTAACTTTTTTGGAAAACAGATAATATATATTTAAGTCTTGGTATTAATGTTGGAAATCTAAGGCGCTGGTTCAAGGTATAAAACAAAAGCGTAATATGTCAATCAAAAAGTAATTTTAAAAAAACATAGACAAAAGGTCAAATATCATAAAAAAGGCTTGCACAGTAGGAAAGGCAAAACAGGTGACAGTCTAATTTGAAAAAACTTGTACATTGGAATAAAAGTTATTTTTTTACGGGAAAATTAGTACCTACTCATAGAAAAAAAATAGCACAAAAGAAAAGTACTTACCTACGATAAATTCTTTTGAGCATAATAATTCCGATGAATAGCAATGTTTTTTGTTTTTTTTTTTCAATTTGTTTGTATCGGAACTGATAAACAGGAAAACGGATTTTTCTTGTTTATTTCCGAACAAAAGAATGTTATCAGAGTTTTCTGAACAACATTTAATTTTGGGCTTCGATTTATTTCATGATAACAAAACCATCTAGGTACTTTTCTTACATGACATGCAATGTATACAATTACATGGTGACATGTAATTCGAAGTAATATCTTCTTAACATCTACTTACTTAATAAAAATCTTAAATTCAGTCATTCATTCATTCTCTGATAGAGAACGTACAGCCTAAACCGCTGGGTCTAAAAGTATGATTTTTTGGCACCAATGGAAGGATTTTTGAAAGTTCACATCCGAAAGGGGTTAAAAAAAAACAACCGGGCAGAATTAATAATACAACCCTGTAAACCTATAGAATAAAAAAAAATCTCTTCATGTCATATCCATATATTACGCAAAATTAGAGAGGTAAATTGGAAAAACAATTTCCCGTTCCCAAATTCGAGCCAAACCTAATTAAACCCAATAATGACTATAATTTAGAAGCTGATTGGGTCCAATGCTAAACAGGAGCGATATTAAATGGGCTTCACAAAATATATTACATTGCAACAGATATTAATTTTACCTTCCAAGGAGTAGGAGAAAGTTAATTAATTTTCTAAATAAAATGTCACTATGAACAGCCATATTGCCAAAAATTATTTTAATTATTAATGACATAAATGATGTGGGTGCCTGTGAAAAGGGCAATAATAAATAAAAAACCTTTTATTCCATGCCTTTATAAAATAATGTACAATAATGAATTTTAAATCACGTGCTTGACTATTATTATCTTCCTTTGAAATATTACAGAAAACAGAATAGAAAAATTGGAATACCCAAATGTATCTTAATTAATGGTAAATTATTATTATTTTTAGGAAATTCAAGTTATTAATTTAATTTTTATATGCATGGACCCCTCTCAGGTGAAGGCCTCCTCCAAAGATTTCCATTTGTCTCTGTCTCTGGCGACATAAATCCAGTGTGGTCCAGTGACTTTTCTAATGTCGTCCTCCCAGCGCGTGTACGGTCTACCGACGCGCCGCTTGCCCTAAAAAGGGCAATACCTAATAAAAAGTTAATAGGTATGAACAGTTTCTTTTTGTTTAAAAAAAGATAGATAATTGTATTTTTTTTTTTTAAGTGTTCATAATTACCTATGATCATATGGCAAAGAAATAAAAAGCGCACATTTGGACAACTGACCTAAAGATTTAGCCGATCCAACCAAAATATAACAACACATAAATAACGGGACACGTCGTGCCCATGGTGTGTTAATAGTTTCGTATTAGAAATTATAGTAGTAGGTATATTTAAACGTCTACCCTTCTTGAGCAGGTGATCAATGCTCATACCTTCTCTGTTTGAAAAGAAGTCCTTGCCCTGTAGGACATTAGAGACTGGTATTATTATGTCGTTTATTTCTTTTCTTTCATGACTCAATCTGCCTAGCCTTTTCCCAACTATGTTGGGGTCGGCTTCCAGTTTAACCGGATGCAGCTGAATACCAGTATTTTACATGGAGCGACTGCCTATCTGACCTCCACAACCCAGTAACTGGGGTAATACGATACCCCTTGGTAAGATTGATTGTCAGACTTTCAGGCTTCTGACGAAACGTGACGACTGTCAAAGATCCAAGAATGACAGCCGGGAGCAACGGTTTTACGTGCTTTCCGAGGCACGGAGGAGTCTCGATATGTAAAGATGGTCACCCATCCACGAACCAACCCCGGCAAGCGTAGCTTAACCTCATGGATCGACCCGTGCTGCTCTTATAACTTAGCCACGAGCTCCTTTTCTTTCATAAAAAAAATATATATATATAAAAAAGTAGCCCAGTGGTATCGAAAAGGGTCCAAGCTACCGGTGGTCAGGGCTCCTGAGAGAGGAACCTCCTAACGATACACGCCATATCCAGAAGTACCGCTTTCTGAATCAAGCCCTTGATCCAGCTCCCTAACGAGAGCCTCCTCAGGTATTGGTCCTGGCTCTCGGCTATTAGGCCATTGGACGTCACGACTATCGGAACAATGATTGCTCACACGTCAGGTCAAAATACTTAATCTGTTTATCTTTTTCAGCTTTCACGAGGTTCTCGTCATGCGGGACTGCTTTATCAATAATCACTGTGCGACGCTCTAATCGATCTATCACCACTATGTCTGGCTTATTAGCAACAATAGTCTTGTCAGTGATGGATGATAGATCGATCTCAATACATCGTGTTATTGCAATTTTCGAGAACTGGGTCGGGCACATACCTATATTATGTACTTCAGATTCCACAAGACTGTATTTCAGAGCAAGTTGCTGGTGGATAATCCTGGCAAGGTTGTGCCAATGCAAGTAGTATTATTATTATTTAAACTTTTATATTCCGGGAGTGTTCATTTACTATAGCAGTTTTGGACAGGAGACCATTTTCATCAAAGAGAACTTGAAGGCTAATCTGATGGTGAAAATGTGATTGCAATTTTCATCTCAAATATTCATCACAGGTCTAGCCGGAAATGCCATTACGTTCTCGTCTTGCTAATTTTTCAATTTCCAAATTGAAATATTCGTCGCGTAGAATTCAACTAGATTTGTTAGTTGCCAATTACAGTAACACGGGCTGGCACGTTTTAAGACTTCCAAACTTTCAAGAATGAATCAAGGGCTGGTTTTTACCTTGGCAAGAGGCTAAGTATTGCCATACAACGTGGCAATACCGCCAGTGTCTTGAGTACATTACCAGTCGACAGCGATGCGGAATTGATTTAAAAGAGTTTCCGTGAAGTTTCTTGCCCCTTGTTGCCCGTAGGTACCTATTATAGTTTGGAAGATGCAACTAGCTAGAACCCCTTGAAAATTCAACAATACCTGTAATTGATTTATGTGAAATAACGCTGGCAGCACATCTCTACTCACTCGCATCATGTTCCGTTACTCGAAACCGATTCGCGTAAATGTTTTAGTTTAAGTTTGCGCAAAAATATTTCGACGCCATAATATTTTAGTTTGTTAATAGTTTTAGTAAAGTTAGGTTATTTTATTATTATTTTTGTTAATTATTGGGTATAAGTTGTTATTTATGTACATTTAATTGTCATTCTGAATAAACACAATAAACACTTTGTTTCAAATATAACATAACATCTGGAAAAAAAACCAAAGATGTCCTACTTAATTTTCAAAAATAGATTTGGATTTTTAATGGAAAATAATTTGTGTAATTAAAGTTTCATCGGTGAATTCTGACATAACTATAAGATCAGGTGCCGTATTATGAAGTATTAGTGCCATCATTTTTCTACTGTGAGAGAGAGACGGAGCTACACAAGGCCGCTAGCACCATCCCGTTTTCGCAGCGGAATAATGATGGCATTAATACTTCATAATACTACTCCAGGTTTCCTCACGATGATTTCTTTTATCGGTGCCAGAATATAATTGAAACACAATAGTCGCATAGAAATTACTATCCGAATTCCACGAGCATAAATTAAACTAAAGCCGCATTCTCCAATAAAATCCAACTGCGGGAATCCCAGGTGTAACAACACCCTGTATTAAGCTACAAACTAATGATTTAACTTGCCACTTAGTTTTAATTACTAAGCAAAGGCGAGTAATTAAATCCGATTAGTAACTTAAGTCCTAAGTTAGTGTTACAAGTATATATTGAAAGGCTTTGGAGTGATCTATATTTCTTTCGCGGTTCTTGGAACTTCTTTCAAAAGGTTAACTTGTTGCTACGAGTTCTGATCGATCTCTGGAAGTGAAGCTGTCTGTGCTAATGGATATTTATTTACGAGGATTGTGACGTTTCTAATAGAGATGTAAGTTAATTATGTAAACAAAAACATTTAGAATTCCAACCAGAGGCCCTAGACAAAGTGACATTCTATCAGCGATAACGATGCTGGAAAAGGCAAAAATGTATAGGACTGACATGAGCTATCAAAAAAACTTTTTTACAAAAAATTAAACCGACGAAAAAAGAACTGAAAAGCGAAAAATAAATAACTTTAATTTCGGAAGTCGGTGTCTTCGCTTTTCAATTTTCGTTTTTTGCCACCGACTTCCGAAATTAAAGTTATTTATTTTTCGCTTTTCAGTTCTTTTTTCGTCGGTTTAATTTTTTGTAAAAAAGTTTTTTATTTTTCGCTTTTGAGTTACCATCCACTCCAGGGTACTCCAGGTTAAAGACCTGGAGTTGATGATAAGTGGTTGTGTCATCAGAACTATGTATGTGTGCGAAATTTCAACAGAATCGGTTCACAGTTGAAAATTCAGTTAGTGAAAAATCAATCAACCCCATTTTTTATACCTTTACGGGTGGATTATAGTTTCCAATTTTAAATGGGACCAACTTCGAGTTATACCCTTCCCAATAAAAAAAGAATTTTTCAAATCGGACTACTCACTAAAAAGTAATGCGTGGTCATACATAAAAAAAAAAAAAAAAACTATATACATGTCGAATTGAGAACCTCCTCCTTTTTTTTTCGTCGGTTAAAAAGCTTATGTCAATCCTGTTGAAAGTCATTGTAGAAATACGAAACGCTTTCAAAGCGATTTTCACTTGTCTAGGCCGTCAGTACCTTGAGAAACAGAATAAATATGGACAGTATAGAAACTGGACTTATTTGTTGAAATAATAAACCTACGCTCCATTTTTAAAAAGATCGCGGCGACCACTTCTCTCGGCGCCAAGTCTACTAATTTACAAACGTGTCAGTGATCTTACAATGATCAGTTTTTGACAGATATGCCATACAAAATCTGTCAAACACTCATCATTGCGAGACCACTGGACACGTTTGGAAATTAGTAGACTAGGGCCCCTGAGCATGGCACCCGCCACTGACAGCATCGTGACAATCGCTTGGGGTCTCGTCAATAAGTGCGTCTGTGACTGTGTCGTTTCGAACGTTTACTACGTAGTTTTTTTACTGTCCATATTTTATACTGTGTGACCTGGAATGAGTCCTAGAAAGCAGATTTTGTTTAATAGAAGAGATTTTTGTTAGAATTCTTTAAGAAAAAATACACTAGAATCGGACAAGAACCGATAATGGTTCGATGCCCTAATGCTCTTAGAGCAATCATAACGTTATGAGTTTGAATATCACCATGAAACCGGACCCTGACATTAAGAGTTTTATGCTGTACCAACTGAGCTAGCCGGGCTCACCACGCCGCGCCGGGTAATAATACCCACGAAGTGCGCAATAATGATATTAAATAGGAAGAAAAACGTCGAATGAACCAAGACACACTAAACACACACATACACACACACACACTAAACAAACACACATACATTACACATACATTACATACTAAATTAAATTACTGATTAAAACTAACTATACAAATAAAAAATAATATAGTTTTTTAGTTAATTTTGTGAATTTTATACAACGTACTTATATACGAGTATATTTTACCGTATTGAAATAAACTAAGAACTATGCCACGTTACTGCTCATAGTATTCATTACCAACCGCTTGAATATGCATGACTACAAAATATATCGAAAACCATAAAATTCTAGGTTCATGAATGACACCATGGTTTATGATAGTCGCGGCACAGTATAATAAATTAACAATATTATGTCTCTGCCTTGAAATAATTACGTATGGCCGCTCGCTAGATAAACAATGACGCACCTTCCGCGTCCGTGCGTAACTACCGCGCACTCGAGACTGTTGCGTACTGGTATACACTGAGATTTCGAAGCGCGTCATTTCAGCTGTTTCTTTGAAGTCATAATACTGTTGCTTTATTATACTGTGCTCGCGGTATAACCCAATCTAGTTCGTACTAGGAAGGTAAAAAATGGTTATACGCCACACGCTGTTCGAGTTTTCCCGCGGTAAAGTCGACAGGGCTATCACAGCAACCATTATTTATATTTTATGGCCTCCCGCTATGCTGCCTTTGTATTTATGATAAAAAATAAATTGCAGAACATCCACTCTCGAGGCAATTGTTTTAAGGCCTCACTTTGTTATGAGATCCTGAAATTAAGGTATATAGAAAAGAAAGAAAGAAAAAGAAACTGTGTAACTATGTACATACAAAATCCAAACTAATTCAAATTCACATAATCCGAACAAGAATCATGTTTGTATGGTTCATTTACTCTCTTGTCTTTTGGTCTTTAACAAAGAAAAAAGTAATGCTGTAATCAAATCTTTCTTTTTACGAAAATATATAATGATCGTCATCTCTAATAATAATAATAATCTCTGATAATGATCTCTTTTGTCATCCTTTCCCAGGTGCAGTGTATTGTCCTAATTAAAAAATGAGTTTGCAATTTTGAAATTACCTTTATAATCATCCATCTACTTAGCTGGCAGTATTTTCCACAAAAAATTGAGTTTCGTCTATAAAATATTCTGCCATCATAATTAGTGCATGCCAGTAGAAGACTACGTCAGCTTCAAATATATCGACAAGAATTTCCTACCAACTGCAGATTACATTGTTCAAATCAAACACAATAGTATTTACTTACTTTAGCTCAAATTGTAGACCATCAGTCTACAGGCATCCCGAATTTGCGAATAACCTAAAATTGAGATAATTTTCAGTTGTTGCAGATTTCACAAAACTACGTTGAATTTTAGACCATCATATTGTTGTTAATGAGTAAACTCTTCAATTATTGTTTTGTCTAACACAGAGGTTCTCAAACTTATTTCATCTACCGCCCACTTTGCAAATGAATTATTTTTTAGCGACCCCAATTTTTTTTTTACTTTACCACTTCTTAAAAACCACCATGACATTCATTACTTTAATTACAGTATGCTATAGTCATCGAGTTTAAACTCACATTCTAAACGAGACTTTTTTACCAGTGAGGGCAACTAAAACGGAATTTTATAATATTAAGAGTATCTTTTATTAAATTTAAAACCAAACCAGCCGATTGATACAGGATTGCCCAAATCGCGTTATTTAACAGAAACTTGTTGAAACTTAATTGGTCACGGTTGCCCGTGAGCAGTTAAGTTTCATGATCAATTTGTTCCTGCGAAAGCTATGTTAAATAATTTTAGTTTTTATACAATCAAATAGGGCAGAAAATATATGAGCTAAATAATCGATGTTGTGTAGTAGGTAGGTTTTAATTTCAGTGAATTTTTAAATATTAAGTAGATGGAATTAAAAATCAGCCATTTTCTGGGCCCCCTACTGCCCCCGCTTCTTGTCGTCCAGCGCTCACAAGGGAGCGTTATCGCCCACTTTGAGAAAGACTGGTCTAACAAGATCGGCCATTTGTTAGTCAGCACGAATTCAACCAATTAATGTGGACTTTGTAAACGTTTTGGTTTTGCTCTAACAGCAGATTTTGTGCAAATCCAGGGGCTAGATAAATAAATAAATTAATCCAGATGCATTGATTTAGGAATTATTTTATTTAGCTAATAATTAACTGAACGATTTAAAAGATACTTGTAATTTTGTCAATTATGAGTAATTTTAACGGCATTATGTTGACATATTTGTGCTTTTACAGCAGTTTATTGTGTTTATTAATTAAGCTGTCTTCATCTGGCAACCCATTTCCCAACTATGTTAGGGTCGACTTTCAGTCAAACCAGATACAGCTGAATACCTTTATTTTACATGGAGCGACTGCCTGTCTGACCTCTACAATACAGTTACTGGGTAATACTTTGGGGTAATACGATACCCCTTGGAAAGACTGGTTGTCAGAGTTTCGGGCTTCTGACAACCCGTAACGCCTGACAATATGAATGACAGGAGTGGCCAACGGCTTAATGTCCTTTCCGAGGCACATAGGGGTCTCGGTATGTAAAGATCCATCCGTGGACCGACCACGGCAAGCGTAGCTTAACCTAATCGAACCATACGTCTGTAATTACTTAGCCACGAGACCCCTTTAAACTGTTTATTAATTAAACTGTATTTATTTATAAACATAATAAATATTAACACTTGTTTATGCAGCAATGCATTATTATAATAATATTTGCAAGGCTGTTTCTCTCAATGCAAATGGCTGTGTTCTACTTTGAATACTTAACTAGAATAATGTAAGTAAAGTGCTATAGTGAGGTAATTTCTGTTATGTAAAACACGCTTCTAATAAATAACATAAATGAATCATTAATTTCCTGAATGCGTTTAGTTGCCCACAGAGTCGCCGGAACGTAAAATACCGAGCAGTGGAAAACGTCCAAGTTCGAAACGAAACGCGATTTCGATTTAAACTTTTTAGAGAGTTTCGTTTTACCGTTTTGTGAATAGAAATAGGATGTTTAAGTGAAAACCTGAAGGTTCGCGAAACGTTCCAATTGACATTCAGGATGTGGGTAGCTATAGGAATAGGGGAAGACCAAAGAAACGATGGGTGGACTGTGTGAAAGATCATATGGCTAGAAAGGGGGTGACTACCGAGATACTAGAGAAATATGGAAGAAAACACATGTTGCACTGACCTGAAATAAATTGGGATAAGGCAGGAGAATGATGATGACATTCAGATTAGGTATAGGAAATATTTATCTGATCCTCTAAAAAACTTAATGACCGTCTAATGATGTCTACGCCTTTTAAATTGCATTATTCCCATGCCTAAAATACGTAGGTTGACCGGTGTTCTATTTTTCTGGTGTGGTTAGTGACTAACTTGGTGTCAGAGTTTTTATGCCGCCCATGGGCCCCCAACTTGGCTTCACATGCTGTCGAGAAATATCTCTTAGGCATCCCGGTTTTCTCGCGAAGGAGGAGGCGGAACGCGTGAGGGAAAGGCAAAGTTTGCGCCCTCACGCCCCTAACCGCCGCCGTTGGAGACGCCCTGGGCGTCGGGAATCCCAGGCGGATTCCCGGCCACCATAGGCGCGGGCTTGCGGACGGTGAGCAACGGGCAGCTCGCCGTCCGATAAGGACCAGGCCCGGGTCGATGGCGCGTCGTGTTCCACGCGCGCCTCATAGAGATGTCAGCAAAATTGACGGGGTCCGGTAGGACCGATGCCTGCCAGGGTTGCGGGAAAGTTCGAAAGGGATACCGGGACCATGGCAACAGGCAAATGAAGGAACACGGGTGGGTTTTAGTCAGTAAAAGTCTGACACGCCTTTCCGCTCCGCCCAGAGCGGGAGAAGTCATTGGATGTAATCCCACCCTCAAAAAAAAAAAAAAAGGCATCCCGGTTTCCTAGTGACGTTTTCCTTCACCGTTTTTGAAGCTTCTGATAATTATGCAATACGCACATAATTCCGAAAAGTCATGGGTCGTTTCCAATTTTTTCTCATAGCCTTTTTGTATTATGTGCAAATTATTTATGTCCATACATTTGTTAATGTCACGGCCATGGTTTGGAATATTCTGTCGCCCAAGGTTTGACACGGAATCCCGGGGTATGATTGATCGAAAGGACGGTCAATAGGGATGTGTTACATTAGGCAAAGTTTACATAAGAAGCCGTTGACGCTAGCGTTATAACAAGATTTAACGTTTATAAGGCGTTCATTTCACTGAATTTTCTTAGGGAAAGTGTACACGTGCATTATAATATAAGTTTGTTGTCTGATTCAACTATGGTGAAGCGGAAGGGTTATGATTAATTATCAACAGTTACGGATTTAGTTTATAATTACAGATTCATCTAATACAGTGCGGTTTTAAAAAACGACGTATTGCAGATTGTTTTCGTTTTGTCTTACTGAATTTTTGCATCTTTCCGTTTGAATTTCAGTAGGTTGTATGTTTACAAGCATAGCAAACGCTAATGCATTTACTATGTTTTGCATGGTGTTGTTAACCCTGCAGTACCTAATCTAAACTAACCCAGTTTTCGATTATGGTACGGTAGGTAAACAAATCCCAACGAATTATGGATTAAGATAATTACTTTTACAAACAAAGCAAAATTTCTCCTGAACAACTTTAATTCGGATGGCTGACAGTTTGAAAAGCATCCGAATAATACTCATGAAGATGACAGCTTGAAACGGGTTCCGTAGCGGAAACAAAGTGAAATAACTTGTCAAACACACCCGTTAGTAGTTGTTTACTTTTTCTTGTCACTCAAATAAAATTTCAACCCTTTTCTTGGCGGAGAGGGATGAAAAACAATAAGTTGGATCGGAAGGGTTAAGAAAATGAGTTTTGAAAATAACTTAGATTTTTTTGTCAAAGCCGTAGTCTCAAGTAGTCCTAGTGTAAGTTTTATTCTGTAAATTGCTTAAGCGTTTGCTATTTAAACATATTAAAATGAGAACTTGTTGATAAAGCCATTACAACATGAATAGGATATTAATAATATGTCTATAATAATAGTCTAATTGAAATACCTACAGTAAATCCTGAAACATGTTCATATCGTAAATATGTTAAGTAAAAGGTTCACTTGTTATAACAACAACAACAAACAACAAAACATTGACAACAACAAACAACAACATAACATTATTTTTGTACTAACATTGCAATCTTGTCGTGTCCGACCGTTTTCCGAAGCAGAGAAAAACTCCTTAGGTTTCTAGAAAAATATGTCAAAAATAAACCTGCAATTTATCATAATTAACTGCTTAGCTAGTAGTTGCGTGTTCATTAGTGCCGTACATTTATTTACCAGCGTCTTTACCATAAATATTTTTGAAATAGGCATAAAAAGTAGCCGTCTTTTTATGCCTATTTCAGTATTTTATTTTAAGGGTAAAAAAGTGATGACCTATGAAATAAGGCTGTATATTTTATTAAAAACCGGCCAAGTGCATGTCGAACCACGCACAATGAAGGGTTCCGTAGTTGGGATGAATTTATCCAACAAACTTAACATTGTAGTTGAAAAACTGGTTCTCCGATACAGAATGTATGGGAGAACATGTTTTTACAACTGCAAATGAAAGTTGGTTTTTATTACTCGGTAACTGGTGGAGCCTTCCTAGCGGTGATAGTTTTCTTTTTAATTTCGTTATATATACTACTGCCGTGAATTTTTTCACATTTTCAAACCCAACCATTTAGCTGGCAGGGAGGGGGGGAAAATTGACTCTAACAAAAATTTGCACTTTAAAGCTTAATATTCTGCAAACGGATCCCTGAACCCAAAAATGGTTTTCACAAACTCCCATTATTTTTAAACGACCTTTCCAACGATATCCCACACCATAGGATTGACGAGAAAAAAAACAATCCCCACTTTTAACGTAGGGGAGGTGCCATAAAAAAAATAAAAATACAATTTTTTTTTTACCACTTTGTCGGCGTGGTTTTTATGTATATCCATACCAAATTACAGCTTTCTAGTACCAACGGTCTTTGAGCTAAGCCGCGGACAGACGGACAGACGGACAGACAGACGGACATGGCGAAACTATAAGGGTTCCTTGTTGACTACGGAACCCTAAAAACGGTAGATGAGGCTTTAATAGAACCTACCAATTCAAAATCTAGGCCTGGATCTAACATTTATTTGCAGTCCTTAGTTTTCCACGCAACTAGATCAAACACCAATTCAGGATAATCTTTGCATTTACATCTACCTAGAACAGAAAATTTCTTCGTAAACATTTTATGAAAACCAGTCAATTTCACATTAGAATTGATTAAGAAATTAAGCCATACCTACTTCACTCAAACTCATTATTATACTTCACTCAAACTCGTATTTATTTTCATCACTTATTTAAATTAAATTAAAAAAAAGGACAAAAAGAAATGTTTAAAAAAAAGTTAAAAAAATAGGATTCGAGTAAAAAAAAAATGGGACAAGGGAAGGAAGAAGATGACTTATTTAAATAAAACAGTTACAGGCACTTTTAAATTGGAAAATTGTCGGTCAGTCAGAAATATGAAGCTAGTTGTCCATTCCAAAGCGTAGTAGGTTCCTATGGAGAAGAACGGGCAAGAAAGTCCACGGACAGTCTTTTAAATCAAAATATGGTTACCTCAATCATCCAGTGGACAAGCCTTTTAAAAATAAAAATAAAAGAAAAACAGTATTTTTTTAATGAATTAGCACTCTTCAGATACATACTTTTTATTACTTTTATATTTTAACTAACTTAACTGGAAAAAATCATAGACTCAACTGTAACTGTAAAAAAAAATCATAGAATTAATATTGTAAAAATTGGTTGGGCTACTATGGTTCTCATGGCCTCAATTATGAGACAAGTGAGAACGATGCGGAACATTAAAAGCGTCCGTAATAAGAACAAAAAAACAATACAAAAAAATAAGCTGTGAAAGCTCTCACTTCAGGAAATCTTAATCTGAGGATTTAAAACAAATGAACGCGAAGTATGACGGGTAGCGTGTGAGCAATCGTTCGTTTCAATCGTGGTTTTCCTGCCACTACAGGGCAAGTAGGCAATAAATACCAATTCCCTGCTACGTAATCCGAACGAGCTTCAGTGGATATTATAGCAACGTTTTATTGAAGTTATACATTTTGAATTCGTCGAAGTGGAAAAATCATTTGTTATTTGATTTTTTTTTCATCCCCTTTACTTCGTTTTGTTGCCTTTCGTTGAGTTGTTCTCCCGAAAGTGCGCTTCTATAATTTCTAACGTGATGAAATTAAAGTGGACGTACACGTCCACGTCCATAATACGTATGGAAATACGGGCACATTATAACATTATCGTGGAAGGAAATTTAAAAACGTCTTCATAAATATACAAATAGAACAAAAATATTTATTTCAACTTAAACATTGTTTCGACATAAATTGAGGCAGCCCCCAGTAAGTTAGTACTTGTGTTGGAGCTTTTAGCTTTACAATTATGAGGCTAATAAGTAAATAGAGTTTATAGAAACATAAAAATAAAATAAATAACCATCATCTCTCGAGGCTCTCGTTAGGCGGTTGGATCAAGGGCCTGATTCAGAAAGCAGTACTCCTTGACACGGCTCGCATTGTGAGGAGGTTCCTGTCTCTGCAGCCCTAACCACCGGTAGCTTGGACCCTGCTCCCGACACCGGCGGACTTCTGTTTTTTATATTTTTAAATATTTTTATAATCTAATATTTAAAAATGTAATTTATAAGTGACTTTATGAAATAAACGAAAAAATTAATAAAATATTCATTTAGTAGCTCTTGGTGTATCTGTGTGTGTTTATGAGTGATACGCGGGTGGGTGTACCATTTTTTAAAATCCTTTTTTCTTTAGTTTATTGTTATCATATATTTCCATACATTTTACTTCCCTGTGTTATCGTGATGCCGTGACGTGGACGTGGACGTGGACGACCACTATAATGTCACCATGTTAGATATTATACAAGCGCACATTGCCGGGAAAAGCAACGAAAATAGAATACGTATACATAGGTAAATAATTTCTTTACCAAAGCAATGGTCTCAAAACTGTGGAGGAACACATCGTAAGGAAACCGACATGTCCTAGAAAAAAAAATTCGAAGACATGTGACATCTGCCAACCCGCATTACCCGCACTGGGCTCGTGTGGTAGTTTACAGCCCTTTCCCTCTCGGAGAGAGGAAGCCTGTGGCCCAGCACTCACAGCAGTGAGAACATTATGGCGGGCTGGTTATGCATATGCTTAAACAAACCACTACACTTTCCTTTGGATTACCAAGAAGTGAAAAGTATTCTTTTTATTATTGCTCCTCAAGAAAATATAACCTGATGAAATACGGAAACACCCTCCCAAATATTATTAAAGGCTGTGTACAGAACTATTCGAAACCCTGATAAATCAGCACCTGTCATCCTAAACGCTTTACTAGTTTACGAGAACAAATAAAAGTCACAAAAATCTTCAAGGCAGACCCGCTTATGATTTATGTTTTTATTTACAAAGCTGTTCAATTTCGAAACGAATTCAGTTTGAGAACTTCAAAGGAGCTTCATTTACTCACAGATAGCAACGCTGTGCAAACAGTATTTTCAAACTCAAATAAAATTTTAAACTGAATTTTATTAGGTATAATCAAATTCTGAAGCTTTAGCTTTTAATGCATGGTTTGAGCTTAAGTGTAAACTACACGGTCATAGCACACGTTTGCAGGTCGAGACGGGAGAGTAACTGGGTCGCGAAATGTTACACCCTGTATACGCAAATGTATTCTTTGAAGCTTTCTTTCAGTTTTCCTTCGGGTTTTTAAGTAGGGTTTTCTTATCTTTTGTGATAAAAGACAACAGTATTAAGGTAATAATACTGTTGTAGTTTTATGGGAAAGTCAAGGTTTCGAAATGGATATTATTATTTATAGACCCAAAATGTTGTCAATGGGATGGGAAAACCTCCAGTGTAATGGGTTTTCTACGAAAAAACTAAGAATCATATTGATTAGTTCTTAGTAAAATATAAAAGAGATGGTATATGTAGTTTCAATATAAAAATAATAACTACAATGAAAATATAACTCGTATAAAGAAAGAAAATCATAATTCAAAGAATACATTATTATTATACACTTTCCAAGAATGGAAAAAGACTTCATTATGATTCTGTTACAATACTCGCTCATAATAAGGGAGACACACATGGAATAAGAAAACGTGAACATTCGAAGACAAATGAATTATTTTCCCGCGTTCATTTGTTCGTTTGCAAATCCCAGACAATCAAGTACTTCGGGCCCACAGAACCTGATTGAGTTCCAAGTTTCTAAGTTGATCTCGACAATACCCATGTGTTCTTGGCTCAATATACACAACCAACTAAGGTAACTAAGTTGGGGAAGAACCGTAATTGTGCTAAGTTTTCTTCGGTTCTATACGCACTCGGCGGGTCGCGGCAATTAATGTAATGTATTTCAGGCTGGCTTGAGTTGACTTATGAGTTTCGTAGTGCGTTTATTGAATTAAGCTTATTTTTCTTTATTTGCAGTTTTCATTATTTCTTTTGTATTCTATTTTCATGTATTGACATAGTAAGGACAACATTTTGGTACATTTTAGTCTTAGCCATAATTATGTAGATCCGATTTGTTGATAAGAGAGACAGCATGTCGCCAAATAGATCCTAGGCTTTTACGAATACATCAAATTTAAGAACATTCATCAGGATTACTGCCAAGCTAGACGCGGGTAAACGTCCAGAAATACAAAATTATATAAAAGCTTCTTTTAACCCCAATTCCTACATCCTCGCGCGAACATAACGGCCTCATTTCTTTGCCTTAGTTCTCGCCCCTAATCGTACTTTTGCTGAAATCTCTCTGTTTCGTACAAAATTCTTATAGCTTTTGCGCTTTATTATTTGACAGCTAGGTTTTAAAATGGCTTACCTCAGGGATCTTTAAAACTAAAATAATAATAATTGAATAGAATGCAAATAAATCCTTAATTCTGCTAAACGTGCTAATGGACCAACGAACACTCTACTGGCATTTAATAAACTTACAATCACAATAGTTTTCGATAAGACAGTGAAACAGTATCCATTACGTTGATCTGATTATCGTGCATACGGATAATTTTCAATCGTTCAATCTATACCTACATCCTTACATACATATATTAATATAAAACTAAGTCCTCCGCCGCGTCTGTCTGTCGTCCTGTACGCGATAAACTTAAAAACTATAACACCGATTTTCATGCTGTTTTCACTAATAGATAGAGTGGTTTTCGAGTAAGGTTTTAGTAAATAATAACCGACATCCACGCGGGCGAAGTCGTGGGCATCACCTAGTATTATTATAAATTAAAGTCTCATTTTGTGTCTGTCTGTGTGACCGCCTTGTTCTACTAAACTACGCAATGGATATTGATGCGGTTTTCACCATTTATTCCGGAAGGTTTATGTGTATATCCACATTTATATTCAACTAACATTGATAAAGAAATGGCGATGTTTTGTCAAGTCGTACAAACCGTGCGAAGAAGGGCCGGGTCGCTACTTTTAAATAAAACCTTTTGCGATTAGCTACTAGACTACTACTGCTTAGGTAAATTTATTTTTATAAATTTTGATATTGTGACAAGAACACTCTTGAATATTGGAACAGCCGTGCCCAGCTTAAGCTGTAGAGAATATAAAAACAAAAAAAAAAACAGATGAAATCGTTTATTTTTCTTTTTTAAACTTGTAGGTAGGTACATGAATATTATATTTTAATGTTAGCTAGTTTGAACTCAAAACATCAACATCGACTTTCTAGTTCCAAAACTAGAATAAAATCAAACAGAAAATGACAGATGAAACATACGAGTAAATCAAACAAATCTAAACTGTAAGTACACGGATGTGTGGCGGTACCTACATCGCCACATTCGAACTACGCATCAAAGACCTGACGTCACACAAAAATCCTGACGTCACAAAAATCCTGCATCGCGCAATTAGAGTTTACCGGGCAGTTGCCCGCCCGACACAACACCCGTCTGGTCGGAGGATCCTCCCTTTTCTATGGTGGATGAGTGAACTTTACACCCTGTTCCTCATACCCCTAAAGATGAATAAACACAAAATGAATGAAAAAGTTGATGAAGATCCTTGCGAGCTGTCTGCATGTTTTTGATAACCTTGACTCTTGAAGGTCTCGACATTTCTTACCTTCTTCATTAGTCTTTCTTATATAACAAATATAATTATGCGAAAATTAAGTTCGTTAGGTACCAAGATTAATGACTTACTAAATGCCTGTATTAGTAATAATACGAGTATTTTCTCAGAATTTGCTGACAGTCTGGTTTTATATGTCTGATTCGCCAAGAGCCAATAATATTTGATTATCAGTAAATTGACAATAAACCGAATCACGAACAAAAATCTATCACAATATTTGTACCTAATAGCATCAGAAATTCAGCAGTACCTGCTTACTCAGTATTATGTATACACTAGCAGTATACTGCTACTGCTGAATACTGCCGCAGAGCAATGGTACAGGGTCAAATTAAATTAACTGGCTAAACTTCACCGACGTGGCATTGATATTGTATATATCGACATTTAAACACACTAAAACACTGATTTCCAAAACGCATAATTTTGCGTAACTACGCAGCGCGTGCGATCTATCACGTCTCTGAAGTTTCACTATGTCCGAATCGTTTTAGCGTGGCAATAGTGGTCATTGACCCACCTATATTTTCTAGCATTCTTTATTTTAAAACTGAAATAAAGTCCGCAAACATCCTGAATCAATATCTATCGTGATCTTCAACTTGCTCCAATAACAAAAAACTGTACATAGTTTGTTGTTCGTTCCTACGGGGAGCTGATATTGGGGAAAGGGCAATGACCAATATTGCCACGTTAAAGCGATTCGGGTATAGTTATTTAATTCAACCCAGTCGCTTTGTAAGTGATTGAATAAATAATAAGTCGAACACCAATCAGCAACAGGAGAAAAATTAACAACTAAAACCAGTCATCTTCCTAGCCTTTTCCCAACTATGTTGGGGTCGGCTTCCAGTCTAACCGGATGCAGCTGAATACCAGTATTTTACATGGAGTGACTGCCTATCTGACCTCCACAATCCAGTAACTGGGTAATACGATATCCCTTGGCAAGATTGGTTGTCAGACTTCCGGGCTTCTGACGGCCCGTAACGACTGTCAAAGATCCACAAATGACAGCCGGGACCAAAGGCTTAACGTGCTTCGCGGGGCACGGAGGAGTCACGGTATTTAAAGATGGTCACCCATCCACGGACCAACCCCGGCAAGAGTAGCTTAACCTGATGGATCAACCCGTGTGGCTGTTATTACTTAGCCACGAGCTCCTCGCACTCACAACAACTACTAAAACTAATCACCAAACTAAGTCGTAAATACATCATTGGTACTCACTTTGTAACCCTGTACCCTAATTGCATAACAGCGTAATAGGTACAGTTTGAAACAAATATCTAATCCATTGCTTCATAAGTTCGAAATAAAAATCTGCTCAACAACGTAACTTGCGAACTTATGAAGCAATGGATAAGACATTTATTTTGTTTCGAACCAGTTCCAATTCTGACCGGTAGTGCATTACGCAATTAGGGTGCCCAAGTCTTCTTCGTTTATTTCACAATTGAATTAAGTCAGTAAATTCGTTTCAGGCAATCCAATTATCGAGTGTAAAGTAATTACAGAATACGAAGGTACTCCGTCTGCAATTATGACGAATTGAAAGAACTATTATTAAAGCTCAAAAAATACGAGACAAAGAGTTTTTTGCTTACTGAGACGAATAAAAGATCAAGATTTCAATGGATCAAACGTTGACTTAATGAGACACATTAGCTTTGTATGTTTGTATCGCTCATCATTTGTAATGCAAAGGTTCAAATGTCACGAACTCAAAAACAATTTAGAAAATTTAGGGTTCCGTACCCAAAGGATAAAACGGGACCCTATTACTAAGGCTAGGTCCGTCTTTCTGTCTGTCAGTCTGTCTGTCCGCGGCTTAGCTCGGAGACTGCTGGTACTAGAAATTTGTAATTTGGTATGCCTGCCAGCCCCCCCCTGCCAGCTAAATGGTTGGTTTTGGATATGTGAAAAAATTCACGGCAGTAGTATATATAACGAAATTAAAAGGAAAACTATCACCGCTACGTAGGCTCCACAAGTTACCGAGTAATGATCGACCAACCTAAATTTGCAGTTGCAAGAACAAGTTTTTCAACTACAATGTTAAGTTTGTTGGATAAAATCATCCCAACTACGGAACCCTTCATTGTGCGTGGTTCGACATGCACTTGGCCGGTTTTTAAGAAATAATTAGATTATTGTGTTACGCAATTGGGGTGCAGTATTATTTATTCAATGACTAACAAACCGATGCGAATGCAAATTTTTCGTTGGTTATTAGTTAGTTAGTTGATTCAGGCGTGACTTTGCGGAAATCCATTCTAAATCAAAATCAAAAGTAATTTATTCAAACTAGGCTGAGAATCAGCACTTTTTGAACGTCAAAATTACATAAGACAGTCCCCCAAAACGCCCACCCTTCGACACTTCCTAGTGCTATAGCTGGGAAGAAGAAGTGGCGCAACAAACTCCCCAGCAGCAAATAAAATAGTATTATAAAATACAACAGACGTAATTAGATATATTTAGTAACCTATGCCGCTTAACTATTCCTCAAGAGTCATAAAAACCCTGTAAGAAATAGACACTCCTCTGCGTCCAGCGCTCGGCGTGGCAGCACGTCGTGTTTGGGTTCGCGACAGGTCAATCGTCAAGCTAGCAATAGTCCGTGCCTCGTTAAGAGGTGAAACTATATCCTATGTCTATTGTATTTTTTCGTTGGGTATTTAAAAAAAACAGCTGTTTCGTACATTTTGACTGTGTAGGTAGGTATTACATTTTTATACGAAACCTCAGTTTTTTAGGTTTCCGTACCCAAATTGTAAAATTACTAAGACTCCGCTGTCCAGCCGTCTGTCTTTCTGTCTGTCCGTCTGTCACCGGGCTGTATCTCATCAACCGTGATAGTTATAAGACAGTTGACATTTTCACACATAATGTATTTCTGTTGCCACTATATCAATAAATACAAAAAAACAGAATAAAATAAATATTTAAGAGGGCTCCCATACAACAAACGTGATTTTTTCACCGTTTTTAGGGTTCCGTGCCCAAAGGGTAAAACGGGACTCTATTACTAAGACTCCGCTGTCTGTCTGTCCATCTATCACCATGCTGTATCTTAAGAACCGTGATAGTTAGACAGTTGAAATTTTCACAGATGATGTATTTCTGTTGCCACTATATCAATAAATACAAAAAACAGAATAAAATAAATATTTAAGGGGGCTCCCATACAACAAACGTGTTTTTTTTGCCGTTTTTGAGATAATGGTACAGAACCCTTCGTGCGCGGGTCCGACTCGCACTTGGCCGGTTTTATTAAAGATAATGGCACGGAACCCTTCGTGCGAGAGTCCGACTCGCACATGGCCGGTTTTTCTTTTACATCCTGTAAAAGGTACTCGTAGGTACAAATACAGCCATTTAGTTTAACCGCCACTTGAGAAATCATATTGGTAAGAACTCGAACGTTGACATCGTTTTGTATAAGTGAAATAGATTTTAATTATACAAAAGGCAAGTCCAATAACGCAGTAAACATCAAAACCATCAGACCAAGATAATTTTGGGTTCGTATTTTGCAAAGATTATTCACAGCTGGCTTCCCTCACCCGACTGAATAGCTTTGTGGTCAGAGGTACACAAGTAGGACCCTAAAGGGTGTTGAGGGGACAAAGCCAGAGGTAAACCAAAACAGGGCATTACACTGTAAATTCGTTAAGTTTATTATAAACATTTACATCGCGTTAGGCTCATGTTTTGATGTTTACATCTCTTTTGGGATCTTTATGATCTGTTTACACCATATGGCCGGATCCCAATGACAAAAACCCATTTTATCTTTATTCCAGTCAAAAATCGCAACTGTGACAAATATACAGTTGGGTTCTGGTGCGGTTTATTTTTTTAAGGTTCAAGCTGTAAATTTGTGGCGAGGCCTGAATTCGGTGATAGTGTAAACTGTTTTCATTGTCACTGGTGGAACTGGCATCGGGAAACGCTAGATTAGTCAGTTCGTGCAGTTTAAATGTAAGCTTTTTATTGTAAAATTATGTACGGTTATTATTTTAAATAAGTCCTTCATGCTCAATTTCAAAGTTGTTTGGCAAAATTTGTTGTTTTTACACGTACATGTCATTTTTTTTTTTTAAGTCGTTATAATTAGATGAGCGTATTGTTCTCCAAGAAGAAACTAGCATCAAGCTAATTAGAAGTTTTTATTTTGTAATAATTGCCATCTGTTATGAATTTTAAAGTGCTTACAACACATTTGTTATATCTGTCGAACAAGAAACAACGTTAATAGGCCCCCAGGACGCAACATTAAATTGTTTAAAGCAACATTATAAAAGTCGAACGTCCCATTAACCGCTAAATATGTCTGCAGCTGTATTCTTTATGTTTTTCAACGGAAACACTATAAATCAGTCGTTGGGGGCAGTTTCTACTATTGGCCATGTTGATCGTAAAGCGGTTTGATGGTCCTCGAAGCATGGGCCCATACATTCCGAACACATAAATGTCCGACCATGTCCCACAGCTTTTTTCCCTTCCCTAATCGTAAAACTATGTCTTTGAGTAATTTCTCCGAATGGCTGACTTCAAAAGGACATGACGTATTTGATTTGAACGGTTCCTTTTGAAGCTCTCTGATGTTTTGTTTGTCATGAGCAAATAATTTAATTGTTCGGAAGACATCTCCAAAAATGTAAATGTATAAAACAATCACAACCACCCTTTGAATGTTTTAGTCATAATGAGTGGGAAGTGAAAAAAGGGAACAAATTAAAAGATGTCCAGGTTCATTTGTTATAAATTATGTAACAGGTAGGACTGTTGGTAGGTACTCACAATTTTTTAATTTTTTGCTCAAAATGAGACGGTTTCGCAAGGGGCTCCCACAATCTGAGATTAATTATTAGGAAAATTAAGATTTGCGCAATAAAATGTCGACTTTATGTTGTGCAAAAGTTTTACATTTTTATTAGGGTGGAGTTGTTAGCCTGGGGACTTCTGGGAAAGCTTTCTACCTTGTAACCGAAATATGAATCGAGGTAAGTTTTAATGTACAAATTAATTTATTTTACTGCTTAATTGGAAAAAGATTTTTTCTTATTTAAATAAAAATTCCCACAACTCAATATATTTTACTACTTCTATAAGAATTACCCTACCAGTAGCAAAATTTTGATTATTCTCATCAGGAAACGACTTAAAAAAATGTATTTTGTTCAACCCTTCACAAACTCGACCTTACAATTATACCGGACATATTGCACTACAACAAACAAATTAAAGCTCCGAATAGAATCCAATCCGACACTTCATTTTTTGTTCACTTTTGTCTTTCACTCGAAAATTTATCAATAGTGAAACATTGATTCATTAGTGAACCGATCCAACAGTGTTGAATTTCGGCTCTTTCACTCGCCAACCGACTGATCGAAAATAAAATGAAAAGAGCAGATGAACGTATATTCTCATAAGTAATTTTGTCGGTGTCGTGTGAAGTTGGAATGAAACAAAAATTAACATCCACTCGAGTGAAATGTCTGATATTTAGCTTTACATTAAAAATACAATGAAATGATTTCCAATATACGAACATACAAATAAATAAACCCAACCCGCTAACCACTGCATTCACACGCGCCGCGCCGCCACTCCGAAGGGGATATGGCGTAACATAGTTTTACACCAGTGCATACGTCATAGGTAGAAACGAGATATTGTCATCGCCGACACTTGCCTGACCCATTTCGCACGGCTGATTCCTGCAACTTGTGCAAGTACTTATATAGCTGCGTATTACCTGATCACTGGGTTCGCATCTTTATATCTCTGCAAGACTTTCAGTATTTCTTTTTGCTTCGTGATCTACCGGAAAAGTGGCTTTTTTTTCTTTTCCGAAGGTTCTCTTATATAAATTATCTAAACTCAATAGTAGCCAGAAACAAAACCTTTAAAAAAGGACCGAGAAAGGCTAAAATAGCGACTGTATACCTGTATATGTGTGTTGTCCAAAGTTAATTGACCCAAAGGTTTCAGATATAAAAAGAGTAGGATCGTGGAAACAACAAAACATAATAATATGAATTGTAAATGTGTTGGAAGAGTAACGAGAAAATCTTCTGTCAAATCCCGTCGTTGAGTCGAGTCCAAGGCTTATTTCCGATTATCACGCAGTGGTTTATACTTGGACAGTGCACAGTTCCCAACTTCTGATACAACTCGCCATCGCACTATGACGTTCAAATTAGATCCTTTGGTCCTTCAATACCAATCACCAACTCATCGCAGTCCACTGTTGGACACGAAACTGTATACCAAGAACCAAAAAAATGCGTAAGTAGAACCAAAAATTCGAAGACATGTGACATTTACCAACCCGCACTGGGCCCGCGTGGTAGATTATAGCCCACTCCCTCTTGAACAGAGGAGGCCTGTGTCCCAGCAGTGGGAACATTATGGGCTGATCATGTATGTGTATAACAGTATATCAAACCATGGCATGGGTAATAACCATATACATATATTTATGAAAGATTTAAATCCCAATAGTACGTTTCCTAGGGATCATTTCCGACTACCAAAAACTAGTTCTCCATATTTTCAAAGAGATCATAAGACTAATATTCCAATACGGAAGTAAATTAAATAAAACAAAAATAAATTCTAATTCAATAGAAAACCCATCTGGTGTTAGAATTAAGAGTGAGTAAGTACAAAGAGAATCGTGTTTACAGATCGGATGCCACAAAGAGACGTTTGAGAGCGTAAAAATAAAAACGGTGTGAAGATGGAAGATCTGAGTGAGCTTTTAAACATTAATTAGTATGAATTGGGTAGTTCTTTCGAATGTTTTCTTGAGAATTATTATTTTTGGACTTTGTATGTAAGTATGGACTGTTTTCTTGGGCCTACAACCGAAGTAAACATAATTACTTGGGTTGTATATTTTTCTATCTAATCTTCATTGTGACCACCCATCATGCCTCATTGAGAACGTCGTCGTACTAAAATTATTATGGTAGACGAAAGAGAAGAACTTATAGCTTGAATGACGATAACATTATAGTCTGGAGTCTGACTCCCTAACATTTTTCTAGGCTACCATTCAGGGCCACATGATAAACCGTTTGTAGAGAAATCGAATCACTTTGATGTGGGTTGCCTATTGTGTAGTGCTCAGACTAAGTGCTAAGATTGTTTGTATTATTTATTAAGATAGAGATTTACTTCAGGGGTCATTTATTGGGTCAGTGACAACTGGGCCCGTGTTAACTCAACCCGTGTCAATTCAACCCGAATAATAATACCAGATATTTTACTCCCGATTACGGTGATTTGTACGGTCAGGCAGAAAATCGATACCAATTTTAAAATAAGTCGCTACGAATAAAAATTTTGTTTTTCAAAGATTTTGATTTTTTAAACTTAATTATCTACAACGCCTAATTCAATTATGATACGTATATAAGTACCTAGCCTAATTTTATTAGTTTTATAAATATTGTCTGACCTAAAAAAGACAAGCGTTCCTTTGCTAAGATAATGACACACGTCGGATCTGAAGACAAAAGAAATTTTTTCTATCTCGTTTTTGCACATCAAATTTACAATCGGTAGTCTAGTACCTAGAACATAAAAGACAAGAAGACGATTTCAACGATTCTGATTTTTGCTTACCTATAAGAATAAATATTTGAATAAATAAAAACAGACTTTGCTGCAGAACAAGTTCTAGCATTCAATTTCATTTAAAATAACAATATTTTTTACAAATTCTTAAAAATAAATATATAAAATCTGTCAATAAATTTAAAAAATCTTCAATATTTTAAGAGGTTGATACTTTTACACACCACTTTTTTAGGCTTTTTGACGACGTCGTATCTAGTATTATTATTCGGGTTGAGTTGACACGGACCCAGTTGTCACTGACCCCTTTTATTCAGTAGTTTAATAGTTTTCATTGATCGACAACTGTCTCTATGGAACCAACATTATAATCGAGAAAAAATAATCGGCCGTCCCATACATTTGGGTCCAGTAGGCATTGTTCTAAGTTCTATATGGAGCAGTTGATATTTTTTTCAAGATTTGATGGTACCTTTCCTTAAATAAATAAAAAAATCCATTGGTCCAGTGATCCTTTCGGAAACATTACTTACACATGTCATGATTTCTTGAAATAGTCATTCAATGTACTTACATGAACTTGAGAGAGTTGTATTGCTGATTCTAATGTTTATGATTCTGTAAACCCATATTTGTTACGGCCGCAAATAATATTTAGATCAACATACAACCTGACACTGACCTGCGAATTGCAAAAAACGTAAGAAAATTTTAATTTCGCGGGCTACCTTTGAGCATCCACCTTAAAAAGAAAATTGAGTGGGTAATGAAAATCATTCCGCGTAAAAGAATTTAACGGTTTCCTGCGAATGAAACCAAAAAGGTTGCCAGGCTAATTAAAGCAAATTTAACTAACAATACTTTTAAGGTGTCTATTAATTAGTCCAATTTCTCTTTTCCCTTTATTTTCTTTTAAAGTCCTGACATTTTATTGGGCTTTAGAGGCGAACCCTCATCTGTGGCCTTTTGAAAAATCTCTCGGACGAAGGCCTTTTACATCGGCACGTACCCTTTTAAATATTAATAATTATATTTTTCCGCCATACAGCGCTGTAGTTGGGATAAAAAATCTCATTTTATATACGTTAAATTAAAAAATTCGTATACAATGAACATTTTTCGTGTTAACAAGTTTGGCTTTTTTTTTTTTACTAACGTAGGAAGCAATTAGTTCGATATTATTAAAGGCCACGGCAACATTTTGTTCTATATTATTATTTAGGGGTATGAGGAACAGGGTGTAAAGTTCACTCATTCTCTGTAGAAAAGGGAGGATCGTCCGACCAGACAGATGTCGTGTCTGGCGGGCAACTGCCCAACGATTGATATCGGAATCTTGTATATATGTCCATCGCGCGATTAACTCTAATTGAGCGATGCAGGATTTATGTGACGTCAGGATTTTTGTGTGACGTCAGGTCTTTGATGCGCAGTTCGCATGTGGCAATGTAAATGGCCGCCACATTATAATGAAAATCAGAATTAAAAACATCAAAATTAAATAATACGTACAGAAACATACTTTAAAGAAATAAAGTATTTTTTATCAATTATAGAACACCTATTACTTACTGCATTTAAACCAAAATTTTACCATAATCCGTTTTACAACGTAATATCTAAACCAACAGCAAAATTCTTGCCCCACGAAAAATAACACATTACCAAGGTGAAAGAAAACCAAAAATAAGCACATTTCTCTTAAACTACGATGTCGCATACCGCTTCAGTTGCCATCCAACATTATAGTGACATAGATTGATGGGCTTCTAACCGTGTCTTCATCAAGTTCAACTCTCATTAGGTACGTACGTTGTATACGCCCTTTAAGCGCGCATGCTAACCAGAACAGATGCGCCCTGTTCTATATTTAAAACATAATGCTGTACCGAAATAATGATATAAGTGGCCTTTTTTGAAGCTTTATTTAAAAAAAGAATTAATCTTGGCTTTGGAGTTTGATTCCTTTTTGTTTTTGGTTGTGTTTTGTTTTTAAATTAATGAATGTGTTAATAGAGTTGGATGGGGACGCATTGGAGTGAAATATAAATTACACTAGTCATTTCTTTATATATTCGTAGAAAGTATATTTTTTAAAGGCGATGAATGATGTATCAGGCAAACCTAAACGTTTATACTAGAAATGTGTTTAGGTTACCACGCGCTCTTTTTATGACTGACAACACTTACCGCTCTTTAGCCGTTTTATGCGAGCTATAAACGTCAAATGCATGTTAAAATGTCTCATTTTATTTTGTTACATTTTTAACCACAATGTAACTCTGTTTAAGGAGGAACATACGGTCTGTTCCGGGCCATTTTCCCGCTAGATGGCGCTGAAGTCAGCATTTTTGGTTTATTTTGTTTTATGTGAAATTGGAGCATTACTAAGTCGTAGGAGTAATCTTTGCGAAAATCAGCCATTACGCTTTATTGAACTTGGTCATAGTAATGCCTCAAAATCCACCCAATTAGACACAAAAACAGAAAATAACATCTACCATTGAATATACAGTCTTTTACACACACATACGTATTCCCTACGTTTACAAAGATTGAACACTAGATGGCGTGTATTTAAAAAAGTGGGCTGAACTTTTTTGTAAGACTATTTTTAGGAAAATAAAAGTTGTATTTATAGGCGAAAACTATTTAATTGATAAATAATTTTGGGAAATAAATAATGTCAACAATATGTACAATAACATATGTATTTAATTTTATTACCTTACACTAATTAAATTAACTATCAAAACAAAACTATTTGAAGTGACACAATGATACATCATTTATAACATAACCAAGTATTACAATAATTACAGACATTACAAAAATATGTTAGAAACTTTATATAATTTATAAACAAGAGAACAACAAATCGAATAAAATACAAAATTTTGTATGCGATTATAACCAGAAAGGCGAAAAAATATTTTCATAATGTCTAAGCACTTTTATGTACAAAAGTTTTTAGTAAAACAAAAATCTAAAGAGCAGCTTACTGAGTTCAATAAAGTATTATTTCACCTTTTACAGTAAATACAAATAAAAAATAATATACAATGATAATGTTGATTCTAAACAAACTACTACAAAAATACAACTGAACAAAAATCATTTCTTCTTGTCTTGAAACCACTGCTACACAGCTGCTGCAAAGAAAAATAACTTTACTTAGTATATTTCTTACTTTTGACGAATATTATTTAATAGTCATTTCAAAATGTTATTTACCATCAATCTCCAAAGCTGCTCTAAAATGGACTCGAATTTCCAACAGATATTGATGTTGAAGTACGATTTTTCACTAGAATAACATAATAACTTATTAATTGATACAATTTATAAAGTAAATAAACGAAAGTAATACCTAGTAATAGATACTGGTACATACTTACCATTCAAATCTATACATTTCGCATTTTTCTGAACACGTCTCAAAATTATTTCTGGCAAAATACAGTTTTTAAAGAAGTCTAATAGCTTCGGTATCATATTGCTGATAAATTCATTATCTCGACAAACTTCTATCACAGTCAAAGGTTCAGTGACTGAAATAAAACATATGAAGTAGCACTTATCCATTTTGCTGACACGCATTTGTCCTTGAACCTGAAATAGATTTTAATTATAATATGAGAAAACTAGATACTGAAATAAATTATATAGAATACCATCCGCACTTGGTCGATATACCATCTAGTCGTACTAAGCGCTTCTCTTCCACATTTATTATGCGCACGGCCAAAGTGTGGAACTCTCTGCCAGCATCTGTGTTTCCCTTCCACGTATAACCCATCAGCCTTCAAAACAAAAGTGAACAGGCATCTTCTGGGCTTGCTCGTTCCATCATAGACCTCATCTATCGCTTTCCATCAGGCGTGTTCGAGGTCAAGAGCAGTCCAATACAAACATTAAAAAAAATTAATCAACTTACTTGATAGTAATAATCGTGCTTTTTATTCATAACTAAAACATTATTATCCAATTTTAGAGCAAAGTTTTTCTTTTCTACTGCACCTGCATCTAGGCTTTGATTTTTCCTCGCCAATGATGGAAAGTACTTGATCTCAATAACAGCTCTCTCATTTTCAATTATACCTGTAACAAATTGACACAAAATATATAACAATGAAATGAAGCACTTCATGACATTTGATACAAGAAATTCAATCGCCTATCGTGCTCGTAATCTTTGGTCTCTCGCGATTATAACTAGTATTATAATTTTCTACATTTTCCAAATATATAGTAAATAAAATCGAAGCTTTTTATAGTAAACTTACCATCTGGACTGCCAGCTAAACATCCAAATTCTTCATCAATAAAAAGACCTGAAGGCCTGACAATTTTATTATATTGTTGCATGAACATACTTTTTGCCACATTCTCATTTTGCTGCCCATATAACATGTCTTTTGTACAAATATTCTTTTTATATAGAATATCCTTTACATGATTGTGACATGGAGTGGTAATACGGCTTTTGCAAATCTGTAAACATAAAAGATACACAATAACGGTGTCGTTTGTACGCCGGTTTGTTGGTTCGAGTAGACATTGTAGACATAATCTAAATCTGAAATAATGAATAAGAAAAAGAATGTGTTACTATTATACACAGTATTTGAATAAAATCCAATAGTATCGTATTTCACAACCATATAAACAGCACGGAGTCGAAGTCTTGTAAGATAATCTGTCAACTGATGCAGATGCAGAATTCATTATTGTGGCGATTACGTTCAGAACTCTAACACATCCTGAGAAAATAGAATAATAAAATGTATTGTAAAATTTTACTTATCTTTAGATTCCTGGTAGAATATTGGTCGACAATGAATGAGATACTTATTTATTTATTTTTAAACAATAAATCACCTCTATTTGAAGTAAGAAACTCAATTATTTGTTTGTTTCTGAACGCACCACACCATGCCGGCCGCCGACGAAACTGCGAGGCACGTGACCAGAGTATAATAATAATAGCGGGGCTGACGCGACATCACAAATAAAAATAATGTTTATCTGTCTGTAAAATGCATACAAGGTTTTTTTTACATAACCTGGCAAAACCATATCCCATGACTGCGCCACCCATTCTTCGATTTAGTAATGTCTGTAATTTGGATTTTGAGACTACTTTGGTGGCTTACCGAATTGTAATAATTTAATTTATTGTTGACCAAAAAATATACAAATTGTCAGCATCGACCGGATACGTAGGTAATAACTACTGTGACGAGATTTTAGCGTCTAAAACCCAACTCACGGGCCAACTGGCTGTTTTAATACCGCCGAAATATGGTACTAACTTACTTTTATTTTACAATAAAATAGCATATTTTGAATAATTAATAAAATGATTATACCTAGTATACATTGCATTATTTCTATTCAATTGGTATCAAATACCTACTAGAAATAATGCAATTTGAATTAATGAAAATAGCATCACATTTTATCACGCAACAAATTCCGCGCGCAAATCCTAGTGCATCAAGCGAGAAACTTGAAAATGTATTTTTGTTACATTTCAATCATTACGAAACGAGCGAACGAAGTTTGGCAACGTGTGTCAATGTCGATTAGGTCAAGTACTCAAGGATAGGAAGTACGGCAACGTCGCGTCTACGAGTAATGATATTTTAAATGTTGCCGCACAACAATAATAATTATGTAATAAAATTGTTTACATTGCCGTCTAAGGTCGTGAGTGTTATGGTAATGAAATGTTTCTTTTTTAAATGATAGGTAGAAAATAAAATAGATCAATTATCTTATTATATATTGTTTTATCAGAATTATAATATCGCCAGGACGCCATCTAGCGCTGCAATTTCTAAACTACAACAAACATGGCGCTATATTTTGCTTGTCAAAACGAACCCACACATGTAAAGATATGTCAAATTTTGCCTGGATTTCGCGATCGCTTTTCTCAGTTATTAATGTAAGTTATTTCCTAAAAAGGTCGTTTGCGAACACATTTCATTGTAGAAAAGTGATAAAATGATTCGTTTTTAACAAAGAGTGTCTATTTTTAGCGTAAAGTCAAATTTAAAAATGTATGGGCGGCCGATCGGAACATCAACCTTAATTTATTGATATAGTAGGTACTGTGTCCTATGTTGAGTCTGTGCAGCTGAGTATTGCATTGTAGTCCAAGCTCGTTCATTCCATTTATCTGACAGTCCTACCATGTGCACGGTATTATGGCTCTCGTCGGGAATGAAAGACACGGTTATTCGGCCTTTATAGCACGCCCTCTTAATTAAAAACATATTTTTCGTTGCATTTTATTTTATTTTTAAAGGGAATCGACACACTTTGTATGTAGTTCTCACAAGGAAGGGACAATCGTCGTTGCTTAAAATATATTATTTATGGAGCAATAGGTACTGTTCGAGGTCAAAGATTTGATTTATTTATTCAAAAAAAAAAAAAAGATTAAATGAATTGTTTTTTTTTGTTTTGTAGAAATCATTGTAGGAACTTTATTTCGGCTTACTGTGGTTCACGGATAGACATAAGCATAGTAAATTAAAAAAATGTTGTTTTCTCATTAAAAGAAATGGTATTCTGTGTTCAAAATATTAAATAAGAAGGAATAGTTAGTTTTAAAATAAGATTAAATAGACATCACGGATTTTTTTTGTCAAAAATTTCGTCCTTCTCATTTGTACAGAATACCGTCTCCTCCCATCCGTCCATGTCGGTTGCCACGTGCGACGTATTACGCCTCTCATCAGGAATGAAATATGATATATTTTACACTTCTATAAATAAGTTATTATTCCATTGATCTGATTTGTGGTGTATTTTAACTATAATATCTTATTATGAACAAATTTGAAAAAAGATCAAATTTTTTGAAGTTTATAATATAGGCAAATAATTAAAACAAAGCTCTATAAAAAAATAGACATTTAATTACTTTTCAGTTCTGAAATAATTAAGAAACTATACTACTAGCAGGGTACCTATTTGCAAGCACATACAGTTTTAGGAAATTATAAATTGTTACACTATTAAAAACTCGATAAGAATCGCTTTTTAAATTGTGCTAAGTGTACCTTCTATTTATAAAAATCTTCTTGTGTTTATTCTCATTTGTGCCTCTGTCTATAAAACTCATGAAAAACACATTTGCCAAAAGACGGTAAGTAATACATTTCACGAATAACCACCCTAACTTATTCCGTCAAGTCTTTCCTGTCAATTTGACAGGCACCACGTGCTTGTCTCTCATCGAGTATGAAATACGAGCTGCTTCACTATGAATAGATCACATCCCCTTAATGGTCCGTTGTTTGGCTACCTTCTGGATTATACCGACCAATATTTAACAGTTGTTAGCTTTTTGATAAGCTCTGAGATTAGTTAGATTTGTACGTGGTTTTGTATAAGTCTGAGTTATTGAAAAAGCTTTCTAGTAAACATAAGACGAATTATGAGCAAAATAGGACAGGGACCTAGAAAAGTCTCTATCAGCGATAACGATGATGGCTATGTCCAAAATTGTATTGGATGTAGTACATTACGTACCCGAAAAGCTTATGCCGCTTAAATTCTTTGTAGAAATACGGAACGCTTTGAAAGCGATTGTCACTTGTCTAGGGCTTCTGGTAGATAAAAACTTTGCTACCTGAAAAAGAAAGTAAGACAAGTCATAAGTAACTCTTTATGTATAAAGAGATACTTATTATTTTACGATAAATCGACGTGTCGCTAGTTACGGAAGGTAATTCTCAGAAATACATAGAAAGCAGTAGTAATCACGGCGACACGTCAATCGGCTACGGACTTGTACGAGTCAAGCAGAGATTATTGAATCTCCAAAGACCAAAAAAAAAAAAACCTTAAAATCGTAAACCATTCAAACTACCACCACTTTTGAACTACCATTACAAGAACCATCGAACCTTGTATCCGCAGTCCTATTTCATACATTTTACAGCAGAACGCGGAACAAAAGTCATAAAATGTAATAATCTGGAGCGCTTTATTATCTGCACGTGTGGGCTTATAAAGATAAGGTAAACAGTGCTTTAGATTTATTGGATATTATAAATTAGTATTAAGTATGGGATATACGCTTGATAGGTCGTTATTATTTATTATATTAGAAGAGGTCGTTGGATTTTATTTGATGGGATCTGTTCGCTGTTGTTTGGACACACGGCTATACATCAAGCTATACATTTCCAGTTTATGCTGATCTCGCATTGTATAGGATTCTCGTGCAATGCGAGGTCAGCATATACTGGAAATGTATAGCTTGATGTGTAGCCGTGTGGACAAGGAAGCGATGAATATTATGTTAGACGTTATAGTGGAGCTGCGTTAAAGGTGGTCCTTATTCCAATATTGTTATGATATTTAATGGTTAAATAAAACCGGCCAAATGCGAGTTGGACTCGCACACGAAGCGTTCCGTACCACCGTACAATATGTAGAAGAAAAAAACGCCGAAAAAACACATTGTACACACGACTTCACATCAAGCTATACATTGCTCTTCTTTCAATATTTTCCAAAATAATTGAAAAGGTTATTTATAACAGTATAAACATGTTTCTTGAAAAAAATTGCATTTTAACTAAAGAGCAGTATGGTTTTAGAAAGTGTAAAAACATAAACATGGCCATTTATGAATTGATCAATGAAATAGTTACAAATATGGACCAAAAAATACCTGTAACAGCCTTATTTATGGATATGACTAAGGCTTTCGATTTTGTTGACCATGAAATGCTTCTAAATAAGCTATATAAATATGGCATTAGGGGCAAAGTTTTAAGCTTAATAAAGTCATACCTTAATGGCAGAAAACAGGTAACTAGTATTTCAGCAGTTGATGTTAAAACTAAAACTGAAATTAATTACCAATCGAGAGAGAGACAAATTTACTATGGTGTGCCTCAGGGAAGTGTGCTTGGCCCTTTATTATTTTTATTCTATATAAATGACCTTCCGAAAGCCATACCACATCCTATGACCCTATTTGCTGATGACTGTACTATAGTATTTTCTGGTAAAAATAATGACTCATATGAAAATGACATAAACAGTAGCTTAAGTCTAATAATTCAATGGCTAAATAATAACAACTTACAGATTAATTTTAATAAAACTCAAATAATGACATTTAAACAAAGCCTAAAATTCTTGACATTAATTATGACCAAAATAAGATTATTAAAACGGAACGAACCAAATTTCTAGGTATTTGGCTAGACGAAAACATGACATGGAAAACACACATAGAGACTATTATAAAAAAAATTCATCAATTTTACTATGCTTTACACAATTTGAATAAGGTTGCAAATCGTAATACTGTTCTTACTGCATATCATGCATATGTCTCCACATCTCTTCGTTACGGCATAATATTTTGGGGCAACTCTACCAATAGAGAAATGGCATTTAAGGCCCAAAAACAATGTCTTCGAGCCATATGTTTGTTAAAAACCACCGAAAGTTGCAAACCATTTTTCGTTAGTTTAAAAATACTTACGCTTCCATCCCTCTATATTTATGAAATTTCAATATTTGTTAAGGAGAATCTGTCTAAATTTGAAAAACTTAATACTAGACGTCACCAAAGCACACTAAAATCAAAAAAACACAATACTGCACTTTTCTCAAAGAGTTGTCTCGGCATGGGTCCAAAGATTTACAATAGACTACCAAAAACTTTAAAAAGCATGACCAACATAAACCATTTTAAATCGCAACTTAAAAAATTCTTGATTGAAAAGGCTTACTATTCTATCAATGAGTTTTTAGATGATAGAAGCATAAAATAAAAAATGTCCGATCCACTTGTTATTCTATCTTGTTTACGACGTTACTTGTTTGAAACAGTTTTATTTAGTTTGTAGTTTTTTTTTACGCCTAATTTGTACGCCTTGCAAGGCAAAACATAGTGATACAACGCAAATTTTATACCATGTACCATATATTATTACCTATGTTCAACAAATAAAATACTTTGACTTTGACTTTGACATTTCCAGTATAAGCTGACCTCGCATTGTACGAAAATCCTATACAATGCGAGATCAGCATAAACTGGAAATGTATAGCTTGATGTGTAGCCGTGTGTACTAAGGACCCTTTATTTTTTTATTTTTTTTATTATAACGGCTAAGAAATACATAATCTGTGAAAATTTCAACTGTCTACCTATTACGGTTCATGAGATACAGCCCGCTGGCAGACAGACGGACAGCGGAGGCTTAGTAATTGGGTTCCGTTTGGCACCCTTCGGGTACGGAACCCGAAAAAGAAATACAGAAGGGATCAAAGCTTTAAAAAACAAGTTAACTTGGAATGAAAGAGTTCTTAAAAAAACATTTTTATAAAGAAATCAAGAGCTTCCCTGAAACACTCTTGTTGAAAAAATATCTTCTAAAGTAGCGCCACTTAAAACCATCTGCAAGGAAGACGATTTTTTTGGCTCATCTGCATAAAAAATCATACTTGGGTAAAGTGGCTTAAAATAGCCAAACTTATACTATACAACGACAGGCAGACTTTAGATGCAGTGACAAACTAAATTAATATACTTATTATCAGCTAACAATTAAAATTCTATTGTGTCTCGTTAGTGACAGTTGGAGATTTATACATAAACACACAAATGTCACATGGTTGTGAAACATCCAGTTCTGGCATTAAGAGCACAAATATCAGTAAATTGAGTATCAGGCTCTCGATTATCAATCACACTGTAGCTTAAGATATTATACAGGGTGTAAGGGACTCCGCAGACTGATGGGATGAATTCAGCATATCATACTAAGACGACCGGTACATGAAATTATTTCAGGAATGTTATGGGAATCCAATAAACCTGATTTGTATTATTACCTCACGCGCAATGTATCGTTACCGCGGCAAAACCCACGTAGACGCACTCCCCGTGTCGGGGGGGCGCGCTCGAGTACTTAAGCAACCATTGCTGTTTTTTTTATTTTAGCTGTGTTATTTACATAAATGAAGTGCTGCGTACAGAGAATGTAATTTTGCATTGAAATAAAGGAATAGTAACTGAAAAATCTATAAGAAAAATGAAAACTTTCTCGGTGGAATATGATTCAAAATAAGGAGCTGAATGCCCCTTGTTAATTTTCGGAGGGCTGTCCCTTACATCCTGTCTATTGAGTCAGTGTATGGAGCAACAACGTAACAGTATTTATACGTTCAAACTTTGACATGTCAATCAATAAAGTAACCCTACATCCTACACAGTATGGGTTCGGCTACCGTCAGTACCTACTGTCACTCACAAAAACAAAAGAAGTTGATATCATCCAGAAACAATAGAATAGTATACCCTCCACTCATCGCCTCGATCCTTTTCTTCCTAACCAAGCTAATATGACGTCACACTACTCAAACCATAACAACATGTTTGGTCATAATATTGCTCATTACGACTCCTTGAGAAGCTCTGAGACCGTTTGTGGGCTTCCAGCATAGTCTTCAAATTGTTATGTTGCTAATAAAAACCCAATTAGGGTTATTACATCCAAATTATAGTAGAATGTTGACCTTCCGACTCTAATTGGTAACGTCGAATATTATGTACTTGTAATTGTATCATGTTAAAGAAAAATAAAGAAAAAAAAATCATTGTAGGCTTGTTATTGCTCTGAGCTATTTTTTTTTTGTACAAAATTAGATTGTTTTTTTTGTAAAAAGAACCGTATTCATTCGTTCTTCGTTCATCTCGATTTATAGCTGAAAGTTTAGCGTAAATTAATTACGAAGCGAATCTTTGTAAAAATGTCAAGGACATGCTTGAATAAAGTGCTAAAATCTAACACAAACTTTATGATTTAGCCTAAGAAACAAAAAACAATATTGGGTCGGTTCATTAAAAAAAAAATTCGTTTGAACAACCTAAACAAAATTCACAAACTTTGTAACAGCAATGTGTCCAAAAACAACAAAACTGTCAAAAGAGAAAATGAGTACATTATCGTCTGCCCAACGCAAACAAAATTTGAAAACCAACTCCAGAACGAAGATTGATAAATCGTTGTTGGGCCCATTTAACGTCCTTGGGGGACCCTTGTGGTATTTTTCATTTTATTTTTCAATACGCAGCTGAGCTCTGAGGTAAATAGAACTGTCGGCAATTTTGGATCTCAGGCTGTGTTTGATGAAGAACATTTTTTGTAATTTTTCATCAGAAAGCGTCTTGTGTATTACAATAATTTGCAAAGCTTATTAAGTTTGAACTCTCAATGCTTTTTTGATATTTTTGTGAAATTTATTATTTGTGTTGTCTTTAGTGAGATGGTTGTAAATGTAAACTATTGGTTGCTTGATGTTAACAGTTGTTTGTTAACTATAAACCCAATTCAAATGGGTACTGAAGATTCCTGGAATTTATTCATATTTTTTAATTTTTTGACGAACACACGACTACACATCAAGCTATACATTTCCAGTATAAACTGACCTCGCATTATACGGAAATCCTATACAATGTGAGATCAGCATAAACTGGACATATATAGTTGATGTGTAGCCGTGTGTACCTCCTCTAATAATTATTTTGTTAGTCCTCAGCTGTGATGTCTAACAAAATAAATCGATTGATCATTGGGAATATATTTCTCTCAAAACTTTATGCTATCCAAAATGTGTATTAAGTTTGTAACATAAAGTACTAATCATCAAATAACTTGGTTCTTAGACATTAATTTCTATTTCAATTAATTCAACTTCTGGTACCTACAAAAAAATATCTATAATTATTTTAGTTACAGCCACTGGTTACCCTTTTATTTCAATGAATATAGTTATAGTTACAACTAGGTAATTACAAGGTTCCAGAGACCCCTAACTACTAATGATAATTGCTTACCTAAATTAATTTAGGCATTTAGCTTTATTTCTGGCACCGAGACTCGTTATGAACGTAATTGCTTAGTGACGATGTAAATACCATCTGTGGGAAGGATTATGAGTTCAATTACTAGGGTCGAGGTGGATATTTCTTTAGCCGAAACTAAAATAATATTATGCTAGAAAGTAGCGCAACCTCTCAATTCAATAAATATTTTGGTCAGTGGGTCGTCTTGCCAAAAATCTTGTTGCATTTTCGCTCAGAACAAATAAAAAACCTAGACTGAGCGCTGTGACGTCAGGCCGGTTTCGTAAACATGTGTGCACTCAGTGAGGTGTATTTTGATTGTAAGTGGTTGTAAATATCTGCATGTGTGAGCGTGTATGCAAAAAGCGGAGGTATAGTTTTGGCATGCTTCACTGTATTCTTCGCAGCGCTTTAGGTGTGTATTACATTATAATCACACATAAAAACTCTCATGATAAGCTCACCTGTTAGAAGTCTAAAGCAAAGAAGTCTAGTTATGCCGCTCAACTGATGATTGGCCTTTACAAGGCCCATAACAATTAAACTCTATTGTGTCTCGTTAGTGATAGTTGAAGTCATACACATACTCAGACATAAGTCAGTATATTCATCATTTATTAATTAAACATTTTCATATTGTTCACAGAACTTCTCCTTGGCACTCTTCGAACACACCAAAAGGCTGCTTGTGATGAGGAGATGGTGACGCTCATTTGTCCTCGAGGGACCACCATCAGCATCCAAGTGGCCCAGTACGGAGCCTCTGCTACCCAAGGGTCCTGTGCTTCCGACCTGGCGGAATACCAGCCGGTTGCTGTGGAGGTCGTTGGAGACACGTCATGTATTTGGCCCAGTGCTTTGCAGGTTAGATGAATTTTTGAAAGAGCTTACTATGTTAAAAATATGCTGCTTCTTGACGTGTCAATAGCCAAAATAATAATAAAATTCTAAAAAATGGGCTTCGGATAAGAGAGTTTGTGAGTTAGTTCAGTCACTGGCCTCTCAGAGATCTCGTGTAGAGAGAACCGAACATCAGTAGTAAACACTTGCACTTCAAAAACCGCGCTTAGCTACTGCTACGAAATAAAGGCTATGAATATTAAATTTTTACCACTAAAATTATACAGTTGACTGTACGAATACATTTGAAGACCGTACAGTCAGTCCAGCGGCACAAGTCACCGAGCTGAATCTCTAAACTAACGGAAAATAAACTCGTATAGTCGTGTCCGGAGACCAAAATGTGTGTAGAACTTTACCATATTGATAGTGATAGTTATGAAATACCTGAGTGCATGATGGTGAACAACTCATATAATAGGCTTATTTTGAGTTATCCTAAAACTGAAGTGCGCATAGTCAATGCGTTGCAATTTTTACGGAATTATCAATATTTGATTCACTACAATTACCTAATTATGTAGGCATGATGCAACTTTGGCGGGGTCTGCTAGGACCGATGCCTGCCAGGGTATCGGAAAAGTCAGGATACCGGGACCTTGGCAACAGGCAACTGAAGGAACACGGGTGGGTTTTAGTCAGTAAAAGTCTGACACGCCCTTCCGCTCCGCCCAGAGCGGGAGAAGTCATTAGATGATTTCACACACTAAAAAATAAAAAATAAAGGCGTGGTGCAACTAGCTCTCTGATTAAATAATTTCACGACCGCAAAATTATGGTCCGATAATATTCGCATTTACCTATCCATTGTACATTACTATAATCCTTTCGAACTCGTCCCGAATTTCCAATAGAGCGTTAACATTACCAATACGTTTGATGAGTAGAGATTTAGTAGTAGAAATATTATTGGGAAATAGGAAACACTGCGTTAGGTTATAGGCTTATTTGTGCCAATAGGCATAATTTTAATAGGAAATTTGGTACAATATTATACACAGTGATTTTTAATTCACTGTTAACATTTCAGGGCGTGAAAATACTCATGATTATGAGCTACTTTCACTATGAGACCAACTCTAAAAAAATATCAGCTGTTTCATTCAAAAATGCAATATTTGCCTGTTGAAAATGTATTAAGCAGATGTATTTTTTTTTGCTATTTCAATTTATTCCCATAGTGACAGTTGTTTGTAATCATGAGTACTTTCACCTCCTGAAAGGTTAACAGTGAATTAAAATTCATCGTGTATGTTATTATAGATGATCTAGTAAATTGAGACTTATCCAATATCTAAGTCAAGTATAATAGATTATTTTTAATTGTAACAGTGACTTTAGAAATTTTTACATAATTATATAAATTTTACTCAACTTTAGACTACTTTTGACCACCAAGTTGAAATGAACTATCAACAGGCGTCTCTTGTTTCGCTTGAGCAGATAGATTGAAGCATACCTATTATTTATTATGACATACCTCATTGGCGGATGGTTGTCCATTGTATAATGTAAATAAGTAGCATTTTACCTACAAAATTTAATACAGCTGTCCATCTTCCTTATAATCCTCTAATCGTCTCAGATATCCACAGGAAGTAATGGAGCGGTCTTATAATAACCAAGACCACACGAAAGTAAATATTATAAAACAATAATACTTTGAATTGAAATAATCACTGTTGAAACTTAAGAGAGTATGCAAATTCAGAGAAGGTATTCCTGTTTTTTATTTTTAAATAATTAATGTTGATATTACATAAATAATTTATTAACAGCAACATTTCAGTTGATGTAAATATTTATTTTTGATAGTAACATACGCCAATCAATTCAATCCTACCAATTCGTATTCATACATAATTGCGTCGTTCAAATTGTATGCCTTTCAAACGTCCATTAAGTGAAATGCCAAACAGTAACTGTTCCTTTTTACACAATTTTATTTCTCATTCTGATATGTTTAGGCAATAAGTCGGCTTTACGATCAGCTGCCAATACTGTCAACTCCTCATATTCCAACATTGTTCGCGAGATTTCTCTCATTTCGTATTTTCACAATATTTTTTCTTACACGCAACTTTGGCTTACGAAAATACAGCCATGATTTGCTTTGTATTTTTTTTATTATTAGAACAAATGTTCCATCGAGGTTCTGTTTTTTCTCGAACATTCGGCGTTATGAAAATATCATGGATTTGTTAAATGTAAAATTTTTAGTTGTAATAGTATGATTGGTTACTAACATAATTCTTAAGTATACCGACTAACATAAATATGGATCACTGTATCTGAATTAAATGAATAAATTAAAATAGCAGTTATTCCATCGTTTCGTTTAATGTTTTAACATAACTCGCGATGAAATAGGAATATAATTTTATTTGCCAGTAAAACGGGATAAATTTCGTAATAAATTGTTTGAAATGTGTTATTTTGTCGTTAAAATGCTGTTGGATTGACAAATATGTATTTCAAATTAAATCGCTCGCTGATGGGAAAATTCAAAATGATTTATTCGTTATGTTATATTTGTCAGTTCAATTATTATCGGATACGACTTAGAATGAAAGGGAGAACTTTTATTTGGTTTGTTTAAAACAAACAATATCTTATACCTTTTTATAGATACTTAATCCTTTGAGTTCAAAAATAAATCCATGACGAGCAAACTGTCTCCTTTCGAGCTCTAAATAAAATAGATAAGACTAATATCATACTAAATAATTAAAGATATATATTAAGGAAGTATGTATGTATGTAACTATATTATCATACTTTTTTGTTTTATTTTATAAGTGAATTGTTTTTGATTTTATGTATTTTACTTTCTCTCGATTTTTACACACGGTGTCTACATCTCTTATCTATTTTCCTATCGGAGATGTGCTGGAAGAGATTTCTTTAGAAATAAACATCACCTTTATACGTTTTTTTTGGTTCTTTTCTCTTTGTCTGGTAATTAGTTGTGTACATAAATTGTTAAATAAATAAATACCCAGCTTGTCTGCTTATTAGAAAACCCTTGGAATATGTTTGTACATTTTTTTCTAACATATTATTACAGACAGCTTCTTTAATTATCTTAATAACTTCTAATAAGATCTTTCCACCACTTACGAGCTCCGAAAATAGTCAGAAATAACATCATTCGAACTTGCTCGAAACTTTTCTGTTTATCAACAGTTTGTGAACTATCAAACTGTGAAACACCTTTAGGGCATAGCAACTATGCTTTTGCTAAAGTTCTGACGGAATAGGCATACTAACTAATTTGAGTAGTACTCCTTGCTACAGACGGTGGTGGAAGCGTGTCAGAAGAAGCGACAGTGCAAGTTCCACACAAGCCCTAAGGCCTTTGGAGTCGACCCTTGTCCGGGTTCCAGAAGATTCGTCGAAGTCGCCTACAAATGCCGTCCTTGTAAGTAACTTCGCACAGCTAAAGCTTATTATTTAGCTATTACGGATGCCTGAGTCAAAAGCGATTCAGTTTTGTCAGCAGCAGATGGAACAGTTTTGTCTTGTGTCTTAATAGTTTTTTCTGGAACAAGTTTGAGTACTTATTAGATCATTTTGATGTGTGCGCACAATCGTTATTTTATAGAGCGAAAGTCTATTTAATCACCTGCCTTGCCTTTTCCTTACTATGTTGGAGATAGCATCCAGTCTAACCGGATGCAATGAATAACAGTATTTTATATGGAGCACCGCCTATCTTACCTCCACAATCCAGTCACTGAGTAACACGATGGTGAGACTGGTTGTCAGACGTTCAGACTTGTGATCACCCGTGACGACTAAAAAGCGAAAGTCTGTCACAGTCTTTACTGAAGTCTGTGCACTGCCTTAATTCGAACTATTGAAAAATGCATTGCGGAATATTTACTGTTAAATAACCTTGTACCTAAATGGAAATACACGCAATATAGGTAAAACGGAATCCGAAACATTTTTCATCATTGCAACACGAATTATTAGATCCAACTGTATTTCTATATTGGTCACTATAAAATCTTTTTCAAAAGTAATTTTCAAAACGTTCCTGTTGACAAATTCCTTTTTGATAGAAATGTGAAACGCAATTTGAATTCGATTCGATTTATTTCAAAGTGGTCTCGTTTCCTTTGTGAGATAGTAACTAGTATTTGTTTGTGAACTCTTAGATCGAATTTAGTCTTACTTTAGAATTAAATAAGAAAAAACCGAAATTGTTAGAAATACGGAATTTTGTTTAGAATTATCTCAGTTCTGATGCTGCTGTAAAAGATCTCAAGTTGTCTATTGTCAAGTTATGAATTTCATTAACTTTAAGCTTAGATATTAATGCTTATTTCCTAGTATTTTATTATATTTTCTATTTATTTAATTACTTTCTTTTTATTTAATTATTTATTTGATTAAAGGAAACGTAAACAGAAATATCACAAAAACCTCAATGGGTTTGTCCAGATGTTGAAATACTTTTGAGCTATTTATGATTTAAAAAAATATCTTAACATGAAGTTATGTTATCATAATTATATTTTATAAAAATATCATCATATTTTTTTGCATTTATTATTTATATTTAAATATATATATTATAAATTTATCATCTTGTTTTAAGTTTTTATTGCCAAATTTCCGTAATTTATCTGACCTATTTACCTTTTGGCCTATTTACGTTATGTTTTTCTTGACAGATGAGTTTCGAAGCAAAGTTGGTTGTGAGAATGACGTCCTGCATCTCAGCTGCAATCCTCACTCAAGGGTGGCGATCTACTCAGCTCAGTATGGCCGAACAGAGTATGATTCCATACAGTGCCCGCAGCCTAGAGGAATGAAGGAAGAAAGTAAGTATTATGTAGCTAGAAGTAAGTATTATGTAGCTATAAGTAAGTATTATGTAGCTGTAAGTAAGTTTTATGTAGCTATAAGCAGCTCACTGTAAAAATATTATCAGAACCACGAGATGAACTTTATTTGATCGAGTCATCATCTGCCCAGCCTTTTCCCAACTATGTTGGGGTCAGCTTTCAGTCCAACGGGATGCAGCTGAATACCAGTATTTTACAAGGAGCGACTGCCTATTTGACCTCCACAACCCAGTAACTGGGTAATACGATACCCCTTTGCAAGACTGGTCGTCCGACTTTCGGGCTTCTGACGACCCGTAACGACTGTCAAAGATCCACAAATGACAGCAGGGACCAATGGTTTTACGTGCTTTCCGAGGCACGGAGGAGTCTCGATATGTAAAGATGGTCACCCATCCACGGACCAACCCCGGCAAGCGTAGCTTAACCTGATGAATCGACCCATACGGCTGTTATTACTTAGCCACGAGCTCCTCTCTTTATTTGATCGAGTATTACTTAGTAAATCTATCTACTTGCAATATGTGGTAAATCAAATTCTTTAGTAGTAATTTAATACGTCTTGGATACTTACCTACGGATAATAACTTGATTTCAATCTCACTCACCACGAACTCACAACCAGGACAGTTAGCAACAATGTGAGAGACCCTAAACGCCGCGCAAACTTTCCGTTTTTAGGGTTCCGTACCCAAAGGGTAGAACGGGACGGGTATTACTAAATCCGTCCGCTGTCCGAACCGTGATAGTTAGACAGTTGAAATTCTCAGATGATGTATTTCTTCTGCCGCTTTAACAACAAATACTAAAAAACAGAATAAAATAAATATTTAAGGGGGCTCCCATACAACAAACGTGATTTTTTTGCCGTTTCTATAGATAATGATACGGAACCCTTCGTGTGCGAGTTCGACTTGCACTTGGTCGATTTTGTTTCATCCATTATCTACTTTTCCTTTTCGCCACCGAACTCCATTCACCTGAAAAACTCATCACGTTATATCTAATCTGTTTTGTTTCGTCCTTCCACCATTTTTGTCGAAGTATTTTTGTTTCATTTTCACGTGTCTTGAATGATGGATGAAGTGTCATCGCCCATCGATTCTATTATGATGTTACCTGGGAATTGATTATGGCCATCTGTGAGTGCTGTTAATGCAGATTCTGCAATCTGTCGAAAGCATCAACAATGTGATATGAAACTCATTACGTACTTTAATCAGAGATTCACTTACGTTGCATTTGTGAACTAATTGGAAAGACCGATCATTCATCTCAACCTGTCATCTGTATTCAAAGCTGTCAATTATGACTAATTTGTTACTGAAATGTTGAGTAAATCGAAAATACCTTGCCGCATTTGCATAAATAAATCGAGTTTAAGTGCTCTCGAGATGTGGAACGAACAATAGACGTTGATAGAAAATTAATAAGCACACCTAAGGACTTTTATTATCACAAATTCATTCTGAAGGAAACCTAATTTCAAAATGAAAGCGTTCCTCGGTCGGAATCGCTAATTTAATTTTAACGTGTAAATTCAGCCCATTGAAGCCTGTTTATTGAATAAATTATTTAGATTCTTACGTTTCAGAAACGTAGGGATGAGCGAGTTCGAATAATACTCCAATTGTTTAGAATAATTTATTGTAATAGGTATTCCTCCTCATAATATTTTAATCTTATAAGGCGCAGTTTTAAATGATTTTGAAGTAAGTTTTAGAAAGAATTTTGCATTATGTAAGTTGAGATTGGTTAGGTACATAATTATTTTTGAAAAGTTTAAAGCTTTTCACCCGACTGCCCCAGAAACATGACCCTCCGTAATGTTTTTCGAGAGTATGTATGTATGTATGTTTGTTTGTATCTATGTATGTCTATTTCTTTGGCACGCTCTGTAGCCTAAACGGTTTGATGGATTTTAATATACAAGGTGTCGAAGCTATACAATTTTTATATACATCATCTGCAAATACAAAAAAAGGGAGGGAACGGTTTTTTAAATAAATTTCAAAAATATTGGTATCAATAAAAAACTAGTAATGAGTTAATTCCAAATATATATTATATTAATAAAACTAAAAAGCTTGAAATAAAACAAATTATTTAAAAAACAAAAAACCTGACTGCAATAACATAATATGACTGAAAAGAGTATTTCAGGCGGGGACAAACCAATAACCTGAAATATGGTGTAACTTTTGTTTGTCCCCACCTGCAATACCTTACAAAAAACAAAGTTCAATAATTGTTTTTCTCTTTTCAGTCATATATTTTTGCAGGCGGGTTTTTTGTATTTTTTAATATTTATAAAGAAACTTACTTCTCTAAGTTGAATTTAGGAATGAAAACTATGAAGCCTCGCACCGATGAACGACTTAACTGTATTATTGTGTTTGGCCCACTTACTACCAATTTGTGGCCAGCACAATATCGAAGTTGAGTCGATTGTGCGCAGTAGTATCGAAGCAATTCAACCACAAGCAGAAACAACAGTATCAATTGATCAAAACTAAATTGAAACCTACTAATTGAATAAACAGAACGTTTTACTTTTTAAATTGAGAAGTAAACAAAAACAAATCTATGGTTGTGACATCTGAATGACATGGCAATTTAAAAATTTGAAATTCGAATCGCTAAAACGAGACTGCGTTGTAATAATAAATCAATTTATCCGTTCGTATATTCATACAAACACACCGTTCAATTGTTCATTCTAAAAGCGTCGCTCTAATTTTAGTTGCGCTAACGGCTCCCCATACTTCGAAAAGTGGGTAGGCATTATTCAACCCTAAGTGAGCAATAAACGGTGGCTGGAAAATATCAAATCGATAATGGCCCTCATTATACTGCCCATCTTATGTAACTGAAGCATTTTTGTTACGTTCGGATATTTCTGACTGTGCTAGTGTTGTAAGTCGAGATAATTACTTCTTGGCATCAGTCTTTGCCCTCCTTTTAAGAGTCTTTACTGGAACATTGTTAAGCATTTCTTAAAATTAGGTTGATAAACAATTGTTTATCAGATTTCGACAAAGATTTTTCTGAAAAAACAAAGCTTGTGATATAAAGCTTTTCTTTCTCAAATATCAGTGTTGCCACGTTGAATAATGTTCACTATCACCGCCGCAATTACTTCGATTTTAACTAAAAGCGTGTCGTAATTACGGATGCATTGCTTTTAAATTGCTCGGTGTCGGTTACTCTTTCAGCGCTTTAAATAATAATTATTTGTTGCATTTCATCGGTTTCATGTAGTATCAGATTCTTGATGATTTTCAATGGCTGTATTTAACCCTTCGTATGCGTACGAGGATCCATGCGAGACACAATGGCTTTTTAATTGTGTCTGGAATTACGGCATATCTACGAAAGGTTAAATGGTTGTGTGGATCACACAGTCCATCACTATCCGGGAAGTGACCTATTTGCAACTTGCACAGAGACTTAATAGTACATTGTATCGCAAACATATACACGAACGCAATAAAAAACATACGCAAACATACATTATAGCCTTATACGGAACCGATCAAGTAGGGTTCAGTCTAATCATAAAAGATGAACGTCAATACAATAAGAATACTTGAAATATCAGGAGTATTTATTTAGGAGTAACGGATACTTACAGACATTTCCATTTTAAGTTTTATGACCTGTAACATGGCCTGACTTTAACATTTATCCCGAAAAACTTTAAGAGAGAATTAACAAAGTATCGACCGTTATCACACCCTATATAAAATTTAGTCCAAATATTTACCCCAAAACATTTGATGGCTAATAAAACCCTTTTTTTTCTCAGCCTGTTTGGAGCCATATGCGACGGAGACGGCCATGAGGGAGTGCCACGGCAAAAGGCGATGTGTTCTGTCCGCAGACAGCAACATGTTCGGAAAGCCTTGCCGACCCGGGAGCCGAACCTACCTCAAAGTTGTTTACACTTGTGGTAAGTCCGTGTGAATGTTTTAAAACTCGTAAGTTCGGCAATTAAGTCGTAAAATGCTTTAACACAACGTGCAGCTATAATGGACGGTTTATTTTGGTTGTTTTTATGGTCGAAAGTGTAATGTGTAAATTAGTTCACGTCTGAAGGAAAGCAGAGTGTCAAGCGGTTTGCTGTGGATTGGTATCGTCAAATTTAGAAAAAACTTCAGTACTTTACTTTTACTGAATCGGAATAGTACGGGTCGGCCATTTTTTTTCTCAATCTGTCCGTTTGGTTTTACCCTAATTGAGGATTCATTTGTTTCGTCCAGTCAATATTTTAGTTCATTTGTTTTTGTTCCGTAAAACTGGAGACAGCCTCGACAATCTTAATTGTTTAAAAAAACCAATAGGTACAATTTAACAAATCCAAACCTAACCAAAAAATTACTGAAATCTTTCTCCATTTTCTGTTTTTGCAAGAGACATTCAAGGACAGGCTGAAAAAAATTAAACTACAACAAAAAAGTAAATACGTATCGTCGTTTTTTCTTTTTTAGCAAAGAGTTGCAACCCTCATCGACATCGCGTGCCAACGACAAGTTATAGTTAATCCTTGGCTGAAAACAACTATTTTAACTTTAGCAACGGCAAAGTGAAAACTATTCTGACATTAATGTTTCGTCCTGAATATTTACAATTTTTTTTTTAGTTTTTTGCAACCCTGTGCTGCCTCAAGTAATTTTTTCCAAAGACAACTTTAATAGATTGACTACAAAACATTTAAGTTTCTGATCGAATATTTGCGCTTAGTGTGCTATATAAACAAATAAAGGAAGGTATACGTTTGGGTACACTCAGTCAGAAGAGACAAAGGGATTACACCAGGAGGACGGCAACCAATTTGTCTGCCAAGTGTAGTGGCAATATCGCTTCAAGACTGTTTGTAGTTGTAAACTATGGTGGCTGTCTGTGCACTAAAGACTTAGGTACGGGGATCTGCACTGATTTTAATCGGTACTTACTGCAAATGGTTACTTTTTAAACGGTACGAAACGAATTCTTGTTGTTCTTGAAAGCTCTGAGTCTCCAGCCATTGTTAGCTTCGTACTTACCGTTCGTGTTATCAATAACCTTTTTTTTCTGTGGAGAAATCCCGGAACAATAGATAGGAACCCTCCTTCTGGGGAGAATAGAGGGTTATGTCGGACTTCTACTGACTAAAACTCTATGGTTTCTTCTACTGGCCCGGGATATACTTGTACATTTGCGCACACTCCCGACTAAATTGCTATTTCAGGTATTGTATAATAATTATGGATCAGTATCATATTGAAAGAATTATACACTTGAATACTTGTAAAAATTTCTTTATTGGTACTTAACATCTTAAATTGTACACGAGACCACTTTCGTCGCTTGAAGAGGAAAATCGTGAGAATGGAAAATTTTAATTCACCCCGCCTTTTTTTCTAATTTTCACAAAAATCATCTATGGCCTCTATGGGTTGCCACAACTAAAAAACATAAAATATCTATAAAATAACAAAGTTGCAACCCACAGATAATATTAATTAAATTGTCGATTATTGTGTATGCTAACAATGTTCATTTTATAGATCATTTTCATTAAGAAGTAAACAATTCAAACGAAATTACCAGCAGCTGTGGATGTCGTAGCCAATAAACAAGACAACATTATTACACCAGTGTTAACAGCAGTATGTAACTAAGCGAATTCAGCCAGAAATTCTGGGAATCCTAGTCATTCGTACCGAAAACACGAAAGATATATATATCTTGCAACAATAGACCGAGTTACAAACAACGCGAAGACTGTCTTGCAAAATGGATAGCTTTAGAACCTCTTATATAATTGTCACTAGAGACCACTAAAATGTACAAGCAAACCACGCCACAGGGCCAATCCTAGTTAGTTATTAATATTTATGAACATCTGCCGACATTATTTCAATCCGAAATCTTCATTATATTGCCTCTGTAAGATATCAAACGATTTGGAAATAAATACGCTTAAGAATTTTGAATTTGATCACAAAACAATCTATTTTTTGTTGGCGAAACAGACCCTCTGTTTCCAGTTAAGAAAGTTGTTTTTCTCGTCGATCAGTCAAAAAGTTTTGTTCTTTATTTTTACTTGTTTTTTTTAAAATATTTTTCTCTTTTCTCTCCCAGTTGTTTCCTTGTCAAATGTTTATTTATTGGAGGTCAGCTGGCGGAAACGTTTCCTTTAGCGGGTTTCCAATGGAACCGCGGTTGCGTAAATCACGATTTGCGTTGTTACATAATTTTATTTCGGCGAAAATTTGCAAGTTATTGTATTTTTTTGGCTATATTAATATTCCAACGGCGAAAGCTATTTAATCTGGTATCTATCCGCATCCGGCTCGATAGAGCAGTAAATTTTAATATTCTGTTAATAAAATATGAAGTGTTGAACGAGTCACCTAATATTTACGTGAAGTTGATTATGTATGAATGTATGAAAAAGAAGTATGTTGGTAGACCCACATGCTGTAAATTCATGAATTTCTACCACAATGTTATCCTGAATTCTTACATGTAGAGAAACGTATTTCGGTGAACAAACATTTCTGAGGAATTCCAGCGTCAAGTATTTTGTGTCAAGCGTTTCGCTGACTTGGACACCTGTTTGGTCCTTCTTTTATACGTGAGAGATAAACTTTAGCACAATTTAAAAAATTATATATTAGTTGGATTTTAACTATAGAATTTTTCATTGCAAACTATTATTTCCAGTTTTTTTCTTCTCTCTATTCTGGTCTTTCTGGACGCTAGTTTATCTCTGCGTCCAGCGCTCGGCGTGGCAACACGTCATGTTCGGGTTCGCGACTGGTCAATCGTCATCCTGAGGAAGCCGCGTTGAGAGGTGAAACACGTGTCGATTTCTTACAGAGCTTTTTATGACTCTTGAGAAATAGATAAACGGAATAGGTTACTAAAATATCTATACCTATTGTATCGCTACTTTATCATTTGTCCCACCAATGTCCGTTTAAGCTTCCTTTCTCACGAGTTAAGACTATGTTTCAGTATTCGCCTTCTCTGTCATTTTCTATTAACTTCACAAATTAATGAAAACAATGTTTCTGGAAGCAAGGTACTTTAAGTGAAGACATACTTTGCCTAATTTCCGCCTCATCAAATATTCAAGATAAGAGGCACAGTTGCGAAGATACTCGTACAGACACTTTTCTATCATCGATTTTTGCTTTAAAAGTGGTATCTGAGTGCAAATTTTTATAATAAATTGAAACAGCAAAATTCTTTCTAAGTTCTGAGACTGAATCGTAATTACGTATACCTATCATCCTTACATATTATAAAACAAATTCCTCCGCCGCGTCTGTCTGCCGTCCTGCTCGCGATAAACTCAAAAACTACTGCACGAATTTTCATGCTGTTTTCACCAGTGGATAGAGTGGTTCTCGAGTAAGGTTTTAGTATTATAATAACTGACATCCACGCGGGTGAAGCCAGGGGCATCAGTTAGTATAAAATAAATACTTGATTCAGCTAGGTATAGTAGATGGACTACTACCATTAGTGCCTCTACAGCTGCTGCGGATAGCTTTTTCTTTTTCACCGATCTCAATTTTCCCAAAAGTTTTTAACACAATGACATGGGCACCTACATTTTTATCAACTCATATACCAGTACTCAATACCAGTATTTTACATGGAGCGACTGCCTATTTGACCTCCACAACCCAGTCACTGGGTAATACGATACTCCTTGGTATGACTGGTTGTCAGACTTTCGGGCTTCTGACGACCCGTAACGTACATTTTTATCAACTATCATTTCTTTAAAAAAAAAAAAATTCAAACCCTTTTCACTTCCAATTTTAAAGTCTTCTGTGTTTCGTTGTGGTAACACACCACTTACCAGCTATAAGGCTAAAAGGCTACGTCTACCCTGTGGCATGTTGTGTATAACGTCGGCTACAATCTCCCGTAACGTGTATCTTAGGGCTTATGGCCTCAACTCACACTTAAGCCTCAATTTCCCAGGGTTGCGGTTAACGGTACAAGGACCCTCTGCTGCAATTATGATTGTTCTACCTACAGGACCTACGTAGGTTCAGTTGCGTCGGGCTTTTGTTTATTTTTCAGTTGTGTTTTTATGAAACCGTTTAGTCATCTTTATGTCCATGAAAATAAAGCATAAACTCATTTTTGGTATTCAGTGAATAAAAAGCAAATAGTTCGCCCGAAGGAATGATTGTTAAAAATTTCAAACACAGCCGCACAATATCAAAATACCAATGTACGTTTACAGACAAACAAATATTTGCATTCATGTCCGTACCAATACCACCATATTATTGTTGTTGCAAGAGAAATCTGAAACACAAAAAATATCCTAACGCGACCGATCTTCGATAGACAACCAAACATTCAGTAAAGTATGATTCGATTCAGAGAACAATACAGTTTACTAAGCCAGTGACCACGCATACAAAGAAATTGTTAGCATCTATCTACATATTTTCTCAGAAATGGCTATTGCATTTGGCAACGGAAAAAGAATCGCTTGAGCGGGAAAGATGCTTATTGTTCTTGGAATAAAAATGTACTCTTTTTGAAGATAGGAGATTAGGTATATGACTGTGAATCTACATAGAAGACTAATACGCTGTAGAAAGCCTGAGATGATGAATAAGGAAAAACAATGTGAAACTATATGCTGAGTAGACAGATATACATAAACTGTTAAGTACCGTATGACAAAACGTGGTTTGGCAAGAGTTGGATGATGAATTTGTGAGTATATTTTGTGAATTTCCATATAGACCCAGCAGAGTAGGGAAATATGTTTGTCAATGATTTGCAAGTGACTGGCTGTCTTTTAAATTTTCTAGATCTTGAAGGGTAAGAAACATTATCTCGATATGATAGATAAAGTATATAAAAGCGGAAAACTATGATTATTCGCGGCCGATGGAAACTTGGCCCGTACTAACAATACACGCAGATTTACTATTATATCTTGAATTATATCTTGGAAGTTCAGCTCTAGTTACAAACACAAATGATTGCCAAATACCAGATTCAGTCCATTTAAATGTAGTTCAAGATAAGCACTAGGAACTCTATATTGGTATAACTCGCTTTATTGACATTTGCAGATATTTGAGTCTCTATGCTGCGCAGCCGCGAATTGCCAGAAATGGCCTGCCTTAAGTACTTAAATGTTAGATAATGGTCTATTGATCGGTTTAGCTTAAGAGCCGTTAACTGTATCTTCAATTAACCTAATATAGAAGACATTAATGTTAACAAAAATCATCAGTCCGTGCTTTATTTGCAAAAAAAATGTATGAATATGTTCGTGTCGATACAACAAACAAGTAAAGTAAGGACACGCATTGCTGAGTTGCGTGAAGCGGGCTGGGATAAGATGCTGAGCGATCTCGAGCCCACTCACCAAGCTTTCTGGCAACTCCAGAGAAATCTCCAGTCCCAACAGGGCGCTTCCATGCCCCCCCTAGTCCGTCCCGATAAGACCATAGCCTTTGACGACTCTGACAAGGCGGAATGCCTAGCCGATAGTCTCGAGGCTCAATGCTCGCCTAGCTCACTGCCTGTAGACCAAGCTCATCTCGATGAGATTGACGCTGAAGTCGAACGCAGAGCATCTCTCCCCCCCGTCGAAGACCCCGATGATCCACTGCCCCCCATCACTCCTGATGAGGTGCACGAGATCATCAAAGGTCTTAAAACGCGTAAAGCCCCCGGCTCAGATGGACTCACTAATAGAGTGATCCAACTTTTCCCCTCTCACTTAATAATGCTCTTGACCATCATCTTCAATGGTGCTCTCGGCAATAATATCTTCCCCCAGGCATGGAAGGAAGCCACCGTTATAGGTATCCCCAAACCCGGCAAGTCCAAATCCGATCCCTCTAGCTACCGTCCCATCAGTCTGCTCAGGGTTCTCGGTAAAATCTATGAGAGGCTTATTTATAAGCGTCTCAGAGACTACGCCGAGACCAAGGGTCTCATCCCGAACGAGCAATTTGGGTTCCGCACCCAACACTGCAGCATCCACCAAGCCCACCGCATAGTCGAGCACATAAGCGAAAGCTTTATGCGAGGCCTAATGGTGGGGGCGGTGTTCTTCGATATAGCGAAGGCGTTCGACAAAGTCTGGCACAATGGCTTATTATACAAGCTATACCAACTCGGTGTGCCCGATCGTCTCGTGCTCATCTTACGAGACTTTTTGTCAAACCGCACCTTTCGCTACCGCATAGAGGGTGCCCTATCCTCACCCCGTCCCATTCGCGCAGGTGTCCCCCAGGGCTCTGTCATATCCCCGCTCATCTTCACGCTGTTTACTAGCGATATTCCCAAAAGTAGAAAGGCACAGTTGGCTCTGTTCGCAGACGATACGGCCATCTACTTTAAGGCCCGTAGTCCCGTTAGGATTCGCGACACTCTCCAAACCTCAGTCGACAAGCTCGGCGAATGGTTCAGGAAGTGGCGAATCGAGGTCAATCCCGATAAGAGTCAGGCGGTTCTCTTTTCCAAACCGCGTACGAAACCCACCCTCCCCGAGCCCATCACCATGTTCGGCAAGCCGATCCCTTGGGAGAAGCGAGCCAAATATCTCGGTGTAGTCCTCGATGACCACCTCACTTTTCAAGAGCACATAAAGCAGGTTCGCTCGCGGGCCGCTTTCGCTCTAGGTAGGCTTCACTCCGTCCTAAATGCACGTAGCAAATTGTCACTTAGGTGCAAATTGCGTATCTACACTGCGTGTATCCGTCTCATCATGACATATGCCGGTGCCGTCTTTGCCCACACTAGACCCCGCCATATTCATAGGTTGCAAACCATCCAGAACCGATTCCTCCGTAGAGCTACCGATTCCCCCTACTATATCCGTAACGAGATCCTCCATCTCGACCTTAAAATCCCCACGATAGCTCAATTCTTAAAACGCCTCTCTAAGCGTTTCTTTGACTCCGCCGCCAAACATCGCAACCCACTGGTTGTCGAGGCGGCCAATTATACCCCCTCTCGTATTAGTCATACCCGCCGTCCGAGGCATGCTCTCACCGACCCCGACGACCCCATAACTCTCCTCCAGGAGAGCAATAGGGCCACCAGTACGGTTCTTAAAACCAGACGCCGTCCTTCATTCCGACCTCGACGTCGAGGACCTCCTCGACCGCGACCCCAATCTAACAGGATGACGACTCATCCTACTCCTCCCCGACCCTTGTCTGTCGACGGTGAAGCGCCCGCACAGGCGGACGCTGAGCCGCCAGTAGTAGTAATAGTTAATTTAAACTCCCCGATCCAGCCTGTCCCCACTAGCTGCCCTCCCCCCAGCGACGCCCTAAGCCGAGGTCCGTACCCCACAGGGGGTGCCCTTAGCGAGCCGTCGTTTAGTTTATAATTAGTTTTAGATTAGTTTTTAAATGCCCCTGGCTGGAGGCGCTTTGAGTTAGTATCATAGCTTAGAGCATCTTCGCAGGACAGTCCGGTTAAGTAGATAGTACCCTTGTGGTAAAACCTACGAGATGCCAATCATAAAAAAAAAAAAAAAAAAAAAAACAACAAACAAACAAACTCACTTTCGCATTTATAATATTAGTTAGGACTCTATTTTTATTTATTATTTGTTGTTATAGCGGCAATAGAAATACACAATCTGTAAACATTTCAACTAGACAGTTGAAAGGACCTAATACGGTTCATAAGATACAGCTGCAGACAAACGGACGGACACAGTGGAGGCTTAGTAATTAAGTTCAGTTTGGCACCCTTGGCAACCCTAAAAATTGACCTAACCCAAATGTATTCATCGTCGAGAGAAACAACTACAACTTTGCTCTCACAGCTGACTAAAACAGCTACAATAACACAAAACTAAGAAAACAAAACAACTTCACCTATTTTTGATTCAGCAAAACACGTAACTTGAGACAAGAATTCTTTATAATACCTAGCCTTGTTTATACCTCAATTTAACGTAGATCCTCTTATCGTGTCCCGAGACTTCAACATCACAGATATAAAGTCAAGAGAACTTATTAATCGTAAAAGAGGTATGGATGAGAATTCAGGTGATAAATTCTAACTGGGTATTTGACGATCAGAAGACCTAAATTTACTAGATCTTTATAGGCCAAATAAAATCCGACTCCAAAGTCATAAATACTAACATTCTTAGAGATTCGTAGATCCCTTCGGATAGTAAAAGGTAAATTAGAAAAGATATAAAATCCAAAGATTTGTCAGGAGTTGATTCAGCTCGTTTCGACATTTTAGCATTGGGCAAGTCATTTGCAGGATTAAGACTATGAAAAAGCATTTGGGAGATTTGTCTTTCTCGTTGATAAATAACTCGTAAAGTTAAATTATGGAAATGGAAGACATTTTTGTCATTTCTTACGGAAGACATTTCAACTTGTTGAAGACAAAAAGGTAATTTTTATAGCAAAGAATCTCTCTCGTCGTTTGGCCTAGAGCAACTTGAATTTGATATACCAGTACTTCAAATAAATTCTATGAGATTCTTGGAATCAAAATAATGATGTTATATTTAATCATAATACGATTATTTATAGTATAAGAGGATTCCTAAAGAGCACAGAAGTATCAAAAACATTATCCAAACTAATATTATAAATGCGAAAGTAACTCTGTTTGTCTGTCGCGCTTTCACGCCAAAACTACTCAACCGACTTAAATAAAACTTGGAACAGGGGTAAACCATGACCTGGAAAAGGACATAGAATACTTTTTATTCCGATATTCTCACGGGATCGAAACTTACGCGGGTGAAACCGCGGGGCCCAGGTAGTATTTTATATTATACTGACTGATGCCCGCGACTTCGCCCGCGCGGATGTCGGTTATTATATACTAAAACCTTACTCGAGAACCACTCTATCCATTGAAACACCATGAAAAACGGTGCAGTAGTTTTTGAGTTTATCGCGTACAGGACGACAGACAGCCAGACGCGGCGGAGGACTTTGTTTTATAATATGTAAGGATACGACGTCTTCATAAATAAAGTAAATGTAGATAGAATAAAAGTACTTTAGGAGTATGAGGAACAGGGTGTAAAGTTCACTCATCCACCATAGAAAAGGGAGGATCCTCCAACCAGACGGGTGTTGTGTCTGGCGGGCAACTGCCCAATGATTGATATTGGATTTTTGTATATATGTTCACTGCACGGTAAACTCTAATTGCGCGATGCAGGATTTTTGTGACGTCAGGATTTTTGTGTGACGTCAGGTCTTTGATGCGTAGTTCGAATGTGGCGATGTAGGTACCGCCACAGTACGAATAAGAAGATAATAGGATATTTGTATAATATCAGGTAGGTCCTTTTCCAAAGGCCTTTGGAAAAGAATCTAATAAAAAGTAATAGAATATTAAAGTTTTCTGAACCTATAAAATGTTAAACGTTGTTCTAGAGTAGAGAGCAATACTTTGTAGTATTATAATAGGATTAGCTTCGCATATTCGAACATTGATAACATAACATACAAAACATAACATCACGCCTTGTTACCCCGAAGGGTTGGACAGAGGTGTACCTATCATACAGTGTGTCCGGACATGGACTAGCGATATTCTAAATACTTAAATATAAACTATTATAAAGTACAATTACGCTCTAAGCTTGGGTCCAATACACTTCCCCGCTATGTGGCAGCCATTTTGTTTTTGTGTTGAAATATTTTATATGCGCGTACAAAAAAAATGATTTCTCTTAAGTTTTATTCATACTGAGATAAAAATAGGCTTATTAGAAAGGTATTGTCTGCCGTCTGCATTACAAATCAATGTGTTTACAATTCCATAACTTTTGGAAAAAAATGTGAAGCTCAAAAATAATTATGAAAAATTATGCAATTCAACCAATAGTTGTTAATTACTATAAAAACACAACCGACAACTTTTATATTTTTTTTACTAGATCGACAGACTTTGACCTAAACTACAATACAACATAAAATTCACAACTGTATGTCTAATACTTTAAGAGTTATGGTTGTTTGAACATAGCGAATGCGCAAGCTTTGTGCTTTTTGCAAGGCAATTGTCGGAAAATTAAAAAGGAAACCATTAAAAAAGAAAAACATAAAAAAAAAACATTACTATTGTACTTTAAAATAATTTTTATTAAGTATTAAGAATATCGCTAGTCCATGCCCGGACACACTCTATATTAGTACACCCCTCATTTCACGCGTTCGTTTAAGTCCCATATAATAGAAGGCGAGCCTATTGCCATCAACCAGGCACAAATCCAGACTCCGGGCTGATACGTAGAAATTCCAGATAGAAAAACCCAATATCACTTGGCTCGACTCCGGGAATCGAACCCAGGACCTCATGCCCAGCAGTAGCTCTTGCCACCACTAGACCAACGTGGCAGTCACAACACACACAACAACAAGCATGGCTAACGTTGATGAAGCATAAAAAAATATATAATACTGATAGGTACGAGTATTATTACCTCTTCTTAACATAATTATTTCTACTTATTTAATTTCTTAAGAAAAGCTAGTTTCTAATCTAACAATCAATCTGCCTTTTTCCAAATATTTTGGGGTCGACTTCCAGTCTAACCGGATGCAGCTGAATACCAGTATTTTACATGGAGAGACTGCATATCTGACCTCCACAACCCAGTAACTGGGTAATACGATACCCCTTGATAAGACTGGTTGTCATACTTTCGGGCTTCTGACGACCCGTAATGACTGTCAAGGATCCACGAATGACAGCCGGGACCAACGGCTTAACGTGCTTTCCGAGTCACGCAGAGGTCTCGATTTGTAAAAATGGTCACCCATCCACGGACCAACCTCATGGATCAACCCGTTCGGCAGTTATTAATTAGCCACGAGCACCTCCTAATTTCTAATCCTACTAATATTATAAATGTGAAAGTTTGTGTGTTTGGATGTTTGTCAATCACGCAAAAACGGCTGCATGGATTTGGATGAAATTTGGCAAATAGATAGTTTTTTTTAATATTAAATTAAAAAACCTGGATTAACACATAGGATACTTTTCATCCCGATATTCCCACGGGATCGAGACTTACGTGGGTGAAACCGCGGGACGCAGCTAGTCTAACATAAACCTGAAATGATTCGGCGTTTGAAATAAGTTCTCGTTCAACTCAATTAATCTTGATCATTACAGACTAGCTCAGGATCAAAGGATAAAAAGTTTTCTACTAAAATGAAATTGAAACTTTTTATAAGCAAGTTGCAGTTCACCATTAAGCATAAAATAGACAAATAGAGACCTGCTCAGTGCAATGTATTCCGACGGATAAATTCAATTTCTAATTGCTTTTCACGGAAGCGAATCTCAAATGCCATTACCGGGACGATGCATTACCGAAACTTCGGCAAATTATAGTTCTTTTTCTGAAATAAATAAATAAAAATGAAAAGGGTCTTAAGAGGAAATAGGGTCGGTGTTTTTTTTCAATACAAAAAGTCATAATTCGGGGTTCGGCTCTTGTCTATTTCCTCCTCCAATATTGGACCAATTTGAAAAATATTTTATAAATTAAATAAGAAGGATATTTACTGTGCACTCACTCTCGTATTTATAATATTAGTTAGAAAATTAGGATAAGTATAGATAGACTTTCCTTTGGGCTTAATCAAGCCCAAACGAAAGTAGTGTTCCCTGTATAACAATGTTACAAAATGCCTACATACGCATGCAGTTAATAAAGTAAACATTGAACACTTGGAGTTATTCAACAGCAGAGCCTCGTATTATTTTCATGTTAAAAACGCTTTTTGCTTAGTCAAAAGTCATAGGAACAAAATTTTAAATTAGGAACTGCAAAGACCAATCTTTCCCTATCTTTGATCTCTATGGTATCATTGACATGCATAGTTACTGGCATGAGAGAAATCTAACCATAAATACTGCTTCCATCGATTGAGTTATATGACAGACAAGACTCGTTTCACTAGCAATAAATCCGAGTTATAAAAATGTGATGAGACCCAGGACAGTCGAAACTTCTTCCATCTTTTATTATCTGGTCGTATAGTGGAGTCCTATTTATCATAATGTGCAAGTTTTGCTTCCGTGATGTTTATTTCATAATGAAATGTTGGCTTACATTTATTTGGTTGGTTTGTTATAGAGGTATCTCCAAAATTGTTCGTCCCTTCTATGTGAGCTTATTATTTTTTATTTTCTTTAGAGATGTTGTTTTTCTGAGTGATGCTTATGTATGTTGGCTAGTGGTTTTAGACGAAAGAAACGGGCGATTATATTAATATTTTGGTTTGCTATGCTAGACATACTTTGTCTGAACAAAAAGGACATTTATAAAAGCTCATCTAAAGCCCCAGTATAAATGGAATTTATGCAGTCATTTGAAGAAACGACTCAACATTATTTTATAAATTAAATTGATTTTATTATCATTTTAATTTTTTTATAAAATAGGTATTCTAATACTAAATCTTGACTTATCTTTTGCATCTGCAGTTGTACCTTGCTTAAAACTTATTATTATAATATTAATTTCTCGAACGCGTACCTACAGCACAACAATATGAAATTTAACTATATAGCTGTGTACGGTATGTCGTTTAGCAACATTAGTGCAGGTGCCTGCGACACTTAACTGCCCATATATTAGCTCACTTCTACTCATAAGTTAGCTGTATATGCAAAATTATTTTAATGCAATGTTTCAGAACAGTTGATTAACTTTGTATATTTTTGAGGATGGATAACTGGGAGAGTCTTATTCAAGGATGGTTTTGTAAAAAAATCGAAAGTTTTTCACAAAAGAATTCATACACCTTGTTTGGTCTGTTTTAGCTTTTATTGCGAAATGTTACTTGCACATGACAGGAATTGTACCCAAGCGAAAATACATGCCACAATGTGCATAGAAATTCTCGTTTACTTCGAACATTTGTATACCGAGAAGAACTTTGTAAACTTGAAACTGCTCAAGTTGGAATCCTTATCTTATAGAATAGTATTATGAATTTAAACAAAATCAATAAACTTTTAACTTTTCTTCGTAAAACAGCGTTGCCGTGTATTGGTTTTAATACTATGGATCTTTTGGCGTTCGAATTACGTTCGCAGGGGGGCGCCCCGTCCGATAAGGACTAGGCCCGGGTCGATGGCGTGGCGCGTTGTGTTCCACGCGCGCCTCAAAGAGATGTCAGCACAATTAGCGGGGTCCGCTAGAACCGATGCCTGCCAGGGTTGCGGGAAAGTCCGAAAGGGATACCGGGACCTTGGCAACAAGCAAATGAAGGAATACGGGTGGGTTTTAGTCAGTAAAAGTCTGACACGCCCTTCCGCTCCGCCCAGAGCGGGAGAAGTCATTGGATGATTTCCCACCATCAAAAAAAAAAAAAAAGTTGGGCGCTGTGGTGAACATTTGTGCGATTGTTTTATGAAACATATTGAACAAAACGAGATGACGGCAGTAGTTCCGATTTCGGCCACGTACCAATAGAACCTCGCTATAAGAAATTTCAGCCTAGTCTCTGATTGTAGCTGTACTTGCCTATAGGTGTCGGAAAACCAACAAATCTTTATTTTCTTTCACAAAGGTTCACATCACAAGAGACTGGCGTCCTTACTAGGATACAGATAGTACCATCCACGAAGACCCGGCCCGTTCCGCGATTACTGTACAGTAAGCTGTACTTTAGTACGGAGCGGAGCGGAGTGGTGGCACTATCGATAGCAAAGATCTATGGTGACAACTCACATTTAGGTTGACCACCCATTCAAAAATGTACCTATAACTTTTTCTCCTAACTTAAATGAAGGCACGAGCTCATGAATGAAAGGTTAATTATTAATAAAGGTAGTCGTAGAAAAGAACCTCCCTAAACATTATTCAACGTTAATAAATTATTTGTAGCAGGCCGTTTACATTCAGAGAAACAGTTTTAACATTGTTAGGCTAATGTTCTGTCGCGGGCAATTTGCAAAATCTTTTACCTACCAATTAACAATACCAACCCCACCAATTTTTTTGTTTTTATTAGTGTACTACATAATGTTATTAAGAATCTTTTAAAATGTTGAATGGAGAAAAGATGGATGGATAGTGTGAGGAATGATATGAAAGAAAAGGGAGTGAATGATAGCGTAACGGTTGACAGGAGAGAATGGAAGAAGATGCATGGTCATGGTCATGGGCATGGTCGGGTACACCAGGCTGGCAGTAAGAACGCTGGCGCGTCACGCTGGTCAAGTACGTGGCTCGCGAACTGCTAGGGTTGTGCTGCACCACTCGGAGGTGCTGGCAGCGCTGCGGATGCGCGCGCCGGACGGGTGCGTAGGTGCGCGCCGCCGCCCCGCTCTATTAGACGTGCCAGTAGCTAGGACTAACCTACTCAAGTTTACCCCTATGTCTCGAGCGGCACGTATTATTAACGTTATTATGATATCGGAGGACATATTTGGGCAAAACCTGCCGAAATTCATTAAAATGGCACAAAAATTTATTGAAAGAGGTCCCATATTATAAAGTAGTCATGTTTATAAAAAAAATTATATGACTTAGTAGGTAATATAATTCTTTGCAATTCTGCTTACAAGTGTTTTTTGTTAATTTGTGTAAACAGTGTACTTATAACATCGCCTTGGATGAGTCTTTAAAGGTGTTATAATTGTGATTTAAATAAATAAATAAGAAAACGCGTTGCGTCGACAGGAAGATGATGAGAACAAAATGTTGATGGAATTACCCCATTATACAATTTATCTATGACTGCCTCTGTGGTCTAGTGGTCGCAAATGCTACTGCTAAGCATGAGGTCTTAGGTTTGATTCCCAGGTCGGACAAACCGCACGGTCTCCCGTGAGGCGGCGAGCCTCCTTGCCGGATTACCGCCATGGGATCTGGAGGCGAAGGTCCTCGCGCACATCTGGGAGTGGCGCGAGGAGGTGAAGCGCCGGGGTGTAACTCCGCTGCCGCGAGAAATCGCGGCACAGCGGACAGAGCTCCGGCAAGATCTCATGGCGGCATGGAGAGTGCGACTGTCGCAACCCAGTGCTGGGCACGCCACACTAGCGGCGATAAGTCCCCTCTTTGAGGAGTGGCTAGAGAGGCGCCACGGCGTCCTCACTTTCCGCCTGACACAGGTCCTCACCGGACATGGCAGCTTCGGGAGGTACCTGTGTAGGATTAGGCGGGAGGAAACGCCCGGGTGTCACCACTGTGCGGATCGCCCGGAGGACACGGTGGAGCATACGGTTGAGGTATGCCCTGCTTGGGCGGAGCACCGCCGTGTCCTCGCGGAGGTGATTGGCGGCAGTGACCTCTCGCGTCCAGCCCTGGTTCAGGCCATGGTACGGAGCGAGAGGGCATGGGAAGCCGTCACCTACTTCTGCGAAGCAGTAATGCTCGCGAAGGAGGATGCGGAACGCGTGAGGGAAAGGCAAAGTATGCGCCCTCACGCCCCTAACCGCCGCCGTTGGAGACGCCCTTGGCGTCGGGAATCCCAGGCGGATTCCCGGCCACCATAGGCGCGGGCTTGCGGACGGCGAGCAACGGGCAGCTCGCCGTCCGATAAGGACCAGGCCCGGGTCGATGGCGCGTCGTGTTCCACGCGCGCCTCAAAGAGATGTCAGCAAAATTGACGGGGTCCGGTAGGAAGTCAGTGGATGATTTCCCACCATCAAAAAAAATTAAAAAAAAAAAAAAAAAGGTCGGACAAAGTATTAATCGGTTTTTCTCAAAAGCAGCCCGCGGTCTGGTTTTATACCCGGTTTATGGCAATAGGCTCGCCCCCTATCATATGGGACGTAGACAAAACTGCCGAAATGTGGGTGCACTGTTAGTAGGTTCACATCTGCCCAACCCTTCGAGGAAGCAAGGCTTGATGTTATGTTATATACAATAATTTATCTATTGATTTTGTTTTTAAATAACTTGAAATGTTGTAAGTACCTACTTCTAGGGATTTTCTGTGAAAAGAAAAATAGGAACAAGGATATACTCGCAAATAATACGAAGCACCTATTTATAACGCTACCATTTTATATACACACTTTTAGTTCAAACCGAGCAAGAATCCAAACAAAGGCACCAAAACAACAGGCCCGTTCAAAAAATTCTCTCCGTCTTTTTGTATCGAAGGTCAAAATAAATTTGCATCGCGGGACCAATATTGTCTGTTTCTATCACAATTCTGTTTGCTAATCGGACCGTTGATAATACAAAATACCTTCGGAACAATACGAATTGCTGTTTCGATATAAGTGGACAGTACGGCCAGTATTATACTGCAGTGTATCGCGAACTGACTGTACTGCTTGTGTGTGAATCGCTGCTGCAAACTTTCCACTGCGGTGTTGAGCTTGTAGCAGGGATTCTCATTGGCAGTGTTATACACATATTATTATCTAGACATCATTAATAATTCAGCAATTCTGAATTGACAAATAGCATATTTAAATATAAATAATTGAGTCTATCGTGCAAACAGTAATTATTTATAATCTCGTTCCGATAAAATCGAAAACCTTTTTCGCACAAAGACGTGGCGGCTCCAGATATTTTCCAAGTAACAGTGAAATACAATTTACTGTTCACCATCCCTTTGGCATTTTATCTATTCAAATATTTCTTTTATAACTACGTAAGTATCAAATATAGACGATCGCAAACAAATATAAAGCTGTCCAACCTCCGTCTAAAAATCTCAATAAGGATCCAAAATAAAAATCTAGGGACAGTATAAAAATTGGCGTGGATTTAGTGAAAAAATATATATGTCTAGTGACGTCAACATCAAGTCACGTTCGACCGACTCTGCTTGTTCTACCAAATAAAAACTCTGACGCACTTGAAAAACGAAAATACTCTAAAACACCGAGCACCCTAAAAGTCTAAAATTAACATCCCCGTAATGAACACTAAACCCTCATATAAAATGAACTTTGCTTCACTATTCATAAAGTTTATTTTTCTCCGTAGTTCCACGTACGGTGTTAAAGGAGAGGTACGAGAGTGCCCCTGAAGAGGACGAGGTTGCTCACGACGTGTCCGATCTTGAGCACGATGAAGTTGGTAAGTGCTTTTTTATTTTTTTAAACTTACTAAGCCACCAGATGCCAGGTACTTAGCAGGAGAAGCTATTCAGATAACTATATTTAGATGGCAGTTGTTAAGAGTCAATAGGGCTTACATCAAGAGTATACGACCTATTTTTATCTCATATCATCTAATTTTAGAAAAAGAAATAAAATAATATCTGAAGAATATTCTACATGAATAATTTTGGAGTGACGATAAAGTCGATATAATGAACAATATTATGTCATGACTTTATCGCCGCTTTATGTCAGTTTTACCAACATAATGACTAAAGCAACATGCTTAGTTGTGAATTTTGCTGATAACTTTAACGACGGACTTTGTCTGGCAGACTTAGATAGTAAACTATTACTTGACAGTAAGTAGTAACGGTAATATTCACAGACCTCCTTGAGTTTACTTTGGTAAGTAAAGTAAGCGTTTTGTACAAATGTGAAATTTACCTGTAGGTAACGTTAATGTTTATATTCGTATAAAGCACTTGTTCGCATTCGAATTGAACACTACATACGAATAAGCTTCACATTCGTATGAAATGCTCACTTTACTTAACAAAGCAAAGTTAGTGTGGTCTGTGAATCTTGCCCTAAGATTCTTAAGTGACGAGTCTGTATTCGTTCCTTTAGTCCTTTTAAAAATATAAGCGAAATGACTGTCGTAAATATAATCAAAAATAATTTCGAGAGGTTTCGTGACTCCATGTGAACCAATAAATAATCCGCTCAAGATAGAAATACCTAAGTATAACATTTAGATGAAAAGTTCGTTAGACAGTGTGCAGAGACGCACAGTTACGAAACAACCCGTGAAAAGGTGACCCAAGGTAAAAACTACTGAACACGGACAAAATTGCGGTAAAAGCTTGATGTTATTTGAGTTGATGATGCGAGTAAAGCAAAAAGTCGAATTTAATCGTTTACCAAACATTGTCCAACCCGACCTATGGTGTGGGTTCCATATTCGCAATCAGAAACACTATTCAACTAATATCAATCATCAAAATAATAGCTATACAACAAACCCTTCATGTGAAATATGAATACACAAATGGTACAAATGAATATCATCAAGATACGAGTACCAAGGCTGGTTTTGGTAGTGCGGCAAAAAGCTTTAGGTATACCTACATGGTCAATAAATTTCTACCTTCAGATTGCCTCAAGAAATTCCGTAACTTGTGTGACTTTTCGGCCTCAATATTTACGCGGCTTTATACGACGTATATCATTGCCATCATTCAGGCGGAAGACTTCTACTGCTGAATACAGGCCTCCCAAGGCAATGTCACAAGGATTGATCCTGTGCTTTTCGCGTTCTTGTACTCCCAGATTCTCGTGACCTTGCACTAAGTCGTCAGTCCTCCTTGTAGGGTTGTTTCGTGTATTGGTTCATCAGACTAAATAATAGTATCTCTGGGTCAGACCGATCTGGCGAAGGTTCGTCTGTTCAAATCTCACTTCAGATCTCTCCATGTCATCATTAGTTTCCTATCCTTGGGTAGTATTATGAAGTATTAATGCCATCATTATTCCACTGCGAAAAGGGGATGGTGCTAGCGGCCTTGTCTAGCTCCGTCTCTCTCTCACACTGGAAAAATGGTGGCATTAATTGTTCATAATACGGCAACTGGTCCCATGTGACTGTCGGCACAACAAGTTTTCTTCATCTATTCTTCCCTATCAACCGTTACATTATCATTCACTCCCTTTTCTTTCATAAGATTATCATTTCTCACACTATCCATCCATCTTTTACTCAGATCTCTCCATGTACGGTAGCCTTAAAGTTCGATGTTCCCAACGATCCCTTGAATGGTCCGAGGTGTACGCTGTTTATTGCCAGCTCATAAAGGTGTTGTGCCATAAAGTTTGTAAGTATAATTCACAATGTAAGGTAATCTAAACTGGAGTATAAATTTCGCTGTCAAGTGCTATCGTTGTTCACGGTTTTAAGTTTTGAGGTTTGCATGTTACGTAAAGTTTTGAGTACCGATGTTGTTATTGGTAAAGTGTTTATAACTTTGCAATCTAGTCAAGTTTGTCATATGAGAGACATTTTACGAAAATAGTGCAAGTTCAAAGTAAAATCAATTTGATATCCGTCGACGAAGTATTTTATAGAAGATGATCATTTCAAACCGATTATTAATATTCGATGATAAATTGATTAGACAGTTATGTTACAGCGCCTTATTCTCATTTGCAAATAACAAGTTGGATAAACGGTGAATTGACGAATTTAAAGACCAAGGAAACCTACAAACAGTCTCAACATTTTAACTTTACTAAACTCTAGACCAATAAAGTCAGTCTTTGAGGTTTTACAGTCAGAAAATGATTACCCAAATACATTCAGTTCTGTTTATTCTAAAGCCCAAGAAATTGTTTGACAAAATAAGGAGGATTTTAAAGGAGTTACAATGCCTTACAGACCAGACATCCCGCTAAAATGAAAAATAAGTTTTAAAACTTTGTTACTCTTTTGAGGATACTTGTCACATTATAAAATTTAAATAATATTTCATTTCTTCCTTGTATTAATAAAATACGAGATTATTATGAATGTTACGAAATATCAAGGAAGTCAGGCATGTTATAGTTTCAATTATCTACCTGCGAGGAACAGGAGCGTCTTGAAGGTACACTTCTAACTATGAACTGAAGTATGAAAAGACGAGGTAGCTACATGAGCGAAACTAAACGATTTTAGTTTCGTTCCCAGGTGTGACTCTGCCCAGAGCGAGAGAAGTTATTTGATAATTTCACACGCAAATAAAAAGCTTCTACAAAAAAAAAACCGACTTCCAAAAAAAATACAAAAAAAGTGAATATAACTTTAATTTCGGAAGTCGGTGTCTTTGCTTTTCAATTTTCGTTTTTTGCCACCGACTTTCGAAATTAAAGTTATTGACCACCTCTGAAGCATAATCTACCAAACTAAAAAAGAATCATCAAAATCGATTCATAATTGCCGAAATAATCGCGTAACATAGACAAAAAAAAAACATACAGATGAATTGAGAACCTGCTCCAGTATTAAGAAGTCAGTAAAAAAAAAAGTTGCGGCCTGCGCTTGAGACGTGACTTACAAAAAACTCAACTGAAATAATTAAAATGTCAGCCATGTTTTGCTTCATTTTCCCTAGTTAGCGCAAGAAGAAATATTTAATTCATTACCACTCAGTCGTTCAACACTTAACATTATTTAAGTACTTGCCTTCAAGGCTCTCATATACCTCGAAACTTTATAGCTAATAATTTTTACTGAGTTAAATACAGTACACAGTGAACAGAATGAATTATTTCAGCTCAAACAAGAGAATGTAAAACCTAATATAGTAACTTATTCTAGTAAATAGTTGAGAATTCTAGTGACATGGTTAATTTAAATTATATTTTAATTATATCCCCAAGGATTGTATTGTGGTGCAATTATAAAGTAAAATACGAAATAGTTGAATAATTATTATTATCTCACATATTATTAAGTTAGCCTTAATTGCTCTGCTGAAAAAACTCGGAAATTGTAACACCAGGTTGGAAATATGTATTTTAATGACGAACAAAAATAATACTGTAATAGTATTTATTTTTGGTAATAGTGTGAATTTGTATTTTATAGTTTTTTACCAAGCTATATATATATATATACCAAGCTATCCCATAAGTTGCACCTGCCATGTTTTATCTCTGCATCACCCTTAGGGTGACTGGTACAAAATGTCTAAGGCATTAAGTCCGCCTTAGTACCTAGAGTATTTTTTTACTTGTGCATAAAGTTTTAATAAATAAATGAATATTCTTTAATTGATACTGACCGACGGCAAGAACTAAAAAAAAATTGCTCGAGTCGTTCCAAAAATTATAGCATTTCAGAAAAAGATTTAAGCCCTTCTCACTATGTAAGGCAAAAAAAATTGTTGTTCCCTACATTTAACTTCGCATAGCTCGTCAAAATGTAGGGAACAGCTGATTTTTGTTCGCGATTTCAGTGTTGGTCCCATAGTGAAAGTTGTTCATAATGATGAGTTCAATGGAGAGATTAAGATTAAGAGATTTCGTGTATGAAAAGATACGCTTTATATAATCTATCAACTCCTTACAAGAATTATGAGGCAAGCCTATGATTACAATCAAAATTGTCCTCGCTAAGTGTATTATCCGACATTCAAAGTGTATGAGATGAGACACAAACGAAGAAATTTGCTTAATCCGTCCTTAATTTGGACTCTTGCAATCTACGAGGATTTGTTTGGCTCCCGACAGGGCGCTTCTTTGCTTTGTCAGTGTGAAAACGGATTATGGGATAAAAGATTTTCTTGAGACGAAGCGCTCGTGACGACTCATATTCCAACTCTATTAGTAAAGTTGTTAGTACGGTTTGGAAAAATGAGTTAAAATCTTTGCGAAGATCGATTCCCTATTTTCTCAGTATTGTTCTATTTTCGTTTTCGCTGACAAAAAGACTGTTGTGTCTTGTACCATGTAATTTGAGTGAAGAAATTAGAGGTGAGGCGTCCTTCGTTGTGTCTTTGGAAACTAGATTATTGTCTCTTGCTATAATTGGGTGTCTGATATCAGATACAACTGCGTTGTCTTTGAATTTTACACTTACAATTTTATCTTCATCTTAATTTATATGGTTTCTGCACCAACCCTTAATACTTGGAAAGATGCCTGGCGGCAACGACTTAAAACTTCCTGCATTTTCCTTCAAGATCAAAATGGAAATTTTAATATTGTCGGTAAAATTACCAGTATCTCTTGAAGGTGCGGCGTTCCGAGTTTAACTTAGTGCGGAAGGCAATTGCTTTTCTTCTTCCATTGAAATGTTCAACTTGCTGCCTTGAATCGACGTTTATTAAGTTTAGTCTGACAAGAAAAGTTGAACAAAGTAGCAGAAGCAATCGTATTATGTCTTAAACTTCATATTTTATGTTATTGAACTGGTATCCTGAGTTAAGTGTTGTTTCAGTAGTTAAGATGTGTTTTTAGGGGATTCCATGTTGGTTTATTATACTTATTTTTATCCTGGAGTTTAGAAAGTCTCTCCGTGTTTTTTTCAATGTAAGTTATCAACGCGAAGGTAGCACATATATTCATGCACTCGTAGTTGTGTAGGTATATAATTATGTTTATAGCTTTTTATAACACAATAACAAGAGAGTGGTAAACTAAAGTGAGTAGGTATAAGATCTACTCTTATTTTTCAAGAAATTTAAAGATTATCTCACAGGCGTACCTACTCCGTGAATCCTAAAGATGTGTCCAAACATATAGCGGCAAAAGCGCGGCAGCAACACGCGGCGTTTGCAAAACATTTCTGCCGCGCTCCAGTTTGCTAAAAATGTTTGTGCGCAGCAGGTAGATAGAAGCATTCGCGCGCGGCAGTCCTCCAATCACAGCATACGATTGCCGCTTTATATTTGGACACACTTTTACAGTATCACAAACAATAGCGTCTCTGTCCTCATACATTTAAAGGCACACATACGCGAATTGACTTTTGCATCCATTCCTAACCCTTTGTCTATTCACTTCTGCATTTCCATTGACTGAACGATATCTCCATATTTTATTCGGTATCAATCTCGCCCACTGTTTCCCAATATCTCAATTTACTTTGAAGAATCCGTCTCAATGATAAAAAAAAACCTTTTGAGGGTAGTTCGTCTTTTATATTTGTGAAGTGGAAGAAAATATTGGGTTTACTCAACAAAAGGTCGTCCGTAAATTGTATTCTGATGTCGTGTTTTTTGGAAGTTACTTTTGGTTATATATTTTATTTTTAACTTTATAAAGCTATTTTTTTAATTGGAAATGTATTAAGAGAAAGTAGTACGTTCAATTGTTTTGATTGATAAATACGAACAAACAGAGGTCTGGAAGTCGTCAAATCTCTCTCATCTCATAAAAATGATCCATTTACCTCCAAAACTGATCTGTCAATCCAATCTACCAATGAGATACTAAACAGAATCTTCATTTCAGATGAAACCAACGATCGCTGGTGGGGAGAATCAGCAGTGCCTCCAGCGCCAGCAGTAGCTGCAGTGCCACCGCAGCGACCTTCAATGTCCACCAGCCTGAACATCACCAGCATTAACAGAGATGAGCCTTCAGCGTCACCACCAAGGCATCATTTACCTAAAGATGGTAAGAAACACTATACATAAATAATCAGCCTATTATTTTCCCACTGCTGGGACACAGGCCTCCCCTCTGTGAGAAGGAGTGAGCCGTAATGCACCACGCAGGTTACGGGTTGGTGGATGTCACATGTCTTCGAATTTTCGGTTCTAGGACATGCCTGTTTCCTCACGATGTTTTCCTACATCGCTTTGAAACGAGCGGTGATGAAATAAATTACACAAAGTGAAGCGCCTGCTTGGGTTCGAACCTCCGATCACGACGAGAAACACTACTACTTTCAATTGTCTCAGATCTCACAGAGAGGAGGCCTTTGTACTAACAGTGGGAATGTTATATAGACTGATTATATTGTCCACTGCTGGACTTAGGCTTTCCTTCATAGATCTCTACAACGATCAGTTCTAGTCTACTTGCATCTGCTACCTAAATTCATTTTATCATCAGCCAAAAATGTATTCTGGTAAATAAATGATTCCCAATGGAGTTTAATCAACTAATGAAATAATTTTCGCGATTGCATCTGCCTACGTGAAGATATCAATCTCTGTAATTACTTATTCCCGTATTTATTAATTTCAAGATTGGGAAATGTTATACTTAACTAAGAATACTGTACCCAGGATTTTGTAATATCTATATACATTTTTAAAAGAGTGTCCTTGGAGTTTCTTGCCCGTTCTTCTCCATAGAGATCTACGAATTTGAATGGGCAACTAGCTTCAACTTTTTGACTAACTGACCGACTCTTTGACAATTCAAAAGTGCCTGTAAATGGTTTAATTGAAATAAATGCTTTGAGTTTGAGTTTGAGTTTGCTTACTGAACATTTTAATTATTTTCTTCAATTAATAAAAATTCACCCCTACCAACTCAACGCAGTCATTTGACACCAATAAAAATATCAATCACCAATCAATCAGTCAATCTCCTGAGAAATAATTGGACACTGCAGTCGAAATAGTATAAAATAAAATGGAGAAAACTTAAACACTTGATCAACGCGTGTCTAACGTCAGTTTTATGTCAAACTCCATACAGAAAGGTCGTGTTTAAAAGGTGTTTAGGCTAAGCAACTGAAAAACACGGTTTTGTAGTAATAAGGTTATTTTTTATTGATGCTGTAGGTGGTAACAAATAAAATTGGTCAAACAATTTAAAAAGTATCTCTTCAATATAATTCTAAGAAAACAAAATAAAATTCTAACATGGATAAACAGAAAACTAAATTATGTCGAACTATTTGAAGAAATTCAGGGGAAGATAGAAATAAGTTGGATACAGTATACATACCTTACTACACACCTACCTTACACACAGAAAGAGTTAAAAAGAAAGTAGTCAAATGTCTGAATCTAATCTTGGAACTCTCAAAATATTCGATGACTAGAGTAATAGCAAGTATCTTAATAATAATATACAACGTGTACAACGGAATAAACGCAAGAGCTCATACACCCCAATTAGAATATTAAATTATAAGACTAAAATAATATCTGTAATTTAATTTAATTAAACCACACCTTAAATTAACTATTTTATTTAACGCGCACTACACATTGGATAGCTATGAGCGTATTACAAATTTGGTTATGCATTTCATAGGCTTTATTCCTTTGAGATAAGGCTTAAACTTCTAATTTCAGTTAAATAACAGATTTTTTCATGAAAAATTAACATATATAAATAATGACGGAAATCGATTCAGAAGCCGATTCTGAGCAACTATTTTCAGGTCTTGCGCTTATTCTGTTACACGTTGTATATGTATATTCGTGTATTTATTGTATATGTAAATGGTACACCACTGACTACCTTCAGTACTGTCTCTCCTTCTCACTTTAATCCACCCAAAGGTTGTCAGTAAAAGATCGCTTTTAAAAATAAGACCGCCCATTGTGTCACCCTTTTTTTTATTTTATTTTTTTGAGGGTGGGATATCATCCAATGACTTCTCCCGCTCTGGGCGGAGCGGAAGGGCGTGTCAGACTTTTACTGACTAAAACCCACCCGTGTTCCTTCATTTGCCTGTTGCCAAGGTCCCGGTATCCCTTTCGGACATTCTCGCAACCCTGGCAGGCATCGGTCCTAGCGGACCCCGCTAATTGTGCTGACCCATTGTGCCACCCTATGTTAAATTTCTGAATTTATATCTGTATTTTTTATGGTGTACATAATAAAGAGTAATCTATTCTATTCTTAAATTTAAATGTTTTGCTGGTTTAGTCAACCTCGTAATTGCATTACCACCTAAGGTTGAACGTCATTTGCACGTCATATTGCTTAGTTTCAAGCTTTAATTTATTGGGGGATTCTGTCAAAAATGTTAAGGCAATTATGAGGTTGACTATACCTATTGTCGAACCAGCTTTTTGGTATATAGGCAGCTAATTGTAACTTGTCCTTTCCATACGTGTGTTAATCCACATCTGTGCTTGATAAGCTGAAGAACTATTCTCACTGAAAATATACTAACCCACAAGACGCATCAAGTAATATATTTATTTATTTAATACTTTAAGCACACAAATGTACAGAGGCGGACTTAATGCCATATACATCAAACATAGTTCCTCTTCCGTCTACAAATAGTTCCTGCATGCTTAGTAAAGTCTGGCCAACGAAAGTCGGTCCTGAAAATACGCGCGAAATTTAAAAAAAACAAGACTGTTTATCCCTGTACATAGTGCGATAACAGGATAGTTTGATACTTGAAATTTAATTTAATTTAAATTAAATTAAATTTGAATAATAAATACGAATTATCACACTATGTTAAGGGACAAACAGTCTTGTTTTTTTTAAATTTCGCGCGTTTTTTCAGGACTTACTTTCGTTGGCCAGACTCTACAACTGCAATAGAAACGGGTTTTGTCGACGGAAGAACAGACAAAATGACAGATAAACAATCACAATCTGTAATTTTTTTGTCTACTCTTCCGTCGACAAATCCCGTAGAAAACCCGTTTCTATGGTTGTCATGCTACGCGTACTGGTCTAGTTTATTACTTAACTACAGTATAATACATATACTCGTAAACTCCTCTCTCACTCACAATTTTTACGTTTACTGCCAATCTCGGGTTACAGTTAATTCTTCGTCATTCAAACTATTGTGAGATGCTTAATGCGATTCATTAAGTCTTAATTTAGTTTGAAATATAAATTCCCATCTCTCTCTCTTGGTGTCTTTTTTAATTAAGAATCTATTTATATATCGATCAATCTGCCTAGCCTTTTCCCAACTATGTTGGAGTCAGCTTCCAGTCTAACCGGATGCAGCTGAATACCAGTATTTTACATGGAGCGACTGCCTATCAGCTGACCTCCACAACCCAGTAACTGGGTAATACGATACTCCTTGGTAAGACTAGTTGTCAGACTTTTCGAGTTTCTGACGACCCGTAACGACTGCCAAAGATTCACGAATATCAGTCGGGACCAATGGCTTAACGTGCTTTCTGCGGCACGGAGGAGTCTCGGTATGTAAAGATGGTCATTGGTCACCCGTCCACGGACCAACCCCGGTAAGGGTAGCTTAACCAGATGGATCGACCCGTGCGGCTGTTATTACTTAGCCACGAGCTCCTCACATTTATAAGCTGTTTATATATCGATATCTTTTCTTTAATAGTATTCTTTCTTATCATATCTATACCACATGTATACCTACCTACATATAATTATATACTTAAACATAACTGGCGAAATGTGGTGGGGGATAGTATAGATACACTTCTGCTTAACCCTTTGCGGATTACAGGCGTGATGTTATGTTATATCTATACTACTTTTGGTACACTAATTTTGCTAACCGAACTGAAAAAAGAAAGAAAAATACGTTTACTTGCGGCAAACATGAAACTCACTTTCGAAGCAGCAGTGAAACCACAGCAGAGTTGTTTCATCACATATTAAATTAGTATTGATTCCAAAGTTAGTCTCAAAGGGGTCACAGAGTAGTGGTAGATCGCGTTTGTGCACGATTTCAACGGAACCGAACTTTATGTTCTTTCTTTGTCATGTGAAGGAGATGGAAACTAACAACACATCTAATTTCAATGTGTAATGAGGTCATATCAACCGTATTATAATATTGCGCGGCAATTTCTTTTTCCAACTATATTTTCATGAACGCAACACTATAATAACAATATACATAGTTTGAACACACACTACGCATTCTACTGCGTCATAATTTATAGCTCTTCCCAAACCCTGTGAATTATTTCAAGGCCCTATTGAATACCGCAGTTTGCTAGCCCAAGTTTATATACAGGACTCCGCAATATGCATAATTATCTGGTTTGTCTAAACAAGGATAAGTGTTGAGCCAATATTACACTGTTTTAGAAATAGTATGCAGACTTAAGATCAGCATAAAACGGGTTTAATAAGCCTTTTATAATACCTATTATTTATGTCATATTGTTTGTATGAAATTCGCGTTTATTTTAGGAGTTAATTCTCATTAGAAATTATGCTGTATGGGTTTATTAAAAGCATTAAAAGCAAAGCAATCAAGCCTAATTATTATGATGAATAATTTTATTATTTGCAATAACTCGTTATTCAAAGCTGATAATTACTCAAATCAATTATCATAATGCTTCTTTTGTAGTCCTTGTGACCTTTTGTATAGCTCAGTAAATAGAATAGCGTTTGTAAGACTGTAATTTATTTGGCCGAAATAATCCCCCATTTACTTTAGCGGTGATGACCCTATTAATCTCTAGTTGGAATTCTGGCCTCTTCTGACTTATGGACACAATTTTCACTTAAGAACACCAAATAGTAAAGAGAATCTTGACGAAAAAATACATTAATCACAGCGTAGATCTGAATTGTCACAGCGGAAGCGCTTCGATAGCAAACTTACGCCTGATCCACTTCGTGTGATCCAAAACGTGTTATATGATCCAAATATTTTAAAAGTTAGAATACTATACCGGGTGCACTGACATGAAATTGATACGTCTTTCTCTTCCACAGATCAATTCGACATCATGTACGTATACATCATAGCTGGCGTCGCTGGTAGCCTTCTCCTATGTATCATCTTGGGCATCATTCGCTGCGTCATGAGCAAACAAACATCCGACCAGCCAAAAGGCCCAGATGTATCAGCCACCACGGAAATCCCCAACGGATTCAACGACAGCATATCGGAAGTTGACAACGATATTAACATAACTAGTCTATCTGGACCCGTCGACACAGTTGATTCGGGAATCAAGCAAGAGATGCAATACTCCAACGTTGCTCTTAGTCCTAAAATCAATAAGTATGTCGGCCGCCCAGTACCCAATACGTACCCACATGTGAGCACTAATATGTACGGACAGGTGGCTGAATTCCCCATAGAAATGCCTCTTCGAACTATGCCGCATGGCACGTTGGGGCGCGGAGTTGCGGTCAAAACTCTGCCAAGAGTTCAAATACAAACTGAAACGGACCCTAACACAAGGAGTTTATATCGATATTCCAACGCCCAGTACTACTTCGGGTGACAACAAGACAAAAGCCAGTGTTCGGATGTATCCAGAACTTACTGTTTCTAGTTGAATCGTGTAGTGGAGTGTATATAGTTCACGTACTAACTAGTGAAGTTTGTAATGTTCTACTTTTAAATACGGAAACTGTGATATTAATTGAAAACTTTCCTATTATACTGCGAGCAGTTTTCCAACTGTAGACACAGAAAGACAGTGTGGTTGTTCCTCCGTTGTGAATTGAGAGATGGATCGTTATTAGCAGAACTTTATTATACTGTGTTGACCTTTGATAACTAAGCATTGTTTTGTATGTCGAACGAATCGGTGTGTTTATTTATGTATTCACATTGTTTCTCGTGGGAGTTGGGCGTAGTTTGGAACTGTTGTATTATTAATCTGTGTGTTCAGTTATATGAATTCCTGCATAATACCAGACTGTATGGACAGCCTTGCCGGAGTATAGTACTTTGGTTTCATGCCAGCTCCTGTCATGATCGTGCTAAAAAGCCAAAAAATCTTTTTTTTATGTTTATCATGCTGTATACGTTTATTTTTCGTACAAATCGCTTTGCTAGCACAAAATGTTCCTTCTTTATGTCTTATGTTTCAAAATACTACTCATAACTATTTGTAAATTCAAGTATGTAATAAATAATGTGTATATCCTTTGTTTTATATCACTCATTGCTAGTAGTATAGTAACTGTAATATCTCTATGTTGATAGTTTTAATTATTTGTGCCATTTCATCAATCAAATAGCTAATTATAATAGATGACAGATGTGCAAACATGGAGTTAATTATAAATTAAATTTTCGTTTTATATTATATTATATCAAAACCTGTTTGTTTATTTACATGATTGGTTATTGCTTTTTGTGTCTACTAGTTACGGAATTAAATAAGAGTTGAAAACGATGTGAAAATAATTTATGATTGGTTGGTAAATAGCGTTATAGTTTGTATTTGATTTTATAATAATACCTCGACTGTGTTAATTGGGCTAATTATACAAACTAGTTTTATACAGCCAAATAACTTGATAAAAGAGCGTACACATTTAAATTCAAAGGTTTATATGTATTTAGAACATAACTATACTCTGGGATAAAATTTTACGGTAAATGGAGGTGAAAAATTTCAAGAAGACTTCAGAAGTCAAACTCGGAATGAGATTCCATACTTTGGTCTTACCAAACTAAAGTCTACATTCGTAAAACTCCAAATCCCAAACCTATGTACCCCAGATGTAATGGAAGATGATAATATTAATAAATCAATGAAGACAAAAACAATGACTAATACAATTTATTAGATTCCAGAAAAACTATGATGAAATCACAAACCTAGAATTCACTGATGCAAGTACAGACTCCGACAATAATACTAGTTAATTGCTCGTCGGATACGGCACGGTTCCTAGCTCTGACAACGAGTTGTAAACTCCTAACGCGAATTGCGGGAGAATTTATGATAATATGTCCAGTTGTCCAATGCCCAGTTACATTAGCCTTGTCACGGCTTTGGTTTGCATTGGCTGGGAAACAAGCTAAACACGACATTTATAGATGTTAATGAGTCATTATCTTATGATTTAGGAGTGATATAAAGGCAACAAACATGAATATATGGCCAATGCAGAAAATGAAATGATGGCATATTCAATACAATTTAGTTCCTTCATTCTTGTCAGTTTTAATACGGCTTGATATGTTTTTGAAGGGTATAAAAATTCCATAATCTTCAAAGAAGATTTTCACAAAATAATTGCAAGTTATATACTTTAGTCTTACATACCGTCATTTTTTTTAATGCTGACTGTTGAGATACCATACATCGAATACATTTACACAAGGTCAAAAAATACTCCAATGCTCCAATACTCAGCTAAGTATTTTATGTGCAGATACAACGTTGTAACAGGTATTTCTCGATGTGCTAAAGATATCAATTACAATGTCTCAAAGATGTCTTCAGACAGGTGACAAAATACTTTAGTTATATTCTAACAGAGTGCTAACAAGACCCGACTAGTTTATCATATCTGTGAACAATTAAGGACACGGAACGGTGTATATACTTGGATTTAATTTGAGATGAGAGACGCCTGCATTTGTGTTTGTATATTGCTGTAATTTGATATAGCGTTGTCAGAATATATTTTAGACTATTCACTGTAATCTCTGCAATGTTTGTTTTGGAAAGATAAAGCAAACTTTACGTGTCGTCATTTATCACTACACGTTTTTTTGTAGATATTGTCTTGAAACATTCTTCTGACGTAAATAATGATTGGTAACATAATTCTATCCTTGGAAAAAATTGAAGATCGTCAAAAAAACAAATTACTTAACTGAGCTTTCATAAGCTTTTACTTGTATTTCTTCTACCAATATTTCAATTACAAATAACCAATTCAATGAAATCTTCCAATTACTAACAGTTCTAAAGGCGAAACTTTTATTAAAAGCTCCAGAAAAGAAAATTTCGTCTTCACAATTCCACATAAACCTTTTTATCGTGAAATCCAATTAAAAACTCGTAAATTGCAACTAAACTCCGACAACGGCTAGTTTGATGTCACGTCACAAATTAGGCGACACTCCGATTCTCGTAGCGTGCAAGACTTGGACGTGTTCGCAGACCAATTAATGTTCTCCGTGACTTTAACGACGCCGATGTACTGAATAACTGGATTATTTCTAAGCGGAGATTTGCTGCCGTACCAATTGTTGGATACCAGGAAATTGTTGTAGCTGTAACTTCAACTGGAGATAGATTCTATGGGGGTTGCGATTTTGGTTTTCGAGCTTTATTTTATTCGTGCGGTGCGATAGTATGCTTAATTAGTTTACCCGAATTCAATTTGTTGTTTCTGGTATCCTGTGCGGTTCTTGATTGAGTTTTGGTGTCAGTAACTTCATTAAGCACTGAACCGTCCAAGTTTGACAGCCACCCGACTCTTGACGGTCCCCCGCACGATCAGAGTGTCTCCGCTGTGTTATCCCTAAAGTATTATTCCTCTCCTACTTCGTCGTGTCAATGGTAGCAATTTTTTAGCCTCTATAGCCCCATGAACCGTAAGGTTCCAGGGGCTAGTTCAAATCCTGGGGTTCATTCGATTTACCGAGTCTGGTTAAACCACGCTGGGGTCGGTGCATTTCATTCATTAATTCGTTATGATTTTCGACTAGAACTCGGCCACTTCGACAGCGTTAGCAGTGGCTTCGAACAGGTCCCTCAAATGCAGGTGGAATTATTCTAAAGTATTGTTGATGTTATAAGAAGTTATGTGAACTTTGTGAAAAAACCCTTTTTTTTTTCATAGCTTTGGATTGTCCAATTCATGGGTGTACTATGCCAAATCGAATGCCAAATAATCGAAAATCAATTGATCGACCACTATAACTCGAACGTCTAAATACTCAAACGTTCATATTATCAAGACACGTGACGCCTCACCTGCCAAGCGGTGGCGACACTTTACGACATGAAACGTCGTACGTATGACTTACTGTTCTAGACTAGAACGCTCCGATTGTAAATCCTGTTCTCATTCCATTGCCACAATCAGCTGGTGCCATATTCTGCCTGAGGTGCACTTTATACGAACGCTTACCTACCTTCAAAACCGCACAACTCATTTTGATAAGAATTGTCCCGTTGATCATTTGCGAAATGTTATGTTATTCGAGATATTATTAATATTGTTACAAATTCAAAGAAATAATATCAGAATACAATATTATTTTATGATTGTTATTAATTATGTTATAATAATTACCGCCTAAATTAACACAGTCGAGAAAAAAAACAATATTTTCAAAACGACTGACTGTAAAGCCTATCCAGATCACGTTAGTTAATATTCTTAATTGTAAAACTAATAAATATCTGTGTACAGATAACTTTTTATGTCGTACATCGATTTAATATTAAAGTAATGCACATTATTATAACTGTTTTATTTACTGACCCCCTTCATTATGAAAGTGAGGAAGAAACAGAGATGGATGTAAAATTCACAACACATTGTCAATCTTGTAATTACGACGCCTTGAGCAGGAACAGCATACGCAACCAAAAATGCAGAGACTATGGACAAGAAAAAACTTACAATATGCCCAGAGCAAATAAAAAACCAAGACAGAGCGCTGCGAACAATACAGTGAAGCATGCCAAAACTAAACCTCCGCTCTGTGCATACACGATCACACGCACACATTTACAATCAAACTACATCTCACTAAGTGCACACATGTTTTCGAAACTGGCCTCACGTCACTTTTGAGAGCGTCTGTCTTAGTTCTTTATTTGATCTGAGGCAATATGCTAGATAAAACTTTACACTGAACGCACTTAAATACGGATCAGTTAAAATACGTGCAGCTACTACCGAACCCAACACAAGTAAGTATTGAATAATAAAAGACAAAACAACATTAGAATTAAATAAATCCAAGGCAAATACGAGCAATTTTGACGTTGAGCTATAAACGACAAATGCGCTTGGCGTACCTTGAGTAGTAACATCTATTTACGATGCTCTGTTTGTTACACATGATATTTCGATACAAGTTACGTAAGGGTCGGGAGGAAGTCTGATTCAGTGTTCAACGATGAGTTCGATAATCGAGTTATGACCCATAACTTAGTTTCGCAACTTCGCAGTACAAAATAAAAAGGTACAGAAGTTCGGCTCCATACAGCAAGCGAAAGCAGGCGCACGCACACATAGACGAGTACAAAAGCTATCTTAAAATCGAACACCAGTCGTGAGTGCGCGTGCACTCGATGTATGTGACGCGTGTCTTTGTGTGCGTGCATTTTAGCTCCTTGTATGGAGCCTTCCTCCTGTACCTATCCTGTTTTATGACTGCAGTATGTGCAATATTGGAGATGATTTGTGTTTCAGAGAGAATTCGGAAACAGGATAAATACTTGTCTTGTATGTAGTAAAATACTTTGTAAGATACTGTAGTTCCAACGGTGTATTGTTTTAACAAAGGATAGACAGTACCTACCTATTAGAATGACTGGAGGTAAAACTTGGTAGTACCTACTTACCTGCAGCTATGTTATTATGACGTAGTGAGTTATCTGCTTGTGATATAAATCTATTTGATGCTCTAGCTCTACAAATACAAAATCGTTCAGTTACCGACTGAATGTTTTGTTCAAGTCAGCACCCTAATTGCGTAATGCATGATCAATCATAATCGGTTTTAAACAAATGTCTAAACCATTGCTTCATAAGTTCGAAAAAAAAATCTGCTCAACAACGTAAATAACGCAATGAATGTTGTTGAACTGTCAAAATGAAACAAATTAGTCTGAATCGGTTACGAAAATAAGTTACGCAAATTAATAGCAGGTTGAGCTTGATAAATAAAAACGATTGAGGATACCTTATTCAACCTAAAACCTGGCCTGAACAGCAACATCGTCTTTGAAGTATAGTTAATTATAGTTCACATTTTGGACGTTTTATAATAAAACATGTATTTCAGACTACAAACTAACATTATTATAATGTACTAGCTGATGCCCGCGGCTTTGCCAGCGTGGATATCGGTTATTATATACTAAAACCTTACTCGAGAACCACTCTATCCAGGATGAAAATCGGCGCAGTAGTTTTTGAGTTTATCGCAAACAGGACGACAGACAGACGCGGCGGAGGACTTTGTTTTATAATATGTAAGGATAAATCAAACATTTTCTTAATTAATCCTACCTCAGATTTTATCTCGCTCGCACCATACTACTCGCGGCCCGAGTGAGAGCGAGATGGAGTGTGGTGCTGGCGGCTCTCAAGGCTCGAATAGTTTTGTAATTGCTTTATACGGTGAAAATTATGATAAGTAGAAAAAAAAAAAACATGACCTGTTACTTCAGTTATTAAGCAAAGTTTCATGATCTAATTTGAAGTGTTTTCTGAATAGCAGCGGTTTATAGTTCGGTTTAGAGGTGACGTTGTAGTTTTTTTCTACCGAGAAATTTTTATGTAATCGTGTTTTCGCCAAATATAGAACCTAGCATCAATCCTCAACTTTAACATATATTTATTTCAAAATGAATGCTGTATTATTTTTGGCATAACGGAGGATCATGCTGAGCAATTTGCGGTAGGGTAGGGGCCTTAAAACTATGTTAGTTGCATTTCACTTTGCAGTAGCTTGTCCTTGTGCTGTCCTGGGGTACTTATCCGCGGAAGCGACGTAACACCACGTCCTGAGGCCAAAAGATTTCTTTTATGACGACACGGGTCGGTACTCGCACCACGAGTGTTAATTCCACAACTTCTCGGTCTCTATGAGATGAGTCTGCAACTCTGCATGTCAGATATTAGTACTATTATACCAGACTGACGCAATGTTTGAAATTGCGGAAATTGTTGGCACTTGCATCGGTTTTCTGAACTTTAGCCATATTTTTAGCCTGAGTTTGCTCCACTTTGGAAATGCCAGTAGGTACTCATTCTGATCAATTAACATCGGATGTGGTTGAAGCAAACCGTTTCCTCTCTTTTCAAACGTTTCTTAAATCTGCATGACCTACATTCTTTGTTCTAGGCCAGTATTAATAACCGAGGAAATAACACTTTAGCAGGTTTATATTTGAACTCTTTGAGCTTTGGCTGAAACTATTATACTGTTTGGAACACTTAAGAAACCGCATTTTTTTAAATAGGTAGGTACTGTTCCAGGTTTAAAAATACTTTAATAAATTAACCTCTAATTATTTTTAACAGCATCTGTATAAATACACATATGTATACATATATGTATGTATATAGCAGCATCCTAACTGCGTACTACACGATCAATCAGAATTGGAATCGATTTGAGACAAAATGTCTAATCCATTGCTTCATTAGTTCGAAAAGATTCTGCTCAACAACGTAAATAACGCAATGAATGTTGTTGAACTGTCAAAATGAAACAAATTAGTCTTAATTAGTTACGAAATATAGTTACGCAATTAGATAGCAGGATGGCATCGAATTCATATTTTTAACAATTAAGATCTACTTTATGTCAAAGTCATTTTATAAAGTAGTTTCATAGTTGAGTTTCTTCGTAAACCTCCAAGTTTATAAATTCTCCCAGTCTTTCCTCACAACACCTTGCTCTTATCGACAAGATAGCATACAGACTCTTTGTCCGGGAAACAGCTTAAAATATAGATTACAAAATAGTTAGGTACAGAAGGTTGGCTCTATACAATGAGCGAAAATCCATGCACACTTTGACACGTTTTCCGTATAGCGAGTGGTATTTGGTTGATTTGAATATTTTTTGGACACGCGTGCGGTTCGGCCGGTAGCTTAGCGGTTAAAACATCTCGATTATTTTTTTATTTGTTAATAATTGAGGTTAAGTTTACAACCTCAATTTTCGTCGATGATTTTTCATTTATAATTCAATGTTATAAACATGTGTTGTTTGTTTGTTCAAAACAACAATTGTTGGAAAAAGTGGTTAAAGATGAAACCTTTTAACTAAAGATGTATGTTTTACCCCTTTAGTGAGTAGCTAATTGCGCAAGAATTTAACCTGAACATGGTTTTTTTTTCACTTTATCAAATATTTTTAGAACAGACCTTAAGTGTGCGTGCACCTGTTGTATGGAGCCGACCTTCTGAACCATTCTATTTTATGGACAGAGCTTCCTTCACACTCATAAATCACTTGGTCACCGCTATCTTAATTTATAGCTGCATTTTGCAAGCGTGAAATTAAAATTAAGCAAACATTTTGTTCTCGATTTTTGGGCTTAAGTACCTTAGTCATTGTAATTTATTATCTGTGACGAGTATGATATGCGTGAGTGTTGAAGCTGTTTTTGTTATGTTTTTCAATCAAAAAGATGGTTTACATGGCAAAAAAATTATGTAATTATTGATGTTTTTCAGACATTTACAATATTAAAAATATTGGTCCTTACCATAGGAATCTTATAACTATGGTCCTTTTCCAATTTTTACAATTTTTACAGATTTTTGGCAAGTTCTTATTTTTCCTTGATAAGGCATAATTAGGCTTATAATATCACATTACAGATAAGCTCTTAATCTTTTATTATCAGCTAATATAAGCCTCATTAAAATCCCCATAAAAATGTAACAAGGCGTTATACCTAATTCTTACTTATTCTATTACAAAACTTTAACTGAATTTTACAGAAGGCGCACTCATCATTTTAGGTATGAAGCTATTGTGTATGCGGCGGGCTTGTCTTGCCGGGCCAATTCAGTGAGCGTAACGTAGTCATAAGGTAATTATAAATGTTACGCGATAGAAAGAGAGGCAACTTCTAGGTGAATATATCTGTAAGTAATTAGCGCTGTGCGACCTGAATTGCACTATATTGTATCTTAGCAAGAGTCGCTTTTTATTTAAGTGATTTTGCGGAATGAACCACCTGTGTAAATCTGTGACAACAGCCAAAAATAAATCTTTCTATAGTAAAGTTCAACATTATTTTTTAAACAAACGTAGCGATTTTAATTCATATGCCTTGTTCCGAGGGCGTTCAAGGAAGTTGTGAAAAAATTCATAAACTTCTTCTTCTTAAAATATATTCATCGACTGAGTTCGAAGATAATGTGCTCTAGAAGAAGATTCGCTCCCCCTTCAAATGTTTTGTTTTATTTATTATCCTTCCTGTTTCACGTAGGTAAACCCAAAACCTGGTGGTTTTGTGTTTTTATCCGATTCCTGTTTACGTAATTTGAATGCGATATACCTTTAAGAAGATGGGAAGAAATATAAGTCTCTTCGACTTGGTAACCGACTTTTACGTCGTAGATTATATTTTTTGGGATAAGATTATTGCCGGATGACTGTTTTGTTTCATGACTGGTCTAAAACCTAGTTATTAAGGTTCATAGTCAAGAAGGAACCATTATAGTTTCGCCATGTCCGTCTGTCTGTCCGTCCGGCCGTAGCTTAGCTCAGAGACTATTAGGACTAGAAATCTGTAATTTGGCAAACGTCGACAAAGCAGCAGAATGAAATCATGAAAAAAAAAATTTTTTTTTCTTTACCTCCCTAGCTTAAAATGCAGATTTTTTTTTCTACTGCACTTTTGGTAATCTAAAAAAAATCAACACAAATTTTAAGGTACAAAAATCTGTTGATAAAATATTCCTAGTTTAATATTAAAATCCTTACCTACCACGAAAATAAGCGAAACATCTGGCCGGTAACATGAAAGTAACGCAAACACGTGGGAATAGACATTAATTATGGAGAGAGCTCGGGCGCTCGAAAACACCCGTTTTAAATACACTGAGTACCCAAACTTTATTTTGATTCAGTTTAATATTTATATGGATAGAAGTTTTTGAAATTTTTGACCAAAAGTTGCATTCGATATTTCAGGCACAACACAATTTTGAAAAAAGTTCATGCATAGTATATTTTTTTTATGTAAAAGAATAGACTCGGCCCCTATTACAACGCATACGTGGGACTTAAATATATCAGACGAGATGTGGGTGTATCTACTATAGGCACCTATATCTCTGCCTAACCCTTCGCGGATTACAGGCATGTTGTGTGAAATCAAACGACCTTGTCATTTAAACTTAAATAAACAAAACACGATCTGCTAAACAATCAATCAATCTGCCTAGCCTTTTCCCAACTATGTTGGGGTCGGCTTCCAGTCTATCCGGATGCAGCTGAATACCAGTATTTTACATGGAGCGACTGCCTAACTGACCTCCACAACCCAGTTACTGGGTAATACGATACCCTTTGGTAAGACTGGTTGTCAGACTTTCGGGCTTCTGACGACCCGTAACGACTGTCAAAGATCCACAAATGACAGCCGGGACCAACGGCTTAACGTGCTTTCCGAGGCACGGAGGAGTCTCGGTATGTGAAGATGGTCACCCATCCACGGACCAACCCCGGCAAGCGTAGCTTAACCTGATGGATCGATCCGTGCGGCTGTTGTTACGTAGCCACGAGCTCCTCCACGATCTGCTAAACATGGAAACTAATAAAACTGACAGTCACTGAATAGTGGAATGGGAATTCGCAATCAACCGTTGATTTTGTTCACGGGTTCATTCACTGTAGGAAACGGATAATTATGGTGGCGACTGATAAACAGATGCACCTTTTATGGTCGCATAGAATAGATAATTTTTCTTTTATATTTTAGTTGGATTCAAAAATACGTTCATAAAAAATCTGAAAAGTGTTTTAGTCTAGAGGTCATGAATGGGTTCGATACAATTTCTAAACTAGCCAGCCAAACTGATGAACAATATCGATAATACGTCATCAATCAAAAATCTAAATATTTTGTTTCATATAAACCTACATGTGCACGTCTGGAGCTAGGTGTACGGTTCCAATTAGTCGTTTCATAAAAAGAAGAGCCGGCAAGAAACGCCATGATTACCTCTTTCAAAATATACTGGCTTTTACAATATTTTCAAATTACAGTGTTAATAGGTATGGGAGGTCAGTGTAGGCCTTTCATCGTCACCAGTATATAGTAGTCCTTGGCTGTACATAGGCCTGTCCAATCATGTGCCATAAATAGATCTCGGCCCGTTAATACTTGCCAGGGTTGCGGGAAAGTCCGAAAGGGATACCGGGGCCCTTGGCAACAGGCAACTGAAGGAACATGGGTGGGTTTTAATCAGTAATAGTCTAACACGCCAGTCCGCCCAGAGCTTGAGAAGTCATTTTTGGATTTCGACACTAAAAAAAAAACCTTTTAATACTAAACATGAATCCTGAAAAATTCTACACAGTTTTCCGAAAATATATTTTAGATCGTTATGTAGATATTAACATCGTCAAATATTGGTTTGAGCAATATTTACGGTCTGTCTATAGGTACAATAAATTGAAATCTAAATTAAGTACAGTTTTCTAAGAACCATATAGTATATACCTACCTAACTAAAAAAGTTACGTTGTTCTTGGAAAACTGATCAATTTACAAAATCTGATCAAAATATTACGTCATTTAAAACTATTATCCCACAAAACAACTAAACAGCTTAAAATAATTATTATTCATAAAAAACTTATCACAATCCCAACGCCCATTTATAGAGGTTACCATCTTTATTCAATTACCTACACCAACAATCACCATAATAATGCAATAGAAATCGCAAAACTTAATTACACCATTACCCGAAAATTGAATACACACTGCCAAAAGCAGGCAAGCGCAGAAATAGAAATTCTTAGAATGGCCGGTCAAAATTAAACATTTTGACCGGCCATGGATCGTAATTTTCAATGTGCCACGGTACGTAATAAACGTTCAATAATGTGATTGTACGTGACCGGGTGGGTTGGTCAGGTAAATTTTCCTGTCCCTCGCAGGAAAGGCGGACCAATAAAAATCATTAAATTGCGGGGTTTCGCTTGACCGGTACGTTTACCCGGGTACGAGGAACGCAATATGCTAGGACGAACCAGAATCTTTAATGTCGGACCGCATAAAATACTTTTTGCGAATTCCTCATTATTTTCTGTGATCGGTGTTTCAGGCTAAAAACATTAATTACTTGTTTTTTTTAACCGACTTCTTCAAAAAGGTGGAGGTTTTCAATTAGTTTGTAGGTATGTTTTTTTTTTTGTGGTTATGCCATTACTCCGCCAAAGATGAATCAATTTTGATAATTCTTTTTTTGTTTGGTTGGTCATGCTTCAGAGCCATATTCCAAATTCCTTTCCATATAAATTTTATTTACTTTGCTTGCGTAGTTTTTGGTTAGCTTCAATATTACATATTTTTCCCACTTAGTATTATGTAGAAGATGTTCTATGACTCCGTCATTGTTATTTACATAGCAACATTCGAATTTGTGTAGGGGTAGGTACCACAACTAAAAAGAGAAAAATAAAGACTTTTTAGAAAAAAAACAACCGACTTCGAAAAAACAACCAAAAAAGGGAAAATAACTTTAATTTCGGAAGTCGGTGTTTTTCCTTTTGAGTTTTCGATTTTTGCCACCGACTTCCGAAATTAAAGTTATTTTTTACTTTTTTAGTGTTTTTTTTTTTGAAGTCGGTTGTTTTGTTTTTGTAAAACGCTTTTATTTCTTTTGTAGCTGCAAACACCATGTAAAAGCTTTTTCATGGCATTATGCCATTATGTGATCATGTCATTAGTGTGAGGCAAGCAACGTTTGATAGAACGGTGCTCGCTAGTTATTCCATTTATATCTCGTAAAAGCTGTTAGGGTGTCCTGTCAGGATTTCCAGGAAACCAAAATAATAAACACACTGCGCCCACGTCCACTTCCACGTCCTTCACGTCCGGGTACCTATTCATGCACGCACATAGCTACACAATTTCCGATAATTATGTTTGAAGAATATTTACAGTTATTATGAAAGTGCGGGTATTGACGAAACATTTCCTTTCGTAATACGGATATTAGGTCCACTGATGTTACAAATAAACATATTTTTTTGAACACTATTAATACTGAGAATATTCTTTATGAATAAATTATTAATCTGCTTTATCGTGACTCTGCTCATCGATTTTGTCTTCCTCAAAATTTTCCTTTACTTCAATCTACCTTATTTAAGGCATATTTGTCTGAATGTACCTAAAGTCAATTGTCAATATACAAACATAGACGTTCAAGGAAATGTACAAAGAATAACTCACACCATAAAAAGCAATGTCAGTAGACACAAGTGTTTTCAGCGCTTTTGTATTCAAGCAAAAACATCTTCAAGCACCCACGTAATTCGGGGGCATGCTTGTTACTGCACGAAGGGGGATTAGTGCAGTCCCCTTATCCCCCTTAGGACATAATAGTGTGCATGACACTTCCAGCCTTTTTGCCTGGTATAAAGCATTGCATGTTTGAAGAATGATTCTGTTCAAACATGGAATGTGAAATGCAGAGTGGTAGAAAACATTGCTAGAGGTAGTTTTAGTTTTTTCCTTTTTTAGTATGCTTGCGACGTTAGTAAATTCTCTCGGCTTTTAGTCTGATAGCCAATTAGTCTTAAGTGTCTGGTTGATAACAAGAATATTATTACGGTAAGAGATAACTTCTGCACTTTTCTTTTGTGAAAACGTTTTAGTAGCATTTGCATATTTTAACTATTGAATAAGCTGCTGCCACCGTTCATTGTACGACATTTAAAACAAAATTGTGTAGCTTTTATTTAATTTTAAATACACGTAAGTATAAAAAAATATAATTGTTTTGTGTAACATGAAAATACTACAAGTTGTTTAAAAAAATTAAAAGGCTTTTCAAATACAGAATCACAATGTTTTACATCAAAACCAGATAAACTTATAGTTATATTTATTTTGCTATTTTATTCTCATTAAATTATAATTTCTAAAGAAATGCAAGAACTGAGTGCTTGGTTTTATATTTTGTCGTAAGTATTACTCGTAAGAATTATAAAGTACCTTTGCAACAGACCATTTCACAGAACGATAAAGATGTCTTGAAAATTTAAGTTTATTTTCGTTCACATAAAGTAAATTTTAAAACAGTCAGACAGTACTCACGTCGTTAAATGATTAGCAATAATAAAACTACCAGCAGTCGTTGACCCCAAAGAAAAATATCAAATTTTAATAATTTATTATAATTTTATCCTGTTAAGATATCGATACTCATCACATCTGCAGTGTTTCACTAGCTAATTTCATTTGACCCTGTATAACTGAAGAATCAATCAATAAAAAAATTCTCATTCAAAATATTTCTTATCAATTTCCGATGTAGAGTAGAAGAAAGATGACTCTTGAATATAATTATGTATTGTTTTTAGAAAAGACCAAGATGTCAATTGGGCTCTGGTTCTGCTTTCTGTGTTTTAAAGATATTTGGTTATATGTTGAAATTAACACCTGAAGAAACTACGCTATCATACAACTCTTTTTTTTTAGTTGGTTATCGAAAAAATTACTTCTCCCGCTCTGGGCGGAGGGCGTGTCAGACTTTTACTGACTAATACCCACTGTGTTTCTTCAGTCGCCTGTTGCCAAGGGCCTCGGTATCCCTTTCGGACTTTCCGCAACCCTGGCAGGATCTTACTCACCTGACCTTTAGATCACGTTGCATTAAAATATCCAAAAATTCCTACACACAGAAATAAATGAAATTTTCTCACAGCCAAGCATATCAGCATAGCATTCAAGCATATCAGTAATTCGGTAGCCCCATCACGTTTCGAAAGGTGTCTGAACTACAAGACCTTATTCATGAGACGCGTCGTTCTGCTGACCTCTGCGGCAAGATTTGGCAATATACAGGGACCCTAGTATAATTTGAATGTTTACTGCCACGATGTGTGCAACCTTAATTTCCTTTAATGTTTATGGGGAGGGTTCAGACATGACATGTCCAAGTTTTAAGTAAACGGGATGTGTTAAACGTGCTTGTTTTGGATGGGGTTGTAAACGATTTATGGTTTTGTCGTGTTACGTTATATCTTTATGAGCAATTGTTAAATTTTGATGATCTTTATCACAGACATATCGATGGGTACTTGGACATTTATGGATATTTAAGGTGTCCATGAATTTTCACATAAATGACGCTGGAGGAAAACAGTTTTTGTCTAGTATGAGATGAGACCCTTGAGAAAGTCGAATCTTAAGTAAGTAGTCTCTGGAACCTTGTAATTACCTAGTTGTAACTATAACTATATTCATTGAAATAAAAGGGTAACCAGTGGCTGTAACTAAAATAATTATAGATATTTTTTTGTAGGTACCAGAAGTTGAATTAATTGAAATAGAAATTAATGTCTAAGAACCAAGTTATTTGATGATTAGTACTTTATGTTACAAACTTAATACACATTTTGTATAGCATAAAGTTTTGAGAGAAATATATTCCCAATGATCAAACGATTTATTTTGTTAGACATCACAGTTGAGGACTAACAAAATAATTATTAGAGGAGGTACACACAGCTTCACATCAAGCTATACATTTCCAGTTTATGCTGATCTCGCATTGTAAAGGATTTCCGTACAATGCGAGGTCAGCTTATACTGGAAATGTATAGCTTGATGTGTAGCCGTGTGTACATCAAAGAACTCATTATGCAATTCCATTTGTTGTTAAAAAACTACTCGGTAACCATTTCTCACCGTCCCCTTTCCTCTTAATTCTTTTTAATTTTAGTAGGTACCCACTTTAACATCGTCCGCAAAGAATTCAATTAATTTTACATTAAAGGATTCAAATGGCTGTAGTAAAAGTTTTGTCTGAAAGACCACTTTTATTTCAAGCAGAGGTGTTAACTTATGCTTTTTTAATTTAAGGGTCTACCTCAGCAATTCTTTGGCACTGGAGAGCTATTAAGTGAATTGTCCATTTTAAGAAGGCACCTGGGTTTCGGCTTTTGGCTCTGTGCCCGAACAAGGCGGGATGCTATAGTTTTGTTTTTCAAAGCTGTTTGTGGTATGTAAGCGTCTGGTAGTGTGTTTGTTAATTCATAATCGGTAGCATTAAAACGCAAATTAAAAAGAAAAACTTTTTATATCTAAAACTAGTCCGAATTCCAATTAAAGTTACTGTTTGCACAGCAAAATACTTAACTTAAAATATAACTAATTATGCAACAATTTATATTCGTTGCGCACCGCTTTTTATATTGAAATAAAGCTTTTTTATTAATGCATAACGTATACTGACTAGCGCAGAATGAGGGTCAATTCTCTTTCTTTAAACACGTTCACATTCTAGTCGCAATCTGTCAAACTTGTCAAAAATGTTAGTAAATTGATGGTTTTTTTGACAGATTGCGAATCAGATGCGAATGTGAACGTTCTAAAAAGTAAAGGAATTGCCCCACTGAAACTATTACCTCTTTTTTTAAATATTATATACTAATCTAACCTAATCTTTGTTGCGAGTAAAAATGTTTTAACCTAATCTAACTAGTTCATTTCAAATGGACATTGTTGCTAGTTTAAGTTCTTCGATTATTTTGTTTCTAACAGCGAACGACGATTTTATTTTTGTAGTGGTTAGTGTTTTCAAATTGGCTTATATTTCTAGGAAATAAGTTGCGCAGTTTACAGAGCTGCTGTTTTGCTGGATTCCACATAATTTTTCATCGAAATCCAGTCCGTTCACTATTGTCCTATGTATTCCAAAAAAAGTATAGTACCAAGAAATCAAACATTTAATTTAAAAAATCGACCCAAAAGTGCACCAAACTTCACCAAAAGAAAAACTGTTCCTAAACTTGGTTGAAGCATATTCTCCACTACGATATTCAACCTGTCATTGTGCTTTTTGTAATGAAATGGGGTCGCGTTACGAACCAGCACCACCTGACATTTCCTCCAAACTTATTCCTTCTCTGGAATTTTCAAAGTGCCTCGAATGTTTGTGACAACTGGTTTTTCGCTGTCGAGGTCTGCGACAACTTTAAATGAATTTAATGCTCTGAAAAATATGGGTTTTGCAGGTTTTTAGATCTCTGAAGACGGTTTTAAGGTATTATGCAAATGCTGTCGGGGGCTCATGTAACATGATGTTAGTAGGATTATGTAGAAAGGATTGTGAGACATTTAGGTTTTCATCAAAACGTAAGCGTGTAAATGGAATGCTGTCCATTATGGTTTTTTCTTAACGTTTGATTGACACTCTAATTGGCTTCAAATCATTCGTTCACATAAACACATATCAACACGCCTGTATTTGAAGGCTTAGGCGGACGTCACTAGTTGTGTTATCATTCATTTGCCAGAGAGATTTAAAAACACACTTTCCAAAAAATTACCTGTCCTACCTTGCCCAAACAGAAATACGAGTATCTATTCACAAATTCAACTTTTTAGCCCAGCTCAGTAACACGTTACCCCGATAAAATATCAGCTTTAGAAATTGGATGCCTAGTTGCCTACTCAAAATATCACGTATACCACACTACGTGGGTCTTTCAGAAACACCTCTGGCCCCCGGGGAGGTAGTGGATTTAGATTTAGTCAGCAAACATCAATTTTCTTGACATTCAAAAGGTTTACTCTGAATTAGGTTTTGGATTTTATGACTATGGGATCGTTGTTTGGCATTTATAAATAAAGAGATTTGCTGGGATTGAAAGGAAATGTTAGGGTTGAGATGTGTTTGAGATCACCCTAAATTATTTTGATAAAAAGCGAATTAATCTATATAATAATTAAATGTACTGCTGATAAAGTACCTACTAATATACTTATTGTTTTTATAGCTGTTGCCCGCGATTTCGTCTGCAATCCATGATTAAAAGTAGCCTATGTCCTTCTCCAGGTCAAGCTCTACCCCTGTGCCAAATTTCATCCAAATCCATTTAGCCGTTTTAGCGTGAAAGCGTAACAAACAAACAAACTCACTTAAACATTTATAATATTAGTTAGGAATAGAATTTGGAATTCGTGACATTCTGCCATATAATTCATCATTTGGCGCCCGCCTAATGAGAAACAGGAAACCATAATTTTCCGATGATTTCAAGGAATGTTTTTCATATTTTATTGTACATGGAAACATTTTAATAATTTTATTATGCTCTTCAATTAAATACGAATACAAATCCTATCTTTCAAGTAATTACCAGTATCTACTTATTAAATACTAGCTGATGTCCGCGACTTCGCCCGCGTGGATGTCAGTTATTATATACTAAAACCTTACTCGAGAACCACTCTATCCATTGGTGAAAACAGCATTGCAGAAAATCGGTTTTTGAGTTTATCGCGTATAAAACAACAGACAGACGCGGCGGAGGACTTTGTTTTATAATATGTAAGGCTAAGGATTATACGGTTCTGAATAAGCCCACGCTATTTGGCTAACTGCCATTATCATACAAAACTGACAGGCTTGACTGCTTGCGTATAGGATGGCTATTGAATGGTTTGACGTCATAACGAAGGTCGGAGGGTACATTAGTTCGGTTACAGATAGGGATTATCATAATAGTTGAATAATAATTCTCATTTCGCTTTTTTCTGCTTGATTGTGAAGGTGGATCGCAGATGAACAGTACAATGATTCGCTGGTACAAGAAGTTACTGGGTTTCATAGTCTTATAGATAAAATCAGTTAAAAAATATTTTCAAATAAGTCTGTTAAGACAGAAATTGACATATTTTCCAACAAGGCCAGCATCGTAAGCCCTCGATAACCAATAATCAATTGGTTGTTTTCGGAACTTTAATTAAAGAACTCGGCTTTAGATTCTGAGTCTGAGACAGACTGGTCTAACCACTGAAACAGACGTATAATGAACGTTCATCTGCTCCTTTCATTTTATTTTTCGATAATTCAATAAGCGAGTGAAAGATACCGATTGCCGAAATCTAATAACGTTGGATCGGTTCACAATGAATTTGTTTTTCACTTTTGATTAATTTTGTGTTCAGACGTTTCACTTCGAGTGGAAAATACCAAATGGTATAAAAAAGTTAAAAAAAGTGAAGCGTCTTATACTAGCTTTAGAATCGAAGCCATTTCTTGTAGTCGAGGTTTCCGCTTTCAGGCTTATCTCAAAAACCCTACAATGTATGTAAGTACTAACGAACATTCTTCACGTACTGTACCTAAATAAAATGTGTAGAATTCTTCAAATAGTACAACATTGTTCCAGCGACTTTAACATTGAGTTAATATCTTAAAATTTCATTTGGCGCCTTCACTTCAGCTGGTCCTAATAAAAGTAAATGGGTGCGTGCGTAATGTCGGCACCATGCGAGGGTCTGGAGGCTTCACGCTATATTATGAGCAGTATCAGTACGAGTCTAAGTAGACAAAGTGGTGTGTGGGTTTTTTGATTTTGTTGATGTGAGATTTGCCGCAAAAAGCACTCAGGAAAAAACATAGAGTTCAGCAGAAAAACAACCTTTGAAGCTACGTAACTGAGATACCTATCGACTACTAAATAAATAGAAAATATTTTAACGGGTGTAAAAGACGTGAAGGTGCCCGACGACTTTGTGAAGGCCTCAGGAATCCGTTAGATGCGAGAAACACATAACCGGTCGGTGGCGGTGCTTGGTGGAGGCCTATGTCCAGCAGTGGACGTCTTTCGACTGAAATGATAATGATGAAGTGACGTTGAACGAAGTAGAGATCACTCAGTCATATTAATTGTAAGCAGAGTGTCATTCTGTGACATATACATTATTATGATTATGATAATACTAAGTAGGTAAAGCAGATTATATCGTGCACGGAACAAAACTCAAAACTCAAACTCAAATAGCATTTATTTCAAATAGTTTTTTGATTCAGGCGTGACTTTGCGGAAATCCATTATAAAATACAATAGACGTAGATATATTTAGTAACCTATTCCGCTTATTCAATCTTCATCCTGAGGATGCCTCGTTGCGAGGTGAAACACGTATCGATTTCTTACAGGGTTTTTATGACTCTTGAAGAATAAGTTAAGCTTAAAAGTTACTTATCTAATCGCCAACAGAGAACTGTTATCTCTAGGATAGAAAATGATGCTAGGACGACATATTGCTCAAACCTAAGAATTAATGGTTCTGGCGTCCCACAGGGAAGTGTACTGGGTCCGCAACTATTTATATTATATATTAATGACCTCAAAAAATGTTTAAAATATGAATGTATACAATTTGCTGACGATACTACTTTGACGATAAAATGTTCCAACAAAACTGACGTAGAAATTGATACTAATAATGAATTAATTAATGTAATAAAATGGCTGGGGGATAATAATCTTCATGTTAATATTGAAAAGACTAAAATAGTTCAATTTCAAACATGTAACTTGTCAGTAATACCAACAGCAATTAGACATAATAACGCAATTCTGCAACCAGGACCATCATCTTTATTTTTAGGTATAGTAATTGATAACAAATTGAACTGGAAGGAACACGTGGAAAGAGTATGCAGTAAGCTTGATAAGTTTGTATATGCTCTTCGCAAGTTAAGACTAGTGTCCAGTAAAACAACAGTACTAAATGCTTATCATGGGTATGTTTCATCAGTATTGCGTTACGGCCTGGTGATATGGGGTAACTCAGTGGATGTGGAAAGGGCATTCATAGTGCAAAAAAAATGTATCAGAGCCATGAGTGGAGCGGAATATTTGGACCATTGCAGGCCATTATTTAAGGAATTGAGAATTCTGCCACTCCCATGTCTGTATATTTTTGAAGTTTGTCTATTTGTAAAAAAATACCCTCATTTATTTTTATTAAATGAACAAGTCTCTGAAAGACTGAATAAAAAAAATGCCGGGAAATTACTAGTACCTGCTCAGAGATTGCAATTATGCAGTAAAAATGCCAGTTGTATGACAATTAAAATTTATAATAAATTACCACCGGGCCTGAGAATGTTACCAATTGATAAGTTAAAAGGTAAAATGTTTGATTGGCTCTTAGACATGTGTTTTTATTCCGTCAATGAATTTTTAAATAATACTTTTTGATATTGTAATTTAAAATCTTAATAATGACATTAGTACTTTGACATTATTATGAATTTTTGAACATTGTAATTTTAATTTTGACATTATGATTTATATTTTGGCATTATGGTTTATTCTTTGACATTACGATTTATATTTTCGATATTATTGTGTTTTGATGAAATTCATAAATTCATAAACTTAATACAACATTTCATAATTTTATATATTATTCTTATAATGTACCTAATTCGATGATTTGCATGTACCTACTTAATATTATTGGGATATTTTTGTTTTTTTTTTTTGTTTTTAAATATTTCTACACCAGCCATGGTAGTATGTGTGAAACAGTGTTTAATGTAAGATCTCAATGTACCATATACTGAGAAATAAAATAAATAAATAAATAAAGCGGAATAGGTTGCTAAATATATCTACGTCTATTGTATTTCATTTATTTCAAATAAACCTATTACAAGCACTTTTGAATTTTTAAGGGGTCGGTCAGTCAGGAAGATAAAGCTAGTTTCCCTTTTAAGCGTAGTAAGTACCTATGGACAAGTTTTTTTTATTTTTTATAAACAAGATTTAATTTATTTGTAAATGTTTTTTATTGTGACTGTAACATGCTTACAAAGGTACAACTAGTAAGACCTAAAAGTACGTTTTAGGCTTTTGCAAGATAATTATAATAACTACCAGTGTCTACGAACATCAAACTGAAAACTAACATAAAACATAATAAAAATCATTTATGGGATTTAAAAAGGCAGAGGTTGTCAAAAAAAAATTCTTTAAAACATTTTAAATTATCTCAGGCATGTTTAATTAGAAAATAAATCTTAATAAATCGTATTCAATATAAAATTTTAAAAACTTTTTGAAGAAAATATACACAGCAATACCTACTTAAATTTTAAAATTGATTAAGTACTTAAAAAATAAACCCTATGCGAACAGAGATTAAATTAAGAGCATAAAATGGAAAACGAAATAATTTATAATGAAAGTTAAAATAAAACTTAAACGAAATACTTATTTTTCTTTCATTAGGGATAGGGTAAAAGTAAATTCAAAGTCTTGTTTTTTTTTTTAGATTTTTTTTTTGTATTCTATTAAAGAAAAGTTGTACAATAAATTAAAGGCTCTTACATACTGGGGCGATTCGTCGCGCGACGCGAATTTTAACAAAACAATTTCTCACGGCGAACAATGCGGCGGCGTCGCGTCGCGCGACGAATCGCCCCAGTATGTAAGAGCCTTAAAGCGAACGGTTTCCATCGGCTATAACTATTAAATAGTTAAATCTTTACCAGAATGGTTCAAAGGTTTGCCTTCTCATGTAATTAACTGATACTTATTATCATAAACTGGATGTACTATTATACACCTCTGCCTACCTCTTCGAGAAATACAAGCGTGATGTTATGTTATGTTATATATTAAGGTAACTCTAAGTACTAAGTAAAGTACGGTTAAGTACGTACCCTACGTCTTCTTCTACATTGCAATGTTAGAAAAGGAACCAACTTAATCTTTACTTTAGCACACACGACGCCCAATAAAGTACCAATAAAAAAAAAAATTTTTTTTTAATAAACCAGGAAAATCTTCTAAAATTGCTAATATCTCTACTATCTTAATACTTTCTACGTCTGTTATCAAGTTTTGGATTCTTCAATTGGACGTGTAATCATCGTAAAAGAATTAAGTGACTCAGAAATCAAAGAATTTGGTTAACTTAACTCAAAAACTACCCAAGCAAAGGTAATAAAATTTATTTGGGACCGGCTCTGAAGCATGACCTACCAAACAAAACCTGAATCATAAAAATCGATTCATAATTGACGGAATAATCGCGTAAAATACATACAAAAAAAAACCATATAAACGAATTGAAACCTCCTCCTTCTTGAAGAAGTCGGTTAAAAACCAAACAGCCCGTTCTTTGATCAAGTAAACTTTGAGAACAGACCGGAAACACTTGGGATCAAAGTCTTAACCTATAAAACACCACCTCGCCAAGGAAAACGGGATCCGATACATAAATAGCTGAAGTAAAAGTAATAAGTAACTATTGGGTTCCAAGAAGAGGCAAAGGCACTAACAGTTTCCGTCGCCAGTCGAACTTACATTGTTAGGATCACAATGCGAGGACGTCATTTTGGGACTATGACTGCAGGTGCACTTGAACGATGAAAGGTTATGCAGTTTTGAAATAAATGCATTATTAATTTTATTATCATTGTAAAGTTCACTTAAGGGAAGAGCGAGACAGCTCCGACACAAGTACTATTGTAACTTACTGGGGCTGAAACAACGTTTAAGTTGAGCTAAATATTTTTGAATATTGAATTAAATCTTTCCCGTGTAGCAGGTGTGTTACCTTTTTGAACTGTTGGTGTACCGAGATGAGTAAAACAAGTAGTACATAACCAAGTAAACTGCTAGGTAATGTACTATTTTTACCCGACTACGGCGAAGAAAAAGGAGGGTTATGATTTTGACCGGTATGTATGTATGTAAGTATGTCATCTGTTCCCTCCTATCTTCTAAACCACTCATCACAATTTGACAAATGAGGTATCATTGGAAGCGTCTTGATTGTCCGCTGGTTATAGGCTATATGAGGCTAGGCTATATCACAATAAATTAAAAATGGCGCCCTCTAGACGACATAAAGTCAGGAACTAAAAAAAAAACACATTTCAAAAATATACAATATTGTAAGCCCAAAAGAATTTAAAAAAAAAAGTAATAAAAACTAAAACCCAAGCACGACTAAAAGGTATAAACAAGACACCACAGACAGACAAATTAAAAATCCGGAGTCACACGTAATCTGTTCGATTTATGCCCTAACACGTGTGACTCCGGATTTTTCATTTGTCTGTCTGTGGTGTCTTGTTTATACCTTTTTAGTCGTAGTTGGGTTTTAGTTTTTATTACTTTATTATTTTTCAAAGTATCTACATCTACAGTACTGAAAACTTGTTGATTTCGTAGTAATGGAGAAAACTTTTAATGATGCCATTAAAGTATTTTCTGTTGTTAATGTAAGCGCTACTTAGTCTTTATTAATAAACAGTCCTACCTATCTACACGCGTAAACTGTTCATCTTTTTCACTATTTTGCAAACATAATATATTTCTTCAACTTAGTAGCAATTTCAAACAGTTACACAGAACTACATTTAGATAATATTACACTTACAATGAGTTATAGAATGATCCTTTTTTTTTCAGATCTATCCAAAGAAAATCTAGATTTATGGTCATCGGAGTCTGAAAGGCGATCGACTCTAATAAATCGCTAGCCAACAGCTAAAACGAAACTTGAGAACAGAAAGCAAGTTAACACCAACCTTTATTTCTTTTATAAATGGCTGGAGATGAATATAAGAATAATATGTATTTTAATGTGTTAAAATTTTCTGTATTTTATTGTGGATACACATAAAAACTTACCAAAAAAAAAATAATTAAAGGGGGATATCACTTTTTATCTTTTATTTTTTTACTTTTTATTTTTTCCATGCTGGAAACGTGTTTCATGTTATATATTGTACGGTGGTAGGGAACCGTTTCTGTGCGAGTCTGACTTGCACTTGGCCGGTTTTTTCAGTTTACGTAGGCCGTTCGCAAAAGGCAATTTTCCGGCTAAGCACACCTATAAATTGGTAAAGAGGCAAATTATTTAAGGCGCTACCCACTAAAGGTGTGGAGATTTCGGTAATAGCAGCTATCCATTTGATCGGCGTGGCGAGTCTGATACAGGTCCGGGCCAGACCGGAACACGCGGCCGCGGTAGGAACGGTTAGCGCCGTATTTTGCGGTTCGTTTGCGGATTTTAAGTACATACAAGGAGTAAGGTGCAGAAATACAGTAGTTTTGGTTATATATTTTATAGGAATAATACAGCCAAGTTAGTCTCGAGGCCGGCAGCCAGCGCTACTGCTGAGCACAAGTTTTTGGGTTCGATTCTTTGGACAATGTGAAAATGCTCTTATTTGTTACAAAAGTAGTTAGGCGGCTTATGTTACTAAAACTACTATCATCCTCTGATGCAAATAAATAATTATTAGCAACTAGTTGCGCCCCGCGGATTTACTCGCATAAGTCTCAATTCGGGATAAAAAGTATCCTACGTTCTAATACAGGTCATGGTCTACACATGTGCCAAATTTCTTCCAAATTTGTTCGGCCGTTTTCGCATAAACAAACTCATTTTCGCATTTCGCGTAGGTCTCTATCCCGTGGGATTATAGGGATAAAATTTATCCTATATCCTATTCCAGGTCATGGTCTACCTGTGTGCCCATCCTATCCTCTCTAGAGTAGGATACGTCGCGGCGGCGCGGCGCGACGCCGGCGTCGAACGGTTCGCGTATTGCATTTCGTGATTACTTCGAAATTAAATATCCGATTCAAATGAATTAAGAGGTGTTTTACTGCTACTTATATACCCTTGATGTTAAAGCTATTTATTTGAATAAAAATTAACATTATGTTGATAAAACTGCTTCGCAAAAAAGGTTATAGTGAGTCAATCTTTAAAGATAGACATATGCTGTCGCAGACAATTTTTTTGAACTTTCAAAGAGGAACAATTCCATCATATATAATATTAGCTTAAACTTAAACCGTTTACGCAGTGCACGCAACACAAGCTCTCAAAAAGGAATAACTGTTCCCGTTTTTGCAACATTTTTCTTTTATGCTCCGCCTCTATTAGTCGTAGCGTGATTTTATATAGCCTATAACCTTTCGTGATTACTTCGAAATTAAATATCCGATTCAAATGAATTAAGAGGTGTTTTACTGCTACTTATATACCCTTGATGTTAAAGCTATTTATTTGAATAAAAATTAACATTATGTTGATAAAACTGCTTCGCAAAAAAGGTTATAGTGAGTCAATCTTTAAAGATAGACATATGCTGTCGCAGACAATTTTTTTGAACTTTCAAAGAGGAACAATTCCATCATATATAATATTAGCTTAAACTTAAACCGTTTACGCAGTGCACGCAACACAAGCTCTCAAAAAGGAATAACTGTTCCCGTTTTTGCAACATTTTTCTTTTATGCTCCGCCTCTATTAGTCGTAGCGTGATTTTATATAGCCTATAACCTTTCTCAATAAATGGACTATCCAACACAAAAATAATTTTTCAATTTTTCACAAACAAGTTAAGTCTAGATTTGTGCCCGCTTAGTATCAAAAGGCTCGCTCCCAATTAAGTGCATGGGACCAAAACATAACTGGGGAAATGTGGGTGTACTATAGGTACACCTCTGCTTAAGGGCGCACCCTACCTCAAATTGCATAGCATGATCCTCTGTTATGCCGAAAATACTGCAGAATTAATTTTGAAATAAATATTTATGTTAAAATTGATGATTGATGCTAGGTCCTACGTTTGGCGAAAATCCGATTACATAAAATTTTCTTGATATAAAAAAATTCCAAAGTTACCTCTAAAAGGAACTATAAACCGCTGGTATTAAAATACTTCAAATTAGATCATGCAACTTTGCATAATAACTGAACTAACTATAAAGCAGGTCTCATGTTTTTTTTTATTTTAAATTACCATTATTTTCACCGTAAAAAGCAATTACCTACACTTTTCGAGGCTTGAGATCCGCTAGCGCCCTACTCCGTCTCGCTCTCACTCAGGTCGCGAGTAGTATGGTGCGAGCGAGATAAAATCTGAGGTAGAGTACAGCCTTAACCCTTCGGCGAAAAAAAGCGTGATATTATTTAAAAAAACCTAGCAAGTTGTACTTACTTACCAACCCTGTATCCCTTCCAAGTTAGTCACAACAATGCGTAACGTATGACTCTTACGAGCTTCAAATGCAAGCTTGCCTTCTCAGAAACCGTATGTACACACGGCTACACATCAAGCTATAGGTACATATCCAGTCTATGCTGATCTCGCATTGTATAGGATTTCCGTACAATGCGAGGTCAGCTTACAGTGGAAATGTATAGCTTTATGTGTAGCCGTGTGTACACACGGATACGCGAGGCTTACTCATTGTATCAAATAGACTCATTATTCTAACCTTTTCCCCGTCTTGTTTCTTAGTATCTCTTTATGAGTTCGTTGTTTGTTTTTGACATGCGAGGATAATGATGTGTCTTTACGAAATGCATCATGCATTGTTAGTGTCGAATGTGACAGAGTCGATTTATCGACTTTTGTTGATGCTTGAAGTTTTCTACGCAACGGGCTTCCAGTTACAAAAGGATGTCTTGAGTCACTATCAGTGAGTGCTATATTGTGTTGTCGAGGGGTGATCTTACAGTCACAATATAGTATGTTATCTAACGAAGGGCGTTCCCGTAAACCTGCAATAATATGTGTCTATACATACTAAAAAAGTATCACAATAAAAATAAAAAGAAGTTTTTTTAGTTTTTTAATATTATAATATTGACAAAAAATGTTAAACTGATACGGAAGAGAAACACTCTGTACACGCACACTTGTCTTTCTACGTTGAAATACAAGTGTGCGTGTACAGAGTGTTTCTTTTACGTATCAATTTAGTAGTTCAGTGAATATTCCAACACTTAAATAAAAAATAAATAAAATTGTTGTATTATTTTTTGCATATGGACGCTATACTATTGCGAGTGAACGGGAACGCCCTTTGTTAGCATACTGTATATTACCAGAATGTAGTATGATACCAGCCTATTATAATTGTCCCACTGCTGGGCAAAGGCTTCTTCTCATACAAAGAAGGGCAATAATCACCACAGTTGCTCAAGACGGGCTCTACATACTAGATAATTAGACTGCAATTGTAACACGTTTTTTAAAAGAAATAAACACATTTATAATCTGATATCTATAAATACATACGGTTTCCAGGTCAGTATTGTTCAACTGTTCATCAAAAGAAATGCAATCAACTCTGCGAGAATGAACCCTGAACTAAACACAATAGAGTTAAAAATCAATTGCTTTCTTCATTGCACAACGAAGATAATGCACCGCTGGACATTTGATATTAAAATATAAACAGTTTATCGTCTTCGTCTACAGCAATTTACATTTTCAGGAATGTTTTAGCTTGATGAATGAAAAACAAAGCCACAACAATATGATATTGTATTCCTTATTTCTGTCGAAACTCATTTCCAATTACAGCATATCTTAGGGATGCGCTAAGGTAGCCCGCGAAATTCATATTTTCTTACGTTTTTTGTAATTCACAGGCCAGTGTCAGGTTGTAATACTAAAATAATGATAGGCGACTGTAACAAATATTGCTTTACAGAATTATAATCATTAGAATCAGCAATACAACTCTCTAAGTTCATATAAGTATCTGATACAAATGACTATTTCATGAAATAATGACATTTGGCACTTTTATGAACTTATGCAAATTGCAAAAAACGTAAGAAAATTTAAATTTCTCGGGTTACCCTGAAGCTTAAGAAAATTTAACAACGATGCTTAAATAGATGTTACGAAGTTGAAGATGACATCAATATTGAAATATAATATGCTTGCTCATTGCAACGTTGGGTAATTTTTTATATAATTTGAAGTACTCGTAAAAAGCTTATCATTAATTTTAATTTAGTGAGGGGACATGCATGAATAAATACCACGTATGTCGAATCGTTTGATCAAAGTAGAGTATAGATTATCAGTAATATCCGGCAATCCGAGCGAGGACGTGAGATGATTGTCATGTCATGTAAAATATTGTATACTAGCGACACGCTCCTGCTTCGCACGGTTTTTACAACTTAATAAAATACCGAGATTTCTTAGTTATATGTATCTTTAATAATAACGTATTATACACATAAACCTTCTGGAATAAATTCTCTAAATGATGGTGAAAACCTCATCAAAATCTGTTGCGTGATTTATAAGAATAACGCGGACATACAGACAAACACAAAAAGCGACTTTAATCCTACTATCCTACTATAACATTATAAATGTGAAAGTTTATGTGTTTGTGTGTTTATGTGTTTGGATGTTTGTTACTCAATCACGCAAAAACGGCTGAATGGATTTGGATGAAATTTGGCAAACAGATAGTTTATGACCTGGATTAATACATGGGATACTTTTTATCTCGTTTTATCTCGATATTCCCACGGGATCGAGACTTACGCGGGTGAAACCGCGGGGCGCAGCTAGCTTGTAATATGTATAGATATATCAATCAGCCAAATAAAGGTCACAGGAACCCGATCCCATCGTAGTTATTGTATACAACGGCAAATAATATTTTTGGTGACGAAACTTCACAAACGTGATGGGTATCGATGTCAACTTACGATTAAACGAAAAAATATTATATTCCAAACTCTTACCTGTTGGTAGTAGCTATCCTATTGCGTAACTTATGTATTTTCGTTACCAATTTAGGCTAATCTGTTTCATTTTCACAGTTCAACAATACTCATTACGTTCTTTAGGTTGTTGAGTACATTTTTTTTTTCGAACTTATGAAGCAATGTATAAGCAATTTGTTTCAAACCGATTCAGATTGTGATTGATCGTGTATTATGCAATTAAGATGCAGGTCTGAGTGAATGAGTTAAAGTCTTAAGAAGAGCTTTTTTGTATTTTTACGTCATTAATAATTATCGATAGGTAACGATCACTTCTCTAGAGTTTCCCGCCGAGTTGCCAGGTAATTTATTTTAACCCTGTATTGTTTTGACACTCTTTTTAAAATAAGTTACAAAAAACTCGCCAAACCGTTTCCGAGATTGGTAACAAAAAAAATCTCTTTTTTTAATTTAGAAGAGTTGAAATCGAAAACCGTCGTTGTTCAGGAATGCAATGAAAGGTCAAAAGCCTTCATTTCAGTTTTACGACCGGGTGTGGCCATAAAATAAAAAAATATACAGCCCTATATACCGAGGATTTAATGAAGTAAATGTCCTGGTGGAAAATAAAATGTCACTGTTTTATTCAGACACAAAAATGCTTGATTTGTTTGATACTTGTGAAATAATGATACTACGTGGCAATCTTCTCCGTCTGTTAAAGTGTCTCATTGAGAATTCAGGCAGTTTTATTAGCTTAACAAATTAGATCTCGCCTAAACCCTGGATTATTTCAGGCTGTATATTTATTCAACCCAACATTCACTTACAGATGGATGTTGGTCTTATCTGCATTGCGCCATTAGCAGACTTCTTTATAGGGAATTAGTCTTCTCTGAGTACATCAGTAGCCTTCTTCGTATACCTAGTTTAAACTATAAATTAAGAAATCACAAGTCGAACGGAAAACGCCTGGAAGAGATACTGGTCCATGAAGGAACTATTTAAGTGTGAGCTGCCTATGGCACTAAAACGCAGGCTCATGGATATGTGTATTCTTCCCGTCTTAACCTATGGCGCACAGACTTGTTCTTTGAATAATATCCAGAAGTCCAAACTCAAGGTCTGCCAACGAGCAATGGAGCGCAGTATACTAGGCGTTAAATTAACGGATCGTGTTCGGAACACAATATTGCGCTCCAAAACAAAAATAGCTGACGTGTCTCAAAAGGCTGCCTAACTTAAATGGGACTGGGCAGGACACGTCTGCCGCATGCCGGATCAACTGTGGGCCCAAATAGCACAGAACTGGTACTCTGAGACAGTGAGACGGGGTCGCGACAGACCACGTAGGAGATGGCGGGACGAGCTGGATAGGTTCCATCAAAACTGGAAAGAGGACGCGCGGGCTCGCGACAGATGGAAGGAGTGGAGGGAGGCCTTTGCCCAGGAGTGAGACAGCGTAGGCTAGGAAAAAATAAAAATAATAAAATCGTAACAAAGTCAAAACTGTACACTCAATAATTTTGAAAAAAAAGTAATTGCTAAGTGATCTGGGAACGATTTTAATGCCGAAAAGATATTTATTAAATCGAGTTTTTGAGACAAAATTATTGATGCAACTACTGAATATTTTTTGTGAGCAATTTTTCAAAGTCCACTTTTGCTTTGGATGAAGCTAATGGATTATCCTTCCTTAAAGGGTTCAACATAAAATTAGAGAAACCGTTTGTGTGCAAAGGGTTCGGTCGTCTCGATTTGATTACCTTCACGGTAGGTAAATCTGAAGATAAGTAGGGTCGGACGATTTAGTAAATATCTTATTTGTGGTCCAAAACGGTCCCTTCCTTATTCAGAGATTTAAATTATTCATCCTTTTTTGCTAGTTTTGTCAATAGGAAAAGAAATCTAATCAGGAAGTGAGTTTGGAAGCAATTTAAATGTTTAGCCCTGTTTACATATTTTGTTCGTAGTTTTTGAGACAGTGAGGCGGGGTCGGGTCAGACCATAGCGGGACGAGCTGGATAGGTTCTGTCAAAACTGGAAGGAGGACACGCGGGCTCGAGAAAGATGGAAGGAGTGGCGGGAGGCCTGGGAAACCGCAGGCTAGTAAAAAAAAACATTTTGTAAGTTTATTATATGCCAACAACTAAACTTATCGGCACGCTTGTATTCCCAGATGAGGCAGAGGTGTTTAAAATTCACCCACCGGAAGTGAAACACATGCCATTCACTGCCGTAGGCAAAAAATCCAGACACCAGGCTACTAGTAGAAAATCCCTAAATGAAGAACACACAACACTTGCTTGAACTGACGATCAAACTCAGGAAAGTACAAGACCAAGTTTTTTTCATAATCTGATATGCTCTTTATAATCATTGACTTATTAACAAAAATCAATTAGCCTCAGGCCGGTTTTTTTCTGGTCAGCATTGCCACGTTGTATAGCAACCCATACAACGTGGCAATGCCACCATTCTCTTGGGTACATTATCAATCGACAGGGAGCAGGAATTTTTCGAAATTTTAATCTAAATAAATAAACTGGAGGTGCTTGGGGAAGGCCTATGTCCAGCAGTGGACGTCTTTCGGCTGAAGTAATGATGATGATTATGAAACTAGAGATTATAAAAATACTAGATTCAAGGAAAGTAAAAAGATTAAAAAAATCGTTTTGCAAAGTATAACTAATCCAATTTAATTTTAATTTGACGGAAAATCGTTTTTAATTAAGTTAATTAGATCTCTCAGTGGAATGACATGTTCCAAATTGCGAAACTAATTTATTAAGGAATTTAACTGTAATTCCTTTTACAATTACAGATAGATAATTAGACTGACTTCGTTAGAATGTGCTTGAAACGAATATCGAATCGCAATAACAAATAAGTGCGAAATTGATGTATAAGGTATGCTGTATTTCCCGAAGGGTTAGGCAAAGGTGCATAATGGGCCCCCGAAAACGGTCGCTAGCACATATTGACGTAGCGACAAGGAGGCAACACTTCCTGAGGTGCTTGAGAGGAGTGGAGAGGTATTCCACGGCTATCAGGACAATCCCGGAAGTACGGTCAAGATCCGTACCAGCATCTTACTGGAATACTTCCCTCCTCCGAGCACGTTTGCTCTAGCGAATCTCCACTCAAGCCGGCCAATCAAGGCAAGAATGAGGTGAGAGCTCTGTTCCTCGTCAGTGTTCACTCTAGCCGGCCAATAAAGGCAAGAATGAGGTGGGAGCTCTGTTCCTCGTCAGTGTTCAGTCTAGCCGGCCAATAAAGGCAAGAATGAGGTGGGAGCTCTGTTCCTCGTCAGTGTTCACTCTAGCCGGCCAATAAAGGCAAGAATGAGGTGGGAGCTCTGTTCCTCGTCAGTGTTCACTCTAGCCGGCCAATAAAGGCAAGAATGAGGTGGGAGCTCTGTTCCTCGTCAGTGTTCACTCTAGCCGGCCAATAAAGGCAAGAATGAGGTGGGAGCTCTGTTCCTCGTCAGTGTTCACTCTAGCCGGCCAATAAAGGCAAGAATGAGGTGGGAGCTCTGTTCCTCGTCAGTGTTCACTCTAGCCGGCCAATAAAGGCAAACCAGAGGTGAGGATCGAGTACCCAGTACATCTACATTTCACTAGTTATGTTTTGTAAATAAACATTGTAAAAGTATTCGATTTTCCTGTAATAAGTCAATGTGTGAGACTAATCACAGAATATAAAATCAATGTCAAAAAAAAAAAAACCTACAATTAAATTAGCAACCAGTTTGATTTTATCTAAACTCTAGATTGTCCTATGGAGCAGGACCAGGATCTCTCCAAGCATTCTTATCTTGGTTATAATCCTCTAATTTGTAATATACTTTATAATAATTATTACTTACTTTGTAATATACTCACTTTACTTATTTACACAGTGTAATTTTTATAAGAGATTTAAATTTTCTTTAATTTAATTGCAATATATCACAAGGTATTTTGTTGTAACATTGAACACAGTTCCCCATAAATATAATGAATGTATTTACATAATATTTCTAATTTCAAATACTATACAGCATGTTTTAGTTACGCATATTCTTTTTATTTTTATAGTTGCATGTAAATCATAGTACCCATAAAAGCACCAGTTGAACGAACGCATCGAAAATATTTGATTTGTTACATTTTATTGCAAAAATAAAAATCGTGTAAGTATGGTTGTACTCGTAAAACGAGCAGTTTGTAGTTAAACTGAGTCATAACTTCAATACGTTTCGTAGTTACTTACGTGTACGATTTTGTTAAAATTTGAAGTTGTATCTAAAACATAACATCACGCCTGTAATCTCCAAAGGGTTAGGCAGAGGTGAACCTATAGTTTACCCACATTTCGCCAGTAATGTTTAAGTTCCATGTAATAGAGGCCAAGACATCATACTGAGAAATTCCTGACGGTAAAATCCAATAACACTTTGCGACCTGGGAAACGCAGGGACTCATGCTCAGTATTAGCGCTTGCTGGTCGGGATCGCTAGATCAGCGAAGCAGTCAGAGGTTGTACGTACATTTATAGATGTTATAAATCGAAGCATTGTGGCATCCTTTGATAACTAAAAGAAGAAAAGGTCAAATTCAAAATTTTATTTGAAGAAAAGATCTAGTAATGTCTAGACCACTTATATCTATGGTCTAGACCATCATAAATGCTTTTGACATTTCTAAATTTCTCACAGATAGATGAGAACTTGGTGTTAAAACAGGGTGTAAAAAGACGCATTACGAAGCCGTCATCTACGCTGTACATCAAAAGTAGGTAACTTTGTGCAGAAATAATTGCTATGAATAATTATCCTTTGTTTATGGTGGGAATGTTCGCTGTTTCTTAGGGGTGCATGTAATTAGATTGTACAAGTGCTGATAGATACTGTTTAATGCCGAGTTCTTGGAGTAGGTATGGAGACGTTTGTACGGAATTTTGACCATGAGATCCCAAGCATTCTTCTCCAGCACTTTTCTAGAGCATCATCTACTTTTTACACGGTATTGCTCAAAAGCCCAGTATTCCAAAAATGATTAATAACAAGAGGTCAATATACTTACGGATTAATGATAATATCAAAAAACTACTATTATACTTACACTATTATACTTACACGTAATATTATACTTACACGTAATATTATACTTACACGTACTATTATACATACACGTACTCCTCTCTTGTTCACGCTACACTCAAGAAAAGTATATACTGGTAGTTTTGTATTAGCTGGAAAATTCCTCCAATGTTTATGTTCACCGCACCAGACAAAGTAAGCATGAATTGTTAACAGCAGTTTTACTGTCGGCTTTGTCTTGGAGCGGTTTTCAGTATTTTATTGGAAACTTGTCAGCCAAGCCGACATCCAGTGGAGGGAGAGGGAGGGGAAGGGGAAGGGTCTTTGACCAATAATAATGTTATAGTAAACTAGCTGCGCCCCGCGGTTTCTCCCGCGTAAGTCTCGATTCTGTGGGAATATCAGGATAAAAAGTATCTTATGTCCTATTCCAGGTCATGGTCTACCGATATGCCAAATTTCATCTAAATCCGTTGAGCCGTTTTAGCGTGAGAGCGTAACAAACAAACAAACAAGACACTTTCGCATTTATAAATTTAAATATTAGTTAGGATTAGGATATTCTTTTTCGTTCTGCATAAAATAGATGTGGCCGCATATTCTACATTGTCATATTCGCACTACGCATCAAAGACCTGACGTCACACAAAATCCTGCATCGCACATTTAGAGTTTACAGCGCGTTGGGCTTAGAATAATAACGCATAGAAGCCGCGTCTAGAACAAAACACGAGCGATATCGTGTGTCCACTTCATTTTCTTTGTTGCGTGAGCCGAATGTGTCTACGCTCCTCAAACGCACACAAATACAGCTTTCAGTGATAACATTACCAGGCCGTAACCCACAAAAAAATGGGAAAACGCACCACTATGTTGCTAGATCAAATCAAGATAAGTATTTTATATTATCAGGAACTGGATAAGATGAAGATGATTTTGCATGTAATAAGATATAATATTTTTACGGAAGGTAAAATTCAATTTATTTAAAAATAAAAGGAAATATATGAATCATTAATCGCATGAAGAATGGGATCGTTCAATGCGTTTAGAATGTTTGATGTGTGATGTGTTATAATAATATTATCGGCATGACAAAATTAAAAGCAATGTGGGTATTTTTTTTCCTCACAAATAGCAACACTGTATTGTGATAAGTTAGGTAATTAGAATTTTTGTTTGATGATCGATTTACGTAAAAATTTTGTATAAAATGTAAGGTACCTACTTTCTTGTGAAATGTAATTGATCACATTTTTTTTTGTTTTCCTGAAGTGTTATGACATCCCTTCATGCTACAAACTGTCATTTTAAATTATTTCCTCGCGAGCTGTGTTCGACGGAACGTGACCTTGAGTACTGACAGCTCGCCGAGAGAAGTTAGCCGTTATGGCTCAGTTTTAGTTGCCTCACTTTTTGCACTCAAACTAGGTTTCTATGCGTTATTATTCTAAAGCGTTGGGGTTATACTAGATGCCGACATCAATCGTTGGGCAGTTGCCCGCCAGACACAACACCTGACCAATGTTCTTCATTCCTCTAAATAGGTAAAAACAATTTTCTAACACATTAGTAGCGCCATTTATTTTTTCCAAGAAAGCAGTGAGGATGTTGGTGATTTTTTACTTTGTCGTCCAAAAACACCCACATAACATAACATCACACTTGTAATCCCCGAGAGGTAGGCAGAGATGTGCCTTATAGTACACCCACATTTCGCCAATTATGTAAGTCCCATCTAATAGGGGAAAGCCTATTGCCATCAGCCGGGCACAAATTTAGGCACAAAGAGGCAAAATTGTTTGTTTATAATTATACTAGCTGCGCCCCGCGGTTTCACCCGCGTAAGTCTCGATTCCGTGGGAATATCCGGATAAAAAGTATCCTATGTGTTAATCCAGGTTATAAACTATTTGTTTGCCAAATTTCATCCAAATCCATTCAGCCGTTTTTGCGTGATTGAGTAACAAACATCCATACACACAAACACATAAACACATATATTTTCACATTTATAATATTACTAGCTGCACCCCGCGGTTTCACCCGCGTAAGTCTCGATCCCGTGGGAATATCGGGATAAAAAGTATGTTATGTGTTAATCCAGGCTATAAACTATCTATTTGCCAAATTTCATCCAAATCCATTTAGCCGTTTTTGCGTGATTGAGTAACAAACATCCAAACACACAAACACACAAACACATAAACACAAACACACAAACTTTCACATTTATAATATTAGTAGGATATATAGTAGGATATTAGTAGGATGTATGAGAAAGGGAATCTCTGGAAATAGGTACTGATCCGATTACAGAAAATATTTTACCAATTTATAGAAAGCCACACTACATATACTTTGCCCAGTGTCATATGATATGTTTTATGTTAGAATACGAGACAAAGACACTGGCAGAAGCTAGGGTTGGTTATGAGTTTAGGCTGGTAAAAATTAATAAAGACCTACATTCCACTTCAGGCACAGTATAAATAAGTAACAGTATTATGTCTTCGTGGTTCGACGCACTTCGACATCTCAGTGCATAATTATAAGTAAGCAACAGTCTAGTACGCGGCAGTTACGCACGAACGCTGAAACTTTATCTACGGAGCGGCTGTGGATAAGTATTTCAAGGTCACTGCCGAGATATAATACTGTTAATTTATGATACTTTAATGGTACACTCAGGGTGATTATGTCAAATTGTCTCCAATTGTTTGTTAGGTAAATAAGTTTATGTTGTTATCACTTTATGCGATTTTACTACACTATCTCTGACTTGTTATTTGTTTTTTGAATTATGTTAATCATGTAATATGTTTAGTTTTATGCCTAGTTTTATCTATTAATAACTGTCATTGGCGCAAGCCGTTGTAATTAATTGTAAAGAAATAAATAAATACTGTGCTCTAGGCCTCTTGTAATTAAAGACTGTGGACGTTTGAGTGCTCATAAAATACATTTGTATGGCGTCGAACGCAGCTGGTATAGAATCAAGGAGAATTTTGATTGGCAGAGCTTTAATTCCGTCTTGTATAGCCTATTAAAAGTTATACTGTTGTTTTAAGAACGTTAATAGGTATCGTTTGCGTGTTCTCAAAATATCCCCTAAAAAACAAGATTTGAGTATGCGGCTTTAACCATTATGTTGCTCCTGTTACCGGTCATAATTGCATAACACTGGAAACGACCGACTTACCAGGTGACGGAAATCTTTTGAAACGGATTTTTTTATTTGTCCCAATAGTTTCCATTCTTTAGAAAAGGGGGATCACGTTTTTGTAGCCCCATTAAAACTGCACAAACCAAATTGTGGTATTCGGTAGTTCTACTTTAATGTGACAGCTCAGTTCTGTAGCCACACGTGCTACTTTATTTTAACCGTGTGGCGGTACCTACATCGCCACATTCGAACTACGCATCAAAGACCTGACGTCACACAAAAATCCTGACGTCACAAAAATCCTGCATCGCGCAATTAGAGTTTACCGTGCAGTGAACATATACAGGGTTACTGGTAACTCGACGTATTCCTTGCAGGACGTCATAGTAGGGTTAAAATGCAACAAATTAAGCCACCAAATGTTCTACCGAAATTCAGTAGTTTTTGAATTAGTTAAGAGTTTTAGTTTTTTAATGAAAAATCCCAGATTAAACCATTTGAAACCAATTTAAAAATGATTTACGGCGCGACTGTACTGAAATTTAAGTTATTATCATAGTTGACGCCGTAGCAGACCTTTGTTAATAATTATTAAAAGTTCAATAATGCCTAAAACTTTGGCAAATATCACTAACAAAACATTTCATTTTTTGTAATTTTTGCTATTACTTCATAAAAAATCATTTCATTTTTTGTAATTTTTGCTATTACTTCATAAAAAATGTAGTCTAGTACACCAGGTGTAGTATTTTTTTTTGCACTAGACTACATTTTTTATGAAGTAATAGCAAAAATTACAAAAAATGAAATGTTTTGTTAGTGATATTTGCCAAAGTTTTAGGCATTATTGAACTTTTAATAATTATTAACAAAGGTCTGCTACGGCGTCAACTATGATAATAACTTAAATTTCAGTACAGTCGCGCCGTAAATCATTTTTAAATTGGTTTCAAGTGGTTTAATCTGGGATTTTTCATCAAAAAACTAAAACTCTTAACTAATTCAAAAACTACTGAATTTCGGTAGAACATTTGGTGGCTTAATTTGTTGCAATTTAACCCTACTATGACGTCCTGCAAGGAATACGTCGAGTTACTAGTAACCCTGTATACAAAAATCCAATATCAATCATTGGGTAGTTGCCCGCCAGACACAACACCCGTCTGGTCGAAGGATCCTGTCTTTTCTATGGTGGATGAGTGAACTTTACTCCCTGTTCCTCATCATACCCCTAAAACCGAGTTTCCGAACATTAATTCTCGGATGACCTAAAGATGTTCTAATTTTAACTTAAAAGCCTATAAAATATATTTTACTAGCTTTTGTCCACGACTTCGTCCGCATGACTTGTCGTTGGTAGTCAACTTGCTTATCAATTAATTCGTCTGGTTTTACTTACTGTTTGTAAGAGCATTACAGGGGTAGTATTATGAAGTATTAATGCCATCATTATTCCACTGCAAAAACGGGATGGTGCTAGCGGCCTTGTCTAGCTCCGTCTCTCTCTCACACTGGAAAAATGGTGGCATTAATACTTCATAATACGGCACCTGAGCAATGTATTAAAAGCCCTCAAGTAAAGAGATATAAGGATAATATTCGACGGTGAATAAAAATATAATGTTTATTCCTGGAAATTATGCATTACGTTCACTCAAGCGCATACTAATTTGCCGCTACATGTATCATATCTTGTCTGATTTAATAGTAAAAGGCACTTAACTATTCTGTTATTTACCTTTATATATATTATAAATTAAAGGAGCTCGTGGCTAAGTAATAATAGCCGCATGGGTCGATTCATCAGGTTAAGCTACGCTTGCCGGGGTTGGTCCGTGGATGGTTGACCATCTTTACATATCGAGACTCCTCCGTGCCTCGGAAAGCACGTTAAAGCGTTGGTCCCGGCTGTCATTTGTGGATCTTTGACAGTCGTTACGGGTCGTCAGAAGCCCGAAAGTCTGACAACCAGTCCTGCCAAGGGGTCTCGTATTACCCAGTTACTGGGTTGTGGAGAGCAGATAGGCAGTCGCTCCATGTAAAATACTGGTATTCAGCTGCATCCGGTTGGACTGGAAGCCGACCCCAACACGGTTGGGAAAAGGCTAGGCAGATTATGACATATTATAAATTAAAGTCGCTTTTCGTGTTTGTCTATATGTCCGCGTTATTATTCTAAACTTCGCATCGGATTTTGATGCGGTTTTCACCATCATTTATACAATCTATTCCGAAAGGTTTATTAGTATCAAACATTATACTAAACTTACAGTTACGTACTTACTCAAAATATAGTGGTTCGCACTAGCGGCTGATTTAGGACATAGGCGGAGGCCTATGTCCAGCTGACGTCTTTCGACTAAAATGATGATGATGATGATCAAACGTGTAGATAGAAAATATCGTGATACTTGCAATTAATTAAGTCTAGACTCAGACCAAATAAAAAACCAAGACGGAGCCCTGCGAACAATACAGTGAAGCATGCTAAAACTACACCAACGCTCTGTGCATACACGCTCACACACACACATTTACAACTATTTACAATGTCACTACAATCAAACTACACCAAACTAAGTGCAACCGGCCTCACGTCACTGTTGACAGCGCTCTGACTTGATTTTTTATTTGGTCTGAGAGTCCAGAGTTATTTTACGGTTTACACAAATTGTGATACTTACTGGTTTTTTGGCAAGGTTTTCGACAAGTATATTTACAACTTGTAGAATACATGTTTTAAGGCTCCCGCAGCTGGCGTGACGTGACAGTGCGACGCGACGTAGAAAAATTTCAAAAAAATCGTCATGTTAATTGTTCTACCAGAATCGATCGCGCTTTCGCATCGGGCCTTCAAGGCTCTCCCCCATAGGCGCGTTTTTATCGCGCGGTAATAATGCATGCGTTATTGCGATGTCTGTATTCAGTACATTTTGAATTAGGACGGCTACGAAGTTACACACTGCTGCGATAATAACGCCGCAATAGGAGTAGGACGCGCGTTTCTCCGTCCTGCGATATTCCGATAAGTGTTCTTAGAACATTTTGTATTAAGACGCATGCGATCTTACACACACCTGGGTTATTATCGCGTGATAAAAATGCGCCTATGTTGGAGAACACGTTATAAATATTGCACGGTAAAAACGCAGCTGTGTGCAAGTAATCGGGACGCATTATCGCAATAACGCTTGCGTTACTATCGCGCGATAAAAACGTGCCGGTGGGGGAGAGGCTTTATACGTTGATGTAAAAGGCGGGGTAGTAATATATACAAAATACCTGCAATTTAAAAAAGGTCAAATTAGAAAGGTTCTTTGCTAGTTAATTACATTTTAGGTACTCGTGACCTGAACATGTTCTACACAAACTATCAGACACACACAAAACTTCCCATATATCGATCTCCCAAAAAATAGCAGTGCCAGCCTTTTCTCAGAAATCACTCAGCTTGTTAGAAAAACATTTTGTCCAAACTACCGTAAGGACATCAAAAGGAAATTCTCACAATACTTTCGCCCATATTTCTTCATGTACTCTACTTTATTGACTACTAACAATCCCATTGAGCGATCAATTTTAATAACGTAGGAATACCGGGTGGGCCGCCATCATGAAATCCCTGCACGTTCGTAAGTGTAAACGAATAAATTGTATGTTCCTATTTCGCAAGTCACCGAATACGTTTACAGATTCCGCTAGAACCCAACTATACACCACTTCCTCGAGAAATCTTCGGTACATTGCTCGTTTCGTTGTCACCAAGATTTGATGTCCCTGTATTAAGCACGCAATGGTATCAGATATAGGGTTGATAGTTTTGTATCGCTTCGTGTCGTGGTAGGTCAGTTTCTTTGAGGCACCAAAATAAAGTCCAGCTAAATATAGAAGTAGGAAGAAACGTGATATTGTACAAGGGTTACTTGATATTGGAATTTTCTAATACAAAGCTTTGACAGGTAAAATAATAACGACAGAAATTTTAAAGGTTGCAGAGCTCGCTTGGCTTTAAAAAAGGAATTTATATTTCAAAAGCTGCTTTAAACTATGAGGTTATGCCATAATTTATGATAAATTACACCATTATTTTTATCAGTGTGAAAACTTATTATTAAATTCGTTTTATAGCTCGTTGCGTTAAAATACAAGACATTTATGAACTCCAAAAGGTCTCTAAGGACAACCAAAGCTCATTCTGTACATCTATAATGAAAATTGTTATTACGTTTACTTAATGGTGTACTCTACAATCATCTGAACGTAATATTTGATCGACTTTTAGATTGGAACCGAGATAAAAGAATTTATTTACGTTGACAACCCTAGTAGATGTAGGAGCTATATTATTTTGAGCCTTATTCTTTGTGTATAAGGACTGTTTCAGGCATAGGGTTGTCAGTAAGAGAGTTGGGAGAGTAAATTAAGTTTGCAAAGCAAAGAGTCAAGGCTAACATTTATTTGCAAATAATTTCCGACAGCGAGAGGCGTCGGTCGTCATTAAAATTTGGCATCGTGCCGAAGTCAGTTCGGAGTTGTTCATTTTCTCATGTCAATAGTTCATGCCACAGCTTCTGTGTTATTACGTGACTTTGTTCGCGCAAAATGTTTTTGTAAGAGCTATTGTGTTCGGCACTTGTTAGTTATATGCTTTTAAAGCGGTAAATAGTTTTTGTTTATTTGATTTTTTAATTTAAAATTTAGTTGGTTATCAAAGGATTGTTTCAAAACCGCCTGTCTGGTCTCGACTTAAATTGTAAAAAAATGAGCATGGCAAGGGGAAAAAGCATTCAAAGCGAAGAAACAATATTTGCATTCACCACACCATCTCCATCCGTATATTTATTCCAATAAATTCTAAATGTTCGTAATAGCAGACACGGCGATGGGCACCTCCATTTGTCATGGACAACTACCAGGGAAGCATAAATCTATCGAGTGTCTCGAATTCGGGCGATGTTCGACATTCGGGTTCTACTACCATCGTGTTCTGATAGCTTGGTACGTTACCTCCCTCAAAGTTACCCAAGGTGTCTTCTTTTTAATTTTGACTATAGTCGTACCACCAACCTATGGCTATAAATCTTGCACAGGATTCACACCAGCGGTGTATTTGGGACACACTAGATTTTCTGGGACGTCACAAAGTAATTTATCAATATGCGCACGAGGTGCGAAAAAGATTTTTTTCTCATTTATCAACTGGCGTCTAGACCATTTTTTACGTGTATCCTGATTTTCCTACGGTTGCTGTAAATCGAAACAAAAATTTATCTAGTACGTGCTTGGGGACGTCACTATTGTGATACAGCAGTGCTCTCTAAAACCTGATGCCCGATTATTTATCATCTGCCTAGCCTTTTCTACCTATGTTGGGGTCGGCTTCCAGTCTAACTGGATGCAGCTGAGCCAGTATTTTACATGGAGCGACTGCCTATCGAACCTCCACCTCCACAACCCTGTTACTGAGTAATATGATACACCTCGGTGAATTATTATGTATGTATGGTGACTATGGAAGAAATATTATGATAAGTAAAAATTTGCTTTGATTTAAAGAAGTGTGATGAACTGGATGCATACGAAATTCAGTAATTTGAGAAAATGGACCCTAAACACCGTGTCATGCTATGCCGTAAATATATATTTATAGATATGGATTATGTACACATGTATAGATTTATCTAAAGAAATTCTAATTGACGCATCACAGCCAGTAGGTTAATCCGCTAATGTTTGCATTATCTATCATTTAATGGTTTAGTATATAATTTGAAAGCCACATTTTCGTCACGAAACCTGATTTATGGCGATACGGACCCTTCCTTTCCTTATAATTAAGAGAAAACCGAAACTTGCCACTACTACGAGCCTTTCATATATTCGTTTTTATTAAATTCTTTTTTTTTTACTTTGTGAGTTTTAGGACTGTTCATTAAGAATTGGAAGGATCATGTAGCACGCTTTGCTTTCCTGTGTTAAGAGAAAGAAAATAAATGCCTTGACTCGGTTTTCAGCGTGGACCACACGGTACAGCGAAGTGAAGTGCTACTAACATAGTCAAAGTCAAAGTCAAAGTCCAATAATTTATTTCAAATAGGCACATAAAAGGCACTTTTGAACGTCAATGAAAAACAAAGAAATAGAATTGATTCTAGTTGCCCATTCCAAAAGGTAGCTTTCGTATGGAGAAGAATGAGCAAGAAACTCCACCGTTACTCTTTTCAAAAATGTTTACAATATTTTGTATACATGAATTATATAATTATATGTGATTACCATGCACCCACAATAAGATTACTGTCCCACAAAAGGCAAAACAATAAATAAATGGAGCAATGACAAATAAATCAGTTATGTGATAGGTACATGGTGCTCACATATTTACAAACATTGTAAAAGTATATGATATTACAATATTCCTAACATCTTTACAAGTAATACTAATAAGTCAGTGCGTGATTCCAAGCAATCACAGAGTGTAAAAATCTATGACATACAAATAATAAAATATACAACTAAATTAGCAACCAGTTTGATTTTGTCCAGACTCTAAATTGTCCTATGGAGCAAGACCAGCATGTTTCCAAGCATTCTTATCTTGGATATAATCCTCTAATTTGTAATAAGCTTGTTTACAAAGTGTACTTTTTATATGAGTTTTAAATTTTCTTTCATTTAATTGCAATATATCACAAGGTATTTTGTTATAGCATTTAACGCAGTACCCCATAAAAGATGTTTGTACTTTAGCTAATCTGAAAAATGGTTGATCTATTTTATCTTTATTTCTAGTATTAAAATTATGTCTTTCACTTATTTTCTTAAATAGATTTAAATTTTTTCTTAGATACATAATATTCTCATAAATAAATTGGCAAGGTACCGTCATAATATTAATCCTTTTGAATAGTTCCCTGAGAGATTCGCGGCGACATAGGTATGAGGAACAGGGTGTAAAGTTCACTCATCCACCATAGAAAAGGGAGGATCCTCCGACCAGACAGGTATTGTGTCTGGCGGGCAACTGCCCCACGATTGATGTCGGGTTCTTGTATATATGTCCATTGCACAGTAAACTTTAATTGCGCGATGCAGGATTTATGTGACGTCAGGTCTTTGATATGTAGTTCGCCTGTGGCGATGTAGATACCGCCACAATTGTAAGCCTTATTTACAAATATAAGTTTGTTTCATCGTCATCAACATCATTTGAGCCGAAAGACGGCCACTGCTGGACATAGGCCTTCCCCAAGTACCGCCACTTCGACCGGTTCTGTTCTTCCCGCATCCAGCGGATTCTTGCGGCCTTCACAAGGTTATCGGTCCACCTTGTGAGAGGCCTTCCCACTCTAGGTCTAGCGGTACCCGGTCGCCACCCCAGAACCTTTCGTCCCCATCAGCCATCTGTTCTGCGAGCAATGTGCCCTGCCCACTGCCACTTAAGTTTGGCAATTCTTCGGGCTATGTCGGTTACCTTGGTTCTCCTGCTAAGTTTGTTTATACTGTACTAGCTGATGCCCGCGACTTCGCCCGCGTGGATATTGGTTATTATATACTAAAACCTAACTCGAGAACCACTCTACCCATTGGTGAAAACAGCTTGAAAATCGGTGCAGTAGTTTTTGAGTTTATCGCGTACAGGAAGACAGACAGACACGGCGGAGGACTTTATTTTATAATATTTAAGGATAAGTAAGTTTGTGAGGGATATGTTTATGGGCCATTGTAGCCCAAAATAAATGTTTTGTAAATTTTTTTATTGTACTATTTTTGTTCTAATTAGGTACTTTGTTTTGCTTTATCTCTTCTAGTCTTAGATACCAATATTGTATGTATGTTGACCTAAAGAACTATCATTATAATAAACATCTGAATTTCTTGAAGACGTTCAAGAATTTCCAGAAGTTGATTGAAATTAAATTAAATTTTTGATGTATGATTGTATTGACAGTCCATCGAATTGGATTTCAGAACATATTTATGGAAACTACTATGTAGATAGATACTGAAATCACATGGCTTCTTGGAAGGACGAAATTGTTGTTTTGTGTTTTTTTTTACTTAGGTATTTGTATTTTGTGAAGCAAAGCAGTGTCAGTAAGAGGAAAACGTCGTATAAGTTTAAAAGTCTATTAGCTCGAAATCGAGATTAAACCTAATCTCGATCAACTTCATAGTAGCGGTCGCAGACAACAACATTTTTAAGTAATTACTGGCGAAACGAACACGCCTTAATGTAAAAGCAAATAAAATAAACCAGTAACTGATCCATCGAGCTTTTGTTTCGTGTAAACTGACGTTATTAAGACAGAACGTAACTACGACAAAGCACTGTATACTGTTGGCTACGCCGCCGGTTACTCAATTATACTCTACAACATATTCCTCGTAATACACCTGCGGGAGCTAAAAATAAAAGCATTTTTAGGTTCCAAATAACTTTTGCAAAAAAAAAGTGAAATACGAAATTGCCGGCTGTCCTCCCAGGGTTTAAAAAAAGGTCAAAATGAAGCCTTTCCTGAAATGAGAATATACAAAATTGCCCAAATTTCATGCCGTTCACATGGTTTTAGTAAACGAAAACCGCATACGGACTGCTCATCATGGAGCCTCACTCTTTGTACGAATCAACAAGCATATTTCCCCTGGCGATGTCGCATGCATGGCTGGCGGCACATTTCGTTAGCGCCTGTCAAAATTGTACACACTAATGTCGTCGCTGCGGTGTAGGAATAGTGTTGGTAATTGCATACGCGATTTTGGTTAGACAGGGCCGCTAGTGGGTGAGCTTAAGAATATTTTTTTACCCAACTACGGCGAAGCAAAAAGGAGGGTTATGATTTTGACCGTTATGTATGTATGTTCATCTGTTCCCTCATAACTTCTAAACAGCTCATTATAATTTGACAAATGAGGTATCGTTGGAAGCGTATTGATGTGACCTTACATAAAATTATGGCATCCCGACCAAAAGACATAAAAAAAGGCCTGTAGGGTATAAATGAAAGGGCTTGATAAGGATATTTCAAAAATATGATTATATATTATAACCCCAAATTTTTTTTAATAAATGTTATGTAACTAAAAACCAACTACGACAAAAAAGTCAACTAAAAAGATGTAAACCAGACATCACAGACAGACAAATTCAAAATCCGGAGTCACACTGTTTGTCTAATCTGTTTGATTTATGCCCATGTTATAAAGATCACACAACACATAACAAAATGAAGCCAAAGATTAAATGGAATTGGAAACCAAGGAAAAAAATGGTAATAGGCGTCTGTTGACAGCAGGTAATGTGATGTCAGTAAATTATTATAAAAATATCACTACTGTAATTAGGTACCAGGTAAAATAGGCCATATGACAGTGGTAACAAAACAAAACAAGGTGGTCTATTGAAACTCCATACTACGGTAGGCCAGCACAAGGTAAAAATGTTGCCACAGACGCGACGTTCAGTCGACTGTACCAAATTTTTGTTGGAAGTAATATCGGCTATAAATTATTAGTTTAAGCAGATATACAGCAAGTATCAGAAATGTGTGAAACAATCAGCCGTCCCATATACAACATAAGTTTTTGTTTACCCCGAAATGGGGTCATTGTACTACTCATCATTTTGAAAAAAAAAATCTATGGGGCCAATCTTGAAATCAGCTGTTCCATACATTTGTGTTCCCTTAAATGAAATGTATGGAACAGCTCTTTTTTTTTCGCGATAATAAGGTTGGTCAAAAAAAAAACAAAAACTAATGTTGTATATATTTGAGTATAAATAGAGTAGGTATTGAAGCTTTATAAGGGACAGTTGATATTTTTTTCGTGATTACAATAATTGGTTCCACGCAGGAAGATGTTCAGTTGGATACCCTTACCACACCTTTATAATACACGCGGTATATTTTATTTAGAATTTGGTTAGATTTGTGTTAGAATTATAACTTCTGTTAATGCAATTTGTGTTAGATTTATAACTTCCCCAGCATACAAGCTAGACAAGTTCCTTCAGTGCCGTTTGTCACAACGAAAGGATTTATGTTTCCTTGAACCTTGGGGTGAACGAATTTGTTCCACTTGTGAAATTTTGCGTTACTTGTGTCCGTTGTTTGTGTTTCTTTGTAATCTTGTTAAGTTAACCATCTTATTTACAAATGAAATGTTTTACTGTCATCTATTCTTTGGACTCTTGTTGTGCTTTGAATTTTTGGGAAACTCATACTACTTTCTCAAGTTCCCCAACTTTCAGTAACACGATTACTTACAACGCGGCAACGGTACAGAAAACGATTCAATTTTGAAGTTCGAGTTGGTAAAGAAATTTATAGATTATTCTAGCTTGTTATGCCTAGGCGGGGTCGCGGCAGGCTTCGTAGGTGATGGCGGGATGACCAGCATTGCGATGCTGTAACCATCTCACCGTGAAAACTTAGGTGAAGTGAGTGTGGAGCGAGCTGTCATTGTCATCGACTGACTACTGATGCTAAGGCAGTGACAGTTCACTCCAGGCTCACTTCACCTAAGTTTTCACGGTGAAGTTTTTACATTATAGCACAACTGGACAGATACCGCCAAAACTGGAAGGAGTGGAGGGAGGCCTTTGCCCAGGAGAGGTACAGAGCAGGCTAACAAAAAATATGTACTCTCCTTGTATTGCACCCGTTATGTACCGACGAAGTTTATGTTAAACGCCCACTAAAGTATAGTCGATCTCGTAATTTCAACAAAAATATATATACATTCAGCAAAATTCAATAACCTATATCATAATAATAGGGGTTCCAAAATACTATGTTCGTTATAACATAAAATTACAATCAATACAGGTAGGAGAAAATCGCTTTTAAAAGTTGTTAAGTGTATACATATTAGTGCTTGTGACTGTACGTAAAATGAGTAGGGCGCGTCATTTCTGAGTGGACAAGCTATAAATTGAAACTTGACTACGGTTTAAAATATCTAACCGTCAAATAGGTCAAACAGACCTTGTCGTTTTTTGACATTCAACCTGAGGGTGGTAAAGCAATAACGAGGTCGAATAAACATGACTACATAATAATCTTAGAGTATGCAATTATATATATATACTCATATATATATTATATTATCATATACTCTAAGATAATAAATAATTATATTAAATTTGAATAATATATTAATTAATATAGAAAATTAAATATTAGTCTGAAATCGCCAACCCGTATTAAGCAAGCGTGGTGATCAATGTTCGTGCCTTCTCAGTATCAGAAGAGGCGTTTGCCCTGCAGTAGGAAAAATTATAGGTTGGTATTTTTTTTATTAAGTGAACTACAGGTGCTCAACTCCACGAAAAGACATTACAAATCACTGCTGCTATATAAAACCATAACTCCTTTTGTTCTACCATTTATGCAATAAAATTCTGCTCCGCCAGGGCAAAAAGAATCAAGAAACAAGACTCGATCTGTCCCATGGTAGTTGTCGTCTCGTAAGTAAAATACAATTCCTTGTTTACTTGGTGCAACTGTTCTTACTTTGTTTATAATAATAAATACGGGTTGTATTACATAAAACTTGGATCGTTAGTCCAGCGGTCACAAGCGCTATTGCTGAGCAAAAGGTTCTGGGTTCGGTTCCCATGTCGAGCAAAGTGTTATTGGGATTTCTCATTAAGATTTTCTGCCTGGAATCTGGATTTGTACTATTACTTGGGAATTAAACATAACTGGCAAAATGTGGGTCTGTAACACTTATGCCTAAAACCAAAAAGTTACTTCTGATGAATAACTACAGCTTTAATCCTGAAAAATGTCGACATCGATAACCACAACCTCGATAAAATCATCATATCAACCTGCAATTTATCTTACTGAACACGGAACTCCCCATAGACATCGATCAATCTTAGACTTTGCCGGTTCTTTCTCAACTGACATCTTAAAACGCCCCATTTTTATCGTTCATGAAGCTTGTGGCATATAAAGTGTTGCTACTCATCTTCATGATTTAATTCCTCAGTCTCCTCTTACAACACCCAAGGGATCTTATCGGGATGTTTATTCCTAGCCAAGACTGCACAGTACAGAAAAAAAAAGGTACAAAGAAATACAATTATTCCCTTGATACAGTTCCCATCTCCTTGGTAAAATACGGCCCTGTTCCACCACATCTGTATACTCGAAGCAAATGTAGTGACATTGTTTATTTTGCTGACGTCGCTCCACTACCGACGGATCCGGTGACGAAATGACAGAAATAATTAAAATTGAGACCTCGAAAAACTGTGGTGCCTAATTTCGTCTCAGTCGCATTGTTTTTCTCTTAACAATTGTTTTATTACTCGTAGTTCCGTTATTTGCCGGTAATTTGGGACTGGTTAAGTTAATTTTAGTTTTGTAGTTCAACTTATTTTAAGCATCTATTTGGGTGGTCTCTTGGGCTTTTGAAGGGAAAATGTTTTAACTTTGCATCAGTAAATTTTAACTATATCTATTTAAATCGGAATCTGGGTCAGTATGTAAATAATAAAAATGTTTTACTTAGGTGTATGTATAAGTACCACTACAAACGGGAGATTGGTGATCGGAGAAAGCACCACACAAAGACCTGGAAAGCTATGGCTAGCCCAAGAGTGGGATAATACAGGTTGAAAATAATACTATATAAAAATAAAATAAGTACAACTTTGGTTAGAGTGAAAATAATAGCCAACATGTATTTAATTAATTAATTATTTTATTATGTAAAATATAATAACTTAAAATGACATGATAGAGATTTAATATGTAACACACTTTGTTATTTTTTATGTTTGCACATCTCGGGTCCCTGGGGTCCCGGACCTTTGGAAGGCGTACGAGGGGCCGAAGCCAACTCGCAGAGGCCCGTTAGACATCCATAATGAAATGGGGCACCAACTGACGATTATCCCTGTTTGCACTATGCAAGGGCACCCATTTTTTTTTATTCTGGGTTGTAAAATCCTTATGGATTTCCTCCGCCCTGGGGTGGGTGGAGGGGTCTGTCAGACTCTTACTGACTAAAAACCACCCAGGTGTTCCGTCTCACACCTACGCCGGGGTTCGCAGGAACGTAAGAATCTTCCGCAACCCCCGACTGGTGCCGGCCCGCCACTGCGGGCCTCCTCGGTTCAGGGGAGGGAGTGAGGTGTTTGACTCCCCCCTTGACGTCTAAGAGGGGCGCGCGTGGAACACTACGCGCCGCCACCTCGGGTTCTGATGTATGGGGGACGACGGACGTCCCCGAGTCCGTCACCCCTGGACCCATTTAGGGGGGCTGGAAGAGGGCGTTGTCCGCCCTGCGCCGACGCACGGTGCGCCTGCTGCGGGACGGGTGAGTGGACGAGATCTCCCTCTCCCTTTCCTCAGCCTCCTTCTGCGAGACGACCGTCTCGCAGTAGGGCACCTAAAGACAACCCCCGGTTGGACACACATTGTTATATTATTACAGATACAATTATTTTAGAAGTCTTAAAGCGCAATTTAACGGTACTTTTCCAAATTAGATAACAGAGAAAACTTATTATAATCCTGCTTTATTAAATCAGCTGCTCTCTCAGCAATCATAACTGTGGGAGCATACGTATTACCGCTTGTGATGGTTGGCATCACACTAGCGTCTACTACTCGAAGTCCATGTATGCCATGTACCCTCAAACGACTGTCAACGACAGAACAACTTATATCCCTACCCATTCTAGCAGTAGAAACTGGGTGGAAAACAGTGTTTGCCATATTTACAGCAATACATTTCCAATAGTCAGTACTGCCAAGTTCATACCCATCACAAGCAGCCAATTCGATCTTACCCAATACGGCACGAATAGACTTAAAATACGTCGTGTTAACTAGTTCAGCTACTATTTTTAATCCTACAACTGTAAAATCCAAATCCCTCGAATCTCTATAGTTATTATAGTATATAAGAGGGTCTTCAAATGGATCATTTGAATTCAACGATATGTTTCCTCTAGAATAAGGATGCAGTAAAATTTGACTTACTTCGAATAAAGATTTGTTTACACTTTGCTTCAATATTGAATCCTCTACGGATTTCACATAACTTGAAGCCAATGATTTTATGCTTTCTTCGTTTTTACTGATTGATAAAACAACTTGAAAATCTGGATACGAAGCATTAGGATCTGCGGAATAAAAACCAGATACATCTTGATCACTGTGAGATGATAAGTATCCGTGACGATCATACAGATATCTCAGTGATTCAAAGTGTTTCGTTGCTTGATCAGTCTCCTCAAGTTCATCAACAAAGAATAAGATAGGAATCCTAGTATGATCGTGTAAATTCTGTCCAACCATGGGTGAATTTATCGCAGTTTTAATATTCTTCGCTGCGAGATGTTCTTTAGGTCCTATACCAGATAACATGAGAAGTTGAGGAGTGTCTATAGAACCTGCGCTGAGAATGACTTCACGTTTTGCTTTGAGTGTTAACCTGCGGCCATTATGATCTACTTCGGCACCATAGGTGTTTTTTCCATCGAAAATAATTTTAGTTACATACGAATTCTTAACTATCTTTAAATTTTTCCTGCTTTTTGCTATAGGGTTAAGATATGCTGTAGCTGAGCTTACTCTTTTACCTTCACTCACCGTCGATATAAATCTGCTAGAACCTAAATTATTAGCTGCATTTAAATCATCAACTTTTTTCATTCCAATTTCGTCCAATGCAGACAACATGTTTTCCTGTAAAATTGTATCTGAATAATTAAAATTACTTAAAATAAGAGGTCCATCATGTCCATAATGATTGGAAACTCCGGGAATTTTTAAACGAACGGGATCTCGTAAACTTTCAGCTTTTTTGAAATATTGCTTAACTATATCTGGATGCCATTCAATGTTTCCTTCGTCATACCAGGACTGGTAATCTCGGAGGTTCCCCTGAACATAAGCCATTATGTTAATGCTACTGCTACCTCCAAGCATTTTACCTCTTGTCCATTTCACTTTTCCATCTTTGAAGGCCTGATTTGTAAACCCATTGTTAACCGTTGTATATTGCCAGTCAAACTTTGTCCCCCATACATTATTTGTCAGCCTTGGTATCTGAGGAAGAGGTGGTTTTTTTTAATGTTGAAAGAGTTCTTACACACACGGTAATATTGGAAGTAGCTTGCGAAATGCAAACATCGTATTAATCATATAGTTTTGGACTTGTTTAAAAAATGATGAAGGAAAACATTGTGAGGAAACCGGCATGCCTGAGAGATATTTATCGATGGCATGTGAAGCCAAGTCAGAGGCTCATGGGCGGCATGAAAACTCTGGACACTAGGTTACTCACTAACCACACGAAGAAGAAAGAACATGTATTTTTGGTTTAAAATCAAACTCCTTTTACCCGACTGCCCCAGAAAGAGGGTAATGTTTTTTATTTGATCCTATGTTGTATGTAACGTTAGTGAAATCGATTGCTAAGCAAATTGACTACCAACTTGAATTTCAAATCCCAACTGTCAAGCTTTAACAGTTTTGTGAAATGTTTATAAAACAGCAAAATGACGAAGAATCATAGGGTCTCCATTTACTTATCGATTAATTTCCCTGACTGTACGCAAAGACCAACTTACTTCACTTTCTATAGGAGGGTTCGCTCCTGCTTCAAGTAGTAGTACGCTCCAGTCTTCAATTTCACTCAGTCTGTTGGCCATTACACTACCAGCTGTACCAGCTCCCACGATTATGAAGTCGAATTCTTCACAATCTGCAATTAAAAAAACAGATCAGAACATTTTGATATAATACTTCCTACTAATATCCTTCCTAGTATCCTACTAATATTATAAATGTGAAAGTTTGTGTTTTTGGATGTTTGTTACTCGATCACGCAAAAACGGCTTAATGGATTGGCATGAAATTTGGCAAACAGACAGTTTATAACCTGGATTAACACATAGGATACTTTTTATCCCAATATTCCAACGGGATCGAGACTTAAGCGGGTGAAACCGCGGGGCACAGCTAGTTCATAACAAATTATGATCTTATATTAAGTATTGGAACAAACAGCCTCATTCGTCTAGTGGCCGCAAGCACTACTGCTGGTCCTGGGTTCGATTCCGGGGTTGGGCAAAGTGTTATTGGGTTTTTCCATCTGGAATTTCTCAGTAGCAGGCCGGAGTTTGGATTTGTGCCCGGTTGATGGCAATAGGCTCGCCCCCATGTATTAGACATGGGGCTCAAACATGCTGGCGAAATGTGGGTGTACTATAGATACACCTGCCCAACCCTTCGGGAAATACAGGCTTGATGTTATGTTATTGGAACAAAGTAGCTCATGCTACGATAAAAATATCAATTCGATAGCAAGTAATGGTGCTGTCTTGGTATCTACCCAGGGTGAGCAGGACGTACAGACAACCGCAAATCAGTGGTAGGTAATACTTGTATTACGAAAACCGCCTTTACTGCTACGACATAAAGACGCTGTCAATATCAAAGTGTTACTACTGATAATATGAGTTTGACAGTACTTACATTAAAGTTTCGCCAATCATAGAGGCTGTTTCTATTTATTGTAAAATAAAAGGACGGAACAGCAACCTTATTGCGAAATACACGATCAATCTGAATTGAAATTGGTTCGATACAAATGTCTAATCCATTGCTTCATAATTATGTTCGTAAGTTACATTGTTGACAGATTTTTTTTTCGAATGTATGAAGCAATGGACATTTTGTTTCAAAACCGATTCCAATTCTGACCGATCGTGGATTACGCAATTAGGGTGCTGGTAAATAAACCTATATGGTATCCAAATATGGATATTATTGGCTTCGAATTGGGCCGTACAAAGTTTACTTTATAATTTACTAGCTGATGCCCGTGACTTCGCCCGCGTGGATGTCAGTTATTATATACTAAAACCTTACTCGAGAACCACTCTATCCATTGGTGAAAACAGCATGAAAATCGGTGTAGTAGTTTTTGAGTTTATCGCGTACAGGACGACAGACAGAGGCGGCGGAAGTCTTTGTTTTATAATATGTAAGGATTTTGATTTATTCTATACATATTATAAATTAAAGTCGTTTTTCGTGTTTGTCTGTATGTATGTCCGCATTGTTCTTTTAAGCCAAGCAAATAGATTTTGATGAGGTTTTCTTAATCGTTAATAGAATTTATAATATTCCTTAACCTGTATGACCGCGCGCGGACCAAAAACCATTGTAGTTAATTAGAACATTCTTGAAGAATTAAGGCATATGTGTGTAATACGTCAATACTAAAGTTACATGATAACTACGAAATCTCGATAAGAAGGAATACATTATAAAAATAAACTTGTCTATTGTGTTTATATTTCTCGCATATATTTAATATTGAGACAAGGATCTTTAATTAGCACGCGAAAAACTTTAGTTTATAATTTTGGAGAACAATTGTATTCTATAAAAATAAAAAAATGTAGTTATAATAAAATAACACTAAACTAAACAGCAAAATTATGCATTCATGAACATGCCAGAACCCATAAGATTTGTAGAATGCTAATTAATATAACATTCGTTTCACGCTTTTGTCACATAATTAATAATAAGTAGGTAACGAAAACACAAGGTAGATTTAAAAAAAAAACTCACTTTTATCACGCACAAAAAATCATAAAATAAATTACACACGGCATAAGCAATGTCGAGAATCGAATTAAATGGCGTACTTATTCGAGAGAAATTTACTCAGCAGTGGACTTTACAGATTTGATGATGATGATGAGCTATTCTGAAATATTTCGTGCCATTAGGAAAGAAAAAAACTACGGATTCAAAATAGTTTTCAGGATTAAGGAACATTGACCTACAGACTCATGTTACTATGATTCTACACCCAAGAAGGTTGAAATTTTCGTCGGTTATTAAAAAAATATCAACAGATTCGTACATTTTAACCATGTCGGATTGCACTATAATCTAAAACGGCAGATTTTTTGCATCAGCTGTTTTAATACCATCATTTTGCTGAATTCATGATAACAGTTTGCGTGTTGATGTCCCGTACATCGAGTATATTTTAGTCAATGATCATACATACCCTGTAATTCAGCTTCGGGTGGCCAGTCCTTCGTCTGCACAAGACATTGTGCTGTGGCGAAGAACTGCATTGCAGATATGAAAGTGTTAGGGGCTACACCCGCAGTTGGAGATACGCAGGTATCGTTGCTGAAAAAAAAAACTGGTAAAATACACATAACATCACGCCTGTTACCCCCGACGGATTAGACAGAGGTGTGCTTATATTACCCGCATCCAAATTTCGCCAGTTACGTTTAAGTCCTATGTGAAAGGGGGCGAGCCTATTGCCAGCAACTGGGCACAATACCAGACTCCGGGCTCCTACTGAAATTCCTTATGTAAAAACAATAACACTTTGCTCAGCCTTTTTTTTTTTTGATAATGGGAAATCATCAAATCACTTCTCCCGCTCTGGGCGGAGCGGGAGGGCGTGTCCGACTTTTATTGAGTAAAACCCACCCGTGTTACTTCACTTGCCTGTTACCAAGGTCCCGGTATCCCTTTCGGACTTTCCCGCAACCCTGGCAGGCATCAATCCTAGCGGACCCCGCCAATTGTGCTGATATCTCTTTGAGGCGCACGTGGAACACAACGCGTCGTTGACCCGGGCCTAGTCCTTATCAGACGGCGAGCTACCCATTGCTCGCCGTCCGCAAGCCCGCGCCTACGGTGGCCAGAAATCCGCCTGGGATTCCCGACGCCCAGGGCGTCTCCTGCGGCTGCTAGGGGCGTGATGGCGCAAACCTTACCTCTCGCTCACGCGTTCCGTCTCCGCCTTTGCGAGCATTACTGCGTCGCAGAAGGAGGTAACTGGTTCCCATGCCCTCTCGCTCTGTACCATGGCCTGAACCAGGGCCGGACGCGAGAGGTCATCGCCGCCAATAGCCTCCACGAGAACACGGGAATCGAAACCAGGACTCCATGTCCAGTTGCGCTTTTGACCATCAACGAGCCAGTTGTGATGTTGAATATAAATAAGCATCCCAGATTTTTTTTAAAACAGGGCATGAAAAATGCATTAAAACAATTACAGAGCCACTATATAAAATTAAATGATGAAAAAATCACCAACCTGAACATTTTTACGAGATGTGCCTTTTCGCTAAATGTTTATTTCTGCTTATGTATTTTTTTAGTTTAAAAATAACCACATACTAATTTATTGCTGCAATTACTATTAAATTACTCTCAAAATAAACACTATCACAATAATTTACTGTACGTCATTCTATTAGTAGTAATAGATATATTCAAAACATGAAACAAAAAATACACTGGATTAAAAAACACGTATTCGTTATTTAACCTGTTGAAGTAAGAATGTCCAAATATCTACAAACTACTCGATATATACAATCGTACGTGAAAATGTCAGACTACATAATGCTGGTTTAAATTATTCACTTTGACAAGAAATTTTAAACTGTGTAAATAACTATGTATGGTACATAATTTAATGACTAAGGCTTGTATTTAATAGCTGGTAATGGTAAGGACTTGACCGACAAGATTTTTATAACAATTATCAAGAATTTACTGTAATTAAGATGTAGATAAGTTGTTAGCTGTATCTAATTTCTTGTTTACAAGCTAAATAGGCTAGGTGACAGTTTTTGAGAAACCGATTATTAATATTCCTTATGGTTGATTTATTTTAAAATAAGAACATTTCAGCGACATATTAGTAATAACAGATCAAATTTTTCATTTCTATAACGTTATTAGCTGAGATAGTAAACCCTCCACTCCCCCCCGCCGGCGATACATATTTTTTTTTTTTTAATAGGCTTAAATTTCATAAAAAGTTTGATAAATGAAATATAATGGAGGTGGCAGGGGGAGGAGAAGAGTTCACACATTTTCAAGGTCAATGTCAATAGTATCGAAGGTCAAGGTCAAAAAAAGATGTTATAATGTAAATATCAAAAGGGCTCCTATTTCTGTCTGCAGGGTTTAAAAGAACCTAACACGAAGGAGAGGTCGGGGCTCGTTCTTCTCGTATTTCACTAGCGTTCTTTAATACTCGAGAAATCATAACACAATTTTTTTTATAAGTAAATTCAATGTCAATTTTTTTTTAATAGCTTACGTTTAACTGATTACTTTGACTGACATAAATGAATTGACTGACTTCAATAAGTGGTTCATTCCGATAATTTATAGTGTCACTATATCTAATTTGACCTTAATTATTAGACTGTGCTTTCTAAAACAATATGGATTATGGAGTCCTACTTACTTTTAACAGTCATTCCGGTAATTATAATGTCACTATATCTAATCTGAATTTATAATATAGACTGCTTTCTAAAACAGTATGGAATATGGAGTACCTACCTACCTACTTTTTACAGTAATTCCGGTAATTATAGTGTCACTATATCTAATCTGACTTTATAATATAGACTGCTTTCTAAAACAATATGGAATATGGAGTACCTACCTACTTACTTTTTACAGTCATTCCGGTAATTATAGTGTCACTATGTCTAATCTGACTTTATAAGATAGACTGCTTTCTAAAACAATATGGAGTATGGAGTACCTACTTACTTTTTACAGTCATTCCGGTAGTTATAGTGTCACTATATCTAATCTGACTTTATAAGATAGACTGCTTTCTAAAACAATATGGAGTATGGAGTACCTACTTACTTTTTACAGTCATTCCGGTAGTTATAGTGTCACTATATCTAATCTGACTTTATAAGATAGACTGCTTTCTAAAACAATATGGAATATGGAGTACCTACTTACTTTTACAATTTTGTTATTTCTATGTCTCTTTACCAAACAATACTATTTTTGGACTAGTATAATTGCTAGATGTTTATTAGCTACTTATTATCGGCTTATGAATAGAAAGTCATATTTTAATAAATGATTGAGGTGCCAGTGAAAGAAAGTGTACCTTTACTTTTATATTTAACAGCGCTAATTTAAAGCGCTTAAAAATATTAAAAAGTATATTTTTAAATAGTACGAGTCAAACGAACGCAAATATATTAAGTATGCGAAGAAATGTGACCTCGTGTTTTATGCCCAATTAAATATGATATTATCATAATTTATTAAAAGTTGTCCTTACAATGTATCAATAATATTATAAATTTTATTAAGTACCTACGTTTATATGTTTTTTTTTTGCAACCTGCACTTATTATTATGTAATACCATGAATTGCAATATTAATGTAAGTAATAAAAACTGTTTCCAATAAATGCATAAAAGTAATAAATTTTTTAGGGTTCCGTAGTAAACAAGGAACCCTTATAGTTTCGCCATGTCCGTCTATCTGTCTGTCCGCGGCTTAGCTCAGAGACTTAGTACTAGAAAGCTGTAATTTGGCATGGGTATCACGCTGAGTATTGTAATACGAAACATGTCGTGAGTTTCTGAAAACCATTTTTGGATTCAGGGATCCATTTGCGAAATATTAAGCTTTGAAGTACTAAGTTTTGTTAAGTCAAGCGCTGCCAGCTAAATGGTTGGTTTTGGATATGTGATTTTTTTAAATTATGTATCGTATTTAATGATGAATCTTTTTTTCTTTCTTTTATCGTCAGCAGTCATCTTTATAAAAAAAAACCGCTTCTTCTATGAAAAAAGTATTGTTTTAGTTATAAAATGACAGGCATTAACAAACTGCCCATTAATATAATGAAGCACCGCTTACGACATTAAACAATTAGAAACTTATTTTCAAAGTAACTAAGTAAACATTGAACATTAAATCTTCAAACTTTTTTTAATTTAACTGATATCTGCTCTTAATTACAAAATCTTCTAAATTCCGAAAGTAATTACCTATTAACTCCAATACCTATTAAAAAACGTGGCTTGTTAAGTTATCTAATTCTAAACGATAAACTGAAAATTTCAGAATGTGAGGAGGTACCATAGATTAGATATAAGGCCCAGAGGGACTGTATGTGCTTTATTTCCAGCAACATAAATTTATAATTATATCAAAACAATAGGGTTCGTAAATTGTATCACAATGAATCCATTTTTTGGTGCGCAGCAAGGTTGACGGACGTCAGACGGCTGATGTCAAAAGAAAGGTGCACGTCTTTGGTTTATAAGGAAGCTTCTGGAATCATTAAAATTGTACTTTAAAATATATACATTTACATTGGGTAACATAATAAAGTACTTAAATTAACTAAAAAACTAAAAGGACTTACTAACTATACCAATAAATATAAAAAAAAGGGACCCTTAGGCGTCGAAGTATTCGTCCGCATCGCTGGCATCCGGAAACGTGCCCAGAAGACTGGCAGCTTCTAGAATGTTCTTTCTTTTAGTATGTTCTAGAAGCTTCGGCTCGCCCTTATTGGCCGAACAGGAACGAGAGGTGTTTCCCGCGGATTGTGACAGGAGCACATAGCGCTTTTCCGCTGACTGACATTAAAGATTTTTGGGTGTTTAACTTTTTTGAAGCTATTTAATGATTTATCCTTTTTCAGAAATACCTACCCAAATATTTCTTCAACTGCACAATACACACAGTCGTGTCTAGCTTCGCCTAAGTACCTAATTAAGTAGCAGGGTGTACATTCAGTGCGGTCGATTTATCAGTGTTTACCCAAGTGTATGCGCCTTAATTAATTAGACGAGCAAGCGTAGAATGAGACGTTATGTTCTAGGATACATATGTGTTGCACTCTCTACTCATACTGCATCTGTGAATGTATTGTTGTCTGTTTCTTTCTTTTTTATTGTCCCGCTCCCATTTGATGTTCTTCTAAAAGATGAGGATACGTTTACACACTTAAGCCTCGTGCAAACTGGCGCGATATCGCAGGCGCGACAGATATCGCAACCCTTGTCGCGCCCGCGGTATTGCGCTTGTTTGTTGAGCCTTAAAGCTACGGTTTCATGAAAGAGCGGTATCCACCACAACGGCCTCAGTGACGGCCTTCATGAAAATGATGACAGTGGGGTTTGACTTTACTGTGTCAATAAACGCTCTCTAGGAAAACACACCAACTTACTTTAATAAATAACGTTTTAGACGTGTCATTCACATCACCGCTGTTCTACCGAACCGTAACTTAAGGAAACTGGGAAAAATTGTCTGTAAACCAATAAACATGTGGTCGTCTAAAATAAAACTTTAAGCAATACAAAACTTAGTAGGCTCACAAAACGGATTATCCATCTGGACTAAACTCACAATAAAACGTTCATAATATGCGTGGACTGCCAGCTTTTCGTGTTTATGAAACATTAGAGACGATTCAAATTTAAGCTAGACCAAGATGTGTCCAAGCTTGGCACGTATGAGGCACGGCCGACCACACTCATGAGAAATTGTACGAAAATTCTGTATGAATTTGTATGTATTTCATGCTATTTAGACTCCCGTACTCCCGTTACTGACTGGAAAAGATGTAGATGTACAAAGTATGATGCAAGACATCACATTTCAACGAGAATGACGATTTCAGGAAAGTCGGCTGTTTAATGCCCAAGTTTTTTTTCCGCTGATGCGCTAGATACGGACAGAACAGGAGGCCAGCAGTGATGTTCAGCAGTGGTCGTCTTTCGGCTGAAATGATGATGATGAGTAAATTTTTTCATGGAAACTTTGTTTGTTATTCATTCTCGCGTTGCTAAAGACAGTTTAATAATAAACTATCAAATAATAGACTTTCTAGTTGGCTTTCACTAACTCACTGGTTCAGCTAAAAATCAACATGAAAACGTATCAAGAAGGTAGAGTACATACGTCAAAATAGCTCAATGAAAGCAGATTTGCCTTACATCATAATGTAAGTATAGTTTAGGTTCCGTACGATATATAAAAGAACAAAATAATATTTCATTAAGATACATATTAGTAATTGATGTTCTTGTCGGAAAACTGGCCGATATAGACCGATATCGTTCTTCAAATTTGTCCTGTCATCTTGTTCTAACACACCAAAATCCTACTTCCTTGTATTTCAGATTGCCAATTCAATCTTATTAAACTAATAATTGAGGTTCCTTGCCCACACACGCATACTGGTACCAAAATTCGCATCTAAATTTAATATTCAGCTATATTGCTAGCCTCAGAGCGCACTTATGAAGTACGCAGCTTCAGATGTTATTGCCCTGAAGTATTTGAGTATGGAAGTGTCACTTCAGTATATGGAGCTTAGACCGGTGTTGGTTAGAATGGCGAAATCGTTTGTATAAGTACCAGAAATAATTATAAATCATGGCTTTAGTATCAGTAACTTACTAGGTTGAATTTAAATGCTATGCTTAAGAAATAAGTAGGAGCTTATTATGAGGAGGAACCAAATCTCATCAACGCGCCAATCAATGTTAAAATCTTGTCAAAAACTTAGAAACATTTTTGACAGATTGAGATCGAGATTAGAATACCTACTACTCAAAAATACTCCGGTATTTATTCCAAGGTTAAGTCTTGCAAAGTCTTGCATTTCTGGTCCATTTGAAGGTCTTTTTTCGCATGATGAGATATGAATAGGTTCGCGTTTGACCCATACCAATGCCTGTCTCTGCAGCTTTTGAAGAAAATATAATGTTTCCTAAACATGTTGTTTCCATTTTCAAGACAGCAGTGCGTTGGTTATGAGCAATGGAATTACTTTATATACAAATATAGATGTGCGAATAAAGCCGAGAACACAACATATCTTTGCGGCACCACAACGTGAAATCCTAAAGCTCCACAGACCACAACGCTGATAGGTGCGTCGCGTTATGCGTAGTTCGAATGCCTGCCTCGCTCCAATACACCCTGGCGGCAAGATAGTTGTGGCGCGGTGACAGGATAACCTCAGTCTTGCATGTGCCGTATCTCGTGTGTTGCCAACTTAATAACGTACCTCTGGTATCGTACTTCGTCCCAACTACGGAACCCTTATTTGCCGGTTTTTTATGCAGTCTAGAATTTGAGATATTACCTTGACTTACTGGATTTGTAGGGGCTTGTGGTTAAATAATAACAGCCGCACGGGCCGGCGAAAGTTAAGCTACGCTTGCCGGGTTCGGTTCGTGGATGGATGACAATCCGTGACATATCGAGACCACTCCGTGGCTCGGTAAGCACGATAGGCCGTTGGATCCGGCTGTCATTCGTAAATCCTTGCTCCTTGCTAGGCACCGTTATGGGAAGTCAGAAGCCCAAGTCTGACATCATGTAACTAGGTTTTGGAGGTCAGGTCGCTCTTATGTAACATAGGTATTAAGTTGCATCCGGTAAGACTGCAAGCTGACCCCAACATAGTTGAGAAAAGGCTCGGTAGAAGGATCGGTATGGGATTTGGTAGCATCAGCAGCACAAACCATTCTTTGGAAATAAAGAGTAACGAGTTTACAAACACGTGACTCGTTACGTAACTCTATAAAACACGTGAATATGTAATATACCTACACATAATATTATGTTCATAGTGTGGTGGCATCTACATCGCCATATGTGAACTAAGCATCAAAGACCTGACGTCACACAAAATCCTGCATCGCGCAATTAGAGTTTACCGTGCGATGGACATATATATATATATAATACAAGAACCCGACATCAGTCGCTGGGCAGTTGCCCGCCAGATACAACACCCGTCTGGTCGGAGGATCCTCCGTTTTCTATAGAGGATGAGTGAACTTTGGACCCTTTTCCTCATACCCCTAAAATAGTAGGGGTAAGTACTATGAACTGTATGAACATAACAGAATTGTGAAAGCGGGGCACACGAAATACGTGTAACTACTTAATAAAGCGATAAATCAGTAGATACAACCACTTTCAAGTAACTGTTTAGTTTGAAATGATTTACGGTAACTTTACTTGTAAACTTAAGTCGAAGTAAGGTTACAAATTGGGTAAGTAATAAGTTAAAGTTTCAGTAAATGTAATGAACCGTTGAAATATAGTTTTAAGCAACCTGTCAACGCGTTTTGATTTAGTTTCACCTAGATTTTTTAGGTCTAGTAGGTACAATTCGAAAGTAGAGAAAACTCACGATCTAAAAAACATGTTGAAATCTCTATTTTCTGTCAATGTTCCATACAATGACTTCAAAATATTTTGTTGTGATGAATGTTTCGCCAGTGCAAACGCATAGTAAGACCGTATAACCAACCAACCAACATAAAAGTTATAGAAAACTAAATCCCATGTACGACAAAAAGTTAATCAACTAAAAAGGTAGGAATATATACAAGACATCACAGACAAAAAAAAAACTTGAGTTACTGGTGTTAGGGCATAGATCGAACAGATAATGTGTGACTCCGGATTTTTTTTTAAATAAGCTTGAGTTTTATTTAAATTTCTTTGGGGTTTTAACTTTTTTTTTTTTTCAATTTGCTCATTTAGCCCTTTCGTCTGATACCCAATATTGTATGCTTTTTTTTTGTCATGACTTTATGTCCTCTAGAGGGCGCTATTTTCAATTCAATGTGACGTCACAAGGCAAGCAGACGCTTCCAACGATACCTCATTTGTCAAATTGTGATGTGTCGTTTAGAAGGTATGAGGGAACAGATGAACATTCATACATACATACATACTTACATACATACATACATACTTACATACATACATACTTACATACATACATACTTATATACATACCGGTCAAAATCATAACCTTTTTTGCTTCGCCGTAGTCGGGTAAAAAGGAGTGTATTCTGAAGATTTCGTAGTACGTAATGCTCTTTCGTTTCTGGCTACCCCTATGTAGATAAGATGTGAGTATATATTCAATACACCTAACCTACAGAAACCATTGCAGTACCAAATCTACACAATTCTAAGTTTACTGCTTAATCCTAGTCCAGCACTATTCTCGTAATAAACTAATAACTAAATATCAACAAGCAATACTTCTTTGATGAGACACTAGACGTTTATTACTGTGTCGCCAAATGTAAGTATTGGCAATTAATGGGTATCTCATTTCAGTTCCTTTGATGTACGCTCCGGTTATAATTAATAACTTACCTACTTGTGTTGATATTTTTACTTACTAGCTTTTGCCCGCGATTTCGTCTGCGATCCAGGATAAAAAGTATCCTATGTCCTTCTCCAGGTCATGGTTTATCCATGTGCTAAATTTCATCCAAATCCATTCAGCCGTTTTGGCGTGAAAGCGTCACAAACAAACAAACTCATTTTCACATTTATAATTAGTTAGGATATGGATAGCTGGGATACTAGCTGCGCCCTGCGGTTTCACCTGCATAAAGCCTCGTCCCCACTAGGAACATTTGTCGCGCGACATGTGTCCCCGGAGACATCGGGCGATGTCGCCCTACATCGCCCCACGTCGCCCGATGTCTTGTCTCCGTCCACATCAGTGCAGTCGAACCTTCACTACTCTTCATCGACTGTGCGACAAGGAACAGTTTCAACAATGTTGCGGCGATGTCGTCCGACGTCGCCCGACATCGCCCGATGTCTCCGGGGACACATGTCGCTCGACAAATGCTCCTAGTGGGGACGAGGCTTAAGTCTCGATCCTGTAAGAAATTCGGGATTAATAGTATCTTTATGTCCCAACCCAGGTCATGGTCTACCCATCATCCAAATTTGTTCCGCCGATTTAGCGTGAAAGCGTATCAAACAAACTCATTAGTTAGGATAGTAAGGATTTTGTAAGGATAGAATTCAGGATGAAAATAATAAACTTGCTTGGTTATTCCTCGGTTGTAAGCCAATAGATTGATGAATTTGCATTTGAAAATATTTGAAGTACCTACCTGTTGGTTTTCCTGCTTATATATAGTATTTGTCTTTCCTGTTCTTAAAGGCTCTTACATACTGGGGCGATTCGTCGCGCGACGCGAATTTTAACAAAACAATTTCTCACGGCGAACCATGCGGCGGCGGCGGCGTCGCGTCGCGCAACGAATCGCCCCAGTATGTAAGAGCCTGTAGGGTGAAACTGTGGTGCGCTGATGGCACCGCTAATCGCGAGTAATCTCTCATCACCGTCACGCACCCTCTGCTCATTGGTCGCCAACTCGTTTTTAGTTGCTAGCTCTACTTTTTTCTCGTTAATCTCCGGCGGTGGGACAGGTGGCTGTTGACAACAGGCAACATTTTAGTAACTAATGTTTTTTCATAAACTAGCAACACTGAGATTTCACCCTGCTCACTTCCTGTTTAAAACCTCTTTGAACGCCGCATTATTGTATCGAGAAAAAATAATTAAAATATGATTTTAGTGAATCTTTTGTTTTACTAAAACATGGCAAAAAAAAAGAAAGAAAATACGTTTATTTGCGGCCAACATGACGCTAACAGAGGACAAATAAAATATCTGAAAATAACAAGTTGCGGGAAAACATGCGTCACATTCACGCAAAAAGGCCATCACTCAGCATAATGCTGCGACCCTATGCGAGACAGAGCCCCAGCGCTGGTTTTCAGTGACAGCCGGCGTTGACGTCATGACATCAAACGGTGCAGCACATAATAAATTAACAATAACAATATAAGAAATAAAATAAATACACTAAGTGTTTACAGAAATATAAGTGTATGTTGGCAACATTCCGTTCCGTCAGCGACTCACGCGCCACAGGCTTATTGCAGTCTGTGCGCGCAGCTGTCATTTATACTATTTGGCACATACCGCTCTATAATATTTACGTCCACACATACATAAACTTAAGCCTTCTTCCCATGGGGGTATGCAGAAACTACAGAAGGCCACCCGCTACGATCCTTACATACTTCTTCTGCCTCGTTTACGTTCATACATCAAGTCATACACGCACGCCGGTTGTGAGTACTACGCACCTGACCTTTTTGAAGAACGTCACCGACAAGGTCACTATAATTAATATTACACTCACAATTAATATTAATATTTAATACGTGTTATTAACACGATAGTAGAAACAACAGCACGAATTTCAGATCACACGGTTACACATCAAGCTATACATTTCCAGTTTATGCTGATCTCGCATTTTATAGGTTTTCAGGACGTCAGCTTATACTGAAAATGTATAGCTTGATGTGTAGCCGTGTGTACCAGGGCCCGATCACACCTACAACCACACCACATCGCAGCAACAAAATGTAGGCAAGCAGTGGTTACTTACGAATAGTGTCGCTGCAGCTGCTTGCAGTTGCGTTGTGGTTACTACAAAATTTAAAATGAAAATCAAATGGCCGAAGGCGTTTAGTGGGTGGTGAGGGTCTGCATTCCCTCTTCGCCTTCACTAGACCCGCAGTCCCCAAAAGAGATTGTAGAAATATTAGGCGTAATTGATCAATGAAACTAAACGCGATCAGCACATCTAAATGCGTTCAAGAGCTGTCAGTGTCAGTATTCCACAGAAAATAATGACACTGACAGCCCTTAAACTTAGTTTATGTGCTGATCGCGTTCAAATTTCTTGGTGAAATTCGCCCGTAGTTCGCGAGCATGATTAGAACTTGTCTGATTTGTCAATGATTAATTCAGTTGAATTATTTTAAACACGACTAAGTATATCATTCACAGATAATAAAAAAACATTAACAGAGCTGTCAAAATAATTATGAATATACAGATAATTGTTACGTGTAGGTAATTAATCCCTGCGGTGAATTTAAATTATGTTTAGATAGTAATGCCTAACATATTACAATTGTCTGGTCATCTGTTTTAGAATTAATTGTTGTTTTAATTTAATTAAGTTATTTTGACAAATGAGGCTATATGAGTGGAATAGAATGTCGTAATCAATAGAAAATGTAGTCAAGTTTTAAAAGTCTATTTCAATCAATATAGCCTTTTCCCAACTATATTGGGGTCGGCTTCCAGTCTAACCGGATGCAGCTGAATACCAGTATTTTACATGGAGCGACTGCCTATCTGACCTCCACAACCCAGTAATTGAGTAATACGATACCCCTTGTTAAGACTGGTTGTCAGACTTTCGGGCTTCTGACGACCAGTAACGACTGTCAAAGATCCACGAATGACAGCCGGGACCAACGGTTTAACGTGCTTTCCGAGGCACGGAGGAGTCTCGGTTTGTAAAGATGGTCACCCATCCACGGACCAACCCCGGCAAGCGTAGCTTAACCTGAAGGATCGACCCGGTGCGGCTGTTATTACTTAGCCACGAGCTCCTCCTTTTAAAAGTCTATTTATAGGCATTAAAATGTAATTCAATCAAAATCTCAAAGACATTTTTTCAATAGCAAGTCCCCGAAGAAATAAATACTTTTATGCAAATTTAATTTCATTTCTAAATGTTTGAAATATAAACTTAATTTTATAAAGAGAGACGGTCCATTTTCTAAAAAAGTGTTTCACAGAGTTACGATCATATCAAATTGAAAGTCATAATTAAGTAATGCCTATCACAGCGCATTTTTGAACTTTGCTTAAGAAATGTATGAGGCTAAACTAATATTATATAAAGAGAAATCATTACACTCCTTTTTGGGCAGTCGTTTTGATTTTTTGTATGTTTATTTGTTACGCTTTGACGCTAAAACGGCTGAACGGATTCAAATGAAATTGGGCATATGGATAGACCTGGGTTACGACATACTCGTAGCATACTTTTTATCTCGATATTCCCACAGGTACGAGACTTATGCAGGTGAAACCCCGGGGCACAGCTAGTATAATATAGAATAGAAAGAAAATAATGGAATAAAATAGAACACTTTTTAATGTTATTAAACAGCTTAAAACACAATATTGTGATAAACCAGAATACCTGCAGATTTATACATATTATATTATCGTCACCTCTTTAGGTCATGAGAACCGATCATCCAAAAAATATTTGACCTAGGTCTTAAGCCTAGGCGTGAAAATTGATTCGCTGTTATAATGTATAATACAATAGCACCCAGTGCAAATTAATTGTAGTAAAAGGTGCGCATTTTTTCTTTTTTTAATAATAAATCGCCTACTTTAAAAACTTGTACAAAAAATACAATACCTGTATTCCTTCTTTATAAAGTGATAAATGCTTTTTTTTACCACAGAAAATGTATTTTTATATAAAACTAAATGTGAGACAGATGCACTTAGCTTTTAAAACGTTGATAATTTTCAATTGCCTCATCCCCCAGAGGAAAAAGCTCGTAAAGATAAGGCGTACGACCGCTATTGAACAACCCTTTTACATACGTAGTGTTTGTTATTAGTATGTAGCATTTATTTAATGCGTTTTTTCACTTTTCTGAGTAATCATTATGCAGATCATAACACCACACTTAAAAGGAGGCGCTTGGCGGCTAAATAATAACAGCCGCACGGGTCGATCAAAAGTTACACTTGCCACGGTCGGTTCGTGGATGGGTGACCATCATCATCTGCCTAGCCTTTTCCCAGTTATGTTGGGGCTGGCTTCTAGTCTAACCGGATGCAGCTGAATACCAGTATTTTACATGGAGCGACTGCCTATCTGACCTCCACAACCCAGTTAGTGGGTAACACGATACCCCATGGTAAAGCTAGGATAGAGTAGGTAGGGGGGTGTGGGGGGGTGTTACCCAGTAACTGGATTGTAAAGGCATAGGCTCCGTGTAAAATACTGGTATTCAGCTGCATCCAGTTAGACTGAAAGCTGACCCCATAGGCTAGGAAAATTGATTGACTCTGCACTTTAAAGACATGTGTTCTTTTAAATTCAAATTCATTTGTCACAGGTGCAATAACAGTTCATGATTATTATAAGAGTTAAAATATACATTCAAAGTGAGTCAACAGTACCAGGGAAAGATAAAACTTTTAATTTCCCACTTTATAGAATAAGATGATATTGAAACAAAATGCTAGTCGGTTTTGTTAGGAGAATGAATTATATAAATGTTTTAATCGAACCATTGTGCAATTGTGCATTGGCGCAATCACTATCGGTGAAAAACCGATGCTGGACTATTTTTGGCGTTTTCACATTTAAAACGTTAGGCCAACATATCGCCTTTTCGCATTAAAAGTGTTCAATTTCCAAAAATATTCGAAATTGAGTTAATACGCGGTAACGTTTGGTATCACCAATATTTTTCTCTTAAATACTGACAAAAGAGCGTAGTTCTACAAACACTCGCTAGGTGGCGCATTGGTTAGTTTTAAATTGGCCGAAGTGAGAACTTGTATCGCTCGAATCCTACTATCCTGCTAATATTATAAATGTGAAAGTTTGTGTGTTTGTGTGTTTATGTGTTTGTGTGTTTGTGTGTTTGGATGTTTGTTACTCGATCACGCAAAAACGGCTGAATGGATTTGGATGAAATTTGGCAAACAGATAGTTTATAACCTGGATTAACACATAGGATACTTTTTATCCCGATATTCCCTCGGGATCGATACTTACGCGGGCGAAACCGCGGGGCGCAGCTAGTACTATATACTCGCAACTTTAAGTTACGTTCAAACGACCGAGCAGTGCACTCGTTGTGTCTCTTCGAAAGTATACAAAAACGAAAATTTGACCCTAAGGTAAGCATTCTATTTCCTTAATATTATACAATCTCAAAAATTATACACTTATCGCTATAAATGTGTAGCAAGAGTCAATTCTCCCTTTAAAATTGTATAATTATGTAATATATGAATAATACTGTCTCGGTCTTTTTCATTAAAACTATGTCTTTGTTATTAGTTGTATAAGTTTTAGTTCTTATTTAGTATAATAATTTCATAATTACTGAAAGAAATAAATATTTCATAAAATATTATTGTATTACTTTTTTTTTTCATAAATTTATTCTTATTTGATAAATTAAATAGTCATAACAATTAAGTCGTAAAAATTAAGCAACATTTTATCTAGAAAAGTATTGAAACTCAAAATGATTAATTTTTTGAGCTGTTTCGGCTACTATTTAACAAAAAATCAATTCTCCCTTTAAAATTGTATAATTATGTAACCGTCCAGATTTTGTGATAAAATATGAATAATACTGTCTCGGTCTTTTTCATTAAAACTATGTCTTTTTTATTAGTTGTATAAGTTTTAGTTCTTATTTAGTATAATAATTTCATAATTACTGAAAGAAATAAATATTTCATAAAATATTATTGTATTACTGCGAATTTTTTTTTTTTTCATAAATTAAATCGTATTTGATAAATTAAATAGTCATGACAATTAAATCGTAAAAATTAAGCAACATTTTATCTAGAAAAGTATTGAAACTCAAAATGATTAATTTTTTGAGCGGTTTCGGCTACTATTTAACAAAATTAATATATAATTTTATCTTACTTTAAAAGACAGATAATGTAAATAGCAAAAAATAAAAAAATATGTGTTGAAAAGATCATTATTATTAAAAATATTATACACTAAACCTTTAAAACGCTCTCGTGTAAAATTAGTAAGTTTTGAGATTATACAGTATTAATGCGAGAAGACGATATTTGAACCAAAAGACAAGTTTTATGTTTATTCCAAACGCGATCTTTTACTAAGTCCATTATCAAACGCTTCACTTTTTGTTGATTTTTATCTTTCATTCGGCGTCTTTCACTCGTTAAACGTCTGAATACAAAATGAATCAAAAGTGAAGAATGAATCCTTACATATTATAAAACAAAGTCCTCCGCCGCGTCTGTCTGTCGTCCTGTACGCGATAAACTCAAAAACTACTACACCGATTTTCATGCTGTTTTCACCAATGGATAGAGTGGTTCTCAAGTATTAGTATATAATAACCGACATCCACGCGGGCGAAGTCGCGGGCATTAGCTAGTTTATTACTAAACAGATCCAACGATGTTAATGCACTCTTCATCGTTCACCCGCCTAACGAATGATCAAAGAAAGCAGATGAACGTTCATCTCTATGTAATTTTTTCGGTGTCTTGTGAAACTATGATACAAAATTGAACCTGCACTCGAGTTAACCATTCACTCGAGTGAAGCAGTCCCGGCGAGATGCTTCAGCCAAGAATCATAAAAAAACTGCTCACGACTACCACAGCTTAACCTAATAAGCTGATCGAACCCTTAAGTTATTAATATTACGCCAAAATACCCTGAAAAAACCCTTGAAACCTTTTCTTAGTCATTCAAAATACGCTATCAAAGACACCATGCCAGCAACAGGAGTGGGTATTAGTTTTGATAAATGATGTCTCATTGTTTATGCAAGCAGGATGCGAGGTCAATACCCACTTCTGTTTTGGTTTACAGATTGTATTAACTCTTGCGGTAATGTTTTGGCATTCGGTGCTAGAAGGAATAATGTAAATGTCGATTTTGGTCATAATCTTCCCATCGCTGGGATACAGTGCTCCTCTCTGTGAGAGGGAGTGGGCCGTAATCCGCCACGCGGGCCCAATGCGCGTTGGTAGACACATGTCTTCGAATTGTTGGTTCTAGGACATGCCGGTTTCCTCACGATGCTTTCCTTCACCGTTTTGTGAGTAGTGGCGATGAAATAATTTACACAAAGTGAAGCGCCTGTCAGGGTTCGAACCTACGACCTACAACTCGTAAGTCGTGGCCATTACCACTGGGCCACCACTGCTCGATTTTGGTCGAACGTAAGTAAACGGAGTTGTGCGGTAATTTTCGCGTTTCCATAAAGACATTGGAGCATTTGGATGTATCGCCAGTCGACTTGGCCATGAAGAATAGACCATGCAGGTCTCGGCACAGTCAAAAGCTTTCTCATAGTCCACAAACGTAAGACATAGGGGCCGATTATACTCTTCGGACTTCTGTATAATTTGCCGCACTGTTATTTTTGTAATACGGTGTATTCTATCAGACTCTTGGACAATTTCGAGAGATGTCGTTAGTGAATACCGAGTAAAAATTAATTGAGTCACTTTCGTTTAATGCGTTATTTTTTTCTGCGAAAATTGTATGGTTCACCAGTATCAGCAAGTCCCTCAAACAATAGGGTGCACCTAACGCTGTGTTTAAAGACCCAATATCAACAATAGTTCTAGTCTTTAAAAAATTCACCTTAATTCCAGGTGTCAGGCGACTGAAGGCACACGGGTAGGTTTTAGTCAGTAAAAGTCTGAAACGCCCTCCCGCTCCGCTCAGAGCGGGAGAAGTCATTTGATGACATCCCAACCTCAAAAAAAAAAACCTAGACCTGGAATTTAAGTGAGTTTTTATCCTTTGCACCTATCTGTATCTTTTATATGTCCAATGCTGGGAGTGAAAAACGTCATCTGCATAAAATAATATGTATTTTTCATCTATTCAGATATAACACCTAAACCCATTAACTTGATTCGTAATTTCTTAGACAGAAAACCATTAAAATTCACTCAGCAGATTCCTCTAGAATAATCATATCGTTAAAACTCCTCTTAAGAAAAAAGATAAAACACTTTCCTACTATCTTTAATGCAACCCATCTCATTCCTAGATTTGCAGTATAAAAACGAAATCGAATTTACATTTTTATTCAGAGCACTGCAACAGATGCTTATAATAGCATTTTGTATTCACATACATACCTAAATGATGTATTATTTTAAAGAGTTGAGCGAGTTTATGGATGTTAGTCAGGCAATGACATTGTAAGTCACTTAAAATTAGGTTAGATAGGCGCCAAACAAACATAAAAAATAGTTTTACAAAAAAAAAACAACCGATTTCCAAAAAAAAACACTACTAAGTGAAAAATAACTTTAACTTTAGAAGTCGGTGGCAAAAAAACTAAAATAAAGATCCAAAGACACCTTGGAAGTAGGTTATAATTTTTTTGCAAAAAAATCTTTTGTTTTTCACTTTTTAGTTATGATACCTACCTCACACCCTACTTGCTACTTGCTTAAACAACAGTGACTGGAAGGTATAACAACATTATCCCCATAAAAAAGTAAAATATATTATTGATTACCTGTATGACCGCGCGCGGTACACCCGCGTACCAAAAACCATTGTAGTTAATTAGAATGTCCTTGAAGAATTAAAGCCTCTTAGTAACCTCAGAGAACCAATTACCGATCATTACCAAACTTATCCATTGTGTTTATATTCACTGTTTTAAGGATTTCTAAGACTACAACTTAGTAACAACTTAGTAATTACTTAGATAGTTACTAGCTGTTGCCCGCCGGCTTCGCCCGCGTGAAAAAACTTTTCTATGCAAAAATATATACGTGGCAACTTACATATTGATCGGTCAAACGGTGTTGGAGTTTATCAATTTCATAAATCCATTTGTTTACACTTATATAGATAGATGGTATTAAAAATAATACCTCACTACATTGAGATATACCTACTAGATGCTTTCTTCAAATCCGAAAAGCAAATTATTTCATTCATATAAGCATCCGTAATTTGCAATCATCATCATCATAATTTCAGCCGAAAAACGTCCACTGCTGGACATAGGCCTCCCCCAAACACCGCCAATTCGAACGGTTCTGTGCTTCTTGCATCCAGCTGATTCCTGCAGCCTACATCAGGTCATCGGTCCACCTTGTGGGACGCCTTCCAACGCTATGTCTTCCTTTACGCGGTCGCCACTCTCAAACCTTTCGTCCCCATCGGCCATCTGTTCTGCGAGCAATGTACCCTGCCCACTGCCACTTAAGTTTGGCAATACTTCGGCTATGTCGGTTACCTTGGTTCTCCTACGGATCTCTTCATTTCTGATTGGAGTATGAATTTGCAATACGATAGGTGAATTACGGAAGCTTACATTTACTAGTGCCTATACTAAACTAAGGAAACATTTCTATGGTTTTGTATGCGTGAAGTACCGATCCAATAAAGTCAGATTCAGGCATATGTTTATGATGTTAGTAACATAACATCAAAGCGCGTGAATAATGCCGGTGTTGGTAATTTTCCTAGCATTCTGTGGTAATATCGCCACGTCGTGTTCATGGTTGCTGGTTTGAAACGTTAATTAGATGAGAAAATGCAGAATAATAATGATTTTACGCAAATATTATCGGAAATACGCCTTGTTTAAAATTTGAATGATGCGTCATTTCACGGATGGTCAAATATTGTTAATAATTTGTGATTTGAAATCTATTTAGGCTGCGAGCTAATCAAACCAATTTCAAAACAGTTTTGTTTATAGTTATCAAAATATTTGTTTTTGGTATCGCATACCTACTTCACATAGAATTTGTTTAGGTATAACTCAGACCAAATAAAAAACCAAGACATAGCGCTGTCAACAGTGACGTGAGGCCGGTTTCGTAAACATGTGTGCATGTAGTGTGGTGTAGTTTGATTGTGAATAGATGTAAATGTGCGCGTGTGAGCGAATATGCACAAAGCAGAGGTGTAGTTTTGGCTTGCTTCACTGTATTGTTCGCAGCGCTGTCTTGGTTTTTTATTTGGTCTGTGAGGTATAATATCATTTACAATCCACATGCCAGACCATTCTCGAAAGAAAAATAAAAGGTACGCCAACAAAATAGGCAATATTATTAGCACATTACACTTATCACCTTGTTATCCCAAACAAATAGGCATTGAACGCGTTATCATTAACTGTAATACTGAAGGTCCCACAATGTCTCCGAGGCGTTGTAAACCCACAGATTTGAGGATTTGGCGGCATAACAATAGTTGGCACGCACATTACAAATCTCACCTGGCTATCTGCCTACCTGCTTTGTAGATAACGCTAGATGAATAATAATATTATAAAGGGTGGTGTCGGGTAGCCCAAACTATTATCTTGGGTACAATAATTATGTCGTTTTTAGAATAGTCGTTATGATTAAATTAACTTTAATGCATGCACGTGTTTTGTATTGATTAGATTTTTCTTACCAACAGTCTACAAACAAAAATAAGTATGTGACAAATTATATTAATTTTAAATTGCTGGTCATTTCTAGCAAACTCTATCTCTTTTTGCAGTAGAGAAGCTATGAAAACTGCGTTGTTGGTAAGAAAAAATGTAAATATTATTAGGTAAGTTCGATTCCCAGGTCGGGCAAAAGTGTTATTGGGTTCTTCCATTAGGAACTCTCAGTAGCAGCACGGAGTCTAGATTTCTGCATGGTTGATGGTAATAGGCTTGCCCCCTATTACATCTGAAATGTGAGTGTAATATGAAAGTACACCTCAGCCTAACCCTGAGGCAAACTTTTCTGGCCATATCGTCTTTCACACAGTCCACCCATCATTTCTTTGGTCTTTCCTCACGATATTTTCCTCATTCCGCCGCATCACACATAATACCGATACCAAAAAACAGAAACATAATTATTATTCCATCCATAGATTTAGGAAAGAAGATTTTTTTTTTTTTTCTATGATTCCTTCCTTAACAAAACTTAGCAACGGAATCTCAGCACCACAATATTCCGGAGTTGAAGAAATATTTCTTTTTATTAAGTTTACCGCGTAAAAGAGTTCTGGAACAAGTTTTTTCTACTGGAATACTAACGAGCGCCTTGTCTAAGTTATAACCGCTTTGCATTGTTTTAATCACAACGGAACGGATTACCAAACTACGTCTAGAACAAGACAAGGAAAGATAAATCATTGAGAGTAGGAAGGCTTTATTTTTACTTTTAGAACAGAAAGAAAGGTGAATTTTAAATAGTGCGAGAAGTTTTTGTCGTCTCTGACGAAATATTTCGTTGTGTGTACGATGACCTGGTTATACATCTTCTAAATTAAAATAGCTAGCGAAACGCCGCCGATGTGATGGGTATGGATTTATCTAATGGCGATAAACAAAGAATATTTTACAAACTCATACTTTTATGTAACAACACTACCATCGGCCGTTGACTCCGAAGTCAGTTATACCTACTTACTTGAAATAACCAATTTAGAATATTTAATTTTTGTTTAATAATATTGTAACAACTTTATAACAATACTAGCTTTGCTCCGCAGTTTCACCCGCGTAAGTCTCGATTACGGGTTACGTAAGGCTCGATTAATATCGGGATATAAAGTACGTCCTATTCCAGGTCATGGTCTACCCCTTACTAGGCCTGTGCCAAATTTCATGCAAATCCGTTCAGCCGTTTTAGCGCGAAAGCGTAACAAACCAATAAAAAAACTCACTTTCGTAATAATATTATATAGTTAGGATTATTACAATATAAATGAACGATTACTATTACTATTCGGTATCGATACACATCATCTGCAGAGTTTCGCTAGCTAATATAATTTGACCGTGTATTGTAGACCTTCTATATAGAAGGCCGTCAAAACTTAGTACCACACTTAGAAACTCCAACACAAAAATTGCAATAACTTTTAAATTACACAAACTACATTTTCGAAATAAAAAGGATTACAAAAAGAATTTAATTTTTTATATAAAAACTTTATAGCCGATAACCGTCTTTTAAGGAATGCCTAAAAAAACCTTTTAAACAAAAACACATTATTGCAACGTTTGGCTCTTTTTGTTTTTGTTTTTGTTTTCACATTTATTTCTTGATCGATGAATTTTGATTCGAAAGACAAGATGTCAAATTTAAAAAAAAAAAATTGGCTTTGACCACTTTCCGATCAAGTCGGCAAGCTAGCTACTATTTCTTATGATGATGCCGCTAGGCTACAAGCAATATTAATTGAATAAAGTTTGTCTGTAGACTCATTTGACGGAGAGGTTTATCGATAATAATCTACGATACGAACCATTGTCTCTCCAAAAATTATTTTTTATGTCATAGTAAGATTTTTTTTTTTTTATAATTATTTATTTTGTAACTTTTTTGATCTTATAGGTTTTTACATATAACTTGCGTTGGTACTTTGCGTATAACTTGCCTACAGGGAAGTTGCAAAAAGTATAAAAGATTTTTAGTACCTACAAAAACAACATTACAAAATACAGGGTCGAAACCGTTACCCTTTTCATAGCAACAGAGATTAGATCAGATCGACCGTAACTTATTTGATCGGAATAATTTCTAACTTAAATTGAACTCGTTCAACTTTTGAATAAATTATCAAGAAGTTATTGACTTTTATTCCGAAGCTCCGACACTGTTAGAAATAGAGCTGTTTGAAAAACTTTCTCCGTTAGTTTGGAAAATCTAATTTATGAGTAATCCTCTTTTACGGGTCATTAATTTTTGAGAATTAGGTAGGTAATTTTCTTATTATTTTGGGTGAGGCATGGGCCAAAATCGAAGTATTGGCCATGATACGGGTTCTATAGGATATACACATCTACTCCCTTATTTATAAACGTTGCTTATAGTTAAGTTTCGAGTCTGAATGTATCCAGTTTTGACGTTTAAACGTATCTTAACTTTAAGTAAAGTGTATAGATTAGAGGGTAAAAAAAAACTAGCCTTTTTAGATTAAAATATTAGTTTTTTTACCCGACTACGGCGAAGAAAAAAGGAGGGTTATAATTTTGACCGGTATGTATGTAAGTAATTATGTATGTATGTATGTAAGTATGTTCATCTGTTCCCTTCTATCTTCTAAACCACTCATCACAATTTGACAAATGAGGTATCTTCGAAGCGTCTTGATCGTTCGCTGGTTATAGGCTATGTGACGTCACATTAAATAAAAAATGGCGCCGTCCAGAGGACAGAAAGTCAGGAACTTAAAAAAAAAAATTGTCTAGTCGTACCATGTTGGGTATCAAATGAAAGGGCTTATTGAGCACATTTCCAAAATATATATCGTCAGTGGAAAGGCGAAAATGCTAAAGCGCCTTTCGCCTTTCCACTGACGATATTATAAACCCAAAGGAAGGAACACGTAATCTGTTCGATTTATGCCCTAAGACGTGTGACTCCGGATTTTTAATTTGTCTTTCTGTGGTGTCTTGTTTATACCTTTTTAGTCGTAGTTGGGTTATAGTTTTTATTACTTAATTTTTTTTGGCTAATTGGGTTTTATACTGTAGGTATTTATTATTATGTTTTTTCCATCTGCTATTTCTCAGAGCAGCTCGGAGTCTGGATTTGTGCCTAGTTGATGGCAATAGGCTCGCCCCCTATTACATGACTAAAACAGAACTAGAGAAATGAGGGTGTACTATAGGTACACCTCTGCCCAACCCTTCGGGGAAAACAGGCTTGATGTTTCGATGAAGTCGATGCCTTTAGTTTTGAATTTTCGTTTTTTTCCAGCGAATTAGTGTTTTTCTTTTTTCACTTTATAGTTGTGGTACCAGCTCCCACAAAATCGAATACCACTACGTAAATAACAGTGAGAGGAACTTAAAACATCATCCATATAAGTTAACTGGTGCCGTATTATGAAGTATTAATACCATCATTTTTCCAGTGTGAGAGAGAGACGGCGCTAGACAAGGCCGCTAGCACCATCCCGTTTTCGCAGCGGAATAATGATGGCATTAATACTTCATAATACCACCCCTGGACTCAAAAACTACGCAAGCAAAGTTAATAAAATTTATATGGGACCACCTCTGAAGCATACCCAGCGAAATAAAAAATTAATCCTCAAAATCAATTCATAGCTGGAATTGGCGAACAAACATACAAAAAAAAACAAAAAACCATACAGTGGAATTGAGAACCTTGTCCTTTTTGAAGTCGGTTAAAAGTGCTAGGTAAGTTATTGACCAAAAACTGTGTTATAACTAATTCATTATCCCCAACGTATGCTTATTAAGTCGAAACAAGCAATCATGTTCTCAGTAATCTTATACGCTTCGACCTTGACTTGTTTATCAAGTTAAGAATAACATGTTACCCTGAACGTTGTATTGTTTACTGTAAGGAAACCGATATTGTGGGTAGTCAAGAAAATAAGACGAAAACGGTCACTACGCATATATTTTGCGACTTGGTAAATTTTTATTTGGATTTTTTTAATAATATAATTATTATTTTTCATTTTTTTTTTCTCGGCCTTGCCTGGGTAGAACAGATGGCACGGGCCTAAGCCAAGTGTCCATCGGTGGGCATAAGTGTGGGAGTAATATTGGATACTGCGTAGTTATCTATAGTAGGTTGTATGTTAGCCGAAGCTGAATTTGAGTGGGAGTGATGGTGCAAGTTGTCCGATTCACACTGGAGGAATTTTCCTACTAGCCTGCATGTATTGAGGATCACTGCCTTCTGCAGCAGGAGGTAGGTGTTAGGTGGGAGATTGAGGGAATTAAGGGACTGATGAAGCTGTTTGGGTATTACTCCTATTGCAGATAGCACTATGGGCACGATTGTGACTTTTTGAAGATGCCATAGTCGGATTATTTCGTCTTTCAGTTCGGTGTATTTGGATAGTTTTTCGGCTATTGTAGTCTGTAAGTTATGTGTATTTGGAACGGCGATGTCTATTAGGAACCCAATCTTATTTACTTTGTCAATTAATGTGATATCTGGTCTATTAAAGTGAATTGTACGGTCGGTTAGTATGGCTCGGTCGAAGTACAATTTAGTTGTGGGGTTCTCTAATACCGTTTCAGGGTTGTATTTATTCATGGCGGTATGGAGAGTGCGATTGTCGCAACCCAGTGCTGGGCACGCCACAATAGCGGCGATAAGTCCCCTCTTTGAGGAGTGGATAGAGAGGCGCCACGGCGTCCTCACCTTCCGCCTGACACAGGTCCTCACCGGACATGGCAGCTTCGGGAGGTACCTGTGTAGGATTAGGCGGGAGGAAACGCCCGGGTGTCACCACTGTGTGGATCGCCCGGAGGACACGGTGGAGCATACGGTTGAGGTGTGCCCTGCTTGGGCGGGGCACCGCCGTGTCCTCGCGGAGGCGATTGGCGGCGGTGACCTCTCGCGTCCGGCCCTGGTTCAGGCCATGGTACGGAGCGAGAGGGCATGGGAAGCCGTCACCTCCTTCTGCGAAGCAGTAATGCTCGCGAAGGAGGAGGCGGAACGCGTGAGGGAAAGGCAAAGTTTGCGCCCTCACGCCCCTAACCGCCGCCGTTGGAGACGCCCTGGGCGTCGGGAATCCCAGGCGGATTTCCGGCCACCATAGGCGCGGGCTTGCGGACGGCGAGCAACGGGCAGCTCGCCGTCCGATAAGGACTAGGCCCGGGTCGATGGCGCGTCGTGTTCCACGCGCGCCTCAAAGAGATGTCAGCAAAAATGACGGGGTCCAATAGGACCGATGCCTGCCAGGGTTGCGGGAAAGTCCGAAAGGGATACCGGGACCTTGGCAACAGGCAAATGAAGGAACACGGGTGGGTTTTAGTCAGTAAAAGTCTGACACGCCCTTCCGCTCCGCCCAGAGCGGGAGAAGTCATTGGATGATTTCCAACCCTCAAAAAAAAAAAAAAGGGTTGTATTTATAATATGGTACTATAGTGTCTATAAATTTGTGTTTATGAGCTAGTTTTTGGTGTATTACGTTGACTACTTGATCGTGACGATGTTTGTAGTCGGTCTGGGCTATTGATTTGCATGCGCTGGTTATATGTTGGATTGTCTCTGGTGAATTATTGCATTTTCTACATGTGTCGGTTGTTAAATTCTTTATAATGTATTTTCTGTAGTTTTTAGTCTCAATAACTTGGTCTTGTATTGCAAGCATAAATCCTTCAGTCTCCGGAAAGAGTTCGCCTCGATTTAACCACGCGTTCGACGCATCTTTGTCGACATTTAATTGGCATAAATCCTGGCGATGTCTCTCGTGTAGAGACTTCTGGGTCCACTCTAGACATTTGGTTTTGTCATCAGTCACTCTTTCGTTTTGCTGTTCAGTTGTGTCTTTAAGATTAAGAGGTGTTAAGTGTTGATCGTTTTGTGCTATTAGTTTGTGAAGTGTGGAAGATGCAGTTTTATCGAAGAAGTATTTTCTGAGGGTTGTGATCTGTCGGTTGTGTAAATTTAAAATGTCAATAAGTCCCCTACCTTACTCCTTCCGCGGTAGTGTTAACCTTTGCAAGCATGATCTTGGGTGGTGTTTACGGAATTTGGTCATTGTTGTGTTAATTTTGCGTTGCAGGTTTTTCAGGTCAGTTTTGGTCCAGTTGATTATACCAAACGAATAGGTGAGTACAGGGATAGCAAAGGTGTTAATTGCTTTTATTGTGTTTCGTGAGTAGAGTTGTGTTTTATGAATAGTATTTAATCTATGTTGGAATTGTTGTTGTAGTTTCTGTTTGGTCTCTTTATAGTGTATCTGACTTGATTGTGTGTATCCTAAGTATTTGTAAGTATTTTGCTCATTCAGTGGTTCTATCTGTTCACCTGTTTCTAAGGTGTATTGGTGTTGGTAGTTCTGACCTGCTCTAACTGAGTTTATTTTGCATTTATCTGTGCCAAATTCCATTTTTATGTCGTTTGTGAATTTCTCTGTCAGGTTTGCTAACTCGTTAAGCTGGCTCTCCGTTTTTGCGTATAATTTAATATCATCCATGTACAGTAAATGGTTTAAAATGCCACCCTGGGTTTCATGCTGTCCATTGATAGCAGTAGAATTTAAAGGGATTCCTAATGAGGTTGCGTTTAATATTGTAGACAGGGGGTTTAGAGCAAGGCAGAACCACAGTGGGCTGAGTGCATCTCCCTGGAAGATTCCTCTCTGTATTTTAATTGGGTTGGTGTCTATTGTTGCGGTTGGTGAGGTGAGTCTTAGTACTGTAAAAGCGTTCATCACGGTCTTGAGGAATGTTACTACAGACGGGTGTATTTTTTAAATTTCTAGAACTTGCACTAGCCATGAATGGGGAACAGAGTCATAAGCTTTTTTGTAATCGATGTACATTGTAAATAAATCTGATTTGGATTTATGAACTTTTTTTAAAACTACGGAGTCTATAATTAGTTGTTCCTTGCAGCCTTGGCTATATTTTCGACATCCTTTCTGTCGTTCGGCAAGGATGTTATTGGCGTCAATGTGCTCGTATATCAGTTCAGATAAACATGATGTGATGATCTTATACAAGGTCTGCAAGCATGTAATGGGTCTATATTTCGCTGGGTTAGAGAGGTCATTACAGTCTTTTGGTATCATAAAAGTTGTTCCAGACATTATGTAAGAAGGTATTGATTTGGGGTCTTGAATGAATGAATTTATAAAATGATATAGGTAACAATGAATTGCTGTAAATTTTTTGTACCAGTAACTATGGATGTGGTCTGATGCGGGAGCTTTCCAATTATGTAACTTTGTCAGAACTTTATGAAATATTTCTGGGGATATGCGCTCAAACACCATTGGCTGAATATTTGTGTTGTTATTTGACAATTCTGATAGTATCCAATCAGCTTGGGAATTGTGGCATATAGGTTGTTCCCATAATCTTGCCCAGAAGTGTTGTAATGTCTCTGGGTCAGGGGTGTTATTTTCATTGTCACATAGATTGTTGTGTTGAATATTTGTAGTAGCCTGTCTGATATTGCGATAAAAAAGTTTTTCTTTGTGTGTGAATTGAGTGTTTTGTTGTTTTCTTAACGTGCATGCTTTATATCTTTCGAGTCGGCCTGTTACGACAGAAAGTTTTTGTTTCAGTGTGTCTAATGTGTGTGCTGCTTGTGTGTTTGGTTCTTCGTATACGGTATGAATTTTATAAAGTTTTATGATCTTTTTTACATGTTTCTTTAATTTTCTACTTCTGCTGCCGTTAATAAATTGTGTCATTCTACCTATTTTTCTTCGTAAATCTTTAACTTTTTGTTCTAATCGTCTTTGCCATTTTGGCTTGTATTCTGTTTTACCTCGAATTATTTCTCTCGGTTCAAGTGTTATCTTTGCTCCATTTACCTTTATTATATTGTATTTCTATGAATTTTGTTCATAAGTGAAATAAACATAGTTATAATACATGTGAAAACTTTCACCATCTGTTAGTCTATAAGTAATCTTTTCGTCGAGTACCAATTTGTTTTACTGCTGCTGATTAATAGTATGATAATATATGTTCTGTTTTATCTATAATGCATTATGATTATAAATAAATTATTTAAAAAAAAAATCTCTTTGTTCCTCTCAAACAGAGCGCCTGCCATTTAATCTCTTCACTGACCTTGGTTGACTGGTAGAGAATGCCTAAGGCATTAAGTCCGCCTTTGTTTGTTAAAGAAATCCTGCTAATCCTACTAATATTATAAATGTGAAATTTTGTGTGTTTGGATATTTATTACTCAATCACGTAAAAACGGCTGAATGGATTTGATATAGATAGTTTATAACCTGGATTTACACATAGGATACTTTTTATCCCGATATTCCCACGGGATCGAGACTTACGCGGGTGAAACCGCGGGGCGCAGCTAGTAAATAAATAATTATTATCTACCCGAAGGCTAGATATATTGAATTATAATTATATACTTTTAACTTCTTCTTCTTGTTTATTATTTCAATATAATCTGTAATTCGTTTGGAGTACATAATAAAAACTTCTATGTTCTATTCTTCATTATACAACAAATTATAACACAGCTCTCAGTATCGTTAACGCATTACATACCTAGAGAAGAACAAGGGTATTTATCATCATCATCATCATTTCAGCCGAAAGACGTCCACTGCTGGACATAGGCCTCTCCCAAGCACCACCACTTTGACCGGTTCTGTGCGTCTCGCAACCAGCGCATTCCCGCGGCCTTCACCAGGTCATCGGTCCAACTTGTGGGGGGCCTTCCAACGCTACGTATATCATCTCACAATATTAATAACTACACATAAGAAAAAAAAAATACGTTTATTTGTGGTAAGAAGAGAAGAACACACACACACACACATGAGAAGTTTCTCGTATCACATCGTACATATTATAAATAAAAGTCGCTTTTCGTGTTTGTCTGTAAGTCCGCGTTGTTCTTCTAAACCACGCAACAGATTTTGATAAGGTTTTCACCATCGTTTAGAGAATTTATTCCGGAAGATTTGTGTGTATAATACGTTACTATAAGTTACATATAACTAAGAAATCTCGATGTTTTGTGAAGTCGTAAAAACCGTGCGAAGCAGCAGATCGCTAGTTTTCAATAAACCGCAATACTGAAAAGTTAGGTCCTAAGAACATTACATTACATAAGAATATTATGAAGCGGCATTGTTTTTTGTTTTATTTTTGTCTGTTGAACAATTTCCCGCGAGTTTCCATCTGACCGATTTGAATGAAATGAACGAATTTGAATGAGAACGCTCAGCGTGGTCATTCTAAACTTGTCTGAAAGTATTAATTGGTGCAGTTGAGCGGTCTTCAGTTTTATTTAGGATTTCAGCGATTTGGTGGTTAGCTAGTGAATTGGTTTTATGTTCGCTTAAATTATGAAAGATGTTAATAGCAAGTAAAACCGTTAATTAAAAATGTATTTGTAGATTATGACGACAGGATAATTATCGCCATCTAACTTCATTTAAAAAAATATCATTAACTGCTGTATAATGCTTTTTTACTCTTTATTAAGCAGTTGGATTTGTATAAATATGTTAATAAAAAATTCTTGAAATGAAATGAAATTGTGAATTCTGTAAATAGGATATTGGAATCACTTTTACACGTCATATTATAAAATATTAAAAATAAGCTAGATGAGGTCGGCGTTTCCTATCTGACTGCTCTGAGAAGAAAGGCCGAAACTCAGAGGTCGCAGTCTCTTTTAAAGTCCAGACAATCTTGGTCAGACCATATGAGGGCCATGTAGATTAGCGTCTCAAATGGTCTTTTGAGGAAAGAACCACAACGATTTGAATGGACCTGTCCAGTCAGTGCAAGCAGAGCTCAACGACTCGACGAACAATACCAAAGAAAGGACATTTGGGAACCCAGGGCACGCATCTATCTTTTCGGATTAATGTTTGTATTGTATAATTATCACTTGCTTCAAAAACGGTGAAGAAAAACATCGTAAGGAAACTGGCATGCCTGAAAGATATTTCTCGACGGCATGTGAAGCCAAGTCAGAGGCCCTTTGGCGGCATAAAAAGTCTGACACCAGCTCAGTCACGTAAAGTAACATTCTATCATTCAACAAAATCTTCGTTTCTCACGGATAATTCTTCGAACTCACTACTTGAACCAGTTCAAATTCCCCTAACGCCCACTTCCCCGAGCATTTGTAATAGTCTACCAGTCAAAGAATATGTGAACCATTACTGGTATTAGTTAAAGACTTGCTCAAGCGGTTGTGACGTCCGCAGGTCTGGCCAGGCTGACACAGCCTCGGGGATCGTGGAAGGCGCACTAGTTCCCATGATCCCTGGTGCGAGTGTGGGAAGGGAACACCGGGGTAGTTTTTAGTCGGTTAGAGTCCGACAGTCCCCTCCGCCCGCTCCAGGGCGAAGGACATCCGTGTGGATTTTCCAAACGGGGGGCAAAAAAAAAAAAAAGGCTGACACAGCCACCACACACACACAGCTAACATAACACTATGTTAGACTGTGTCAGCGTTTTTTTTTAGTGTGAGCTAATAGTCTGCTTATGAAATGAAAACTTACCTATGTCCAGCAGTGGACGTCTTTTGACTGAAATGATGAAGTGAAAACTTACGACTGGAGACGAGTATACCTATGCGATTCAGCGCCAATTATATGCAATCCAGCGTCACTAACCGACTGGAGCCGAGTATATGCGATTCAAAATCCGACCCGAGCGTGCCGGGTCAGTTTGGTTCACTGTTCAGACAGACCGCACAGTGCACCTTAGAAGTTTTTACAGCAAAAATTGTATGTCAGTATCCAAACCAAGTTCTATAAATCAAACTAGTCCCACTGCCACTATTCTCTACGCTGTAGTTCAATAACGCGGCCTGTATAACGTTGTGGGAGATGATTGCCTTCCTATTGTGTTCATTGACATGACCAGCTCTTTATCACACCATTCATGTGCTTTAGCTTGCCAGCACAAATAGGATCGTTTGATTAGTCTTCCAGATAGCTTTTGAATTGCTATGGATGTGTTTACGTGTTAAATAATCGTGCTTAAGTTACGCGAACTATTTCGCTCTTGTTCATTTATGAAACTGCCTTATATGTAAAATTTAATGCACAGTTTTTTCCGCACTTATCAGATACTGTTATACGTAACAGGCGGAATGATATGTTACGCAGAAGGAGAGTCAGAACAGACTTAATGTGGAAAAGCATATTCTGCATAGCCCCGCAAGTTTATAACAAAATTCCAAAGTCAATCAAAGAGTTGAATTTAAATGGATTTAAAAAGAAACTGAAAGACTTGCTATGTAATAAATGTTATTATAATTTAAACGACTATTTGATTGATACTTTGACATCCTAATTGAATTTTATTTTTTTATTTCTTATACTTTGACTTGTTACTCTTTGACACTCTGACATTAAAATAATGAAGCATTAATTAAATTTATATATAATTATATATTCAATAAATCTCATAAATAATCTAATATATTTTAAACATTTGATTAATATTATGAAATATGTTTATTTTACTAGAAATCTGGACACCTATTTGGGTAGGATATGGTTTAAAGAACTTTTATTGTAAAGAAAGAAAAAAGAAAAATCGGTTTATTTGTCACAGAAATACGTGCATACAAAATAGATAACTGATCAGCAATATTAAACAGAATAGATCTACTTAAATACAAATATGAGATTACGAGTTTACAGATAGATAATCGGCAGCTGCACGTATGTACCTATCACCTCATGTACCTATATTCTGGCAAACAAATGATTTGATTTGATTCAAGATTACAACCAGTATCGTTGTCAGTATTCATCTGCTATATGACTATTTACTTAGTTTATCACCGATTAGTAGTAGATACAGGGAGGGGCTCGTGGCTTAATAATAAAGGCCGCACGGGTCGAGCTACGCTTGCCGAGGTCGGTCCCTGGATGGGTGACTATCCCTTACATATTGCGATCCCACCATGCATCGAAAAGCACGTTAAATCATTGTTTGCGGAAGCCAGATAAGCAGTCGCTTCATGTAAAATACTGGTATTCAGCTGCATCCGGTTAGACTGGAAACTGACCTAAAAATAGCTGGGAAATAGCTCGACAGGTCATGCTTAAGAGGAAATAGGGTCGGTCTTTTCTCCATACAAAAAGTCATAATTCGAGGTTCAGCTCTCGGCTATTTCCTCCTCCAATATTGGACCAATTTGAAAGATAGTTTATAAATTGATTCGGAAGGATATTTACTGTGTCCTTTTGTTTTTCTTTTTTCACTAATAATTGTCAAATTTGTTCAATAGGCCTCTGATGACAGCGGTCTAAACAGGCAATTATGAGCATTTTCTGAGGATTCTAGTGCTTCTACAGATAATGAATCAACAAAACGGAAAACATAGGGGCATAGAACTAGTTGATATTTATTTTACTTTAAAAAATAATTGCTCTAAGGTCATAAAACAGAGAAAAAACAGGCGAAAGCGTTTGTATGGAGAGGGGACCGACCCTATTTCCTCTTAATGTTATTGAGTTTTCTATCTATAATTTCTCAATAGCAGCCCATAGATTTGATTTTGGCGAAATATGGGTGTACTATACACACAACTCTGCCCAACCCTTTTGGGAAACAAGCCGTGATGTTAGGTTATGTTAGAAATGTGGATACACACTGTGGCACTTTTGTTGGTTTTCTGACTGCCGTTTTAACCTAAATCGGTAAACAATCTGTCCCACTTAACCTCCAACATTCCCAGAAAGTACTAATAAAATGTAATGCATCCATTACAGGCGACGTAACAACTAACATTTTTAATTTTACAAAGGCGAGCGCCAGTTTCTTCGGTGGGAATGGTTGGCGATTAGTTTTAATGGCGTGCTGGTGACGCTCTTGGTATCAATTAACTGTTGGAAATAAGGGTCACTTTGCTGTGATTTTCTTTTTAACTGTACGGTGTGTGGGTATGATAGGACACAATGACTTGGCGTGAAAGCAAGGTGCAGAATTGTGACTTCTAACTCTTCATAGCTAGATACACTATTGATATAAGGATTTTATGAAATAAATATGTTTTAGTAAATTGATGCTGCATATATCACGATTTTAATATTCCTTACCAACTGTCTGTACCACAAAAATTTCCACCAGAAGGTTTAACTCGATGGGGTTAATCTGTGGCGCGGCGTTCATACTAATTCGGAAAAACGAAGATTACCGAAGTGCATACTTTTCTTGGGATAGCTATAGGACAAAATGTTTTTTAACTGACTTTTAAAAGGAGGAGATTATCAATTGGATGTTTCTATTTTATTACTAAAACTCAAAAGGAAATCGCAAAATAAATCATTCGTTCAAGCAAGTTGAAGATACTGCTAGAAGCAAGAATTATACAACCCTTAAACGTAAAAATTATTCCATATCCACCCCACTTAATAAATAAGTTTGAGTTTGAGAGTGTGAGTTTGTGTTTGAGTATTCTATCTATCTGTCTAAGATTTAGTTGTGTGTTCTGTTCATAATAATAAACACAACATGGAACTGCATTGACATCGACCAATTAACAAGTAATTGGTACAACTGGTTGGTTAGATCAGTCGTGTTCCACTTATAGTTCTATTAGTACTGGTTTCCAACATGTTGATTACTTCGATATTGTGTTTGTGACAGCTTCTATGTATATTGTTGGTATTAAGTCATAAGTTATGTAAATTGGAAATGCGACACTGTAACAGATTAATTTCGGATAATCTTGGCTAGTTGGCTGTAACAGCAAATTTTGGATGATTCGACGAGTATTCATGACTGCAATGTTGTAGAATTATTCTGTTCCTCTCTGAATTTATATCTTTTTTTTTTATATAATCATGTATATCTTCTCTAGGTCATGGTCTACCCATTTGCCAAACGTTCAGCCGTATTTGTCTGTTTGTTACGCTTTCACGCTAAAACGCCTGAATGGATTTGGACGAAATTTGGCACATGGGTAGACCATGACCTGGAGAAGTACATAGAATACCTTTTATCCCGATACACTGCTGTCAGATATTCCCAAGGGATTGAGACTTACGCGGGTGAAACCGTGTGGCGCAGCTAGTGTAACTATAAATAAATAGGTGCAGTTACATAGACAATGTACATAATTAATAGCTGTTTAGTAGTTACTTTTAACAATGACTGCAGTTAATGTTTTATATCTGTTTTTAACGATAATGTAGTGACTGAAAATCAATGTAGTTGAAACTTTGATGGCCTATTTACATTTTTATCTTTATTTAAGCAGACTACAATGGTCTATAGTGTTAGTAACATGCTATGCATTCCCATCAAAGTATCAACTACATTAATTTACTAAGCATATGGTACTCAGTTAGTGTCCATTTTTCCTAAAGCCATAGTTACAAGTTACTTCAAAGGCGTTGTGTTTTAAAACAATTATCTAAAGTTATGAATAAGACAAAAATGGATATTTTCACGATATAGTGATATTATTATATTATTCAATCAATGTCTACCATTGATTACGAGATCCAAGTTAAGGCCGTAGAAAATTATAATAATTGTTTGTTTCCTGCATTGGCACATATCGATAAAATTCCAAATTACAAACAGGAAAATAAATTCGTAAAATTAGTATAAAATTTTGGGTTAGGTGAGAAATAATAATGTCAATAGTGCATTTATGGTTTTTTTTTTTACTGTGTGAAGTCATCAAGTAACTTCTCCCGGTCTGGGCGGAGCGGGAGGGCATGTCAAACTCTTACTGACTAAAACCCACCCGTGTTCCTTCAGTTGCCTGTTGCCAAGAGCCCCGGTATGCTTTTCGGACTTTCCCGCAACCCTGTCAGGGAAATTTATGTCTGGTAATAATAATATGTCAGTTAATAATAACATTCTGGTAAAAACAAAACATTTTGTGGTAGTATTGACCTGTATTTTTAAAACTTCTACAAATTCCCATTTTTAGAGATTTCAATAATATTTATAAGAGCACTTCCTAAAAATACTATTAAACCCTCTAATATAATGATTGCGCCTCTTGTTTGAACCTGAAATAAGTTCCATTCTGGGTTCTTAAAAATACTTAATAACTTTTAACTGCGACCAACGTGGATAGAACCAAACCCATTTGGCCGGGGAGCCCAAACTTAGGTAGGTACTTACTACGACCAACTGTGTGAAAAGTCCAAATTATTAAAAAGGGTCAATTATCAAAAAAAGTCCGAATCATTAGAAGTTTTTAATGGTTCATTAATTTGAGGAGCTCGTGGCTAAGTAATAACAGCTGCACCGGGTCGATCCATCGGGTTAAGCTACGCTTGCCGGGGTTGGTCCGTGGATGGGTGACCATCTTTACATATCGAGACTCCTCCGTGCCTCGGAAAGCACGTTAAGCCGTTGGTCCCGGCTGTCATTCGTGGATCTTTGACAGTCGTTACGGGTCGTCAGGAGCCCGAAAGTCTGACAACCAGTCTTACCAAGGGTATCATATTACCCAGTTACTGGGTTGTGGAGGTCAGATACGCAGTCGCTCCATGTAAAATACTGGTATTCAGCTGCATCCAGTTAGACTGGAAGCCAACCCCAACATAGTTGGGAAAAGGCTAGGCAGATTTTGAAAAGTTCATTAATTAAAAAAGTGTCAATCATTAGAAGGTCAATAAGAGGAAGGAATACAGTGGTATAATAATATTGTTTTAACACTTAAGTAGTCTCAAGTGAAATGATGCTCTAATCTAAGCCTACGCATACGCACCGTAGCATGGCAACACCGTCGTCCTCTACTCGTGTATATCGAAATATACCGATATAGTGAAGTAGCCAACCGAGCGATTTCTCAAGTTCTCTTAAAAGGGACCAGGGCCCGCCCCGCGACAAATAAAATTTTATACACCCTTACAAGGTTTCCCTTTAACACAAAATATTTTAGCTACATTTGCATTACAAAAGCCTATTCAAATGGGTCGCTTTCGGGTATACGTATAGGTAATAGGTAGTTAGATAGAACAGCGTGGCCCATTTATAAAAGGCTAGCATTTAAAAAAAAATCTAGTACCTCCCTAAATGTTGTGTAATTTATTTACATGACTAATGTAGAAATTTTAAGAAAATAAATTAAAAAAACCATAACTCCTTTAATATGTTATTAGAAGCTGTGATTGCTTGCTATGTTGCGTTTAGATGAATGATTGGGACGACCTAAAAATATTTTTTGGACCACTATAAATGAGCCACCTTGTATTTTAATCTTGAAACGAATCGATTTATGAAATTTTGTACATGGCAAATTGTAATTAAAAATGCGCAAGTGAGTTTGTTTGTTACGCTTTCACGCAGAAGCAGCAGAACGGATTTGGATGAAGTTTGACAGATAGGTAGCCTGGGACCTGGAGATGAACACAGACTATTTTTTATCCTGGATCGTAGAAGAAGACGCGGGCAACAGCTAAAGAAAGAAAGAAAGAAAGAAAGAATAACTTTTATTTGGACACAGTTCATGAACACAAAATACAAATAACATAGTGGAGAATAAAATAATAAAATAAAAAATGTTGCAAAACGCATCTTTATATTATTTCGTTTAAGTTACAAATAAAAGTTAAGACTCCCTATAAATGTTTGTAAAGTGTGAACCAGCTTTTCAGTAAGTAGGTACTTAAATAATATAAATAAAAAAGTTAAAAAAGTCACTACATATCCCATCTCTAAAGATTTAAAAAAAAAAAACTAAAAAAATAATTTCAAATGGACTGCCACCGTCATTAACACGTGCATTCATGTCAAGAGTTCTCTATATCCAATTAAAATATCAAAACTTAATTCCGCAACCCAAACGCTCAGCTCACTTCATTAAGCAAACTCCGCTTTTAATGACTCCGCTTAAAGTTGCTTATCGTTAAAACTTCAAAACTTCTACTCACAAACAGTGATCGTGTTCAGACTTTCTATAGCAACTTTCGAATAATGGAAGTTGCAACTCAATCCGCTGCTGCAATATCCGTGAAGGCTGCCATACTGTTATCAGTTTTACCAGCAGCACCCATAATGTAACAATCGATCAGAATCCATCCTTACTAATATTATAAATGCGAAATTAACTCTGGTCTGTCTGTCTGTATTCACGCCCGAAGTTAAAGTTATTTTTCACTTTTTAGTGTTTTTTTTGTCGTTTTTTTTTTTTTGTAAAAAGTTTTCTTGGTTTTTAGCTTTTATTGTCAATCCCATGCATTTTTGACTTTTCCACCATTGTTATCGCTAGTAGAATGATGTTTCGTGTAGCCCTCAAGTCGACTTGTTCAGTTTAGCCTCTCCATTAATCCTGCCAGGGTTGCGGGAAAGTCCGAAAGGGATACCGGGACCTTGGCAACAGGCAAATGAAGGAACACGGGTGGGTTTTAGTCAGTAAAAGTCTGACACGCCCTTCCGCTCCGCCCAGAGCGGGAGAAGAAGCCTCTCCATTAATGCATGTGGCTTTTATACTGTATCGGATTTATTCTACATTTTTGTTCTGGATTTTTATTTTTTAAAGTTCGTGCTATCTGCAATGTTTGTGGAAGTAAGTAATTGGGGGATTAAACTGTGGGTATAATATGTGGAAATTTATGAATTCGGAGCTTTTTGTGTTTAAATATTGTGCAAATAGGTACAATAATCGTTTCGTTGGTATTCTGGACGCCGAAAACTGTCAAAGTTTAGTGTTAAAGTCAAAATAATACCAAGGTTTTTGGTACTCCTTTAGAACATCAGACTTATGTGAAACCTAATAAAGGACGCTCCGTGTTTTGTGAGGAAAGAGCAGAGTGTGAAGTGAGGCTGTATTTTCCCACCAAAGCTCGAAAAGTAAACAGTGAATTTTGCACAATTGGCTCGTTTACGCAGCTTGTAATTTTTTTTTTCAAGAGTCAATATTTAAAATTAAAGCAATCCTTATGAAGTTTTTCCCCACTTCCCTTGCAAAGCACTGGAAAGCCAGCTTTTAAAAAATAAAGATTAAACACTATAGGAAGCTCTATAATACTACTAAAGATATCGAAGTCCTAAGAAAAAAGATCCAATACAATTGAACAGGAGGAAGCTAAGCCCTAAGACACACAGATAGCAGCTTCACTTGGTGCAAGCTTCGCGAGTTGCTTAGCTCGAACCGTCGTCGTCGGACTTAAGCTAGTTGCTAGGTGGTTCGCTTATGTATTTTATTAAGTGCGTGCTTTACTTTATTGGCACGACCTCAATGCGCGATTCACCAAGGCCCTAAATCCACTAATTTACAAACGTTTCAGTAATCTGTCAATTGCGAGTTTCTTTTAAAATAATTTTCAGAAGGCTTACAGACAAGTAACATTATAATAACAATAATATTTAACTAAGACACATTTACATACATAAATAGATACATATTCATATATATTTTTGATACATTTTCTATGACTTATCTGACAAAAACCAATCGAGAGGCATCTGAAACGTTTGTAAATTAGTCATGGATCAGGGCCCTATTCACTGTGCGACTCACTAAGTGAAAATAATTAGTCGTGCAACGCAGCACCAAGCGTCAATTGGGCCTTTGCAATACTGAAACCATGATTTCGTCGACTAGGTATCTCACTTAGCACTAATCAAAGTTCCCGTGTGTCTGCACCCTTATTTATAGTAGAAAGTGCTACGTTTCTCACAATACAAGGTGGCTGTTCCAATCTCGTCGTGATTGCGTGGATTGTGGGTTCCATTTCAGAGCTGGCTTCGTAAAACGATATATATTTTTTTAAATAGTATTTCATGCCTTTCATTTATCTTAAAATGATTTCCGACAATTTTAAAAGATAATTATGTTGCATTGGATAGCGGCTTGCTTGGTTTTTCTTGAAAACTAAAACTTGATAAAAGAAATCTCGTTTGATGATTTTTGGTATTGGTTGAGTTTTATTTGAGGTCTGCTATATTAATTTGTTCAAAAATGTCGGTGTAGAACCTTCAAGGTAGTCCGTACCCTACCTCAATTTTTTTTTAAGAAAGAATCAATTGGGCAAATAACACTTTGCTTATGGACTGCAAAACACTATGACCATCGCACTAAGATACAATGCTACTCATGTTGACCTAGTGTTATAAAGTCGATTCAGTTAATACACTTTGCAACGATGAGCACGAATCGCTGACTCTTCATAAAATATATATAGTCTAGCTTAACGACTGTTAGAGGATACAGTGCGAGTGCTAAGTATGATGACCATGCAACTTGTGGAGATGTGTGCACTTACTGCAGTGCATTAAAAATAATTTCCACGAGTAGCAATACTCAGTGAAGCTGTCTGTTCAGCAACCACTTTGCTATCAACTCAGTCTATCGCAGTCCACTGCTAGGTGTAGGCAGCCCGGGCTGCGCCTCACCACCAGGCGGTCGCAGCCCAACATTTTGGGGGGGGGGGTTACCATTGGTGCCGAGGAATATTTTCAGGGTAAAGGTTACCTAATTGATAAGTACTCTTAAAACTTATTTTTGTACATCAGGGTCGCTGTGGCTCAACTGGCTCAAGTACCTACAGTTTTTAGTTAGTAAAGCACGTAAGTCATTCATCATTCAGTCTCTCGACAGCTTGAATGATTTTGGGGGGGGTCATGACCCCCTCGGACCCCCTCGGACTGCGCCTGCTCACAACCCACCACCCTGCCCTTTACCTTTCTCATTCTCTCTGTTCCAGCAACCTTTATAAAGTCATCGGTCCATCTAGGTAAAGGGCGTCTCATACTACGCTTACGGATACGCGGTCTCCACTCCAGGAATCGTTTGCTCCACCGGCCATTGGTCGACTTGCTAACCGGGCTGATAATTTAATCACGGCATTAGTTGTCATGTGGTCCGTGTCGATTTATGAGAAGAAGAAGAACAAATTTTTTATAAAGAGAAGATTGTAGATGAAAGAATGAAACAATGTCTTATGGACACAAAAACATGTGCTTATAAACAAGTAAATACCCTTAAATTAAAAAAATTTAAACCCCCGACAAAAACAAAGCATCTAATAAACAATTTTTTTTATGGCTAAGAACACTCTCGGTCAAGTCACCGTTCAAACAAAACCAAAAAAAATCAAAATCGGTTCAGCTATTTGGCAGCTACGATGGCGCAGACAGACACACAGATATACACGTTAAACTTATATCACCCCTCTTTTTCCGTCGGGGTTACAAGACATAAGTTAGTTCGAATACTTAGTAAAACAAAAAAAAACATTATTTTTAACTAGCTTTTGCCCGCGGGTTTCGCATGGATGTCAGGAAATATCCCACGGGAACGTACTACCGGGATTAAAGTATCCTATGTGTTAATCCAGGTTATAAACTATCTGTATGCCAAATTTCATCCAAATTTGTTCAGCCATTATATTGCGCCAATCCGGAACATAAAAAGTAGTTGGCAGCAGACCATCGCGACTGTGACACGAAGGCTTCCACTCAGCATGGGACCCACAGCACAGCGCTGATTTTCAGTAAATAAAAAAAATATATCATTTAGCAACTCAACTCAACTTGATATTGCAGCAGCGAACATTCAGTGTTAACTGTTTCTACTTTCTGTAACTAGCATAACCCATTAATCGGCTTCTATGAATATTCAGAGTATAACCAATAAATCACTGGTTTAATACTTATGCAAATTCTTTTCTGCTCAGCAATATTATAAAAATCACGATAGGTAAGCATAGGTTAGCATTACAATACCGCACTCCGCAGGATCTTTGTTCAAGATGCATTCTTGAGGTCGGATAGCGATTTAAATCACGATTCTTTTCCCATCTCTATTGTGAACTCATTTTTTATTCATAACGGTAAATAAAATTATACGGCATGTCTTTTCATTATGAGATTAACATAGAGGATGACAACGGTTTTGCAATTGCCCCAAGTTTAATTTTCAGCGATGTTTGCTTGTTTTTGTGCCTTTTCTGTTTTGTGTTTGAAAGAAGAATTTAAAAGTGATGATTGGATTTTTTTTAAATTAAGTCAGTCTTACTTCATTTTAAAAACAGAACTTTTTATGAATTTTTAAAAAAGATTCAGAAAGTTTTTAGCTTTGAAGGGTTTTATGAAATATTCATTCTTTTGCTTTTGTTAGTTCTTCATTGATTGAATTTATTAAGCTTGCGTTACGTTATGAGACCGAAAACATTATGTTCAAACAAAAAATCCTATTAACTCATATTGCAAATTATCATTTTTACTAAACAGCATTCAATATTACCTAAGTAAATATTACTTATTTTAATAAGAGTTCTAGCTGTAACCGATGGTTTAGTGGAAACACATTTGGGATCGGGATTTTTATATTCAATCCCTATGAATGAAAAAGAGCTTACTTCAGCTTACGTTTAGCTTAAAAAACGCATCGAAATAACCTTTAAAAAAATATATAAGCTAGCCTAGATATTCTCATTTTTATTTATTCCCAACTCTGAATGTAAAACTCGGGCAATCAATAAAAAAATACCTTTGATATTTTATATTTTTTATTCATGACCATAGATACAAGTCTTTCAGTATACCTTTGATAAAACGCGTGGTATTGCCATTTCAAAATTTAATAGTATATTGAACGAAATATAAAAAATCAATCTGATATGCTGTAAACGTAGTTAGGTAACATATTTTTGCAAAAACTGGCATATTGCCACAGTTGTGAGTAAACACACGAACTCAGTTATCTAGGAGTCACTTGTATATTTAATTCACTTTTTCTTGATACGAAAAGCCGTAGTATATTAATTATTAAACCGATTTGACATTGATTTCCTCTACCGAGACCCCTCCGTGACTCGGCCGGGCTGTCATTTTTGGATCTTTGACAGTCGTTGCGGGTCGTCAGAAGCCCGAAAGTCTGACTAACCAGTCTTCTTACCAAGGGGTATCGTATTACCCAGTAACTTGGTTGTGAGCTTAGATAGGCAGTCGCTCCAAGTTAAATATTGGTACTCAGCTGCACCCGGTTAGACTAGAAGCCGACCCCTACATAGCTGGGAAAAGGATAGGCAGATTGATTTTTTGAAAGATTCTTTTTTTTTGTTGTAATGCCAGTAATTTTTCTTTCTTTTTCTTTTGTCTTTTTTTATATCGGAAGGTTCTAGTCTTACAATCTTTATATAAAGCACAGCTCTCTAAATAGTTCTACTTAGATAACAGACAAGAATATTTTATTAAATGCATTTATAAATACTATTCAGAACACAAAATAATAAAAAAATCCATTCTTAACATTATGTACTATATTTTATTCAGCAAAATATCGTATTTATTCCGAGTGTTAGAATTCTATTTTTGAAACAACTGTGTCGGCGATTCACAAAAAAGTTAAGCTTATACATAATACATGCTTGGTCTAACGGAAAACAGGACTGAACTGATTCCCACCGAAGCTTCGAAGGCGAAGTTGCTACTTCGCTGGGTAACTTTAAGGTCGAAGCAAATATTGACTCGGTCGATTTTTCTCAAAATTTCCTTTACTACATTTCCAGTATAAGAATGTTGGGATGACGAGGAGGCTTTTAATGTATGACAGACTGTCATCTATATTTATCCATATAAACAAATAACAAAGCTGGAGAGTTTATTTTTTTATTTGTTTATTTGAACGCGCTAATCTCGGGAAATAACCGTCCGATTTCAAAAAACATTTTTGCATTTGATAACCTAATTAGGTACTGAGGAAGGTTTAACGCCACGCTACGACCCTTAGGAGCCAAGCAAAAAGAAAAAAAGGCAGAAAGAACGACAGTGAAAAACGAAGTTAAAGCGCAATGTGATGCGACGGGTGGGACGGGCGATCAAGAAATTTCACGCGGACGAAGTTGCGGGCAGGTACGGCAAACTCTGTTGTCATTCTTAATTGAATGTTAACAACCTTTTTTCTAAATTAAACTTCATGTCATCCACAACAATAATGGGACAGGTACGTTTTAATCTATCTTTCGAGATCAAAGGGCCGGAAGTTGTACACAAAAATAGAGAAGTATCCCTACTTATCTCCACAAGTCCCATTCATTCATCCATTATAAATTTTTCGATGTATTTGTATATTTTTCACCGAAAATAAATGTCCACCGAAAATGTCCCGTTAGTTTTTGTGGATAAAAAAGTACATAAATACCTACACAGAGATTACAGGAACCGTTTTGAATTACTGATGACCGGACCATCCAGTACCCATGTCGAATGGTATTAAAACTGGGCCCGTACAACATTCGCTAAATTATTACCATGTCACATGCAGCCGGCCTTAAAAATGTACCAATTTAGAATGTACTAGGTTGTTCCCGGGGCCTTGCGCGGGATATGACGAAAAAATGGCAGTTCTTCGAAGGGGAATCTGCTGAATAGGATAAATATTTCTATGAAACTATGTCCTTTATCTATACCTACTTAGTTTTGATGAAATTTTAAGTTTTCCAATAATTTATGAAGTTAAAAATAAAAATATTATATTGGAACAAAATACAGATTCACGAAAATACTGGTAGTTTAATATGATCAAGTGCAGGCACTCAAATCAAATCAAATCATATAATTGCCAGAATATGGGTACATACATTAAAAGTTCTTTAAACCATATCTTACCTAAACAAGTATCCAGATATCTTAAATCTAATTGAATAATCTATGAAATATGTTTATTTTACTATAAACATATTTCATAGATTATTCAATTATTTAACTATGACAAATACTATTATTAGATTATTTTTATTCATTATATTATAATTGAACTACCAAGGTGACAGACAGATAGTCGAGGTCAGATAGGCAGTCGCTCCATGTAGAATACTGGTATTCGGCTGTATCCGCTTAGACTGGAAGCCGACCCCAGCACAGTTAGGAAAAGGCTAGGCAGATGATGAGAGCAGAAACTTACGAGAAACTGACCGTGATCCGTGACTTGTGACTAAGAAAAGCCCAGGCCCAGGTTGAGAAATAGCGTCTGGGACTACTATTCTGTTATTATCCTGTTTGACGTAGCCCTGGGAACACCGCAAAGCGTCTTTCATTCTCTTCATTTGAGAAATTAAAGAAAAAGAACCCGCTAACCAGACTCTTTTTCAATCCAAATACCATTACAATGATGTTAAGGTGACTATTACAAACATAAGTATTTTCAAAGTAAAGCTCGTTTAGCGCTCGGTGTGGGAACACGTCGTGTTCTGGTTTACAATTGGTCAATCGTCATCCTGAGGATGCCTCGTTGAGAGGTGAAACACGTGTCGATTTCTTACAGGATTTTTTATGACTCTTGAAGAATAGTTAAGTGGAATAGGTTACTAAATATATCTACGTCTGTTGTATTTCATAATGGATTTCCGCAAAGTCACGCCTGAATCAATTAACTAACAAAACCTTTTTCAATTTGCCTAATGAATTTATAACACCATTGAAGTCCCATAAACCGTTCTTACCAATACGGCTATCTGCAAAAGCTCCGTGAACTCAGGAACATAAATCAAAATTAGGACAAACATTCACAACGATACTGTATTATTACTCGTATATACGGGCCAATTTTACTTGACAATTTATTTTATCCACTCCTGAGTGGCAAGATAAATTCCTCGTTCCCAGAATTTAATACATTTGCTGATGAATGAGTGGCGTATTAAGTAAAGTATTTTATACGCCTCGATAATTTTTCATGTGTGACTTCTGGGACAGTTGTAATTTTCGTGTCTTAACTGAAATGTTTTGGGACAGCCTTAATATTCTTTTATTTTCAACTTCTTTTATGTCATGCGTAAACTGTTTTTGATAGGCTTACTCGGGGCAAGGGATCTATTATTCAGAGGCTCGGTATGCTAACAAGTTCCATTTTAACACCAGTGAAAATAGACTCGCTAAAACCGAGAATCGCCTTCTTGGTCTTTTGGCCCTCTCGTTCAAAATAAGAGTTTTACATGCAGCACGTTGCACGTTTTGAAAAAGATTGCTAATCCATTGCTACATAAGTTCGAAAAAAAATCTGCTCATCAACGTAAATAACGCAATGAATGTTGTTGAACTGTCAAAATTAAACAGATTAGTCTTAAATGGTTTCGACAATGTGTTACAATTAGATATCAGGTGTGGTTCATTAACCTTAATCAAACAATAACACTCCTAAATATCTGGGAAATCGAACAAAAGACTTATCAGGCAATTCAAAAAACGGCCAAAAAGGGCCTGTAAATTTTTCATTATTATTATTACAGAAGCACCAAAGGCTACATTTTTATATTGTTGATTCAATTATTTCAGAAAATGTAGGTCACGCTCGCTCCGGTGTGAGTTAATGTAATTTTTTACGCGAGTTTTTCGAGAAAAGTGTTTCCTTTACGTTTACCCGCTGGTACGCAGCGTGTTTGCATTACGTGTGGACAAATATGGCACGTTGTCCAGTGTTGCTAGTGGACAAATATTGCGAAGTTTGTCCATGTCTATGTCTAATTTGATGTGGTTTCTGAGTGCGTCTTGGCTGCTGTCTGTTCGGACACGATTTACCTGTTTGTCAACGGTTACTGCGTTGTATGAACATTGTATGTATGAATATACGTTATATGATATTGTATGATTAGAACACAGAACAGAGGAGTATGAACCATGATCTTTCAAACGTATTATTACTACGATACAAAATAAATTGTGATTTTCATCAAAATACAATAGACGTAAATATATTTAGTAACCTATTCCGCTTAAGTATTCTTCAAGAGTCATGGAAAAAAACCCTGTAAGAAATCGACACGTGTTTCACCTCTCAACGAAGAATAGTTAAGCGGAATAGGTTACTAAATATATCTACGTCTATTGTATTTTATAATGGATTTCCGCAAAGTCACGCCTTGATCAATTAACTGTTTTCAAACAAGACAAAAATTTTATCAATTTAATGAAAATTTCGATTGGGGACAATAGACTATTAGAGTAAAATCGGATTGCATAGACAATAACAATAATAGGCCTAAATCTCATTACCTCATGCGGCAGCTGTTGATTGAAGCTCTGATTACAACTGCTAAGTGATATCTTGTCTTGTCTTGTCGTCTTGTCTTATGATGTCTTGTGGTGGTGTCATATCTTATATAATATAAATAAGTGTTTTCTTTTAATTGAAAAAAAAAAACGGGACGGTAATTAGAATAAAATAATATTATATAATTTGCAATAAAATGTGCACGGACCCGAATATAGGTCCGCAAATATTTCAAATTTTCCATACGAATGAATAATTTTGACTCCATTATGAGATTAAAAAAATTATCTCCTACGACTCGAGAAAATTAAATAAACATAAAATTCAGATGATACCTATTTCATTACAGTTATAAGTGCGAATGATCGTGTTAAATTAACATAATGACGTCATTCGCACGTCAATTTGCAAATTACAAGCCTTTTAAGCTGTAAATAATGAAAATGATACGAAAACAGCGTCCAAGTGCGAGTCGGAGTCGCACACGAAGGGTTCCGTACCATCGTCCAATATTTAACATTACATAATATTTTTTTAAATACTCTAGTGAAGCAAAAAACGCTTTCTATCTATGAAGGTAGTTATAGATACTCATTTGTTTAACCAGCCAGACTTGTCACAATATAAATAATTATGTATATTGAGCTTTTGTACTCTAAATATGACTGTGTAGTCGACCACTAATTGGTTTACTACACTAAGGTTGAGTGCTGGCGTCGTCATAAAACAACAAGGCATAATTTTGTCTATGTGACAGTTACATAATTTCTACTCTAGTGAAGTTTCAATTTTCTGGAAATTATTATCAAAATTGATAAATCAATTACGGGGTCGGGATATTCCGAGGTTGTTCCTATTTTGAAAAGATGATAAAAGAGGTGTAACTTCGCCGGCGACTGTTCAGCCAGTCGTTTATTGGGCTTGCAGCTAAGGTATGTCCATAATGAGCCAGATTTATTTTTCCGTAGATAGTACAGAAACAAATGTATAGATATAAAGCCTTGTCCGATTGCATAGATGACAAAAATGCATAGAAATAATAAAAGTCGCACATGTTGTGAGACTTGTATCAGGCACGTGAATCACATAGAATCATTTTTATCCAACTACGGCGAAGCAAAAAGGGGGGTTATGATTTTGACCGGTATGTATGTATGTGGGTATGTTCATCTGTTCCCTCATAACTTCTAAACTACTTATCATAATTTGGAATTATTGGAAGCGTCTTTCAGGCTATGCGACGCCGCATTAAATTGAATATGGACGACACGACATAACAGTCATGAACAAAAAAAAATGATTTTTTACTGATACCATATACCCCTAGTTCGAAAATGTCTTCTAGTCACATTCAATTTCGAAACTTCTGGCGTCACTTTACGCCGAACTAATAATAATAATAATAATTCAACCCGCAGGGCAGCATGTGGCGAGTTGTTGGGCAATAGCGACCCCACGGACCCTACCTCCCGGGAGAAGTCTTGTTCCTCACCTCTGGCTTGCCTTTATTGGCCGGCTGGAGTGAACACTGACGAGGAACAGAGCTCCCACCTCATTCTTGCCTTGATTGGCCGGCTTGAGTGGAGATTCGCTAGAGCAAATGTGCTCGGAGGAAGGAAGTATTCCAGTAAGATGCTGGTAGGGATCTTGACCGTACTTCCGGGATTGTCCTGATAGCCGTGGAATACCTCTCCACTCCTCTCAAGCACCTCAGGAAGTGTTGCCCTCTTGTCGCTACGTCACTATGTGCTAGCGATCGTTTTCGGGGGCCCATTATTGAGTGTGCAAGTCACCCCTTGTCATTTTATCCGTGTATATATAAAACATTGATCAGGCAGGGGCCATAGTCCTTCAATAGTTTTAGGTAACCAGTCCACTATAGCCACCCAAACCCATAGCCCAATATGTTTTGTTTCCATGTTCTGCAATAGTCCTACACTATCCGGGGGTTGTCCTTGGGTGTACTTGCATAGTGTATACAGGGTTAATCGTCGGTTGGTGCCTCATCCCATTTACAACTGTCTAAGGGGCCTCTGCGAGTTGGCTTCGGCCTCTCGTATGCCTTCCAAAAGACCGGGACCCCATGGTCCCGAGATATATAAACATATACATAATAATTCAAATGTACTGTAGTAGACAATTTGGTATCCGGAAAACATTTTCCATCACAATGTTGTGTATTGACACGCTTTCTATTTTCGTTATAACGTTTATCGTCTCCATTTATTAGCAGTAAAAACGTTTAATTTGTTTGCGGTGGTCCGGTAAAGCGGTTTACGAGCAAACGTGATTACGGCATAGGTTTAACGATGCTCCTGAGATCTGGTTTGATATACACCCTTATTTATTGCCATTGGTATAGAGTTACAATATTGTATAGAAGGGAGACTCGTACTTTCATTTGGATTTACGTACGATGCTGCCTAAACAATCATGGCTCTCAATCAGCTTATTAAACCCTGCGTCTGTCCAAGCTAAGGCCAAAGCCACGACATAGGGCGGTGCGTCTTGCGGCGCGGGGCGGCGCGGGGCGGCGCTCGAATGTTCCCGCGCCTCTTTTCTCTCCGCAAGTTCACGGCGGCGGCGACTCATGGCACGCTCTAAATAACTTTTAACATAGTTTATCCTCGCCGCGGTCGCACACGCAAGACGCAGGACACGGTCGCGTGACCTGCGTCTTGTACGCAGCTCGCGCGAGCGGTGATGTCGTGGCCAAGGGCTAAGGGTGAAGTCTCCGCTTATAGCGTATTGTCGTACGCTGCGTTAAGATGTTAGAAATCTTAAGATTATATGGTGGCCGCCAGTGTCCACAATTTATCGACGAATTACGTCACTGAAACGTTATTTATGAAAGACGTAAGTTGGTGTAACCTAAAAAGCATTTTTGACACCGTGAAGCCCCCGGTACCATCTTTTCATGACTGACTAGCTTTACTGCAGCTTAAAAAATACTTTGTGTGGCACCACACGTCAGCGTTTGATAGGCATGGTACTCCGCCTAAAACAGGGTCGTCAATGATATCGTAAAGGGCATAAAATACGGTTATAATTCCTGACTGCATCGACTGGCCCATGGCTGAAAACTGCAGGGTTATAATTTTTTATTTGACAAATGTTCATGTCACGGCACATGGACATGCACGTCGGAAAGTAAAATGTATGGAAATATTATGAAGACGCGTTTAAATTTCCGGCCAAGATAACGTTATAACGTGGACGTATTTCCATACATTTAATGGACATGGCAATAACATAATCAGCCTATAATGTTCCCACTGATGGGACACAGGCCTCCTCTCTGTGAGGAGGAGCGGGCCGTAATCCATCACGCGGGCCCATTGCGGGTTGGTAGATGTCACATGTCTTCGAATTTTTGGTTCTAAGCCATGCCGATTTCCTCTAGATGTTTTCCTTCACCGGTTTGAGAGCAGTGGCGATGAAATAATTTATACAAAGTAAAGCGCCTGTCAGGGTTCGAACCTACGACCTACAACTCGTAAGTCATGGCCATTACCTGCTCTGGACGAGGATATGGACGTGGACGTTCACGATAATATCGTCACGTTTGAAATTTAAAGCACACAAAAAGATTGAGTTCGAACCAAAAATTTCGCCTCTATTATTTTGTTAATCTATGCCACCGGCCTCCTTTTTTATTTTGAATAGAATGTTGGTGTAAAGGGGACTCGTGTCAGCTGTTCTCGTAAGCAAATGTTTTTGTTTTGATGACCTAAATGGCTTTGGAGTGTCCGTGTTCCATCGTCAGGGACGGGGCTTGATTTCCGATTCGCAACTATTTGTAGGCTATTGAACTGTCCCGATTTTTTTGCACCGAATGTACTTTTTTTATTAAAGAGGATTCGATTTTCATCAGTTCCGTGATTTTACTTTCTTATTTATGCATGCTAGCTTAAGCAGTAGGGCTTTTGACTGAATTATAACAGCCCCACGAGTCGATCGTTCAGGTTAAGCTACGCTTACCGCGGTTGGTCCGTGGATGGGTGACCACATACTCAGACCCCTCCGTGAGTCGGAAAGCACGTTAAGCGGTTTCGTGGATCTTTGGTAGTCGTTACTGGCTTCAGAAGCCTGAAATTCTGAGAACCAATCTTACTAAGGGGTTTCGTATTACCCAGTAACTGAGTTGTGGAGGTCAGATAGGAAGTCACTTCATGTAAAATACTGGTATTCAGCTGCATCCCGTTAAACTAGAAGCCGACCCCAACATAGTTGGGAAAAAGCTAGGCTAGGCTTAAGCATAATAGAACACTAAACGAAAGTCGCATCAAAAACTGTCAAAAAATTTCAAGTGACTTTTGGAAAGAAAGAAAGCTTAAACAATAATGTTTAAAATTGAGTATCGATTTAGCTTAAAAACGTGAAAATAGAAAAAACATATTCTGAGCAGAAATAAATTGTCTGGCTTAAGTTTTTGAATAGAACATATGGATGGATGAGTAATCGTTCCTTGTCATTGGCATATACAGAAGTTTAGCAAACATTTTTTACAGAACTCGTTTTCATTCTTCACACTTACGTACTCGTATGAAAGTTTTCCATGTTTTTCATTAGTTCTTGCCGTGAGAACAGCGACACTAGATGGATTGCCCCCATCCGTCTTCACATCGGGCGTTTCTTTAATTTTCACTACACTGCAGTGACAAATGAAAAACGACAATGAAATTGTAACAAAAAATATTATAATTTAGCACTCGGGTCACGAGGCCCGAGTGCGCGTCTCCTTTTTAAGGAAATTTCTCACCGACTGGTCGATGCTTCACGTGACCAGAGGGCTGGCTTGTTCTTTGGCCAAACAATTAGCATTGCCATTCAACGTGGCAATGCTGCCAGTCTTTTCGGCACGTTTCCGGATGACAGCGATGCGGACGAATTATTTTTATATTTATTGGTATAATTAGTTAGTCCTTTTAATTAATTTATTATAATAAATTACCCAATGTAAATGTATATATCTAATCTGATAATTACTCATAATTTAGCTGTTAGTGCCTCTTTTCTTGCTGAGCAAATCTTTGACGAATATTGTTGATCGAAGATGACTATCGAAGAATAAAATAAAGGGAAAGTATAGTCGATTCAATACCTACTAGGTATATAGTAAGAAATATTGAAGTATTTTATGTTGTGAGCGCGTGCGCTGACTGCGGCGACGATGCGAAGGTAAGGGTGGGAGAAGTATTAGAAAGAAGCCCAAAAGTCTAACAACCAGTCTATACAAAGGGTATCGTGTTACCCAGAAACTGGTTTGTAGGTCAGATAGGCAGTCGCTCCATGTAAAATACTGGTATGCAGCTGAATCCGGCTAGTCTGGAAGCCGATCCCGAAATAGTTGGGAAAAGGCTAGGCAGACTGATTAATACGTATTTATATGAGGTTATATTATATTAGGTACCTATATTTATATTTTTTAATAGGTATAATATGTATGATATGCTCATATTTAAATAAATATTTATTCCACAATTATCGTTATTGCACCTATCATTGTCTCTGCATCACCCAAAGGTTGACTGGTAGAAAATGGCTATAGCTTAAGCCCGCCTCTGTACATTTTGTGAATTACATACATGTTAAAACCAATACCAAATATCTACAGTAATATTCTATACCTATTATTCCATGCCTCTATTCCAATAAAAAGAAGCAGAACGACACTTATGCAACTTCACAGTCATTTCATTAGTTCCCAGGAACTATGGTCTAAGATGGATCGCCCCCATTCGTCTCCATATTGGGCATTTTCTTTAATTTTGTCCCGTAACTATTGTGGTGCGGCTACTATTTGTTACTTTATCAATGTCAGAGGCGGCCTAGGAAATCCACTGCTTCTGTTACTGTAGTGGAGTTCTTAGGGATATTGGATTGTCCTTAATCCAACATTAAAACTACTTCTTAGGTATTTCAACAGTTGGTTTATGTCAAATTTTTAACATACCTACTGATTAAATTATATCTAAACAGTTGATTTAAATGTACACGAAACAGAACAAGGGTACTACCAGCGGCCGTTGATTGCGTCATCAGCTGTAGTAGAGTAGTTAATTTAAATAATGGGTTTAAAAAATAAAATGTTTTATTGTCATTAGATATCAATACACATAAGTTTTCCACTATAGCTATGGTTCTTATCCTTATTACGCTTTTGTTGGAGGTAGTCTTTGTTGATGATCACAATGAAAAAGTTTAGCACAATGTGGAAAACTGTAGAGAGATGGGTTCAATATCTCTTACTATAAAAATAATAGATGAACGAGGTAATGAAAAGGGAAATGTATGTGTGTATGGAATTAAATAAAAAAAATATATATACAATTTATAAAAAACAATAAGACGAGATATATCGTTTCCTTTGTTTATTTAACGAGATATAAAAACATTTATACTACAAAAACGCACGTCAAAATAAGGTTCACGATCTAAAATCATCTTGTTCAATTCTCTATAACTTTAATTTTTGAAAGGAGACTCAAAATATTAATCAATTATTTTAGTTGACTTATTATTATTTGTACATCTGTCTAACCCATCTGGGAATACAGGCGTGATGTTATGCTGTGTTGTAATGAAATTAGATTCTAAAAATAATACCAAGATTCAGGATCTTTCAGTTTTCACAGAATTGTGTGAGTTTTATCAAAGATTTGGATTGATTCACCCCGTTTCTGTTTCTTGGTAGTGCTTTCCTCCTCCGGTCGAAATAACAAATTTTGCAATTCTTAAGAAAAAGTATACTACATAACACGAGTCTGGATGTTCTAGTTATTTTGTTAAGCATAATGTAAAAAACCTTATTTTCTCCCACATATTCCTAGAAAACTTGTTGCCTGACTTAATTTCCAACTTTGAATTACTTTTTTCTATCTTGAAAAAAGTTTACATAATTTAAAAACTTTCAAACTTAAAATAATAATTATAATATGTACATACAAGTGTAATAATATAAAAAAGATTTTGCTGTTGGTAAGCTCTATGTCGCAGGGTTGAGGGCAGCTTGGCGAGGTCCGCTAGGTTGGCGGGGTCCGCTAGGACCGATGCCTGGTAGGGCTGCAAGAAAATCCGAAAGGGATACCGGGGCCCTTGGCAACAGGCAACTGAAGGAGCACGAATGGGTTTTAGTCAGTAAAAGTCTGAAACGCCCTCCCGCGCCACCCAGAGCGAGAGAAAGCATTTGAAAATTTACAACCCTCAAAAAAAAAAGAAAATGGCTTGAGGGCAGCGGCTTCGGATGAAAATAGGCAAGGATTGAGTAAATGGTAGTTAAGTAGGTACGGAACGAGGTGACCCAGCAGAAAACCAAAGTGTTCGACATAGCTCACAGAATAAGCAAACTGAAGTGGCAATGGGTCGGTCTTATTAGCCGTAGAACCGATGACCGTTGGGGTAGACGTTCTTGAGTGGAAACTGCGGACGCCCTCAGGCTAGGTGGAGCGATGATCTTCGTAGGGTGGCAGCTGGATGAGAGTTGCCGAGAATCGAGCTGAATGGCGTGCAATTGGAGAGGCTTATGTCCAGCAGTGGACTGCTATAGGCTGATGATGAAGGAGGTACTAGTAGGTAGTCTTGTGGGGTTCGTTTATCATACTTGGAATGCAATGTGTGTGATTATGTGGTGGGTGTGTGTTGTTGTATTAGCAGTTTCTAGGTCATCAACCTAGAAACAACCACCAACCAACCAACAACTAACCAACCAAGCAACCAACTTGGCAACCTAGAAACTGCTGCTGCAGTTCAGTTTCTAAAGCAATAATAAAGGCAACAAACTATTACATTATTGTACGTGCTAATAGACAAGGATCCTTGCTAGTTTCAGACGTGTTTTATTGGTTTATACATAGTTATACAAGTTGGGTGGAATTATTAGTTGTTTAGTAGGTATTATTGTGTTACGTGTTCAATAATTTATGGAAGAAAGTTTGATAAACTTACGTAGGTGTAGCAGACAAAATGATATCGAAGATTGAAACATTTTATATTTCTTTCCTTTTTTGTAGATAAATCAAAAATTCGAAAAAGAGTTTATAGTCATATTGTAAGTGTGGCGGTATCTACATTGCCACGTGCAAACTACGCTTCAAAGACCTGACGTCACACAAAAATCCTGACGTCACATAAATCCTGCATCTCGCAATTAAAGTTTACCGTGCAATGGACATAATAATATACAAGAACCCGACATCAATCGTTGGGCAGTTTCCCGCCAGACACAACACCCGTCTGGTCGGAGGATCCTCCCTTTTCTATGGTGGATGAGTGAACTTTACACGCTGTTCCTCATACCCCCTAAATAAGCAATGGCGCACAGTGAATAATTAACATTGAGAAAGTTCACGCACATTTGAGAAAATCCCTCCTTACTTTCGAGCCTTAAAGTGTAGTAACATATCAGTGCGTGTGCGATGAAACTGTCTTCGTGTAATCAGGCCTTAACTGCAATGTGTATTGCACTTTATCTATTACTAGACGGCGCACCTCTGCTTCGCATGGTTTTTACGGCTTGACAAAGTTTAATATAAAATTATAAGTACACGTAACTATACCTATCTATCGTAATCAATTCTTAAATTGATGGTAGAAACCGCAACATAATCCGTTGCGCAGTTTAAAAGAAAAACACGGTCACACAGACAGAGACGAAAAGTGACTTTTACTTGTTTATTACTAGCGACCCGCTCGTGAGGAGCTCGTGGCTAAGTAATAACAGCCGCACGGGTCGATCCATCAAGTTAAGCTACGCTTGCCGGGGTTGGTCCGTCGATGGGTGACATACCGAGAGTCCTCCGTGCCTTGGAAAGCACGTTAAGCCGTTGGTTCCGGCTGTCATTTGTGGATCTTTGACAGTCGTTACGGGTCGTCAGAAGCCCGAAAGTCTGACAAACAGTCCTGCCAAGGGGTATTGTACTATCCAGTTACTGGGTTGTGGAGGTCAGTTAGGCAGTCGCTCCATGTAAAATATTAGCAGTATCCGGTTAGACTGGAAGCCGACCCCAGCATAGTCGGGAAACGGCTAGACAGATGATGATTACTAGCGTCCCGCTCCTGCATCGCACGGTTTCTATAACTTTACAAAACATCGAGTGTTTTTAGCTTTATGTAACTTTAATATTAGCGTACTATACACATAAACCTCCTCGAATAAATTCTCTAAACCATGGTAAAAACCTCATCAAAATCTGTTACGTGTTTTAGAATTACAATGCGGACATACAGATAAACACGAAAAGCGACTTTAATTTATAATTATTTATTTATACTACATAGATGTGAAATGTTTATACCAATTTCCCATTTCATTAAGTAAAAACGTATTCAATACTTTTCTTATACTTTCTTTTAAAACTGAAATCCAAAAGGACAGACTAATATCAATACTAATAACGTCTGGGTGGGTGCAGCGAGTCTTAGGCGAAAATTATAGCTGCGTGACTTGTTCCTATAAAACCTATTCAGCTCTAAAACAACGTCGGTGTGCAATGTATACCGAGTGAATCAAGGAGGGACCATTATAAACATGAATGCAGACGGGAATATGGATTGCATGTGGAAGAAAATAAATGTCTTCGTGCAAAAAGAACGACTGTAGTAAAAATTCTATAAAGTTAAAAATTCAAAACCATAGATACGCTAGTTTTAAAATAATACATCTATGTTCAAAACTGTTCTAAAGGCAGTAGGTACTGTAGAATCCGAACACCTCTTGATAGTTTAACTAAATTATAATGAATCAAGAAATCAAAGATACATTTTATTTTAATCTAGCCCGAAAGCCAGCCGAGAGCCGACTCGCAATTTTATCCTATTCTAAATATAAACTGCTCACATTCGAATCAAGCCAAGCCAGGTCTAGTTAAATATCAGCGTCAGGCACTAGTCGTCTGGCATTTTTGCTGAACTGGGCCTATTTGGCGCAAACGCGAGGTACACTTCCTTCTTAATTCCTTAGGTACCTACACTTTTAAATTGATTTTTTTTTTTACTTGTCGTTACATTGTGTTGTGTGCCCCGTCTGTGCCAAATAAATGTTTTTTCTTTCTTTCTTTTCTTTCTTAACAGCCAGTACAATTTAAGGTTGCTTAATACATAAAACCTTACAGTAGCTAACATTAAAGACGATTTGTCAATTAAACTTGTCGAGTGTCTACCTATTCGAAAACTCAAAACAGACGTTTTGACAGCAGGCATTGCGGAATGCCGCACTTTCTTTCACAATCGTATTGGATGCATATTGGATGAATGAGAAAATTCCTAATCCATTGCTGTTTGACAATTTTTTCTGTTCGACAATGTAAATAACGCAATGAATGTTGTCGAATTGTCAAAATGCATAGCAATAACGCCGCCAAGGGTAAGGTATTTCATTTACAAAATAATACGGCGATAAAAAAAAAGATTTAATTTTTTTTAATAATACTTTTATTGTACACTGAGAAACACATAAATTATACACTAAGGATGATTGTACAAGTGGTTGTCAAAATCAGGTAGAACAGCTGGTTCCTACACTAAGTAAAAAGATACTTGTATCTCAGAAGCCAAAGTTCCTCACAAACAATGATTATTGCAATATTTTGATTGCTATGCATTGTTTGTGTGTCTATATTTTTATTGGATGACGTAAGAATGAATTAAAGAAGTTAAAAGGGTACAGCAATTAATAAATTTGCATTTATTTGTGTTACTTATGTACGTTGGCCATGTTCACAAATTTTGAAAATGCTTGTTATAAGCTTTATTGATCCCCTTGTAAAGAGATAGATTAATGATTGACGGAACCCGATTAATGTTTGACAGAACTCGAACTAACCTGCAAGATATTTGCATTACACACACAAAATGCCAATTGATCGCAATGGGTTCGTTTTGACAGTTCACCCACGTTCATTGCGTTATTGAAGCTTGAGCAGACGTATTTTTCAAACCAATGCAGCAATGGATTAGCAATAACCTTCAAAACTCTCGGATTGTGATTGAATGTGCGTACTACGTAACGCACATTCAATCACAATCCGAGAGTGTTCTGAGTGGTGCCGGAGAGCGTCCTAACCGAAATGATCGTTCGGGCAATCGCCCGAACGATCATTTCGGTTTGAACGCGTAATCACGCGTTCAAACTAAAAGCCCTCTGCCAGCGTGACAATATGAACGCATCGATTGCTGTTAGTTAGAACGCGGCCTACGCCAATCAAGGCTCCCGCAGACAGGCGCGACGCGACGATGCAACACAATTCTGGTAAAACAATTTCCATGAAGTTTTCATAGAAATAAAATTGTTCTAATAGAGTCCCGTGGCGCTGTCGCGTCGCGCCTATCTGTGGGAGCCTTAATGCGTGGGGCGCGGGACGCGACTGCGCGCGTCGATTGTTTTAATGAATAAGAAGTTACTCGACTATTCGAGCCAGTTTGAATAGCTCCATACAAACTAGTTGCACAATCGGCGCGAGCGAATTTCATCCCGCATTCCACGCGGGAAACGCCTCAATTTAATCAACGCTTTAGATATATTCAACGTGTGTTCTATAGTTTAAACTTTAAAGTTTCAGAGAGTATCTTGTAATTATGCGGTTTATTAATAATGTCGAAATTTGATGGGCTAGTTTCGTCTGCAGCTGGGTCCACGCATTTATGTTTGTAGGGACATAATTATTAGACATTATAAACAAGTACGGTTAGTCTGCACGTCAATGATAACAAAACCAGTAGGTATAAGCTAGCCTCATGCTATTGAAACTCCGTACTACGCTAGGCTAGCTCAAGGTCAAAGTGTTACCACTGACGTGCGGCCTACTGTACCTAAATATAATAATTATGAAGGTTTATCCCGATATTTCTAGTTGTGCACTTGTCAACGTCAAAATATTAGAAAAATGGAAAAATGGAAAAATAAAAAAATATTTTTAATCTTTCAAAATATAATTTTTATAAGTCTTTAAATAACAATAACTTAACGAATAATATGACAGAATTGTGCAGACGACACGAGTTGTGTAGACCGGGCGTCTGCGGGGCGCTGAGGACGTAAACGGGCGCGTGAATTCAAAACTGACAACCTACGACTTTGACAGCTCCAAGCGCACAGTTGGAAAAATATCGCGGCTGTTTGTGGGAGCCTTTATACCTCAGTTTATTAGGAAGGTACATAAGTACTGATTTTAATATTAAATGAGCCCATAGAAGTTCACCACTGTTAATAATTTAAGAGTGTTTGTTATTAGGTAATTATTGACTTAAGTGAAGTCTCTATTCGTAAAATTTAATATTTATTTATGTATTCAAAACAATTTTGTACAGAGAGCTTATTAAAGGCAAACTAATTAAGTCGAGTGTTTGTTATTAGGTTATTATTTTCCGACCTATATGAAGTCTCTATTTGTAAGATTTATTTATTATTTATTTATTTATTCAAAACGATTTTGTACAGAGAGCTTATTAATTAAAGGCAAACTAAACCTCTGGAGTTTGTCTTAGCATGCGTTTTTAACAACACTCTTATTAATATTTGTAATAATATTAGCACATCGTTACTTATTGAGTTGAATATAGTCTTCTCTAAGTTTGCGCTTAATATTTTTGCTACTATGGTATTTTATTTTATTCGGTACCTATTGGGAAAGATGCGTTAACAAAAAAAAATAGAAAAAAAATTAGTGTGAAACCTTTTTTACAATAATTAAAGTCCATTCAACAATATTTGGCATCTCAAAGGCAACGATAAGATAAATCACCACGGTACGAGTACGTAGAGAGAGAGAGAGTATTCTATCCTAAATATTGTAATTTGTAATGTTTTGTCAACTGACAACTTTGACATTTTATGATACCCACGTCTATGTAAAAGGTGACCTTTTTGTCTATAATATACGGCTTCGCATCAAACTAAGTTGATACTACATTTTCAGCAAGTTAATTTTGTTTACTGATCTTTTTATTCTAATTTTATTATATGTACCTTCCTACCATAGAAATAATGAGGTCTATACTTATACAGCGCCGGAAGAAAAGCAATGTTATTATACTTTGTAAAGAGGGTAACTTCCCCTTTCATAGAATTTATGTTTGGTCTAAATAAAACAAATATCTATCTAGCACACACACTTTGCGGGAAAGTCCGAAAGGGATACCTGGGACCTTGGCAACAGGCAACTGAAGGAACACGGGCGGGTTTTAGTCAGTAAAAGTCTAACACGCCCCTCCGCTCCGCCCAGAACGGGAGAAGTCATTTGATGATTTCCCACCCTCAAAAAAAACAAAAGCACACACACTTGTTTGTGGCTAGATTGTTGAAGTTGAAAGTTCATTCAAATGAATGGTTTTCTTTGTGGCTATGGTCTTGTAAGTTTAAATTTCCTGTTATTGTAATAAATGACATATATTTAAATCTAAAAAAGTATGGGAGAGACCGCTGCCCGAAATTTAAAAAAAAAGTCTGGCTCCACATGACAATTTGTAGGTAATGTTATTTCGGCAAGCAGCGAGAAAACAGAACAGTTATATAATTAGGTATTTTGCATCTTTTGGCTTTTGTGATACAGGAATTCTCCTAGTACAAGAACCACCCGCTATACTGATGTTTGTGCCCTGAAGTGAAAATAATGTTGTCGCTTTGAAGTAAAGTCTTTGTATGTAAATATATATGTCTATACATATAAGTTATTTCGATTTCTGATTTAATTAGTAGTTGATTTATTTGTTAAGAACATATTTAATTGATAACCTTTTTAAGGGTACCCAAAATTAAATACGTTTACCTATTTAAAATTAAAGATATTAATACCATAATTATATTAGGTTGGCAGCACTGGTGTCGCGCCATTATTGTTCCGTTGCGTACTTCGGAGCATTGGTGGGGCGACACTTGCAAAACGAATAAGTATTGGATGCGTTAATCGGCAGTTGGCTGTCGGATTCAGAGCGAGTAACATCTCCAGAATTATTATAAAATAGTGTGGCTATAGTGTGGATAAAGAGAAGTAGAAAATAAACTTATGATTATTATTTACGTGTGCAGTTTGATTAAAGTCGATTATAATTAATAAATAATTAATATTATTAATTGTCCATGACCTAAGAAGTGCGTGCCATACGAAGAAAAATCATTTATATCTAGCTAGCTAGGTCATTTAACTCGTAGCATCTTTTAAATTCCGCATTTTTCATTGCAAATGACATAGTTATGATAAATAATACGTATTTACTATCAATATCAAAACTCACAACAACACCATTACACTTTGATACCTACCTATCAAAAACCGACCAGAAAATTTTCTCCTTCAAGACACGAAACCTCACAACATTATTTCCCCGAATTACCTCATCAAACTGAATGGCTACCTTCCAATGAGGATAATCAGTGCTCACATGTAAAAATAAAACAAAAATATCGTATCATTTGTATCAATATTACGTCATATCTGGATCCGATATGGCAGTTTTCAATTTAGGAAACCCGTGTAGGTACATGTGTACTTTTCGTTGTTGCGTATTGCACGGATTATGAGGCTGTGTCCACCAGTGAGCCTCGTTAACAGGAATTTAGAAATGAAAAAGGTTGATATGACAAGCTTAACCCGCGCCCTGCCGCCTGTATATAGGAACATGCCCCGCGCCTGGTCACTCCTTTAATTTTTGTATGAAATATGAAAGATGCGGCGCAACGCCCGCGCCGCACCGTGGCCGTCATCTTGCCCGCGCCCCTCGCCTTATGTGTATATGTCCTGCGACTAAGAAGCTATAAAGAAGAGTTTTGTTATATAAGATTTACTCCAGAGTTAAGACAAAATTCAAAAGAAGATTCAAGCAGTAAATTACGTGGTTTTATTAAAAAATATTTATGTAGGTTCCATATTTTTTGTCTCAGTATGTCGAAGCCTTATTTACTGATCACGGTCCATACACCGGGCATATGTCTGGATAGACCACGGATTACTAATATGAAACTTGACTGAATGAAATCGTTATATGTATTCGATACCCGTTTCGCACGATTTTAAACGAAGTATGAACAAGTTTCTGATAAAATAATATAAAAGTATTTTTGAGTATATTTATTGTAACCATTTTGCAAAATAAGCAGATAGTACAGACGCCAGCACATCAAGCTACCCGAACCTGTCAAACTTTCCCAATCAACCTTGAACCTAATGCTTTAGCGATAAAGTTTAAAATCTACTAAAGAAATTTGACAGATTTTAGTAGCTTGATGTGCTGGCGACTGTACCTACAAATGCTTTAAAATACTTTAGACGTTTTAATTATTGCATACCTTGAACAATTAAATGATGCCTGTTAATGTTATAAATGTTTAACAATAGGTACAACAAAGAAATAGCTAATTGGTGTTTGCAATAAACACAATTGAACAACGTACAAATCCAAACAACGAAATAATTCACGTGAACGCCTATTTGTATTTCAAATTCATAATTAGAATGTAACTTAATATGCGAATGGTAACGTTTTGGTAAGTACTAAATTATTTGTCAACTCAATTCAATCAATCTGCTTAGCCTTTTCCCAACTATGTTGGGGTCGGCTTCCAGTCTAACCGAATGCAGCTGAATACCAGTATTTTACATGGAGCGACTGCCTATCTGACCTCCACAACCCAGTAACTGGGTAATACGATACCCCTTGGTAAGACTGGTTGTCAGACTTTCGGGTTTCTGACGACCCGTGACAACTGTCAAAGATTTGTCAACTCAATTAAATGACAAAATAATTATCCGTAAATGTTTAGGTTAGGAAATAAATAAATATCATCTGTTATTATTAACATCTAATAATATAATATGTCCCTATTAATGAATCCGCTACTATTTTAATCTAATTGGAATACTATTAGTATTCGAATTAGATTAAAGTTTAAAATTAAAGTTACAGTCATAAGCCGAAAACTCGGTTGTTATGTCGCAGGCAGATTGTATGATTAATCATTTTACAAACGGCGCCATCCGTTTACAAACGCTCCGTTTGCAAAATGCCTAAGGCAAAAAAAAAAAAGAAATTGCCTATATTCTCATTATATAATAATATTATGTCTGTCTGTCTGTATGCTACCTTTTCACGCCTAAACCACTGAACGGATTTCGATAAAATTTGGCAAGGAGATAGATGGCATCCTGGGGAAGGACATAGGCTTTTTTCGACATACAACACGGGCGAAGCCGCGGGCGTAAGCTAGTTTTAAATAACTTAGTATTAGTCTTTTTACCTTCCAGAAATCAAAGAAAGGAATACACAGTTGTCGGTAACAGCAGAAAATACAGCACCATTTTCATATTCCATATACTTTTTTTTAGGGTGGGAAATCCTCCAGTTACTTCTCCCGCTATGGGCGGAGCGGAAGGGCGTGTCAGACTTTTACTGACTAAAACCCACCCGTGTTCCTTCATTTGCCTGTTGCCAAGGTCCCGGTATCCCTTTCGGATAGTGTTGCCCAAATTCAGTCTTGGTCTTGCAGTCTTGGTCTTGTTCTTGCGTTTTTGCAAGACCAAGACCAAGAACAAGACCGCGTATTTTTAGCAAGACCAAGACCAAGACTGACCGTGCAAGACTTGAGCAAGAACAAGACATAGCCTGCAAGACTCTTGCGTCTTGCAGCTAGGACTTAGCGCTATTTCACTGAGTAGTTAGGTGTAACAGTTCGGTGTATAGTTTTGACCTGACAATGTGGGGGAAGCAACTTAAAACAGAAAGTCTGCGCAAGTTCAATGAACTTTATGAAGAATATAAAAGTCTACACTCACTGAACAAATCTCTGGAATTACCAGAAAAAGAAAATAAAGTATGTGATGAAGATGAAGACGTAATAGACTTTGATAAACTCTATGAATGTCCCTCGACGTCATCTGGATCTTGTCTTCAAGGCTTAGTGATAGACGAGTTGGAGGAGTACCTGAGAAAACCAAGAACTGCCAGCTCGGAAGACATTTTAGATTGGTGGAGGACGCATGAGACAGAGTATCCGATTTTATCGAAAATGGCCCGTGATTTTCTCTCAATACCTGCAACTTCAGTACCTGCTGAGAGGTTATTTTCTAAAGCATCATTAGTAATTAGAAAACATAGAAATAGGTTAAGTGATGAGTCAGCCAGATGGTTACTTTGTATTAATTCTTGGTCAAAAAAATTGATATAAAGTATCATAACCTAATGATAAAGCTGTTGATTTGTGTTGTATTTTATTTTTTATTCAAATAAATGATAAATCGTAAAACTCTTTTATTAAATTTCTTATAAGTTGAGGGTTCAATCTCTTTCTAGACAGATAAGTATTGTTCTTTAAAATACAGTCAAGTTATTGTAATTAATTTGTTTTTTTACATGTTTTAGCAAATGTAAGCTTATAAATCATAAATGTTTATTAAGAAACAGTTACTTCCATGGAAAACGACATATAGGTCAGTTGATTTTTCGAATTTCTTATCAAATCTTCAGTTATTTATTAATCTGCTTGATCTTTACTATGGCTATGTTAATTCAAGCTCACAATGCTCCAATTCTAATACGTTTTTCTAAGATTTAAAGTAAACTTTAATAAATAGTAATAGACTAATAGGTAATTGCAAGACTTGCAAGACTCTTGCTGCAAGACCAAGACCAAGACCAAGACTGGGAGCGCAAGACCAAGACCAAGACCAAGACCAGGTGTATTGGCGCAAGACCAAGACCAAGACTGGCTAAGTCTCGTCTTGTTCTTGCATTTGGGCAACACTACTTTCGGACTTTCCCGCAACCCTGGCAGGCATCATATTCCATATACTGACACCGGTATCAGATCTTCTAAACTGCACGTCCCACAAACCGACAGCCAGTAAACCGCTGACCATTCCTTCAATCAATCAATCTAGTCAGCCAACCGCAGTCTACTCCAGGACAAGCTGTGTGACCGTCCTCTTAGTGATTTGACCTAATGTTCGAGAATTTATTCGAGATTTTTGTGCTGTGGAAATAGAAATACCCAAATGAATCGACCCCAAATGAACTGAGGCCCTGGACAAAGTGACATTCTATCAGCGATAACCATGATGGAAAAAGCAAAAATGTATAGGACTGACATAAGCTATTGAAAAGCTTATGTCAATCCTTTTGAAAGTCGTTGAGAAATACGAAACGCTTTCGAAGCGATTGTCACTTGTCTAGGCCCTCTGTTCTCGAGGGACGTCACAAACCGGCTCGCCAGGAATCGCCTGTCAAAATATCTCAATTAATTTGAGGTCAGCGCGGCATGTCATATTTTAGAACTAATAATAAACTTTTTTATAATTGTAAGCCTCGTTTTGAAATGCGTTCTTAAGTCAAAACAACGTTATGGTGGGTACACATAAAAAAGTACAATACGGCCGATATAACTTGGCAGTTCCGAAGTTCGCGCACAGGGCTGCGCAGTAACATTTTTTGGGAACCTTATGGTGACATGAGGCGAGTTTGAGTGAACATCTGAACATGCGCGAAAGTTATATGCGCCTATTTTCAGACCTGCCAAGCTATAACACACGTTGAAACGTTCTTTTTGTTGTATTAAATTTCATGTTTCATTGCATTATGTTTGGTCGGTATGTTCGTTTTAACGTTACGTGCTTATTTTCATGTTACGTTCCACTTATGTGTAATTGTGTACCCACCATAATATTATGTTCTGCAAACAAAGGACGAGGATCATTTTTGTATGAGAAGTTCAGTACAATTTGGACACGAAAGCCTCTGCCCAGACCCAAATATTGCTATTAAGATAACAATAACAACAGACTTTCCTGTGAACAATACAGATATAACTAAGTGATTGTAAAATGCCGCTGCGTATACACTTTGTCTAGGTTCGCACGGGCGATTTTTTTACGCGACGATTTTTTTCGCGCACTGTATTTTCAACTCTCGGTGTTGAACCGAGCATTGAGAATCCGTCAGAGTACATCCCAGCGCGCCAAAAATAATCATTGTTGGATTTTCAAATCTCGGTTTTTTTTTTTTTTTTTTTTAACTAGGGCATCTTGAAGTTTGATTTCGGAAATCATGACTTCTTAACCGGACATTCCTGTGGCTGCCTTAAGCTTTCTACACTCAGGGCCTCCAGCTAGGGGCATAAACTATTCTAAATTAAAATTAAGTGTGCGCTCGCTAAGGGCACCCCCTGTGGGGTACGAACCTAGGCTTAGGGGGACAGCAAGTTGTTGGGACAGGCTGGATCAAAAGGTTTAGATCATCATTATTATTAAACGGGGAATTTAAAGCTACGTGCTCAGCTACGGCGCGGGCTGGCACTACTTCATCGGACAAGGGTTTTCAAATCTCGGTGCTGAGCAGGGCGATGAAAACCCAATGCGACATAAAAAAATCGCCCGTGGGTACGAGGGCATAAACTGTGGGTCGTGAGACCGTTCCGGGTATGTTACAGAATCGGAGCGAAAGGAAAGGGAGATGCGGTTCCGTATTTAAAATAATTGGCGCGGGGTGGGACTTTTAGATGGTACGATTTTTGTTTGACTTTATACGATACCCCAAAAGGTAAACTTAAATGACTATGATTTCCCAAAATCAAGTGAATTGAGTAGTTTAGTCAATAAGCAATAAACTTTTTTAAGATCCGATACAATATCGAATTTATTTTTACACAATAAGGTACACGCGCTGCACATCACCGCGCAACTCAGCGTATTTCGACACGCGTTCTTGCTAGCGCTGAAATTATACCTTTTTGTGAAGAAAGTATGTTCGATATTTGTTAAAAAGTGCGCGTAGCGTCGCCGTCGCGTCGCTTCACGTCACGGTCTGAACTAACCCTTACTCTACTTATAAAAGTTAATATAAAATAAAAGTAACGGTTATCTAATGATCGAAATCTAAACTTCTACACTCCAAAACAATCATTCTGCAGTTTTACGAACTTAAAGAAAGCCTTGATTCAAGATTAGCCACAGCAAATTTGGTTTACCCTTAAATCGCAAAACTTAGGTCTTAAAACCTAGTAATTATGAATGATCAAATTAGAAATGTTACAAACTGGTCGGCAAGTTCTCAATTAAAATAGAAACTAACCTAGCTAAAACAAACTGTGGCAACAGTTATTTTCTCATTTTATTTGGAACCATTTTTGTGTTATTTGTAATTACGGTGACAAGCTAGGTCTAATACTAGTAATCTCTAATAGTACTTACGAATATACGTACGTAATTTGTCTACTTACTATTTAAGTAGTCTATTCTTATTTTTATTTTGTATACGTTTATTATATCTCGGGACCATGGGGTCCCGGTCTTTTGGAAGGCGTACGAGGGGCCGAAGCCAACTCGCAGAGGCCCCTTAGACAATTTTAAATGGGATGAGGCACCAACCGACGATTATCCCTGTATGCACTATGAAAATACACCCAAGGACAACCCCCGGATGGTGTAGGACTATTGCAGAACATGGAAACAAAACATATTGGGCTATGGGTTTGGGTGGCTATATTGTACTGGTTACCTAAAACTATTGAAGGACTATGTTTTTATAATTATTATAAATGCTAAAGTGAGTTTGTTTGTATGTTACGCTTTCACGCTAAAACGACTGAACGTATTTGTATGAAATTTGGCACATGGGTAGAAGTATTTCAGCTGTTTTTCATCCCAAATCGCAGACGAAGTCACTGGCAACAGTTAGTAGTTAATGAATATCTTTGATGATTTTGTGTATTTACTTCCAGCGGTTTTGAGTTTGTGCATTCTCAAGAGAAATGTAAAAGAACTTTCGGGTTCCACTTACGCAGGTCTAGTTACTATTTATTCCTAAAATTAAATAATGTGTTAAACTTTATATCTTCGTTATTCTAGATACACACGGCTATACATCAAGCTATACATTTCCAGTTTATGCTGATCTCGCATCGTATAGGATTTCCGTACAATGCGAGGTCAGCTTATACTGGATATGTATAGCTTGATGTGTAGCAATGTGTACCTATGTCTAATAATAAAAAAAAGAAATTAATTTAAGACGGAAGGTCAGGTACCTATGTCTTAAATTCGTTTCTTATTTTTTTTACAATCATTTAATTTTTCTATTTATGTGCGTAAGTATCGTGTCGTCTCGTCTAAATAATCCCTAATTACACGGAGTATTATTTTCATAAACACTAAAATAGCACGGTCCCTTCCTTTTTACGTTGGCTAAAATTAGCAAGTAAGTAAGTAATAAATTTATTTGTTAAAATATTGTTGTTACATAGGTGTTACACATAATATGATGTCCATAATATTCTGCTGTTTCCAGCGTACAAATATTTCAAAGAATTAAAATTAAAAACAAACCGTACAATATCGAAAATAAGGAGACGTTAAATACTATTAAATACAATGTCAGGGGTTATCAATTATAATGTTAAGAATTATTAAATGCAATGTAAGCTTCCGCTATCACAATTTACTTAAAAGTGCAACCAAAACTTACTCAAGCCATGTGCCCGATGAAACTTCCCATCGGCAAAAATTGCGAACTTCCATACAAACTATTTAACCCTTTTAGGGGTGAATTTTCTAAAAATCCTTCCTTAGTGCTCACTTTCGTTAAGTATGGAACTTTTGTGTAAAATTTCATGCTTCTAAACCGGTTTAAGTCGGTGAAATTAATTTAAGATTTTTATTGAGTAGATTGTTTACTATATACTCCATTTGAAATAAGATAAGATTAGACATATAAATAAGCCTTTTTTACAGTCCGATCAACCGATTTTGACTTCTATTGCGTTGGTGGCATGACAAATGGCAGCTGTAGTAGACAGTTGGTATTGTGTAACCTTTTTTGCTTTTAAGGCCATCCTTATGACCACGGTATAGAAGTCAAAATCGGTTGAACGGACTGTAAAAAAGTTTGTTTACATGTCTGATCTTATTTCAAATACCAAGAGACAAGAGCGTTTATAATCCCGTAATATTATGAAGACGCACACTTTTTCACTGCATAATTATATTCTTTGATCTCGCATTATTAGCTAAAAGTGGCCTTAACAAAAGCGAATAAAAATCTCGTTGAAAAGAACGTCTCACAAAGTCCTTCACAAAAAGATAAGTATGCAAAGCGATACTTTCTGCCTACTCCCAAAGGAGACTGCCATACCATAATATCTACATTCAAGTACTTCAATAAAAACACAAGAAGGTGCTCCACTTTTCCAATAGCAGTTGGAATGTCTAACGACACTTCACTCTGTACGTTACTGTTATCTCAATAAATGCAGGTTCTTCCTCTTTTACTGGCTGTCGTCCTCTGATTTACAGCATCCTTGAGATTCAGATGGATTTATGTGTCGTAAGAAAATGGCACACTAGTTGAATGAAAATTTGAGAGAATTTACTTTTGGGGACCTATATTTTATGGAGTTTATTTGACCCCTTTGGTCTAATAAACTCCATAAAATATAGGCCTGAATTAATTAGAACTTGCGTCTACTTTGAGTCTGTCAATGGTTATCGTGTTATAGTCTGACCGGGACGCTGTTCCGCGCCTTAGGAATGCGCGGCGAGGCGGGGGCAGCGTTGACCAATGAGCGGCGGGCGGGACGCAGCGCGTCGTGAGCATAGACGAATTAGCGGCCTGCACTGCCCCCCCCCCCCCCGTCTCACCGCGCACATACCTCACGCGCGGAACAGTGGTACCAGTCAAACTATAGTAAACAGAAGAAATTGTAACAGGAAGCAAGGGATTTAAGTCTATTCTTCTGCCTGTCTGCCAGTTGTTAGTCATTGATAACGTCCATACAATATTTCAGAGCTTCCTTGAGATGACGATCCTTATGATTGTGTAGGTATCCGGTTCAACCTGGTCAGCTTCGCTGCTGTTTAACTTTACACCAAGTTATGGTTCTCGCAAACAGGCGCAACGCGACTCCGATAAAACAATTTCCAGAAAGTTTTCATAGAAAATCTTCCACTAGACTCACGTCCTGTCTGCTAGCCTTTATGCATGAGCTTTCGCATATAGCTCGTGTTGAAAATAATGTCCTAGCGTGCTCTGTGACATGGCTTTCTCGATCAATCAGCTAGATTGAGCCATATATAAAAGTACTATAATAAACCCGAAGTCTCATACACACAACAACTTCTCACAACAATACCGAGACACAGCATTATACCGAAAACAACGCACTTGTATTCACAGACAAAAACAAATGAAAGCACTAAATACAAGTGAACAGGAACATTTCTCTAAAAAGCGGTGTATAATTTTAATTAAAGAATGTTGTAGCGATGCAGCGCTGGCTTATGCACATAAGCTCCACCAACTACCGAGCTTGTGGTTGCACCGAACTTTTGTAATGGGCACAATGGCGAATTTATACGTATGGACTAGTTTTTGTGTGTTTTATTATGGTTGTTGACGTTTTTATTTGCTTGAATTATGACATTGTATCGACTGTGTAGGTTTTTTTTTTTACTTTGATCTAATAATCTTAGCTTATTGTTAAAATCCTTTTATTAATCCCTTGAAATAGAGACGCCAATTAGTCCAATAGGTTATTTTTACACGATGAATGTAAATATAAACATGGTAATCAAAATAATTAAACATTTTAGCTCTTAACATGCTTTTTTAGGTATCTGCAGCTTAATTTTGCTACTAAGTATGTGAACATTTTAAATGTTACGAATTTTGAATACCTAAATAGTTAAAATTATTTGTTGACTACGAAATTATTTCTTTTCAAAACTTTGAAAATACGTAAAAGGAATCAAATCAAAGAATAACATACAAAATCAAATTGTAATGTGAAGATGAACTAAAAGGCATGTTCACCCCTGAAAACAGGTGTGCCATTGAACACTAACTTCTGGAAGCTATGGAAAGGTGTGGAGTAGGAATCAAAGTATCTTCTGACGGGTCTGTCACCTTTCGTCATCAGCATCACGAAAGATTCCAGGAGGACCACCAGATCTGCTGTTCTGGAACTGTAATATAAAAAAAAAATAAAGAACGTTTCTATAACAGAAAAAGATTATGGCATGTAACTCATGTAACAATACTTTTGTAGCGAACGCTCAAACGGACAGTCAGACGAAGATGGCAAAATTATTAGGTTTCTCGATCAGACAGCTAATCACATGTACCTAGGTAGATAAACAGGCTAGTCTAACGGATTATGGTAATTCAAAAGGAGACTGTGAGGATGGTCAACCATAACATCAAGCCTGTATTTACCGAAAGGTTAGGCAGAGGTGTAACTATAGTACACCTATGAACATTTCGCCGGTTATGTTCAAGGCTCGCCCCCTTTTACATGTAATAGAGGGCGAGCCTATTGCCATCAACCGGGCACAAATCCAAGCTCCGGGTGAGAAATTCAAAATGTATATATCCACTAACACTTTGCCCGACCCGGGAATCGAACCCAAGACCTCATGCTCAGCAGTAGCGCTCGCGACCACTAAATAAACGAGGCAGATGGATGCTATACCATCGCTATGTAATAATATCTATACAGTGTCCCTGGAAGTATGGATCAAATCAAATAGGGGCATGGGCAAGGTCATTTCCAAACTTTTTAACCCTGAGAATGTCGGTGCAATTTTTTATGGTTCAAAAGTTATGACCAATTTTTTATCTTGGCAATCAATTTTTTTTTTCTGGATTTTGTAGAGTTGCTGCCCTTTCCTGTAGTAATACTTTAACGCAGCTAGAAAACATGTTTTCAATAAGAAAAAACATTTACTTGAAAAACTTTTATATGGCAAAAATTTTACTCAATTTTCGAACGATTTTCATGGGAAAAATATTCACTAGCGATAAAAAATTCTCAGTGTTTCAAAGTTTGGAAATGACCTTTCCCACGCCCCTATTCGATTTGATTCTTACTTCCAGGGACGCCCTGTTTAATGTGGATTATTTTGGATTTTGTCAGTTGTCAATATTGAAAGTTGACATACAAAATAAATCCAAAGCATTTTTCAATTGTGCAATATTCCCAGCATCCTTTAACGAACGGATTATTTAATAAATATTTACTACAGATGCTTACGCCTCTCATTAAACAACATTTACTTATACATAAACCAATCATGTGCCTTTAAAATATAAACCGAAATGCATAAGACACGGGAAACGAATAAATCAGGGATTCCGCGAATTCCTTTGGGAGTAACGAAATCTCGAATGACATGGAACATTTGACTTGATTCCGCATTTACTGAGTAAAATTGCTGAATTAACTTAATATTCCTTTTTTATACGCGACCAAATTGGAGAATTTGAACCGTATTAAACAGTGAGCAATATAAATCTGTGCAAAGAATTTGGTTCTTTGAACAAATACACAAAGGGGGAATGACATAAAAAGAATTTCGATACAGAACTGATCGGTCGTATAAAATACTTTTCTTTGTTTTTTGTCCCCAAAATAAAAAAACACAGACTCTAAAGAAGTCTAAAAAAGGCTACTATTTTGAATAAACTTTACGCTGAATTACAAGCTTGAAACTGGACTAGAAAAAGTAATGTTTCTTTTAATTTTCAAAAATCACATGGTAGAAGTTGCAGCTCTTTGTATTTTAAGTAGGTACAGTGTTTTAGCGAGTAATTTATTTTAAAATTAATGATATGTTAAAAAATAATGTTGGTCCATTTTCACACATGATATATTTTTATTACAAAACTCTGCCGGCCAACTCTATTGCATTAGTTGTGACCGTGTATTTGAAATAAAATTCGGTCTGGTGAGTCATATTAGGAAACACTAGGAAATAATAATTTCAAACAGTCGCCGTTATCGAAATCAGTAAGAAGGACTAATATTTAGCCAGTTATTTACTTTAAAATTAATGATACCATGTTGGTTCATTTTCACACATGATATTTTATTTACAAAACGCGTCAAACTCAGGTAGATTAAATTAAAAGTTGCGCGGTAGTTTGCTTGGCGGACGTTAAAAAAATTGCAAAAATAAAATTAAAAAGTTTTAATTGCCAATCCCGTGCGCGCTATGTTAAACGCTTGGCACTTAAGGCACAAACGTGGGTGTCCGTGCATATTGTGGGGAATTAATGCATATTTAATTCCGCACTGACATGCTGTTTCGTTTTCCTGCGATTAACCGCCATACTTGGAGCTTCGAACCAAAACTCAACGATGCTGTTTGACGTCAGCAATGCGTTGGTATTGTGGTAGGTACTACTAAATAAAATATTTTAAGCTCTCCTTACCTCATCATAGATTACCTTAGGCGCCTGTCCCATCACCGCTAATTAACGAGAAACGAGTAGAGCTAGCAACTAAAAACGAGTTGGCGAGAAACGAGCAGCGAGTGCGCAACGGTGACGAGCGATTATTTGCTGGTATGCGTATGTACGAAGCGTGAGTCTCTCAGCGAGTGTTCTGCACGGTAATCTAGTGTCGCAACAAACGAGTACTCTCCGGCGATGTGAATAGTCAGCTATCAACTATTAATACATATGTATCTCTATTAACCACACGACACCTACAATCTTTTGCAAAAGAAAATAGAAAGAAAAAGCGTTTATTACGCTACACGGTACGTTACGTTTGTACGTTTCTTGAGCGAGAAAATCGTTGATCGCTTCTTCGTCGGGGCGGTGGGACAGTTGCCTTATAATACCACCGTTTCAAACTGTCTTTTGCATTCCAAAACGAAATATTGCTAGAAGTTCGTCGTCGGGTAATAACAGGGCGTAAGTTGAAATTGATCTAAAAATGCTTGACGTGTTCATTCCTTGACTGTACCTTATTATCACGGTGTCCATTTCATCAAAAAACGTGATTGTATCGTTTTTAGCTTCCACGTTAGAAGTCTGCATACCAATCTGAAAGCAAAAATATTCACCTAACTTTGTTTCTGAGTCCTTATTTTGGGGCAAAGAAACTGTTTAATTAAAGACTCGATATTTTTTAAGTGACATTGAGGAGCTCGTGGCTAAGTAATCACAGCCGCACGGGTCGATTCATCAGGTTAAGCTACGCTTGCCGGGGTTGGTCCGTGGATGGGTGACCATCTTTACATATCGAGACTCCTCCGTGCCTCGGAAAGCACGTTAAACCGTTGGTCCCAGCTGTCATTTGTGGATCTTTGACAGTCGTTACGGGTCGTCAGAAGCCCGAAAGTCTGACAACCAGTCTTGCTAAGGGGTATCGTATTACCCAGTTACTGAGTTGTGGAAGTCAGATAGGCAGTCACTCCATGTAAAATACTGGTATTCAGCTGCATCCGGTTAGACTGGAAGCCGACCCCAACATAGTTGGGAAAAGGCTAGGCAGATGATGATTATTTAAGTGACATTTAGGTTTTTTTTTTTACTTTTGTTCTATGAGGCTTGAGTTAAGCTGAAACGAAAAATGATTTGCCGACCTTCCAGTTGCAGTTAAGGACAAGAAACTGTAACAGGTTAAATTTAAAATGCTGGTGATAGCGTGCCAAGTCTTAAATAAAAAAAAACATGCGGGGCAGTCTTTGGGGACTGCTGATAGAAGTGAGAACTAAGTAACATTCATTCATTTCTTCAAGCGTGACGATGACGCGAGTTCCATGATTTTTGTTCAACCAAAAAGTGCTCAACGCGCTAAAGAAGTTTTCACTTCAAAAAAACCTTAATTTCATGATTCTACAACGTTAAAAAAAACCGAAAACGTTGATGCAAGTGAGAAGAATTTATTTAACTCCTAGAGAGAAGTTTTAAAAATGATATTATATTGAAAAGGAGCAGGAAAAACCTACGTATTTAGGTATACGGCGACTTTTGTGATATCGCAGAAAATACAGTATGATGGAGAAAGAAACCCGTTTAGGAGTTTACATATTTAATGCAATCAGTATAGGTAGCTCCTTGGGAAACTTTGCAGAAAATGGCACAATCATGCCTTATAAGAGCAGGCTATCGTTTGTGAAGATTGTTTTAGCTTGTATTTCAAAGAAATTGCTGAAATAATACGACAGCTGTTTATACAACACCCTGTGCTTAAATTTTCGGTATATTCAAATCAAAACTGTAATTTTTTGATAGTTGTATGAAATGACTATAACGAAAAAGTGACGTAGGGTGTTTCAATTAGCTTGACAATGAATTTCCCCGATGTCAAGTGGTTTATTTACCTATGAGTACCAAAATCAAAGCCTTTCTTTATTTGTCATATTATTTGTACCATTGCGAAGCCCGTACAAAATGATAAACCAACTTGAGGTACAGCATAGCTATTCAGAACCGTTTGATACGCTTACGTACAGAATCGAACATCAATCAATGTTATCAAGAGACTCGAAAGGCTGTTCACAAATCCAAAACCCGAAACTTTTGTCATTTCAAATCAAATAGACGACTGCCATTCTCCCGACAGCTATTTGTTGACGGACAAGGCAAATTACAGTAATTGAAAATGATTGTGTCATTTTCGACTCGACAACTTGTCGAATGGTTATGAATTGGTTGTTGATCTACCTAGCCTTTTCCCAACTATGTTGGAGTCAACTTAACGTGCTTTCCAAGGCACGGAGGGGTCTTGGTATGTTAAGATGGTTATTTTATAACTATATTTTACGTTTAAAATGTTCTCAAGTAAGTGAAATCTTTGTAATTTCTTATTTGAGTATTTTTTTTTTTTTAACCATAAGATGTTCACCGATCTACGTACCAACGATGGCAAGCGTAGCTTAACCTTATCGATCGACCCGTGCGGCTGTTATTACCTACTTATACTATCTTATAAATAAGTACAAATCTTTTACCACGGCAAATAATACAGCACTTTGAGCAATACGTAGTATTTTGATCTTCATTTTTTCACACACAATACAAACAAAGCGTTCAAAGAATTCTTTCTTCTTTTATTATTAACATTTTTTATGTACGTTTTATTTTCTTGGAAAACTATATTGCGTGTAAGATTTTTTTATAGTTTATTGGCAGTAAAACGAGTTATTATTCTTGAACTTGTGCCTACAAACGTGTTTCTTTTATTACAGTTAATTTAAACAAAACAAGAAGCCTCTCGCTGACTGAGTTTTGCAAAGATTCGCTGTCATATTACCTGATAAGGCCTCAGCCCGTGTCCTATTTAAAAGCGATCAACGCGAGAATACTCGTTCACTCGCGTGTATAGTTGTAAATAAACCGTTTTAGACCAAAATCCAAAGTTTAAAAACCGTTTTTTTTTTTAACAATTTATAACCACGACCACTTATGGCCGAACATTGATTACGCTTTACATTAAAAATTATGTTAGAAAGGCTAATTGAAATCTTTCACCATTTTTATTAATTTATGTAATCATTTAAGTTTAATAACTACATTTTTAGGATTAGACAGACTGAAAACAAACTTTATATTCGTATTTATTAAAATATACATTTAAAAAACAAATTTTAGCTAAGTATCAATAAAAAAATAGTCGGATTAGGTTTTTACACAGCTACTGCATATTTTTATTTTAGAATGTATTTTCTTGTAATTAGGCATACTTATAAAATTGTATAGACAAATCGAGATTATTTCTAAAAAATATCAGGGAGTAGATGTGGTCCAGATCATTATATTTAAAAAAACATTTTAAACCAATAATAAATAGCTAAGTGTGGTTTAAAACGTTTTAAACCAAAAATACGGTTTAAAACGTTTAAAATACGTTTTGCATCTATAGTCACGTGCCTAAGTCACTTTTGTTCGGAAAACCGGAAAGCGCTCTTTGTCGGCGCGACTACGCGTTTAGGTTCACCGAACAAGAAGTTCGAACGATCGTGTTTTCGCGCAACGATCGCTCAGCCGGTCTATTCTGTAGAAATCTAACCGTGAAAACTTAGGTGAAGTCAGCTTGAAGTGAGTTGTCATTAGGTATATATCTGCACGCGCAGCATGACCACCATAACGGTGGAAACGGGTTTTGACGACGGAAGAATAGACAAAATGACAGATTGTGATTGTTTATCTGTTATTTTGTCTATTCTTCCGACAAATCCCGTTTCTACGGTGATCATGCTACGCGTGCTGATGCTAGGAAATAATAGGGATTGACACTACTGACAGCTGACAGAAACATTGTGAGGAAACCGGCATGTCCTAGAACCAAAAATTCGAAATCATTAGACATCCACCAACCCGCACTGGGCCCGCGTGGTAAATTACGGCCCACCTTCTCACGGAAAGCTCCCTGTATCCCAGCATTGGGAAGATATGACTGACACATGACATTAAAATGACTTCTACTAAAAGGTGTACCCGAAAAGTTTGGGATAAGGATCGTTACGAGACAAAACCGGTTTTCAGATGACAGTATTTAGGTCTCTTGAGATTAGGGGCGAACCTGTTTGACAACGAATTTGTAACCTAGGTGTTCAAACAGTTCGACATAATTAAACTTTACTTAGTCCCATTTGGGAACGTAATTGGACCTATGTCTGGTACTAGTAGCCGCGCTTTATAAAGTAATGCGGACATAGGGTAGATTATACAGCTGACATCATCAATTAGGGTTTCCTGAAATGTTTAAAAAAAGTATTGTAATTTATTTATAACTTACAAAAGACGTAGATATATTTAGTGACCTATTCCGCTTGATTTTATTATTCTTCATTCAAGAGTCATAAAAAACCCAAGTTTAGAAATCGTTAAAAATAATACAGCTAACGTTACACTGTTGAACGAATTAAATACCACTATTTCAAGGTCGCCTTTGTTGCGACTGTTCGCTCCTTATCGCGCTTATCGCACTGATAACGATCCAAGCCGACTAACGCCGAGCAGCAATCCTATATAAGTGAGGGTGACGGGCGATTTGATTCACTCAGCGTCCAGCGCTCGGTGTGGCAACACATCGTGTTCTGGTTTGCAATTGGTCAATCGTCATCCTGAGGTGAGAGGTGAAACACGTGTTGATTTAGAAAGAAAGAAAGAATAAAGTTTATTTGGACACAGTTCATGAAAAACAAAATAACAAAAAAAAAAAAAGTATTGTATTGTTTTTAAAACAATAGTGTGTGCCTCACGGCTGCGCCAAAAAGGTTCATTTCAGCATTAATGCCAGACAGATACTGTCTGACGCTGGTTTTCGAATGAACCCATAAGGACAAGTGACGGGAAGTACATACAGTTTCAACATACCTAATAAATAATTATAATATAAATAACTAGTAATAAAAATACATATTAAAATAATATATAATTATACATAATTACAAAAACAAAACAACAAGAACGGTCTCAGCAAAAAAACGTGTTTGTTGATTGATGATTTCGTACAGGGTTTTTTATGATTCTTGAAGAATAGTTAAGCGGAATAGGTTAATAAATATATCTATGTCTATTGTATTTTATAATGGATTTCCGCAAAGTCACGCCTGGATCAATTAACTATTTATAACTTTCTTAATATTGATACACTCAGTAAACTTTACCCACAGCCTGATCTCTATTGAATATAACCGAATCTAAATTTATAACCAGAACTCAGAACAACATATTTCGACTTTGTCCCTTACCGATTGCGAGGATATCATCTCCATATAACATAATATATCATAGAAGATATTCATATTGTAACTCCTTCCTCCTTTTGAAGCGACGAACGAACAAAAAGAACTTGAAATGTACTGTGCAAAGAAAAGCAAATCCGCTGGAATTGAGCGGCACCCTAAAAACGTGATGACAGTTTGATCCGACGGATCGGTGCATCTAGTTCGGAAACGAGGGCGAACTATTGCTCTGGGACATCCCTATTATGTGTGACTTATGTTTCTGTAATCCCGAAATTGGGTACCGAATTCTTGAGTCTCGCTTTCGACGTTAGGAGACGGGAAGTTCCGTACAGGTATGATTTCCTTCTCATGATGATGAGTGCCTTTTAACTAGCGAAAATCTAGTAATATTACCGATAAATTACCGCTTTGAAATCCATCAGGCAAACTTTCTTCGTTGTAAAATGTTTTTTTACCGCAAAAAAATGGTATTCCCTTTTAAAATCATTTTCTATTTTTTCGCAGCATTTCATAGGATTCTAGACGGCGGGATTTCATAATGCGTTGCATTTTCTGTTCGGAGAACGAGGGGTCATTAAAATCTGCTGGAGCGAGATAATGATAATTAGTGATGTGCCGCACCGGGAATGTTACTCGATTTTACGGATTCACCGGCGGAAAGATGCAAAAATGGCAAGCTTATTTAAAAATCCTTCTAGCGAGTGGCCAGCTTCTATCAAAGTTTCAAGATTATAATAATAGTGCACTGAATAATTATAAAGTGTATGTATATGGCCAGTTTTTAAATGTTCTCTCCACACTAACAAAGAGTATCGGATTATTTAACACTAACTTCCGCCCGCGGCTTCGCCCGCGTGGTATATCGAAAAGAAACCTATGTCCTTCCCCGGAATGCCATCTATCTCCTTGCCAAAATGGAAATCCGTTCAGTGGTTTAGGCGTGAAAAGGTAACAGACAGACAGACTTACATTCGAATTTATAATATCTATTAGTATGGATTATAATTCACATAGAAATATGCGAATCAGATTTTTTGTATACTTTTTTTTCTATTAAGGCTGAAAATGTCCCATTACTTTCAACATGTTTACTTTGAATGTAGAATAATTAAATTATTATCATGGTTAGATTTTCCTTTGTCGACTAAAAATAATACTTAGCGTCACATCTCTAGCAGTAATGATCACGACTGCAGACGTTCACCGTGTAATTGATATATAACGAATTTTAAATTATAATGGCGTTCTGAGACCTCTCACGCCATTATGTCTTATGGCATTATTACGTACCTACTTATAATAACGAAGGCCCTTTTGAAATGTTTTATCGATATAATAAAATTGAAATGCGAATTAGAAAAAGCAGTCATTTTATTTTAGAGATGCGTTTGAAATTTGGGAAATTGGATCGCGTTCTACTATCATAAATAAATCGAACAAATCATGTTATTTACGTGATTTATAATGAATGTATTGGTTATTTATTGGAATTATGGACGCTATTTTCTTCCTGTCAACAAAGCTTAGTAATATTGACTGAGTGGAGTTACGTGAATGGAGCAATTATTTGTGGTCCAACGTAAAACGGTCAATTTAGCAGAATCATAATATGGAAATATTATGAATCATCGTAAAATGTCACAAACTGACAATTCATAATTCATATTGCGAAATAATTCATCTGTTTGACAGTTTTCAATGAAGATTCGTAAAATGGTCCACAAATTATGAATTGCTTTTATGTCAAATTATAGGAATAGCTAATGACAGCTGGGATTCAGGAAATGAACTGCTTTTAGAGGAAATGCTAATGTGGCCGGTTTAGTCCCCCAGATTTACGTTTATCAATCCAACTCAAATATTTGCCGCTCAACACGCGCGGGCCTGTGAGTTGTGCTGTGAGTGAGATATCTAGCAGTAATCGGTAGTTATTTAAAATTGTTTGTTATTTATCCATTTACCTCTCTTTCTTTCAATTGTACCCAGACCTATGTGATTGTATAGTCACGCAAAACAGATTTGCTTACGGTAGATCAGAGGGGCAATTCCCGTAATTTTTAAGAACGTTCCTATTCGCATCTCATTCGCAATCTGTCAAAAAGACAATAAATTTACCAACCTTTTTGACAAAGTTAGACAGATTGCGACTTGAATGTGAACGTTATGTACGAGAATTGGCCTTCTGTTGATTAACAATATCAAATTCCAATGCCTTTTTTATAAATACATTCATGTTCATTCAGAATCCATCAAACTTTACGCAAGTGAACGGGCTTCCAAGTTTGTCAGTTCTGAACTGTTCCGTAAATGCGCACATTCACATTTATCAAATAAGATGTATGCGTTAGCACACATTAGACAGTAAAAGTTTCTGTGATGTTTCCAAGGAGCAGATTTGTTTGTCATATCTTCCTTCAGAACATTTAACCAAAATGTTATGTAGTTTGTCGTCAACATTTGTTATTTTGTGTAGTTTTTCATTCAAGCCGAGGAGCTCGTGGCTAAGTAATATCAGCCGCGCGGGTCGATCCATCTGGTTAAGCTACGCTTGCCGGGGTTGGTCCGTGGATAGGTGACCATCCTTACATACCGAGACTCCTCCGTGTTTCGGAAAACACGTTAAGCCGTCGGTCCCGACTGTCATTAATGGATCTTTGATAGTCGTTACGGGTCGTTAGAAGCCCGAACGTCTGACAACCAGTCTTACCAAGGGGTATCGTATTACTAAGATACTAGGTTGTGGGGGCCAAATAGGCAATCGCTCCATGTAAAATACTAGTTTTCGGCTGCATCCGGTTAGACTGGAAGCCGACCCCAACATAGTTGACAAAAGGCTAGGCAGATTGATTTTCATTTAAGCCACATTAAAATAACATATAGTTATGTAGGTACGTACCAGTAAAATGTTTTCTGTAACGTTTTTAATTTCATTAATTCTCTAACAACCAGAGGGAGCTGTTTTTATCTAGTTAGCTAACTAGATAAAAACAGCCTTTATCACTTAATTAAATGATATTTAAAAATTATTTTAACTTTATTACAGCACTGCTGATAAACTCTCACAGAATCGTCTGTGACGCCACTTTACACGGTATCATAATTTTAAATCCTGAATCCTGAAATGCTCGTAACTTTAATGAGATTAAAAGTTTATGATAGTCCACTGGTCGGAAAAATATACTCAAGTTTATAAAATATTAAACAGTTTCTTGCTAATGTATTATTTTTATAGAAGGGCAAAAATCATTAACATCGAAGAAGAATAAAGAATAACGTTTAAAGAATCAATACCTACACTATGATTTCTGTGGGCCTAAAACGGCTACATTAGCAATTCCTCTAAAAGCATTAAATTTCATTTCCTGAATTTCCAGCTGTCATTAGCAATTCCCAAATTTGACACAAAAGCAATTCATAATAGGTATGTGGATCATTTTACGAATCTCTATAGAAAACTGTCAAACATATGAATTATTTCGTGATATGCATCGCACGCAGATCATATTGTGAATTGTCAGTTTATGACATTTTACGAAAATTCATAATATTTTCCTATTATGATTCTGCCTAAGTGACTATTTTAAGCCCCCAGATCATTACGGTTAGTATTGCAACAAAACTTTAACAATGCTTACTACTGACAGTGTGTGAAAGGTTTCCAAAAAATATTACTGGAAAAGGACCTAAAAATACATTATGATTATCTTACATCAACAACCAACAACAATTAAAAATTAAAATTCCATTCACCTCATCCACCAATATTGAAATCCCTCAATAATAATTCAAAAGGAAAATGTTCATAATCGGATGTTGTCCATTATTTTGACCGACGCACACTGAATACGGTATCGCCATTCTTTTGATTCCAATATTCGTTGAACAATACCACCACCATTTTATTTTAATCTGACATTTTGGTGAAAAACGCAAAGGTTAATTTTTAAATTCCTTGAATTTTGGTTATATTTTATCATCCGTGGATGAGCGTCAGCTGCTAATGACTGTTACAGTAAATAAATTGTCATGGTAGGAGCCCTTAAAATAAACAGGGTGGTGATGTCACCTTTATCCGTCAAGGGAGTGACCCTACCCGTCTAAGAAATAGTTAAATATTAGGCAAAATAAGACCAAATAAAAAAACAAGACAGAGCGCTGTCAACAGTGACGTGAGGCCGGTTTCGTAAACATGTGTTCACTTAGTTTGGTGTAGTTTGATTGTAGTGTTATCGTAAATAGTTGTAAATGTGTGTGTGTGAGCGTGTATGCACAGAGTGTTGGTGTAGTTTTAGCATGCTTCACTGTATTGTTCGCAGCGCTCCGTCTTGGTTTTTTATTTGGTCTGAGTAGGCAAATGTCTAAAGTATTTTATCGCTTTTGAAGTGAAACCTTCTTTAGGCGCACTTTGCGCTCTTTCCTGAACATCCCGCAAGCATCAAGGTCATGTTCGTGTCAATAACGCTGAATCGGGTATACCTACTCAGCTCCAGTCGGTCGGTGACGCTTAATCACGTAGGTACTCAGCGCTGGGGCCGCATTAGGAAGTATTAATGCCATCATTATTCCAATGCGAAAAAAGGATGGTGCTATCGGCCTTGTATAGCTCCTTCTCTCACTCACACTGGAAAAATGGTGGCATTAACACGTCATAATACGGCCCCTGAACCGCGTATACTCGGCTCCAGTCGTAAATTTTCACTTCTTTCGTGACTGGGCCTAAGTACACACTCTCTTTTTTTTTGGCTTCGTCCGTCGCGTTCTTTTGGCAAAGGCCACCCCCCATTCCTTGCACTTCTGGTCGATGGTGTGCTTCTTATTCCCAATGGATGAGGAAGCCATGCAAGGTGTCCCGCCATCTTCTCCTCGGTCCTCCGCGGTCATCATTTATGTATTACTAGCTGATGCCCGCGACTTCGCCCGCATGGATATCGGTCATTATATACTAAAACCATTCATTGGTGAAAACAGCCCGCAAAACGGTGCAATAGTTTTTGAGTTTATCGCGTAGAGGATGACAGACAGACGCGGCGGAGGACTTTGTTTTATAATATGTAAAGATTTTCTAGTTGTTACAGTACCTTCACTACTAACAATAATCTTAATCTCTAAGTAGCAAACTCGGCTCATTTATTTTTAAGCTAAGCCTTAATCTTATCCTACACTTAATTTATTAAAGTTTTCAAGGTTGCTGGCATCACAAATGATTTATTACTGATGTTGAGATTATATTGGATATTCGGAGTTCTAATTTGGTGTTAAATAATAATTGATCACTTAGCGGTTTTATTTTTCCGCTTTTTCGGAGTTTTACGGAGATACTTTGCTTTTGTTCTTGTATCTTAATACTTCAATTCAATTTCTTATGAAAAATTGAATCTATTTTTTTATTAACATTTTGTTATTCGAGTAAATAGCTTTTTAATGTGATTGCCATAATCAAGCCAAAAGCTATCATTTTTAACCAAAGAGATTTTGATTAGTAGAACCGTGTAGTCGTCATCATTCTAAATTGGTTTCAATTTATTGATGGAGTGCCTGCATGGTTGGAATAGTTTGGTCCATAATTTGTAATTAATTTTGTATGCATTTCCTTTGTTTGATATTGTAAAATAACATTTACAATGAATAAACACGACCGCCAAGCATAAAATATCTGCGTCAAAAACGTTCAACATTCAATGAAAAGTACGTAAAAACCACTTCACGAGTATTTTCCGTGCCATTAAAAGCGTCATAATTCAACAATGCCATTCTCTTCAGTAGCTCCGTATTTATCAATTATTCGCAGCCAATTTGAACATCGAAACACAATACAACTAACCTAAAATTAACACAACACCGGGCAACTTGCTCGGGGCAATAAAAAAATCATCGTGACACGAAATTGCTTCTAACAAGAGTGACCCGTCTGCGTGGCTGTCGGCTCCCTCATTTGTCAAGGGTGACAAGACGAAATAAATATGTTGTATCGTGTGCTTGTTAAAGCGAGTTCTGTTGTAATGGTGTAATGATTAGGATATTTTTTTAATGTTATTGGGTGGTAAACAAGCGTAGGGCCTCGTGGCTAAATAATAACAGCCGTACGGGTCGATCGAAAGGCTAAGCTGCATTTGGCGAGGTTAGTTCGTGGATGGGTCCATCCATTTCACGTCGAGACCTCTCCATACCTCAAAAAGCACGTTAAGCCGTTGTTCCCGGCTGTCATTCTTGGATCTTAGACAGTGGTTGTTAGACTTTCAGGCATCTGACCACCCGTAAGTAGTCAGAAGCCCGAAAGTCTGACAACCAGTCTTGCCAAGAGAATATATGGTGACGTTATACCCAGTAACTAGATTGCGCAGCCCAACTAGCAAAAAGTGGTTTTTAAACTATCCTAGAACCAATTTTATCCAGGACTATAATATGAGACGTATATCCGCATATAAGTCTGGAAAAGGGCCCACTTTATAAGTCTACTTTTACTTATAACGTATTTATGTTAGATCGCTGTAATGCCTTAAACGCCTTTAATGCTCCTGTAATTAAGTTATGTCAATGCAATTACTCCTGTAAATCTCAATATAAGTAAGTTATAGTCAAAAATGAGATTAATACGCGCCTAGAAATGCTTCTATAATATATTGTGAACAGTCGAAGTGAGTGAGAAGAGTATCGCTTGTTGTGCTCAGTAAAAAAATATTTTAACATCTTGAGGGTAAGTATTTATATGAATCAGAATTTATTAATGTCAATCTTAGTAGAAAAACAAAATCTTATTGTTGACAAATTTTTAGTCTTATAGTTTATTCGCAGGGGAATGTGAATTTTCTGTGAAATATATCAGGATTTTGATAAAAAATTTAAAGCGCCTCTTGAAATTTGCTTATTGACATTTTAGTATTAATTAATATTAAATAAATATTATGAAGGCAGCTGCCATTTTCTTGGTGAGCATTTCCAAGTATCACATAGTGCTAAAATAAGTATTTTTAGCATTTCCAAGTGTGATATAGTACCAATATAAGTATAAAGGTTCTATATTGGGTTATCTCAAAACCGAAAAAGATTCGCCATTGTTACCGATTAGGGTTCCGCAATGCCCAGATGAAAATTGATTGATATTTATAGATAAGTAAGTTAAAGGAATATTTTAAGGGGTTGTTCTACGTGCTAGGAACATCAGTTTAAACATTGTTTTTATTTGAGTTAATTATATAACAGGTTGCCGACGATTTAAACAAGACTATGCCGATGTTCCTGGATATCTATCGATGTTTAACCAAAAAAGATTTCCGATCTTTAAAGAATTTAAAATGGCCTTGGAGTATTACACATTTTTTCTTGTTGTCTGAGATATGTCCCGGTTGTCACAGCGTGATTTCTATTAACACCAGAGATTTACATTTTACTAAGAATCAAGAACACATCAGATCATTGCTATACCAAGATTGGTTTTGGTGTGAGAATTTTTCTACTTACGCAATTTATGATCACTTCCCAAGAGACGAATGTGAAATTTGTAACTAGTACCTAGCTGTATACGAGTATGTACCTAACGTCGTAACACAATATTTATTATTACCTACTTCTATGTGAGTAAAAGTAAAAATCCCTATACTTACCTATATTTAAATTAAGTTACATAGATATCAGTTAAAAAGATTTAAGTATCTGATGTCTGGGCAATATTACACAAATGTTTATGGATCTCCTACAATAACACAATAGGTAGATACGGGCACAGCCTTCTCTATTTTCTTACAAGCCATGCTGTTAAATCTATCTGGCAACGTCGTCGGTGAACTGATCGGGCAAACCTGCGAGTATTATGCTGTCGATTTGAGATGGTCAAAAAAGTACCATGAACTTCTAGTAAACGGCTTCTTTCGTTCACCGACGACGTTGCCAAACTTCAATAGCATGGCCTTGTGGTACGGGGAATTACCGCGCGTCTCTAATTACCTATTTATTTGCTGTTAGAGCGATCGAACAAGCATCGAGCACTACGAGCAGTATGAATAAATTAGTTGAACAGTGGACGTAGTCTCGTGCTTAGTTGCAATTTAGTGTATCATTTTTATATTAATAGGTACCTAAAACACTGTCATTTAAGCTGAATTTTAAAATGAGTACTTAAGTTTTTTTTTATTTATACCAGTATTCAAGTTTTATTTATTTCAATAATTTCAAGTAGTTTCGATTTAGGTTTTATTTATGTTTAATAAGTACCCGACGCAAAAACGACGGGTGTTAGGTATAAGTTTGACGTGTCTGTGTGACTGTGTGTATGTCTGTAACATCTTAGATTCCCAAACGGATGAACTGATTCGAGCGCTGTTTTTAAAGCAGTTCAAAATTTTTGTTATAATCCGAAAGTTCTTCCTGATTATCATTTCAATATCGCTCAAAGATTTTGTACTACAATTATCTTGTCCAGAACCCTCGCTAGAATTCTCGATACGGTCTTCACCAGTTGAATTTAAAAAATCGTTGCTCACAGCGGTTAACATTTCTTTATAATTATGTTTTTTTAAACTTTCCGTTTATAAGATCCACTTTTTTGAAACCGCTTCCACTTATTTAAATCCATTTTCAATATTTGTAGACCAAAACAGTTGTAATCAAAATGGCTAATGGCCAATCCTACAATAGCATTTGCAAAACTATATAAAGCGCGTTTTCGCCTGTACTGGTTGTAACAAGCAAAAGTGGCTTCTTAAGAGTTTTAACCAGGATTGTTTGAGATTACTTAGACAATAACACTTCTGTGGAATGCCTATATATGTCTAGGTTTAAAACGGTGTACGATACACTTAGCGCGCGGCAGCGGTCCCGGACGGACGTGTTTGCGCAGTGTTAAGTGTTTTCGTGTGTTTGGCTCAGTAGAGCCAGTGATCGTGTTTTCGTCGCGCCCCGCGACGGACGTCATAGTCGCCTTGACTATCTTCGATTTATTAGCTGTGTGCCTTTTTCAAGGCACAGCTAGTATAATTATTTCTTTAACAGTATATCGTTAAAATATACGTTCGACGGTGATTTTTGCCCCTTCCGGGTAAAAAACCACAGTTTCGTGGTCCTCGGTGGATACCTTACGGTGCCAACGAAACCGAGGGGGTGTTGACCCAAACGCACCCGCCAATCCCCATCAGGGTGAGGCAGAAAGTTGGACGGGTCCCAGTGTTCGGCCTTGGGGGATCTCCTAGTCGGCATTGGTGACAGTTTTCCTTTCACAGCAACACACCTGGTGTCGGTTGGGTGTGTCTACCCCTTCGCACCAGACCCAGTTAGGACCCCGTTGCACAAATAAGATAGGCAACGGGCCAAAGCAAGCTTAGGGCTCACCAATAGGTTACACACCTCCCTGTCTATACCCGACAGGGAGGGTCACACATCCCCGGGCAAGTCCACCCGGGGAGTTAGGTGTTAGGGCAAATGTTAGGTTCCCCTTACATTTCCTCCCTTTTACTCTCTCTAGCCTAGTCTTCCTACGACTATGGCTGTCGCCGTGCCTAACGACACGGCCCGCCTCATACTTGAGTGTCTCAAGGCCATCCTGGTCAAAGAAGGCATCTCAGACAAGTATGCCGATGAAGTCTCTCGCATCGAGCGAGCGCTCAATACCCCGATCGACCCTACCATCGCTGGTTTCAGCGATGTCTTAGTCATTCCCCCTGTCTCAGTTAGTCTACCATGCTCATCCGGCCTCACCGGTGAGATGGATATAGACGAGCCCGCTTCTTCCAAGCGGGCCGATACCCCCATGCCCGCTTCCTCAAAGCGTGTAGCAGCGGCCTCTTTCCCGCTACATTCCGACTCGGAGGATGTCTTATCCTCCAACTCTACGTCCCAAACCGACGACGATGGCTTCTTGCCCGTCGTCGGCAAGGGAAACAAGAGGAAGAGGAAGAAGAAACATAGCTCCACCCAGGCCACCAAGGTGGCCGCGGTCGAGGAGCCCGTTTCCGATAGGGAAACAAACAACGTCGTCATCGATGACGTCATTTCCCCCACCCCTACCCCCGTAGCGCAAGTCGCCGGTACAGTGCCCAGTAGCACTACCGTTGTTGACACCGCGATTTCCCCCTCCACCTCGACCGCCGCGATAGTAGCACAAGTTGCTCCGGGGCCTCGCATTAACAAAAAATCGCCCCCTCCCCCCGTGTTCATTCAGGACAAGGGGAAGTGGACCGATGTTTCCAAATGGTGTTGCGATCAAAAGATCGCGTACACCAATGCCCGCAATACCCAACAGGGTATCAAAGTGACCATCCCTACGTCTAACGACTACAGGGATCTCACTAGACTCCTCCGCTCCAGAGGTGTGGCATTCCACACCTTCTCCCTACCGGAGGAGAAACAGACACGCGTGGTGATTAAACGCATCCCACGTGAAATCCCCACAACCGACATTAAAGAGGACCTTATTTCACAGGGCATCCCGGTCGACGAGGTACACCGCATGCACCGCGCTCGCAACGGCGAAGCGTTCGACATGGTCCTCGTTGTCTGTCCCCCCTCGGAGTCCCGTCTACACCCTATATTCAATGTCAAAGCCATCTGTAACCTGACGGGCTTTGACATTGAAAAGCCCCATAAAAACGCCACAGTCGGTCAATGTCACCGTTGCCAACTGTACGGGCATTCACAGAAGCATTGTTATGCTACCCCCAGATGCGTCAAGTGCCTGGGTGAGCACGGCACTGCTGAATGCTCCCGGCCCAAGGACCGCTCGCTCTGCACCGAGCCGCCTAGCTGTGTGCTATGCGGCCAGTCAGGGCACCCAGCCAACTACCGTGGCTGCCCCAAAGCTCCCAAGACCGCTCCCTCCAAACTGGCGAAGCGCTCAGACGCTCGCCAGCAGAGGGAAGCTCCCTCCGCCTACAGGGCCCCCACCGCTCATATCCCAGAGAGGCTCAGCCCCCAAAGGCCTAGCCCCTGGAACCAACTCCATCACCAGCAGGCTTTCCCTGCCTTAGGGTACCCCAAGCCCCAGGTCCCCCCCCCCCTCACGCGTCCCCCCCCCCCCTTATGGATCCCCGTCTTCGCGCTCCTGCGCCCCTTATTCGTCAGACTCCTGCTCTGTTAGCAGCGCGCCCTCTCCCCCCTCCCCCCGCGGCCCCTTTCGATCCATTTAATGTGATCACTTCCACTTACATGACTTTCCTCACCCCTCGCGCTAGGCAAATGGCCAACGAAATCGTTGCTGCCAGAAATGCCAACGACGTAGGTAGGATTCACCAAATTTTTAATGCGTATCCCGAGATCACGCAAGCCATGTCCTCCCTAGCCAACCACCCTACCCCCCATAATGTCTAACACCACCGTAGCTAGGTTCAAACCCCGATCCCTTAACTTAGGATTTTTCAATGCCAACGGCATTCAACGCCAAAGAGATGAGATCGCGGAATTCCTCCGCGACCATCAGATAGATATCCTCTTAGTACAGGAAACATTCCTCAAACCCCATAAACGGAACCCTTCTATCGCAAACTATCGTATAGTTCGCAACGATAGAACCCGTTGTCACAAGGGCGGCACCCTTATATATTACAAAAAGGAACTCTATTGCATCCCAATAGATCCTCCCTCTCTCTCTCGGATAGAAGTCTCAGTATGCCGCCTAGGCATGTCCGGCCATCAGCCGATCACCCTAGTCTCTGCTTATCTCCCTCCCTATTCCTCCGCCACGGAGAATCCCCAGGAATTCTCCAATGACTTCACCGCCCTACTCGGCTTGAGTGACTCCGTTATTATAGCGGGTGATCTCAATGCTAAACACCCGGCCTGGAATTGTTCCACTACCTCCGTTAGAGGGCGACACCTGTTCGACCTCTCAAACTCCCATAACTTCGATATCATCGCTCCGATGACTCCCACTCATTTCCCCCACGAACCCAGTCACTCCCCCGATATCCTAGACATGGCGATCCTTAAGAACGTCAACCTTAGGTTAAACTCCATAGAAACGGTGCACGAGCTCACCTCTGACCACCGCCCAGTAGTCATGAAACTGGCCCCCCGCATAGGTCTCCCCGACCCCACCCAACCCCCCGCCACCAAGAAGGTAACGGACTGGAGGAAAGTAGGCGAATTGCTGAAATCCAACACGTCCCCCCAATTGGACTCTATCCCCGAACAGTTCGATTCTGTCGCAGACACGACGGCCGCGATCGACTCGCTCACGGATCACGTACAATCGGTTTTGAACGATTGTTCAAGGCAAGTTCCAGTGGTGGACGACCACCGCTTCAAATTGCCGGCCGATGTGCGTGATCTGATGACCGAGAAGAACGCAGCCACCCGTGCCTACAGCAATTTCCCATGCTCCGCTAACAAATCTCACATGCGCTACTTACAGCGTAAAGTAAGGACACGCATTGCTGAGTTGCGTGAAGCGGGCTGGGACAAGATGCTGAGCGATCTCGAGCCCACTCACCAAGCTTTCTGGCAACTCCAGAGAAATCTCCAGTCCCAACAGGGCGCTTCCATGCCACCCCTAGTCCGTCCCGATAAGACCATAGCCTTCGACGACTCCGACAAGGCGGAATGCCTAGCCGATAGTCTCGAGGCTCAATGCTCGCCCAGCTCACTGCCTGTAGACCAAGCTCATCTCGATGAGATTGACGCTGAAGTCGAACGCAGAGCATCTCTCCCCCCCGTCGAAGACCCCGATGATCCACTGCCCCCCATCACTCCTGATGAGGTGCACGAGATCATCAAAGGTCTTAAAACGCGTAAAGCCCCCGGCTCAGATGGACTCACTAATAGAGTGATCCAACTTTTCCCCGCACACTTAATAATGCTCTTGACCATCATCTTCAATGGTGCTCTCGGCAATAATATCTTCCCCCAGGCATGGAAGGAAGCCACCGTTATAGGTATCCCCAAACCCGGCAAGTCCAAATCCGATCCCTCTAGCTACCGTCCCATCAGTCTGCTCAGGGTTCTCGGTAAAATCTATGAGAGGCTTATTTATAAGCGTCTCAGAGACTACGCCGAGACCAAGGGTCTCATCCCGAACGAGCAATTTGGGTTCCGCACCCAACACTGCAGCATCCACCAAGCCCACCGCATAGTCGAGCACATAAGCGAAAGCTTTATGCGAGGCCTAATGGTGGGGGCGGTGTTCTTCGATATAGCGAAGGCGTTTGACAAAGTCTGGCACAATGGCTTATTATACAAGCTATACCAACTCGGTGTGCCCGATCGTCTCGTGCTCATCTTACGAGACTTTTTGTCAAACCGCACCTTTCGCTACCGCATAGAGGGTGCCCTATCCTCACCCCGTCCCATTCGCGCAGGTGTCCCCCAGGGCTCTGTCATATCCCCGCTCATCTTCACGCTGTTTACTAGCGATATTCCCAAAAGTAGAAAGGCACAGTTGGCTCTGTTCGCAGACGATACGGCCATCTACTTTAAGGCCCGTAGTCCCGTTAGGATTCGCGACACTCTCCAAACCTCAGTCGACAAGCTCGGCGAATGGTTCAGGAAGTGGCGAATCGAGGTCAATCCCGATAAGAGTCAGGCGGTTCTCTTTTCCAAACCGCGTACGAAACCCACCCTTCCCGAGCCCATCACCATGTTCGGCAAGCCGATCCCTTGGGAGAAGCGAGCTAAATATCTCGGTGTAGTCCTCGATGACCACCTCACTTTTCAAGAGCACATAAAGCAGGTTCGCTCGCGAGCCGCTTTCGCTCTAGGTAGGCTTCACTCCGTCCTAAATGCACGTAGCAAATTGTCACTTAGGTGCAAATTGCGTATCTACACTGCGTGTATCCGTCCCATCATGACATATGCCGGTGCCGTCTTTGCCCACACTAGACCCCGCCATATTCATAGGTTGCAAACCATCCAGAACCGATTCCTCCGTAGAGCTACCGATTCCCCCTACTATGTCCGAAACGAGATCCTCCATCTCGACCTTAAAATCCCCACGATAGCTCAATTCTTAAAACGCCTCTCTAAGCGTTTCTTTGACTCCGCCGCCAAACATCGCAACCCACTGGTTGTCGAGGCGGCCAATTATACCCCCTCTCGCATCAGTCATACCCGCCGTCCGAGGCATGCTCTCACCGACCCCGACGACCCCATAACTCTCCTCCAGGAGAGCAATAGGGCCACCAGTACGGTTCTTAAAACCAGACGCCGTCCTTCATTCCGACCTCGACGTCGAGGACCTCCTCGACCGCGACCCCGATCTAACAGGATGACGACTCATCCTACTCCTCCCCGACCCCCGACCCTTGTCTGTCGACGGTGAAGCGCCCGCACAGGCGGACGCTGAGCCGCCAGTAGTAGTAATAGTTAATTTAAACTCCCCGATCCAGCCTGTCCCCACTAGCTGCCCTCCCCCCAGCGACGCCCTAAGCCGAGGTCCGTACCCCACAGGGGGTGCCCTTAGCGAGCCGTCGTTTAGTTTATAATTAGTTTTAGATTAGTTTTTAAATGCCCCTGGCTGGAGGCGCTTTGAGTTAGTATCATAGCTTAGAGCATCTTCGCAGGACAGTCCGGTTAAGTAGATAGTACCCTTTGTGGTAAAACCTACGAAATGCCAATCAAAAAAAAAAAAAAAAAAAACGGTGTACGATAAATCGATATAGAGATCATTGTATCATACCGAGTGCTGATAAAATCTTGGTGATTTCTTATTTTTAAAACGAGGATATGTAATTCATTTAACACTTACTTTTAAGTTTATGTAAAACCAAACCAGATGCTTAAATGATTCACAGTAATTTTACTTTAATTTACTTAAATTGGTTGTAAAATATTAGCTTATATGAGGTTATAAGTAAAAATAACAAGAGTAATTGCTCCTCAGTGCATATCTTCCTGATACATGCTCCTACAGGAGTATTAAGATTTAAATGGTCCGCAGATGTTATCTTATAGGCGCATATAAGTCTGAGTTACCGGAGTAATTACTCCTGAGTGCAATTACTCTTGTTTCATGCTTTTATAGGAGTCTTGATCCTATATTTTTCAGGAAATATGATCCTATATACCGATATAAGTACAAATTATAGGATTAAACGTACTTGAGTAAAAACAGCATGTATTTATGCTGTTAAAAGTGCAGTAGCCACCACCAAAACTATCATCGGAGTTTTATAAGTCCACGTAGCATTATAAAATCAAATTCCAGGATTATTTTGCTTGTTGGGAGGACAGATAAGTAGTCGGTCCATGTAAAATACTGGTATACAGTCCATCCGGTTAGACTGGAAGCCGACCCCAATATATTTGGGAAAAGGCTAGGCAGATTGATTGAAACATGCTGGCGGTTCATCTGATGGTTTTTGAATGTTAGTACCGGGAACTAAGCGGGCAACTTGGTAAATGATCATCGTCGCCAAAGGAAAACAATAATTTATAGGGTGACTGGTAATTAGTGACCGATCGCGAAAATAATGCTTACACAAAAAGCATACATACATACACCTACACATAGCATAACACAACAAAACTAATAAAATATAATACCTAATGAATACAAATTAATGTAATATAATAACTAAAACAAATTAATAAAATATAATAATTAATACAAGTAAATAAAATAATTTAACCTCATAATATTATTAGAATAACTACATAAATCTAAAAACTAGTAGATAATACTATAGATAATAATTTTAGTTGTGTAAAAAACTTGCAATCCAGTGTACCTACTCACTGGATGCTTTTTTTTTTTTTTTAACTAGGGCATCTTGAAGTGTGATTTCGAAAATCATAACTTCTTAACCGGACATTCCTGTGGCTGCCTTAAGCTTTCTACACTCAGGGCCTCCAGCCAGGGGCATAAACTATTCTAAATTAAAATTAAGTGTGCGCTCGCTAAGGGCACCCCCTGTGGGGTACGAACCTCGGCTTAGGGCGACATCACTGGCGGGGGGACAGCAAGTTGTTGGGACAGGCTGGATCAAAAGGTTTAAATCATCATTATTATTAATCGGGGAATTTAAAGCTACGTGCTCAGCTACGGCGCGGGCTGGCACTACTTCATCGGACATCACTGGATGCTTGTTTTATCTAACCTTTTATGTTGCCGTGCCCTAACCGGGTTTAATGTTGGATCTTACTTTATTATGTAACTACTGGTGTACACATGAATGCAATAAAACGTTTGAGTTTGAGTTTAATTTTTGCATAACTTAAAATGTAGGGAACAGGTGATTTTTTTTTTGTGATTTCAGGAGCCCTAAAACGGCCACATTAGCAATTCTTCTATAAACAATTAATTTCCTGAATTTTCAGCTCTCATTAGCAATTCCTCTAATTTGACACAAAAGCAATTCCTATTGGGTGGACCATTTTACGAATCTCCATAGAAAACTGTCAAACAGATGAATTATTTCGTAATATGAGTCGCACGCAGATCATAATAAGAATTGTAAGTTTGTGATATTTTACGATGATGAATTAAATTATGATTCTGTCAAAGTGGCTGTTTTAAGCCCCCAGGTTTGGTCCCATAGTAAAAGTTGTTCATAATGATGAGTAATGTATCGATCACTAATTACCAGTCGCCCTATAAAATATATTAAAAAAATATATATATTGATTCCAGAAACCTTGGTACAGTAGAAAACTTACAATAGGTAGGTAGCGTCAGGGAAATTAATTGGTAACTACCAACTTAAATTGTCCGTTTATCCGTATCAGCACTTTTGGACAGCTCAAGATAAAGTATTAGCGCAAACATGCGGTCGACTGTACCTCTAGTCAAGCATGCATCCTCAAAATACGATATCAAACGTGAGGCTTTTCAATGTAAATAAAATAACATTAACCCCTCTATACGTTGAACTTAACTTAGATAAAAGGGGGTTACATAAATAAAGTCAGTCATTGCTAAATTATTGCAGAAACAGATGCCACCCCTGTCTCATAAACAATATTAAATGTCATTAATTTGGTACCAGGCCCAGCATGTAATCACATGAATTATTAATAACGGCATATCGATGTTTATAAAGATAATTCATTGATTAAATGACGTTATAATAATATATTGAGCAGTTAATTATAATTATTGTCAATTGATATTGGTTGCAGTATATTTTTAACTAGCTTTGGAACGCGAGTTTTTTGCAAATAAACTCCAACCTTCCGTAATATTAAAAAAAGCAATCGTAGGCAGTCATGGGGACTGCCGACAGAAGTGAAAACTTAAAACTATGAAATAATAGTTAAATTTTAATTTGCGAATTATTTTTGCTATCAAAAATAAAAGTCTCATAATTTGGAAATTTAAATTATTTATTAAATTATATAATGCTTTCACTAATGGCTAAGCGCAAAATGTCGTAACTCATGTGGCTATGAGTTTAGATTTACTGTTAACATTAGCATGTCGGTGACTCGCGTCACCCATAAGATTTTCCCCTACAAAAATCACTTATCGCGCCAACAGAAGATTTCACTTCAAAAATGCATGTAACGTTTTTGTAATTAAATGCGTCAATTAATTAGGCATTTAATTACAAAAACGTTGCTACTATACGTCGTCGTAACTATGATTGGCATTTTTTATAATGTTTGTATATATTTTGTACATTACCTGCTTTAAATAAAATAAGTAAGCGCCTGTGGAGTTAAAAAGAAGAAATGTCTAATTTTACCAATATTCCATAAACTTATAACCCGCGTGTTTAACCCACGCGTGTAGCATGAGCATAATATCAATATCAGCATCATCATTTCGGCCGAAAGTCGTCCACTGCTGGACATACGCCTCCCCCAAGCACCGCCATTTCGACCGGCTCTGTGCTTCTCGCATCCAGCGGATTCCCGCGGCCTTCACCAGGACATCGATCCACCTTGAGGGATGCCTTCCAACGCTACGTCTTCCAGTACGCGGTCGCCGCTCCTTAACCTTTCGTCCCCATCGGCCATCTGTTCTGCGAGCAATGTGCCCCGCCCACTGCCACTTAAGCTTGGCAATACTTCGGGGTATGTCGGTTAACTTGAGCCTTGGCCTTGGCCTGAGCATATAGTCCGTGCATATAGCCAGTGCATATATACTCATTTAGCCTGCGCATATCATAAGTCGCCTTTACATGTCCGAGTTACCATGGGTGGGAAATCATCAAATGACTTCTCCCACTCTGGGCGGAGCGGGAGGGCGTGTCAGACTTTTACTGACTAAAACCCACCCGTGTTCCTTCAGTTGCCTGTTGCCAAGGGCTCCGATATCTCTTTCGGACTTTCCCGCAGCCCTGGTTATCCGAGTTACCTGCATCGCCTGCTACCAAAAATTAAGCTTTGGGTCATTTTATACAGCCGCAGGACATTCGTTGTTGTTATAGTGTGAAAGTTGCCCTGCCTTGGTTTATATTGATTGAAAATTATGAGCTGCATAATCAAGTTTCCGTAGTGTAGCGGTTATCACGTGTGCTTCACACGCACAAGGCCCCCGGTTCGATCCCGGGCGGAAACAGCAGTTTTTGGCACTTCAACGGTACTTTTTTTAATATGCTTTCTATTTGTGTCATATAAATTGAAGTTTGTTGTCATATAAAATGCCTTTTACGTAAACAAACTTTATTTTTAAAATATCTTTGCAAGCTGCTACTAAATAGTGCTGACTTAACTATTGTTTTATTAATATCTGATAAATTATAAAATCAAAAGTAAGATACCCCTGTTATTTCAAGTAGGTACCGGCTTGGCTATTACCGCTTAATAAACCCTAAAAACTTTTGCGTACCAGCTATAACTTTTCGAGAAGCCTAAACTGGTAAGTCGGTACCCACTTGAAAGAAAAGTTTTGAGGACAATTTTACCTGTAAGCACTTCTTAAGAGTTGAAGATCTAGGAAAACTACGATTTGAAACCATTAAAGATCGGATACAGGATTAAAAAGGTGTGTCCACACCGTCAGCAACAGTACGCATTGAGCATTCAAATGAAAATATTCGTATTTGATTGGAACAATAGTTTAATCGAATCAGACGTCGAATCGACCATAAACAGCATTGCATTATTCATCTACTAAGTTAGAAATATTGTGTCATATTTTGTGTAGTCACATAAAAAAACTAGGAAATGGTAATCGTCTATTTCGACTGTTTTATAAGAACCATCAAAACAAATAATAACATGTCTGCATAGGTTTTAAAAAAAAAAAAAAAAATTCGAAATACGAAATACGAAGAAGTACATTATGTGTGCGGGCAACACTGTAAAATAAACTTGCAGGTTGTCGCAAACTCGCAACTCGCTGTTTGGGCAGTCAATTTTTAAAAACTTACTAATAATATAAATGCGAAAGTAACTCTGTCTGTCTGTCTGTCGCGCTTTCACGCCAAAACTACAGAACCAATTTAAATGAAATTTGGTACACAGACAGTCTAGAGCCTGAGAAAGGACATAAGCTACTTTTTATCGACATACCACGCGGGCGAAGCCGCGGACGGAAGCCAGTTACGTTATAAAAATGAAAAATTTGTTCTGTTAAAATGTTACTATTTTGCTGAAATATCCATAGTTTTGGTTTCTCAAAAACTATCATGTAGCCTATTACGAGGTCCACTACCTATACTTACTAGAATGGCCACACCTCAATTTCTCCCTCACCTCTCCAGGATTTCAAATTCATTTGTATAATTTAGAAGCACTTTTTCAATTTTGTAAATGTGAGTACCATGGGATGGTATCACGTTGTATGTTGACTTGAAAGAGCCTGGCAGATGAGAGTATGTCATACTCACTTAAATGTCTCGCTGATGGTGGCGCGTTTGTTGGATCATTCGGTTCCCTACAAAATGGTTGAGCTGGATGGTGCTGATCCACGTGTCATGTTCGTGAACGGGCGCCGTCAGTTGAGACTGGTCATCTCTTATCTGCCAGGGCTTATTTTTAATCTTATATTTTGAATTCTTTTTGATTATTTTTCTTTTGACATTGTTCTCACATATAGAAGCACGAAGAATACTGTACCCAGGATTTTGTAATATCTATATACATTTTTAAAAGAGTGTCCTTGGAGTTTCTTGCCCGTTCTTCTCCATAGAGATCTACGAATTTGAATGGGCAACTAGCTTCAACTTTTTGACTAACTGACCGATTCTTTGACAATTCAAAAGTGCCTGTAAATGGTTTAATTGAAATAAATGCTTTGAGTTTGAGTTTGAGTTCAAGAGATATCGTGTAGGTATTGCAAAATGAAATATCCAATGTGGTCATCGTACAGTGAAAGTTGCTCTAGTTGATTTTATAATATAAGTTAGTTAGAATATCAAGAACTAAGTTTCCGTAGTGTAGCGGTTATCACGTGTGCTTCACACGCACAAGGTCCCCGGTTCGATCCCGGGCGGAAACAATTGTTTTTCTTTGCATCCAAATAACTCTGTCTCTAGTCTTGTTAACATTCTAACATAAGACGTTATAAGAACACATTTTTGTGTTTTTTAAATCAATGATGGCAATGAGGCCCTGGTTTATTTTGCACTAAATTTAAAGCAACTATTGCGCCAATGAGGCCGGCAAAGACAAAAAAAAAGTGCATTACAAAACAATTGTTGCCGCCCGGGATCGAACCGGGGACCTTGAGCGTGTGAAGCACACGTGATAACCGCTACACTACGGAAACCTATTATTTCTCATTATAATTAACTACCATACAAACGAAACTAGAACACCTTTCACTTATATTATCTGTGACAGTGGTCAGTCATTGAGAGAATTCAATAAACTTATCATTTCTTGAATCCACATAATTAATAAATGTACCTACATCTACAGGGTTAAATGCAATTAGCTAGCGAAACTATACATACATGATAGTTATCTAAACACTAGCCCCTTTATTCATAAACGTTGCTTAAAGTTAATGATTAGCGACTGTTTAACCATACATTTTTGACGTTTAAACGTCACTTAGCTATAATCATCGTTTATGAATAAACCCCAAAATAACAAAAGATTTGCTGATTTTTTTGGAGGTCAACCACCGCTGTTATTGTTGTTAGGTAAGTACTTGAAATATGAGCTGAGAAAATCTTTTTTCTTTTGTTTTGTTTAGATATCACGATAAACTAGTTGTGTATAATGTATCACGTCAGAGACGTTTACGAAAAAAAAAATAGACACTATTCTATTGCAGGGTAACTGGAACGTCCTTCGTTAGATAACATACCTACTGTATTGTTAATCAGAGTTCAGTACATCTATTTAAATTCTATGGCCTTCACCTGGATGCAATTACCCCAGTTTTATTTTTCTACTGGTCCTGCTCCACTCACGATTCATTTGATCTTGGCTTTACTTAGCTTCGCCAATGAACAAATGTTTTTTTTTTTTTTGTTTTTGTTTTACTCCATTTTCTCTATTATCTAATTTTCCTTTTCACGTTTGGATATTTAAGTGATGTTGATTAGCGTAAATAAAGGTACTTTTGGGTGTATTTTGGAGTGTTTACCTTAAAGTTCATGTGTTTCTTTTTTTGTTTTTTAAAAACACTTATAATACAGGGTGTAAAAATACCCATCACATAGCCGTCAACTACGCATTCTGTACATCAAATTAAGTAACATAGCACAAAAATAATTGCTGACTTTTATTTTTGGTGTGAAATATCGGTGTTTACAGTAGTGCGCAACGCACCGCACACAAAAAATTGTGTTTATGGGTGCATGCAATGGTTCAGGGTTCGTAGGGGTATTTAAAATTAAATTATAACATATAAAACTTGTTTTTTTTTAAAACGTCGGGAAAAGTTGGGACTTTGACCTTCAATATTTCCGTAACCCGGTAACCAGATCTTTTTTGTTTTGGCTATGCATACAAAACAAAAAAAAAACGCTATTACGGGAATAAAAAGTGACTTTCGGCTTCGATAAGCGTTTTTTTTTTACACCACTGGTATAATGTGTTTACTAGTAGGCGCGTATTTAGTCAGTGACGCGCAGATATCGTGTTCTATTTCACAGGCAAGTTCAATGTTATTGGTTTTGTTCCCTGGCCACCACGTCGGGTTTAGTTACCTTTTGTCGTGCAAACATAAACTACGTACCTAATGCTTCTACGAATACATTGTGTGTGTTTCGGATTATTAATTAGGTATATAAGGTCAGGTAAAAAAATAAACAGGACCAACCCTGAAATCGCGAAATAAATACAGCTGTTCCCTACATTTTGACGAGCTATACGAACATAAATGTAGGGAACAGCTGTTTTTTTCTCGATTTCAGTGTTGGTCCCATGGTGAAAGTTGTTCATAATGATGAGTATAATGACCCCTTAAGCAAATAATCAAAAAGCAAATCATGGAAGGACTTTTTGAGGATGTATCTACCTACTATGAGTACACCTCTGCCTATAAACCCTTTGGGGACACAAGGCGTGATATTACGTTATGTTTTTGATGGTAGATATCATGGGTAAAGCCTGAAAACTATACAGATTTACCAGTTTGTGATGATGTCCATTTCGGGCCGATTATGCTTGAACATTGGTCATTCAAGTAATAATTATGTAAGCAAAATAAAAGTAAGAACAATGTGCTCTGAATAACGTTAATAAGATCAATGCTACCTTTGCAAACCTTACTTTTCTGAACATACCTCTATTCATTTGGTTGCAAATGTCAATTGCTTGGACATGGCTTTGATGAAACGCTGGTCGATATGGGGATAATGTATGTTACATGTGCCTCTGGCGAAATGTGGGTGTACTCCTGGTACACTTCTGCCCAACCCTTAGGGGTAACAGGACGTGATGTACATGTTATGTATGTACCAACCTTAATTACTATAAGTCACACAGCCCAAAATAAACCTTGTCCTAAATCTGATGACCCATTGCAGTCTAAAAATCATAACTTTCGAATTACTCATACACAAATTCACACCTTCTCCATAGGGGGCTACATGGATAGCTAAAATGCAATCTTAAAAATAATTCTTGAATGTACCCTAGCGGGTAATAACAGCCACACGGGTCGATTCATCAGGTTAAGCTTCACTTGCCGGGGTTGGTCCGTGGATGGGTGACCATCTTTACATACCGAGACTCTTCCGTGCCTCGGAAAGCACGTTAAGCCGTTGGTCTCAGCTGTCATTTCTAGACCTTTGACAGTTGTTACGGGTTGTCAGAAGCCCGAAAGTCTGACAACCAGTCTTACCAAGGGGTATCGTATTACCGAGTTACCGGGTTGTGGAAGTCAGATAGGCAGTCGCTCCATGTAAATACTGGTATTCAGCTGCATCTGGTTAGACTGGAAGCCGACCCCAACATAGTTCGGAAAAGGCTAGGCAGATTGATTGACCCTGGCGGGTGAGAGTATGTCATGCTCAATCAGTTAACTCGCTAATGATAGTGCATGTTTTGGATCATTCGACGCCCTTGAAAGTGGTTGAGCTAAAATCTAAATGGTGCTGATCTATGCGTCATCTTCGTGAAGGGGCGCCGGTAGTTAGGACTGGTCATCTCTAAGCTGCCACGGCTTATTACCCGACTACGGCGAAGCAAACAAGAGGGTTATGATTTTTTTTTTTTGGAGGCGTCGCATATCTCCCATACCTGCTCGGCGTAGGACGCCATAGCTCTGCTCGTCGCTCCTGCTCTAATACTGCCTGTTGATCCTGCCACTCGTTCCTGTCCCCGAGCATCCCGCGTCACACAAAGCTGACGCCGACCTGAAGCTCCTATACCCATACGAACCTTTTTATTAACCTTTCTGTATTTTTTAATTATTTCTCAAATTATGTGACTTACGGCTAGCCAACGGCTAATCGTAACGTGACAAGGTCTTTACTATCTTATCTTAAAATGGTTATGTTAATAAACCACCCACGCAGCCTTAACATCATTCATCCACTGTTAAATTTTATTTATTTATACGGTTAGCATGACTGCTTCGTAAGACATTTACGACCTTAAAAAGGAAGTCGGCTATTAGCCTATAATGATAAAAAGTGTGTTTTTTTGTAGTGTTGAAATTGTGGCAATAGTACATAGGTAGATTAGGTAGGTATTGCTAAAAAACCTTAGGTTTTGTCTGAAAAATATTGCTCAACCGAATAGGTACGAGTATGTCACTGATACAATAAATCTGCGAATGTTTGTCTCATCTTTTTTGACATTACTACAGTCATTGATACGTATAACTCCGAGTTTGTGGCCATTTTCTTGGGGAGTCTAATGATCTCTTGTAATAATTTTCTAAGAAAAAAAGTTCGTGGTCATTTTAAGAGCCTAAAAATAAAGGGACAAAAACATGGGTTAAAAATAAAAATAATGAATTAATATGTTGAGTTAAATGACAAGTAGGTATTCCGATTTGTAATTTCATACGTTAACGTTAAAATTAAGATATTTTCAATCTTTTCAAGTCAAAATTTTTATTCCAGTTATAAAATTTCAGATACAGAAGAATGGACAAAGTTAGGGGTTGGTTGTGTGAAAGAAGATAAAATGCTTCTTCTTAGCATATTGGTGGCAATCTAATAAAGTCAGATACTCGACTAAAAGAGTTGAATTCAACTGCTGTTACTGACGATCCTTGATCTCTTTTAATTATTACAGTTTTAGTTGTCCTGTATCACAAATTCTGCTCCTCTTTCTGCAATCATACCAGTTGGTGCGTTCGTGTTACCGCTAGTAAGTGTGGGCATTACACTAGCGTCTATCACACGGAGCTTGTTAACTCCATGGACTTTCAACTGAGAACTCACAACTGAGGTCTTTGCGTCTGGTCCCATCTGAGCTGTTCCTACAGGGTGGTATACTGTCAGTGTCATGTGTATACAAACACATTTCCAATAATCTCTGCTATCTAATTCATAACCGTCACATGGTGGCCACACCATTCTTCCTAAAAATCCCCCGATTTCTCTGAAGGCTGTAGTTTTTACTACTTTGGTAAGCATTTTAAGACCTGTGGCTGCTAACTCTAAATCTCTGGGATCGTTGAAATAGTTTATGTTAATGATTGGGTGATCTTTTGGGTTATTCGATTTTAAGCTAATGTTTCCTCTGGAATATGGATGTAGAAGATTGAATAGTAGCATATAAACTGCGTGCTTTTTATTCAGTTCGATTATTGGATTAGCTACTGAGTCTTTGTATCTGAATCGAGTTGTTAGGGCTTGTTTTATATTGGAACTGTTTCTATAGAACAGTGAAAAATGCGTTTGAAACTCGGGGTAAGTAGCATTTGGGTTATCAGAAAAAAATGCAAGTACATCTGTAATACTATTTTGTGCCAAAACACCAGTACTATTGTAAAGATACTGTAAGACACTAAATTGTTGATCAGCTTGGTTCTGCTCGCCAGGTTCATCGCCGTAAATTATTACGGGAATAGTACAATGATCTTGTAGATTTTTTCCCACCATAGGCGAATCAACTATTACTGGGATTTTCATTGAACTAAGATGTTTTTTGGGGCCGACTCCAGAAAGCATTAAAAGCTGTGGAGAGTTTATTGTACCGGCACTTATAATAACCTCGTTTTTTGCCCAAAATGTGAATTTCTTTGAGTCACGGTCTACTTCTACCCCATAAGCTGTTTTAGAGCAAGGATCAATTAAAATTTTCGTCACCAAACTGTTCTTAATAATTTTCAAGTTTCTTCTGTGCAGAACTGGGTTTAAATACGCTTTGTTATGACTTTGTCTTTCTCCATTAGCAGCTGTGGCTGTCAACATACCAGAACCTAACACGTTTGCGACATTTAGATCTGGAACATTCTTGATACCTATCTCTTGCCAAGCAGATAGAAACTTGTCGGTAAAAGGTCTGAGAGTACTGTTGAACGTGTTTATAGCTAATGGCCCGTCATGTCCGTAATGATTTCTGATTTCCGGATTTATCAATGAATCCATGTTTTGATAACTTTCTGCCTTCTTAAAGCAGCGGCGTACTTCTTCTACATTCCATTCATTATTACCAAGGTCGACCCAGTTTTGATAATCTTGATTATTTCCTTGTATTTAAATCATAGCATTCAGGTTGCTACTACCGCCCATCATTTTGCCTCGAGGCCAATTTATAGATCCATTTATATTTGCTCCGTTACTTATTCCATTATTATTAGTCATGTAGCCCCAATCATATCTGGTTTTCCACATGCCCTTATCCAGACCTGGAACCTAATTTTTTTTACTTTAGCCCAACAAAGTTCAAAACCTTCTTTCGTTATAGCATGTTAAACTTTATGGGTACTTACATCAGCTTCTATTGGTGCATTACCACCAGCTTCAATGAGTAATATTTTCCATTTTGATACTGCACTCAGTCTGTTTGCCAGGACGCATCCTGCTGTTCCTGCTCCGACTATTATGAAGTCAAATGTTTCAAAATCTGCAATGAGATATAAACGAAACATTTATAAAAATATTTGAATTAAGGAAATGACAACTGAAACGTGAATATAAGGAACACTGAAGTAGATCAGAAGAATTTAAATAGTCCCAATGTATCGTAAGGTATCTACTTGATATATACAACGTGTAACGGAATAAACGCAAGAGCTCATACACCCCAATTAGAATATTAAATTATAAGACTAAAATAATATCTTTAATTTAATTTAATTAAACCACACCTAGTTATTTTTTATAAAATAGACGTCCTGACTAAACATGAAACGAGGATAGCTATGAGCGTATTACAAATTTGGTTATGCATTCAAATAAGCTTTATGTAAAGGCTTAAATTTTCTTAAATGAAATATTTTATTACCTTGTTATGACGCAGTGGTTCTAATTTCAGTTAAATAAAAGTTTTTTAAGGAAAAATTAACATATATAAATAATGACGGAAATCGATTCAGAAGCCAATTCTGAGCAAACTACTTTCAGGTCTTGCGCTTATTCTGTTAAACGTTGTATATAGGTTGAGGTTGGAGAGTACGGAGGAAGAAAACGTATTGCACTGACCATAAAGCCTCGTATCGTATATAAATAGGCGCGCGAATTGTTGCACAACATGTTGCTCAACATGTTGAAAGTCAGCGCGGAACTTTTGTGTAACAACATTGACTGTATACGCATGATCAGTGGTCGGCAACATGTCGCCAGAAGAACTAGTTACAGCGGTGGTGGTTTATTTTATCGAAAAATGCACCAAAAACAATAGTTTACTTACATAGTCTTGGTACAGTTCAATTAATTTGGGCACTCATTCGTTACACGACATTATAGATATTGCTGCGCGTCACGTCTCCACCACGTCTCCACTGGACAACATTTGTTGCTCAACTGCATGTTGCACGAAAACAAAGAACAAGCCGCGCGTCAGGTTGCGCACCAGTTGGCAACGTCCCGCGTTGTTGTGCAACGTTGCGGAACATGTTGAGCGTCACGTGTTGCCTAGTGGATACGCGGCTTAAGTAACAAGAGCATGAACATGATGATCTTAATTTTAAAGGTTATATCTACATCAGAAATGTAAAATGTAATGCAGGGGTACAAAATATTAAGGACTATAATAAGTATTGAATTGAGGAGCTCCTGGCTAAGTAATCACAGCCGCACGGGTCGATTCATCAGGTTAAGCTACGCTTGCCAGGGTTGGTCCGTGGATGGGTGACCATTTTTACATATCGAGACTCCTCCGTGCCTGGGAAAGCACGTTAAACCGTTGGTCCGGGCTGTCATTTGTAGATCTTTGACAGTCGTTACGGGTCGTCAGAAGCCCGAAAGTCTGACAACCAGTCTTGCCAAAGGGTATCGTATTACCTAGTTACTAAGTTGTGAAGGTCAGATAGGCAGTCGCTCCATGTAAAATACTGGTATTCAGCTGCATCCGGTTAGACTGGAAACCGACCCCAACATAGTTGGGAAAAGGCTAGGCAGATGATAATAATTAAGTATTGAGAGAAATATTTACTTGTAACATTAGCATCTGGTATCAATCCTTCTGATATCGCACACTGTGCAGCTGCAAAAAACTGTAAAGCTGCTGCGAAGGTTTGAGGAGCTGTTCCCGTCGTTGGAGTCAGACATGACGCGTTGTAACTTGAAACATAAAAAAAAATAAAAATTATAAGAACTGTGGGCCCAAATAGCACAGAACTGGTCCCCTAAGACAGTGAGACGGGGTCGCGGCAAACCACGTAGGAGATGGTGGGACGAGCTGGATAGGTTCCATCAAAACTGGAAAGAGGACGCGCGGGCTCGCGAATGATGGAAGGAGTGGAGGGAGGCCTTTGCCCAGGAGTGGGACAGCGTAGGCTAGTAAAAAAATAATATATATACATATATATATAATTATACTTTTAATTACACAATAAGGCACTGCACTATGAAATCAGTCAACGGGAAAAATATTATATAATTTACTTTGAGTTCTGTAGACAAAATACACTGGGCTTAAAAAAATGTTACGATCCTGTGGTATTATTATGAAGTATTAATGCCAACATTATTCCACTACGAAAACGGGATGGAGCTAGCGGCCTTGTCTCTCTCTCATACTGGAAAAATGGTGGCATTAATACTTCATAATATGGCACCTGTTTTTGTTGATTATTCTATATTTAAGTTCACCGTAATACGTATTACTTATTTAGTATATAGACACTAACCACTCCATCCCTTTGTCGTAATTGGTGTAGAGTGTAAGGATAACGTTAATCAGCAATTGGTTTTTATAGCATTTAATGTTTACGCAGACAATAACCCTGGTATAATAATGAGTGTAATATATACGTCTCAAAGACAATATACACATATACAAATAAATAAAATTAAGTGTCTGTTTGTAATTTCAAAATAACAGCTTTTTACTTAAACCATAATAATTGAGCTCGTGGCTAAGTAATAATAGCCGCACGGGTCGATTCATCAGGTTAAGCTACGCTTGGCGAGGTTGTTCCGTGGATGGGTGACCATCTTTACATATCGAGACTCCTCCGTGCCTCGGAAAGCACGTTAAACCGTTGGTCCCGGCTGTCATTTGTGGATCTTTGACAGTCGTTACGGGTCGTCAGAAGCCCGAAAGTCTGACAACCAGTCTTGCCAAGGGGTATCGTATTACCCAATTACTGGGTTGTGGAAGTCAGATAGGCAGTCGCTCCATGTAAAATACTGGTATTCAGCTGCATCCGGTTAGCCTGGAAGCCGACCCCAACATGGTTGGGAAAAGGCTAGGCAGATGATGATAACTTAAACCATAATAATTATATAGTCATAGTCATTTATTCATAAACAAGTAACTTGTATCTGAATTTACACACAAAAATTACACAATTTCAGTAAATACACTAAAATAGATTAACTTTGAATTTCATAAATTACTATTAATTATTAAATTATATCAACAATTTATACACTTTAAACGGTACTTTTAATAAAAAAATAACAATTCAATTGAACCCTGTTTTCTGATAAAAATTTACATCCCGCATTACTCATATGTGGAGGTTTTCTGCACTCTTTAACTGGAATACGTTGTAGTCCTTGCATTTTGTTTGTATAGGTAAGTACTGATTGTGGCAGTGTGGCTGTGGCCTTTAATCTCACCTGATGCAAAGTTTACGATGCAATAATTGTTTCCACAAGTAATGGTGATTTTGATCGAGCTTTTTTTTTTCTAGTTTAGAGATAGTATTAGGAAATGTCACATGTATTCTAACATTGTTAGACAAAAAAGATTATAAGTATAATGAGCCTGTTATGTCCCACTGCAGCGCAGAGGCCTCCCCCCTTCCGTCTTTCCATTTCTCTCTCTCTTTTGCAATTTAGCCTTTAGATAAAAAATATTTTTATTTCATATTCTCATATGATTAAAAACCATATGTCTCGCAGACGGTAAGTAAAATTGAAACCTGCTTCCGTATTTGCTTAATTTGACAGACAAATAAACTTGGTTTTTGTTTGAACAGATGTTTGTCACTGCCATGCGGCGTCATTTACAAATTAATAATATAATTAGATAACTGCGCCTCGCCGTTTCACCCGCATAAGTTTCAATCCTGTGGAAATATTGGGATATAAAGTATACTATGTCTTAACCCAGGTCATGGTCTAGCCACGTACCAAATTTCATCCAAATACGTTCAGACGTTTTAGCGTGAAACTTTCGCATTTATAATATTAATATAAATATATAAATAATATAATATATATATGTTAGGATTAGGATTAGTTAGGATATAAGTTAGGTTGATTATGAGTTTGTCTCTTACTGTAAATATTGCTCTAGCTAGTGTCAATATCAATGTAATATTTTGCTGAACGCAACGACTAAATACGTTTTTTCAAAATATTATTTTGAAAATTTATTTTTTAAAGTTGCACGTAACCCTAGGTTTGTGGATATGTTTTAACAATGGCAAGGTTTTAATTTACAACAGTAGATTAGTTAAAAAAAAATTGTTCGTCTGTAACCAGCCTATTATTATCAAAGTAATGGTTCTTGAAGGTAAGTAATTAAAGTATTATTCAGTAATTAAACATGGTGATGAGGTATCAAGGCTCCTACATACTGGGGCGATTCGTCGCGCGACGCGACGCCGCGCGCCGCCGCATTGTTTGCCGTGAGAAATTGTTTTGTTAAAATTCGCGTGGCGTGACGAATCGCCCCTGTATGTAAGAGCCTTCAGTCAGGTAGGTACTTCGATAATGTTTAAATAAAAAAGAAATTACGAAGGAAACATTTAAGTGGATACGTGTTAACAAAAATTACCTACCTTTCAAATATCTATTGAATTAGTGCTAAGGTATATCTACAAAAATAGCAGCAAATAGCAGAATATCAGCGTCCTGACACATGCTGAGTTGGACTCCCATTTGGTGCAACGTTGCGACGCACACCGCACCTTGTATATTTCATTTTTTTTAAAGTATGTCATAGACAATAATTATTGTCATCAGTGCCTTGTTTTTTGTTTATTGGCACCTTGTACCAGTTTATTTATGTAATTAGTTATTATTTAACCGTTATTTTCTATTGTGTGCTATCTTTTGTGTGCACCAAATAAAAGTTTTATCGATCTATCTATCTAAAAATAATGTGGTGTTCCCTCAAAATACCGCTAACTAGTCTAGAACATCAACGATAGGATTACGCAAACAAAGATTATATAAAAAATATGACCGACAACGTCGTGTCGTCCATTTTACAATTGTGTACTGAACCCGTTTTATTAACTTTGTCAACACTTTAAAGTATATGAGCAGAGGGCTTAAAACGGTCACTTTAGCAGAATCATAATATGAATCTTCGTAAAATGTCACCAACTGACAATTCATAACATCATCTGTGTGTAATTCATATTACGAAATAATTCATCTGTTTGACAGTTTTCTATGGAGATTCGTAAAATGGTCCACAAAGTATGAATTGCTTTTATGTCAAATTAGAGGAATTGCCAATGACAGCTGGGATTCTGGAAATGAACTGCTTTTAGAGGAATTGCTAATGTGGCCGGTTTAGGACCCCAATTTTGTTTAAAATGCTTTTCTGCCCGGTGTACCCTAAATAATTTAGGGCTCTATTTCCTTCCAGTGTATACATAGTTGGTTTTCGTTTTATTTATTGGGTACATAACCGCTCGCTGCGAGGAAAGTTTATTACCTAGAACTCGATCGATATGCGTGCCTAGAACAGTTGACTTACCTACTTAATGTTAATTTTCGAGTTTGGTTTCGGTTTTTTGCACTTCTAACAATTATTTTTTAAAGCCAAAGTCAAAGTCAAATTGTTTATTTCAAATAGGCATACCTACCCAAAAAAGGCGTGTATTCCCGTTCGTCCCACTGGCGTCGTCCCACTGGTGGGACGAACGGGAATTTAATAAATTATATTAAATTTATTCCCGCTCGTCCCACTGACTTTGTTAGTGGGACGAACGGGAATGATTTAGTCATTTTATTTTTAATTCCCATTGGTCCCACTGAATAATTTGAGTTTGGTTGTTGTTCAATTATTCACTTATTTATCCTAACTAATACTATAAATGCAAAATTGAGTTTGTTTGTGTATTTTTTAGGTACAGTTTCACGCTAAAACGGCTGAAATGATTTAAATGCAATTTAGCACATGGGTAGACCATGACCAAGTTAAGACATAGGATAGATACTTTTTATTTCTGTAGTACATTGCATGCATACAAGACGGTATTCTGAGCAAAGAACTTTGTGCACAATTTATGAGCAGTACCTAACCTAACAAAAAGTACTAGGCTTGCATGAATTCAGGAGAGTATTTCAATCATTCGTTTTATCTATACTAATATTATAAAGAGTTAAGATTTGATTCGTTTGTTTGTTTGCATTGAATAGGCTCCGAAACTACTGAACCGATTTGGCTGAAAATTTGTGGGGAGGTAGCTTAAAACCAGGAGCCGGACATAGAATACTTTTTATCCCGTTCTCGGTAGGGTAGATAGGCAGGGTAGGGTGGATAGACAGGGTACCTACCCTACCTACCTACCTACTAGAGGCATAATACTAATGATTGAATTCATGCAAGCCTAGTACTTCTTGTTAGGTTACTGCTTAGAAATTGTTCACAAGGTGTCGTGAACAGAATACCATCTTGTTTGCATGTACCGAGCTACCGGGATAAAAAGTATCCTAGGTGTTAAATAAACTATCTGTCATTCAAATTCTATAACTTAGATAAAACTTATGATTGAAATACTATCCTGAATTCATGCAAGCCTAGTACTTTTTGTTAGGTTAGGTACTGCTCATAAATTGTGCACAAAGTGTTTTGCATAGAATACCGTCTTGTATGCATGCAACGTACTACAGAAATAAAAAGTATCTATCCTATGTCTTAACCTAGGTCATGGTCTACCCATGTGCCAAATTGCATTTAAATCATTTCAGCCGATTTAGCGTGAAAGTGTACCTAACAAATACACAAACTCACTTTCGCATTTATAGTATTAGTTAGGATAAATAAGTGTATAATTGAACAGCAACCAGACTCAAATTATTCAGTGGGACCAATGGGAATTAAAAATAAAATGACTAAATCATTCCCGTTCGTCCCACTAACAAAGTCAGTGGGACGAGCGGGAATAAATTTAATATAATTTATTAAATTCCCGTTCGTCCCACCAGTGGGACGACGGCAGTGGGACGAACGGGAATACACGAAAAAAGGTTCTTTGTACGTCAAAAATTTACAAGAAAATACTTATAACTATTCTAGTTGCCCCTTTTAAAGGGTAGTTTCATATGGAGAAGAGCGAACTCCACCGTTACTCACACACACACAAATCCAGACTTCAGGTTGCTACCGAGAAATTCTATATAGAAAAACCCAATAACACTTTGCCCAACTTGCAAATCGAACCCAGGACCTCATGCTAGCGCTTGCGACGACTAAACCAAAGAGGCAATCTTTTAAAAATGTTTTACAATATTTTGTATACATTAATTATATAGTTGTTCATGTGTTTGTGTTTAAATTAATCTATAAGTTTTGCAACAAGTATTTAAAAACAGTTGGATCAAAAGGATCGTATTGTATGTACCTAAATATTTATAACGCGGTAAATGGGAAAAAAAATGTTACAACTCTAATAAATCCAAACCTCAAATAATTACAGAGTAGTTCGTCAAGAACAGACATACCAGACATTAATTAGTGTGATAATAAAGACTCAGCAGAGAGCTCTCTAGTAGAACAATTTCTATTAAAACTTCATGGCAAATTGTTCTACCAGAATCGCGTCGAACCATCGCGTTGCGTCTCTCGGCGGGATCCTTATAAAGGTACCAAAATTAACCAATTTTGTTGTGACATCACTACGACATAAATTACTGTGAACATTGATTAATGCAACAGCCTCCAAAACTCAAAACAAAACAATAAATTAAGAATAACAAATACGATCTTCAGTAAACAAGCAGTTGGATACAAATAACGAATGCAGCTCAAACGTACTGAAATAATGGGATTTTCAGATTATTCCGCGGAGTCATAGTTGTGACACGAATTATCATAATGGCGGAACTGTGCGGACAAAGAATAGTGCAGAAGGTCGACTCTATAGCTCCTTATAACGGGCAAAATAGGCGCACGGACACAGACGCATACATACGTACGGCGATCTAGGTCGAATACCAGTCGTGACTGTGACTGAACTTGCACTCTTCTGTACGTGAAGCGTGTCTATGTATGCGTTCGCCTTCGCTCACTATAATGTCGACCTTCTGTACCTATCTAGGTACATATTTTGTGATGCGAATGTAACGAGAGACGGACTGAGAAATCCCTTTGTCATGTTGTAAACTACGCAATTTTACTGCTACATGAGGTAAACAAGAATACTTTGTTTGTTTCCGAATAATATAATAATAGAAAAAGAAAAAAAAAAATCAGGTAGGTACTTACTCAAAATGTAAATTATTGAAGGACTTTTTGATGGTAGGGGCTGAGATAAAGTCTGAAAACTGTACAGATTTACTACTTTTTGATGATGACCATTTCGGGTCGAATATGCTTGAACATTGGTCACACGATTGAAGTAATAATTATGTTATTAGCAAAATAAAAATCCGGAGTCACACGTGTTAGGTATAAATCGTACAGATTATGCGTGACTCCGGATTTTGAATTTGTCTGTCTGTGATGTCTTGACCTTATTTAAACCTTTTTAGTTGACTTTTTGTCGTAGTTGGGTTTTAGTTTTATGACATTTTTTTTAATACTTTTTTTTTGTGGTTATAATGTATATATTTTTTTACATGTGTTAGTTAAACCCTTTCATTTGATTACCCAACATAGCATCATTTTTTTTTTGTTCATTACCTTTTGTCCTCTAGTTTTCGCCATATTAATTTAATGTGAGGTCAAATAACCAGCAGACAATCAAGACGCTTTCAACGATACCTCTTTTGTCAAATTATGATGAGCAGTTTAGACGTTATGAGGGAACACATGAACATATATTCCATTCAAAATCATAACCCTCCTTTTGGCTTCGCTGTAGTCGGGTAAAAAGTGTAATTATGTGCTCTGAACAATGTTAATACGAACAATATAGTCCTTTGCAAATCTTAATTTTCCGCAAATATCTATTCAGATCAGGTAATAAACGGCCACTGTCTGAATATGGTTCTCCGAATGGAGGCTTTGATGATTGTAAATATGGGGATGATATAGTAACTCTGCCTGTCTGTCTTTACCTCTTCACATCTTAATGTCTGAATGGATTTGAATGCGTTCCTGTGGGATAGTTCCCGAACTCCACGTGGGCGAAACCGCGGGCAAAAGATAGTAATTATTATAAGTTACAAAGCCCAAGATCATCCTAAGTCATCCTAATTCTGACGACCCGTTGCAGTCTAAAAATCGTAACATTCGAATATTATCTTCTAAAAATAACTTAGTACAAAACCCGAAAAACTTTTCCTGATCTTCACAACCACTCCGCTCGCGGTAACAGTACAGCGTCATACTTACCTCTACACTAATGAGCTGCTACGTCTTTAGAACTCCCTTATACGGTAAACGATCACATTTGCCTCCCACAAAATGGCTATAAGAAGCCACGCTCCACCGCTTTCCTTGTTACCCTGCGAGGCCATTGGAAAGGAGAGAAGCGGAGCGATGCAGAGTTCCACTAAATTTAAATATCCACTCGCCTCCGCTTCTGTAAACATACAGTATAATGGAGTGGAGATCAATTTAATGCATTGCAATTGCAATAACGGAATTTATGCAGAGCTGTTAAGCGGAACGAGGAAAGAATAAAAAGAAAGATTTTTTTTTAAACTTTTTTTACTGTACCAAAACCAAACGAAAAAAGTACTTACTTCTTTAATAAAAAGAGAAAAATAAAAAAATAACTTTAATTTCCGAAGTCGGTGTCTTTGCTTTTAATTTTAGTTTTTGGCCACCGACTTCCGAAATTAAAGTTATTTTTTTATTTTTCGTTCGAAGTCGGTAAAAATAGGTTTATTTGTCACAGAAGCACAAGAAGATAATGAGGCAGATGAGGATGAGAATGTGACCGTGCAGTGATGAAACAAGACAAATTAGACGCCATGTCTATAACCTAGTAACTATCTACCACCACTTGGCATCGATCACTTTCATTGCTTCGAACTCCTTGTCAATGAACAGGGTTCAGGGACACTCCCCTAAACTTTTCCACACTAAGCTGTTTTGTCGCTCCGTTCCACTCACACACCCCACTCTGCTCCGCTCACTCGCCCCGCTCCAACGGGAAGGCTGCCTAAGGGCAAGAAACACTAATTTGTAACAAGTTGACATTTTAAAAATGGCGCCGACAGCTGGGTGGCGGTACTGAATACTAAAGTGGACTGTGACATTAATATGGTGGCGTTTTTATTTCGTTTGTTTCTTCCAGTTTATTAAGTAACTAGTTTATGCTGTTGTATTTATGTCTGTTTGCAACACTTTTTGTGAGGATATTCATTTACGAACATAAATATTAATAATAAATAAAACGACCCTGCTCCCGACACCGGTGGACCTCTACTTTTGTATATTTTTTAAATAATTTTTATCTTAAGAAATATTTAAAAGTGTAAATTACGTTTGAAGAAAAAAAAAATAAACGAATTAATAAAATCATTTTAATTCGGACAACTAAGAGATCCATAAACTGTTAGTAACAGGCACTTAGAACACTATTGTAACTTAGTAACTTCAACTAAAAACGAATTAGCGAGAAGACCACCCATCAACTAGACAACGAGAAATGGAAACTATGCTATAAGTCTTCTCACAAATTGCCTTATTATGGCGGAGAAAGTATCAGCCACGACAGCCTTCAGTAAATAAAGCTTCTTGATAATTTCTGCATGTCTGAAAATAATATTTATAGTCTGGTCAATCAATCTACCTAGCCTTTTCCCAACTATCTTGGTGTTGGCATCCAGTCTAACCGGATGCAGCTAAATACCAGTATTTTTCATGGAGCGACTGCCTATCTGACCTCCACAACCCAGTAACTGGTTAATACGATACCTCTTGGTAGGACTGGTTGTCAAACTTTCGGGCTTCTGATGACCCATAACGACTGTCAAAGATCCACGAATGACAACTGGGACCAACGGTTTAATGTGCTTTCTGAGGCACGGAGGAGTCGCATATTTATAGTCTGGTAAACATGGTTTATTGTTCATCATCGCCATTGTCATATTATGCGTGGCACCCTTCCTATCGATTATGTGTAGGTACCCAATGACCTGGTAAAACCGACAATCCACCACAACCACAATTTAGATTCAACAGCGCGTCAGTATATTACCCGAAAAGTTAGGTAGAGTTCACTACTCAGTGCACTCAAAGTCAAATTTATATTTTTGTTCAATAAAAAGGGGGTATACCTATTGCCACCAACGGGGTATGTACAATCCGTACTGTTGCTAAGAAATTCACAATAGTTTGCCCGACGTGAGTTTCAAATCCGAACCCATGGCAGGGTCCTAACCCGCGTCAGTACTTATCTACGCTAGCGCTTGAGACCACTACTCTAACAAGGAGGTCAAACTATAAATTGTTATTACACCAGCCTAAAGTTTTGTCAGTCATACCTTTGATAAAATATGTACCAACCGAATGTTTTAAAACTGATCAGTGTTACTCACACACAAGCGAAAGTAATTCTAAATTAGTTTGAATATTAATTTTCATGTTTGCTTAACAGAATGTGTTAAATGTTAGAGTTTTGTACCTAAATTGGTTATAAATAATTTTATATTTGAGGTTACCCTTTAGCCCAAGTACACACGGGCGATATTTTTCGCGCACTCCATTTTCAACGCTCCGCTTAGCGTCGAGAGTTAAAAATCCAATAGTGTTTCTTGACGCGCTGGGTTGAGCTCTGTTGGATTCTCAATGCTGGGCTCAATACTGAGAGTTGAATATCTAGTGTGCGAAAAAAATCGTCGCGATAATAAATCGCCCGTGCGTACCTCGGCTTGAACTTTTTGATTAAATTATTAGCACGATGTTTCTAGTGTACAACGCAAAGGCCTTTAATTAGCCTTGTGTTAGTTCATTGCCTCCTGATTTATGTAAATTAATCGTATAAGTTCAAGAGCTTAGCGTTGATAATATTTCGAATAACATATAAATTAGCTAATCTTACATTACTCTTATATTATTAACTAGCTGCGCCCCGTGGTTTCACCCGCGTAAGTCTCGATCTCATGGAAATATCAGGATATTTTTTATCGTATGTCCTATTCCAGGTAATGGACTATCCCTGTGCCAAATTTCATTCAAATCCGTTCAGACGTTTTAGCGTGAAAGCGTAACAAACAAACAAACACACTTTCGCATTTATAATATTAAGTTACTGCAAATACTGTAACCTTATGGGCAACTACAGTTTTGAGCCGTTTGGGGTCGAAACGCTCGGGTCATGGGGCCCGAGTGCGCGTCTCCTTTCTCGCCGACTGGTCGACACTTCACGTGACCAGAGGGCTGGCTTGTTCTTTGGCCAAAGAATTAGCATTGCCATTCAACGTGGCAATACTGCCAGTCTTCTGGGCACGTTTCCGGATGACAGCGATGCGGACGAATACTTCGACGCCTAAGGGTCCCTCTGTTTTTATATTTATTGGTATAGTTAGTTAGTCCTTTTAGTTTTAGTTAATTTAGTAAGTTTAGTTTAATAAGTTAATTTAGTTAATTTAATAAGTTACATAATGTAAATCCGAAATTTAAATATAATATTAAGTTAGGATTAATATAATTATTGACTACTGGTTGCTAAACAAAATAATGTATGTAATCGGACCTTAAATAATTACATTACTTTCCTAAAAATATTATTGAACACGCTAATGTATCGAACATAACTCTTTTTGTGAACCTATAATTCCTATTTTGGGGCCCAAAAAACGAACTAGGACCAACTTGGATGTAGCGCTCATCGGCCGTGGCACCGCTCGCTTCGCTTGCTCGGGTCACGCGCAATTGGTCACAGTTATAACCTAACTTAACCGGTCGGGGTACCCTAGCTTAGTTACTGCGATCAACTGAGAGAAGCCCAATTTTCTGTTGGTGGTTTCATTAATTAGAAAAAAGATAAATCATTAGAAGGTTAATAAGTTTTTAGACGATCAGTTATTATACAAAATCTCGACATTCTTCTTATTCATGAATGAAGGTGTCAATCTTGATTTTGAAAAAGTATCCCAAATTAAAAGAAAATGTAGGTATACCTATCAGGAATTATTAAGTTTATATGATAAACTTGAAACCAATGTCTCCTAGTACCAAAATATAAACAATGAGCAATTCCTAAAATACTTATTAAAAATCTTCAAATCATCAAGTTTATCCAATCAAGACCAATCCTTACCCCAGCTGTTTACCGTTACCCTTGACCGCGTCCTTTCATAAAATATATGGAGAAATATGGATACATAGGCATCAGTGGTGCGTAACCTCAAGATGATTAATACTCTCCCTATAGTTTATTACCCCTGCAAAGATATACCGTCCCAAAGGTCTAAAACCCCGAAATTGTCAATCGTTAGGATTGATTTTGGGTAATTATCCCTAGTGGTGTTCATATAGTGTATACTGTGTTGGCTTATTTGCGATATGTATTGTCATTAGTCATCGCTTCGGTTGTGAATTAATTGCCATCGTTTGATGGATTAACTGGGTTTTGTTACAGGAATTGCTGAAGATTTATGGATATGCTTGAATTGATATGCGTGACATGTTTTGGAGTTTCAAGAATTTTGAAGAAATCTCCGTTGTATTCTTTTTGCATTTATGACGCCAACAGGTGTAATTTTCGTGCAACTACAATTACACTCTAAGCTTGGGTCCAATACACTTCTCCGCCATGTGGCAGCCATTTTGTTATTTTGTTGAAATTTTCTATATGCGAGTACAAAAAAAAAACGTATCTCTCAAAGTTTTAATGATACTGACGTAAAAATAGGCTTATTCGTAAGGCAATAATATTGTCTATCGTCTGCATTATAAAGCGATTAAAATTTCAATAACTTTTAAAAAAAATGTGAAAGTCGAAAAATATTATGAATCATTATGCAATTCAACCAATAATTGATAATTACTACAAAAACAACCCCGGCAACTTTTTTTATTTTTTTACTAGATCGTCAGATTTTGAGCTAAGCTATAATACAACATAAAATTCACAACTGTATGGCAATTACTTTAAGAGTTATTGTTGTTTGAACATAGCGAATGCGCAAGCTTTGTGGTTTTTGCAAGGCAATTGTCGGCACCGTAAACATAAAATCATTAAAAAAAAAAAAAAACTTTAAAATACTTTTTTAATTATTTATAATATCGCTAGTACATGTCCGTACACACTATATAGGTAACATATATATCAATGCTATACACCGTGGCATTTTAGTCGTCTTACAAAGGTGGTCCACTCAATGTATCCGACATAAAGTACCTCCAGGCATGTTTTTTTTTTTGCCATTAATTAATAATTATAATAGGTACAAAGAAAAATAAATAATGTATTAGAATTCTGAAACATCCTGTTATTAATGTTTACGTATCAAACGATAGACCATACCTACCCAGCGCACGGGTCGAGTAGATCATTCCATCGCCATTTTCTATGAGACAAAATACCGAAAGCCAATCTAGCATAGTCCACGTGGACTGTCATCCAATGAGGTGCTCTAATGCTATCCTTTGAGTAAAGCCGCGCGTGTCACGCCCCGCCCCTTTCACTTGAAAAATAAGTGAAGGTCAATCTCGCAGCGTCTCAGTTGCGGCCGAACACCGGAAGTGGAAGTGCGCGCGCGCTACCGGATAATCAAACGTTGTTCGCGATCGTTATTAAGTGCAAGGAGTGAATAGGTCCTACCTACTTCACAATGAGTAATAGGAACTATCAATACTCGAATATCGAGTACCTACAAATGGTGCGCCTGTACGCAATGAGTGGTGACAATTTACGGGGAGCAAGGAGATTGTACGCTGCGCCAAATAATCTGGAAATGTTACGCAACCGAGGTGTGATCAACCCGCAAGTGCCAGGACTGCAAGTCATTTTAGCAGCCACACAGCGACTTATTGATCACGGCCAGTTTCGCAGTCCACCGCATGCGCAAGGTCGGGGTCGCCCACGACACACACCCGTTCTTGAAGAGAACATACTACAGTATTTTGAGGAACACCCGCGACGGAGTACCAGAGTGGCTGCCAGACATTTCGGAGTCAGCCACTACTACTTCTGGAAAGTTTTACAAGCGGAAGGATTACACCCGTACCACTACCGGCGAGCACAGGCCTTATACGGAGCTGACCCTGAATCCCGCATGGCATTATGTCGCTGGCTTATTGACCATCCAAACACCAACATTCTCTGGACCGATGAGTCTACGTTCACCCGAGTGGGGATGTTCAATATCCATAATGAGCACTGGTGGTCAATTAACAACCCACATCTAATTCGAGAACATTCCCACCAAATCCGATTCAGTGTGAATGTGTGGGCTGGGATAATACGGGACAGAATAATTGGCCCTATTTTTATTCAGGGTAACCTCAACGGTGGAACGTACCTAGAAATGGTACAGAACGTAATTCCCGAGTTACTGGAAGATGTACCTGCCCCCTATCTAAACAGTCTGTACTACCAACACGATGGCTGTCCCGCTCATTATTCTCGATCAGTGCGAGAGTACCTAAACCGCGAGTTTGGTGACAGGTGGATCGGGCGCGGTTGTCCCGTGGCTTGGCCACCTCGAAGCCCGGACCTGACACCATTGGACTTTTTTTTGTGGTCTGAAGTAAAGAGACTAGTTTACACCGAAGAAGCGCGCAGTGTAGAACAATTAAAACAAAAAATAATTGCTGCTTTTGATATCGTGAAACAAGACACAGTGACTTTAAATAAAATAAATGACAATATTCAAAAACGTGCCCATTTGTGTATTGAACAAAGTGGTAGGCAATTCGAACAGTTGCTGCAATACAGGTAAAGCTTACCTACTTGCCTATGTAAATAAAAAGTGATCATTTGTAAATACGTAATTAGTAATTAGTGTAAATAATTCAGTTGATTCCAATTTTTTAAATACGCCGGAAGCAACAATTACATACTGCCAATTTCAATAACTACATATCTTTTGTTTGTTATTTGCCTGGTTAGAGATAAAAATTCTGTATTTTATGTAGGTAGGTAGGACCTACCTAAGGAACAAGAGTGAAATTTCTATCTTCAATAGGATCGAACGAAGACAATTGATCAGTTATTGAAATCGGCCGTATGTTTGTAACTTTCTTTTTTATTAATCTGCACTTACTATGTAGGTACCTACTCGTACGCCTACGTTACCTACGTATCAAACACAACTTAGTTTGGGTTTTTATTAAGAATTAGTTATGTTTCTGACGGTCCTAAGCCCGTTTAAAGTATGAAGGAAGAATTGGAATTAAGTGGCTTTTATTTACAAACTGCTACGTAATGAGAAAATTAGGATTGCAATAGTAAGATACTCATTTTTGCAATAAGGTGAATGAACTCTTTTAAGATGCCGCCGCTTCATACCGCGCCGCCCTTTGAACGCAATGCTCGGACCGCGCTCGTAACAGGGTGTTTCAAACTACGTCATGCGTCATATTATTGAATTAAATTTTCATTTTTTAATTACTCAAATATTCATAAATATCTTCTTTTTTTTTAATGAATGTTTAGTAGTCATTGGATACATGAAGTGGGCTGCGGTTGTAAGACGATCAAAATGCCACGGTGTATAGACTGTTTTCTTACAATGCTCCACCGAAGAATCAAAATTAATAACAGATACTAAAATGTATCAACATCTATTATTTGTAGCCACAGTAGCTACATAAGTTACTATCTCAGCTAAAATTTCCGTTCACAATGAAAATATGGTTAATACCGTACCTAAGGAGGTTCGCAGAATAAATTAGGGTAAGAGGCCCTAACGTCGACCTTTCTGTTAAGGGATGGCGCATATTCATATAATCGCTGAGATTAAATTCGACGAAATAATCCGAGGATTAACGAACATGTCCCGAAGGTGTATTTGTATTATTGTTATTATCCGCGTATAAACGAGGAAATATTTTGTAAGCAAATGCAAACATTTTTGGGATTCCGGGGTTTCCGTTCGTTTTGTCGGTTGGTAAAAATTTTGTTTATTGAAGTTTAATGGTTGCTTTTGCGGCATTATAGGTTATTTTTACCTCGATCTTTTAAGAAAGAAGAAAGAAAATGTCCAGAGGTAGACTGGGACAACCAGGACCTACTTAATAAAACCGATAAGCGACTGATAACAGGCGACAATCCGACAATTCGTAAGTTTATTTCATAGTTTTCTACTTTATTAAACAGAACCTACCTTGAAAATATGACTACTTTTGTAATGTTTTACCAATACTCATAGCACAGTTTCAGTAGGGCCCATGAAAAAAAAAAAAAGTTTTTTTTTTACAGAGTGTCAAATGTTTTTTTAGTCCAGTAACTACACTCAACTATGTAATTTGTCACAGTCTAATGTATTGACCAATTCGTAGCATTAAATCGTGTGTCAATCGACGGCCGCGCAGGGAATCCATAATGTAGCATCAAACACGTTGCTCCTATGGACACCAAGGAGATATTAATATACTTTTCCATGTTAATATCTAATCATTAATCCAACGTACATACTATTCTAACTAATATTATAAATGCGAAAGTGAATTTGTTTGTTTGTTAGTTACGCTTTCACGCTAATGCGGCTGAACGGATTTAGTCGAAATTTGGCACAGGAGTAGACCATGACCTGGAATAGGACAAAGGATACTTTTTATCCCGACATTTCCACGGGATCGAGAGTTACGCGGGTGACACTGCGGGGCGCTGCTAGTGCGACAGTAACTTTGTCTGTTACCTTTTCACGCCTTAATGGCTTAACTGGCACACGGATAGACCATGACCTAAGTTACATACGGTACGCTAGTACATTCCCATGGGATAATTTCCGACCTCCAGGCGGGCGAAGCGGCGGGCTAATGCTAGTTTTTTATAATTATATTTACATTTATATCGCCAGCCCGCGGTTGCTTCTCCCTCAAGACTGTGACACATAGATAGATAGATAGATAGATAGATAAAACATTTATTTGATGCACACAAAAGACAACACAACATACAAAGACAAGGTTAGCCAATTTACAAAAAGAATAAAAAACAAAAAAAAATAGACACAATAAAAGAAAACTAAACTAGACACATTGATGACAGTATTGTCTATGACAACCTTTAAAAAACAACGAGTAATACAAGGTGCGGTGTGCGTCTCAACGTTGCATCAAATGGGAGTCCAACTCAGCATGTGTCAGGCGAATATACCTGACGCTGATATTCTGCTGGATCCCTGCGGTGACATACGGACGTCGAGCAGATACATAAATGCCACCATCCCCAATTGCCTAATACAATCCAAGGGATTTTAAGGAAATTCATAATACATTGCTTCATAAGTTTGAAAAGTTCGTTTGCGTAACCACGTTAATAACGCAATGAATTGTTGAATTCTCAAAATGAATGGCATTGGGATTTTGTGTGTTACTCCTTTACCCGTAGAATTCTGAATATTTAATAATACGAATTTATTACTAACCTCCATTTCCGTGCTTATGCATTATTGTGGTTTCCATACCATTAATATTAAATCCTTATCATAGTAAATAGTAGTTTCCCCGTATTAACCAAATTTTCATTTTGTTTCTCATGAAATGCAAATGTGATTAAATAAACAGGAATAAAATTTTCAATAATTTTTATTTGCATAATAATCATTATCATAATAATTTTATTTATCATTACCAATCACGTTCAATAAAATCTAACATTATAAATTAATATTCCAATGTTTTCGTTTTGTGTGATTGCATTATTCGCAAAACTTATTTAGGTACTTTAGTAGCCTTTCACAATAGACTCCGTTTCCATTCATCGCTTTTTCATAAAACGAAAAAAAAAAAAACGCTCTTCTCTTCTTCTTAATAAGTCCGTTTGTCCACCGCCACATTAACGGGACGTCAACGATAGCTAGATGACGGTGCTGAAGTAGCGATGCACACTTTTACTATGGCAGCATGTCCAACGCAAGTGCAACGCCTGTCAACGGTACGTCACGTTCTGTTCAAATAATCTCGTTTCTTGTTAGCGTCTCGTTGAAGGTGGCTGTGGACAAACGCTGTAAGTAGGTAAAATGAGTACCTAATATAAGTAACTACCTAGTTCAAATTCAAGTACGTGACTATACATACCGACCGATTGATACCGAGTTCGTCGCCATAGCAACCACCTCACGTCGCGTCGTGTGGAGGAGGAATATGGTGAGATCTCCGTAGTAACAAATTGAGAAATTAATTATGTATTTGTGAATACTTATATTATTTTTACCATGCTTCCTCAATCAATCCATAATATTGATTCCATCCATTATTCATTACTTTTTTTTTTTTTCACTTGTTTCTTAGATTGCTATTAGTAATTGGCAACTGTGTAAGTCCGAGGCTAGAATATTATATACAGAAGCTGTAAAAGTTGGTGTACCTTTATAAATAAATATAAGGGGTTCTTACAAGTGGAAATATTACACAAACTTCATAAACTAGAAATAATTTAAAAACTTGTAGGAAATAAAAGGCTTTTTTATTTTTTATTTATTTATTATGGCTGGATTTTGAGTAGAAGAAAAAAACAATGTTCACAAAACTCAGAATTTTTACTCAGCGCTGATTGTTTTGCAAATTAAAACACATATTCGCGAAGTCAGTGACCGACTTATCTCCTTTAAGCGTTGATGGAAAACTGAGCGTTTGAAAATCAGCCTGTATTTATTTGCAGAATACTTTGCTGTTAAGTGCTTCATTTAAATATGACGATGTACAGCCACCATCAAAGTAATGATTGTTCAAAGTTTTAAAAGTGTTTGTTGACGAAAAGTTGCTAATTACTGTTAGTGTCTAATTTAAAAAACATAAATAATTTGTATGGTGCTCCTCCAGTAGGTACAGTCACGGACTTTAATTGATGAGCCACTTTCAATCTTTTCAATTTTGCAGTTTCATACATTCACGAGATTACACGATTAAACACGAACTTAAATCGCATGGTCGTAAACAAGATCAGATATTACTAGTAATCGGAAATAGTCTTGTCCATAGAGGTTGACTAATAAGTTCTCAATGATAAATAAATACAATGTTTATCCAATCTATTTGATAATGGCCTCCTTTGCATCAGAGCTCATTAACTCGATAATTCTGAAAAACCTATCTGACGACAGTGACGATTGAAATATCGATTTCACAGACGTTATTTTCGAATTTGTCGAAATGACTAATTAAAATTTCTCCGTACGCTAACGTTACTATGGCTACGCTAAAACAATCGTCGCTTGGTTACGGTTGCTAGATCTGCAATTGGTTGACTTGGGGTAGTCGCTCTGCTGTCAAGTTTGTAGTTCTGGCTCTCAGGTTAGCCAACCGGTAAAGATATTAAATATATTTTTTTTCTTCTATAATATGAAGACATGACTTTCCGTGTCTGGATGTACGAGTATAACCGACTAAGCCCGATTTGCATTACACGGCTAAAATACGAACAGTGCCAAGTGGCTCATCAATTAAAGTCCGTGACTGTACATCAAAATGTACCTATTTTATAAAAAAATAAAGTAACCAGCGGGGTAATTGCGTAACACACTTACAATGGCAATGCCTTTCATTCTGACCATTCAACAACATTCATTGCGTCATTTATACTGTCAGGCAGACGAATTATTCAAACATGTGGCGCAATGCATTAGCAATTTCCTTTGGTTTGTGACTAAAAGTGTGTTACGCAATTGGGCTGTAAATAAAAAAACTGACGTATTTATTATTTTTTAATTGTTTCTATGCATAGTAAGGTCAGTCAGCCAGTGATGGCCACAGAAGCAACCTAGTATTTCTGATTTTGCTTCAGTCTGCCATAAAACCGAAAATACCTATTATCTCTAAAGACAACGATGGCAATAAATTACCATAATAATATGGCTTAAAACGTAAGAAGGCCGAGTTAGCGGGAATTTTGCTAGTGTTGCGACTTACAGTGCTTATCTAACAACTGAAGCAGCTTTTACGAGTAGATTGAAATTGCCTGAAATTAAGTTAAAATGTTTGTCGTAGCCAGCCATTGTACGATGGAGTCCGAGCTATCATTGCCTGCATATAACTTGGTTATAGGTCCAGGAAGATGCTATGGCAAAGTAAGTGGTATCTAATGATTACTTTTAGAAATTTATTCTCTAAGTAAATATTTTTCTTTTCGTGTGGTTAATGACTAACCTGGGGTCAGAGTTTTAAAGCCGCCCTGGCCCTCTGACTTCACATGCCGTCGAGAAATATTATACACCTCTGACTTTTCGGATTCATGTGTGTAAGTAAATAGGATATCGGAATCACTTACACGTCATAGTTAAAAAAATAACCGGCCATGTGCGTGTCGGATCACGCACAATGAAGGGTTCCGTAGTTAAGATGAATTTATCCCTAAAAGAAACTTAAAAAACCGATTTTGAAAACAAGAAAATAATAGCTGACAAATTAGGTGTGCCAGATGTAGGTACTAGGTACAGTTAAGTTTCGTTACACTTACTGTACAGCACGCACTACAAGCAAGCACTAAACACGTCCACTGCTGGACATAGGCCTCCCCAAAGCACCGCCACCTCGACCGGTTCTGTGCTTCCCGCATCCAGCGGATTCCTGCGGCCTTCACAAGGTCATCGGTCAACCGGGAGAGGCCTTCCACCGCTACGTCTTCAGGTACAGTTCGATTCAAACTTAATGGCGGCTCGGAAGAGAGCTTTTCGCTGCGCAGTACCCCACCCCTCACCCCCGCTGACTCATGAATTTGTTACTGCGCAGCGACTCGCCTCATGTTCCGAGCCGCCATTAAGTTTGAATCGGGGTGTACGCGGTTGCCTCTCCAGAACCTTTCGGCGCCAGCGATCAATACAGTTAAGGGGGATGCACTAAGGTAGCCCGCGAAATTCAATTTATCTTAGGTTTTTGCAATTTGCAGGTCAGTGTCAGGTTGTATTTTGATTAAAATATGATTCGCGACGGAACAAATGTGGCTTTACAGAATTATAATCATTAGAATCAGAAATACAACTCCTTAAGTTATAATCCTCAAATGTCATGATCTCATGAAATAGTCATTTAATAGGATTATATGAACCTAGAGAGTTGTACTGATGATTTTTATATTTATAATTCTATATAATTATAAACATTTGATACGACCGCGAATCACATTCCCGGTTTCACATTCTGGTGACCCGTAACACAGGTATTTTATGCCTTTCTCGGGCACCAGTCTCTCACAAATGTAACCCAATTTTTCAGATTAAGCACCTCCTGTACAAATCAACATTTGTGATGAGAAATTAAATAACTTAAATAACTTAACTTTAACATTTAGATCAACATACAACCTGATACTGACCTGGAAATTGCATTTTTTTTTTAGAAAATTTGAATTTCGCGGGCTACCCGTTTTTAATTGAAGCTTTCACATTAAGCCATCACAATAACTTTTATTCCACATTCCATTCCACACTTATGAGCCCCAACGGGTAAAATCTTCTTAAGTGGGCGAAGTATTTCCATTAGTACAGAATACGGTAGTAATATGTTGCTTTCCTCCCTATCCTTAACGTCGATACTGTCCTTATTCCTGCATTCCTTAGAACATTCTAGTATTTGTTCCTCCCCTGACCTCTTGTCTAGGGGATCCTAATAAATGTAAATGTAATGGGGGTACCTATTCAATTACGACCACCACTTGACACCACTTGACTTTCACGTAGTTTTTTCATCAAATGTTTTGGGAGGATTTTGAATTCAGTTTAAAGGTTTTTGGTTGGTTTTAAGTATGATCGTTGATTTAAATTGAATGGTGGAATTTTAAGGATACCTAGGTATCCTAAAATAAAATATGAAATCGCGAAAAAATAAAAACAGCTGAAAAAAACTTTATTATTGAACAGCTGATTATTTCTTAGTTAATTCCATAGTAAAAAATATTCAGTTCGATGATCTAAAGCACCTCTTAATGTTTGTAATGTAATTTTTCTAACACTTTATACATAAATCTATACTCCATTTGCAATAAGATTAGAAATTTAAACAAACTTTTTACAGTCCGTTCAACCGATTTTGACTTCTATGCCGTAGGTATAAGGATGGCATTAAAAGCAAAAAACGTTACACAATATCAACTGTTTACTACAGCTGCCATTTGTCATGCTACCAACGCAATAGAAGTCAAAATCGGTTGAACGGACTGTAAAAAAGGCTTATTTAAACGTCTAATCTTTTTTCAAATGGGGTATAGGATACCTCTACCTCTATAAAAAATAGAGTTATCCTAGATTTGCGTATGACCATACTTTTCAATACAATTCTGAATTGGAAAGTGTGGTCTTAATAAAATCTAACCCATCTGAAGCGAGGTGTTAAAATTTTCGAGCTTGCTTGCTCGCTCTTGGTCTCTCTATACTTTGGTACTTAGACCCGATTGACGTACCCTGGGCCGTTAGTTCCATTACCAACTATGTTGACTAGTCAATTCTTGTTACGATACAAGCTTATTACAAATTAGAGGATTATATCCAAGATAAGAATGCTTGGAAACATGCTGGTCTTGCTCCATAGGACAATTTAGAGTCGTGACAAAATCCAACTGGTTGCTAATTTAGTTGTATATTTTATTATTTGTATGTCATAGATTTTTAGATTCTGTGTTTGCTTGGACTCAAGCACTGACTTATTAGTATTACTTGTAAAGATGTTAGGAATATTGTAATATCGTATACTTTTAAAATGTTTGTAAATATGTGAGCACCATGTACCTATCACATAACTGATTTATTTGTCATTGCTCCATTTATAATTATTTTTGCCTTTTGTGGGACAGTAATCTTATTGTGTAGGTGCATCGTCTTCACATATAATTATATAATTCATGTATACAAAATATTTTAAAACATTTTTGAATTTTTTTTTGCCCGTTCTTCTCCATACGAAAGCTACCTTTTGGAATGGGCAACTAGAATCAATTCTATTTCTTTGTTTTTCATTGATGTTCAAAAGTGCCTTTTATGTGCCTATTTGAAATAAATTATTTGATTTTGACTTTGATATAATCTTCTGCGTATAATTCATGCCGTAATGGTACTCCTGACAAACGTAATCGGTACCTATAAGGCGCTGAGCACACGATGAACAATTTGTCCGTGGACAATTTGAAATAGTGTTTACACCTAAGTGTGTACCTTAAAAAGATAAAACTGAAAAAAAGTGGCCCCAAAAAAATTAAGACACTTCCTGATAAGATATTTTATTTTTCATTCTTCACAAGCAAAAACTTCAATGTTAAAATCCCCTTCGCGGTTAAACTCGTACCACTCAAGAATTCCATGTCACTGTAATTTGAACACAATGAAACTCCGCTTCCGAGTTTACCAGCGTCCTTAAGCAATAAATTAAATGTCTAACCTCGAGCTTGTCGCACTGCCTCGTCTTCATGAATCAGACGGATATTGCAGACAAAGAAATGGGGCTTTACTAAGAAAAGCTCGGCTTATTTTATTGATTTAGATAGAAATTAATATGACTGCCTCGTTGGTCTAGTGGTTGCAAGCGCTACTGCTGAGCATGAGGTCCTGGGTTCGATTCCCGGGTCGGACATAGTGATGTTAGGTTTTTCGCCAGGTACTTCTCAGTAGCAGCCCGGAATCTGGATATGTGCCCTGTCGATGACAATAGGCTCACCCCCTATTGAATAAAACAAATAATTAAAAAAACACGACAAAGGCGAGCTCACACAATAACAATGGCGTTTCCATGACAATCAAGTCAACTCTCTGCGACACTTGTATGTGTCAGAGGTGTCAAAACGAAACAAAAACGCAGCCATCTTTTGACGCGGTAGGGCAAATCTACGATCGAAATCTTTTCCCTATGCTCAGCTGTAGGTAGTGCTGGCGACCATCTCCTATAGATAGACCAAAATATGAAATGAGAAACATCTAAAAATATTTGAACCCATAAAAACACATGTGTTTTTTTTTTGTATACCCAGAATTTGTATTTGTAAGAATTTTTATCCGTGAAGTAATTTCCCTTAGGATGCGAGTGAAACCGCGGGCAACACCTAGTATTTTTGTATAAAGAATTGTATAATTCAATCAAAATGTCTTTAAGATTATTGTACAGATAGACTGCTTTCAGAATATCGGATTCGGAGATAAGATTTGATTTCTTGACCTTCGTCTACCTCGCGAAATAGATTTTAATTGAATTGGAAATCAGATAAAATGATTGAATTTCTAGGAAGTTTTGTCTTCTGCTAGCCTTTTATTTCTCGTTATTCGGATCTACGTATTTCTTTGAATTCAAATTGATTTGACATCTTTTATCTTTTGATTTTATGGTTCTACAATAATGCAGACGGCATCTTTAAGTTTAATGTTATCTTCGGTGTTACAACCAAAGATAACATTAAACTTAAAGATGGCCGCCGCCGGTATACTTTTCAGCTTCTCTATGCAATGTGCAAAAAAAACAATGTCCGATCCGAAAGAGGCACATATACTGCATTACCATTACCAAAAAGTAATAAAAGCCGAAGTAAATAATTTTAAGCCGGAAATTCTGACAACCAGTCTTACCAAGGGGTATCATATTACCCAGTTACTGGGTTGTGGAGGTCAGATATCGCTCCATGCAAAATACTGGTATTCAGCTGCATCGGGTTAGGATGGAAGCCGACCCCAACATAGTTGGGAAAAGGCTAGGCAGATTGAAATTTGACCACACCATTTTTGATATTCCGTTTATCTAAGTATTCCTTAGGGAATAAAGTTAGCCAAGAAAAGATTAACCTTAACTCCTAACCAAAGTGGGTTGAGGGTCAAAAGGATGGTTTAAAGTTTGTATACAAAGTTTAGATAGATAATTAGATAGGTCTTATCGTATCTATCTAGATTATTATTATCCCACCGCACGGTCAAGGCCTGTCTCTCCCTCTTTCTCACACTTCTGTTCACCGTTTCGTATGAATAGTCAAGGGGTCAATCAAGGCACAGATGGCGGACTCGACTCATACTGCAATACGAGTCGAGTCCGCCTTCTTTGCCTTGGTTCGGTTGGCGTCGTGTCTCCTAGCGTTCAATGGGACCCAGTTTTTTGGTTCTATCAGAACACTGCAGCTCATCTGACATGCCAGAGCCAATCCCACTTTAGCTTAACAGCTTTCTGGGTAACTCTTACTTGTGTATAAATAAAACTAAAGACAAAAACATATCACACACGTATCAGTCCGCATCACAAACAATGATATTTGATTAAATTCCCTTATTTACATCACTAGGGACTCACCCTCCACAAGACAGCCCAAGCAAGTTCAGTAATTTACTAAAACCAGTACAAGAGCAAAGCATCTTCCGAGAAAACCGAATTAATGAAACAACCTGTGGTTTTAACAAAACTTCATTGTTCTCTACTAGTATAGGCGTATGATTAATATCTTGAAGTAAACCACAGCGAGCTTAATATGTGAATAGATGATGCTTGAAATATGACATGAAATACATTACATATATAACTGAAATCGAAAAATATTAATAAAGTACTTTTATTAAAAACCCGTTTAAACCAACTTCTTCGAAAAGGAGGAGGTGGTCAATTCATCTGTATTTTTTTTTTGTGTTTATGTTACGCGATTACTCCGCCAAATAAATGTGAATCGATTTTGATGATTCATTTTTGTTTGGTAGGTCATGCTTCAGATATTGGTCCCATATAAATTGTATTTACTTTGCTTACGTATTTTTTGAGTTAGCTTCAATATTACGTATTTTTCCCACTTAGTCTACGTAGGCGACTTTCTATTTGACTCCGTCACTGTTATTTACGTAGCAGGTAGTGGTGTTCGAATTTGTGTGGGGCAGGCAACTAAAAAGTGAAAAATAAAAACATTACACAAAAAAAAAAACAACCGACTTCCAAAAAAACACAAAAAAAGTGAAAAATAACTTTAATTCCGGAAGTCGGTGTCTTTGCTTTTCAGTTTTCGTTTTTTGCCTCCGACTTCCGAAATTAAAGTTATTTTTCACTTTTTTTTTGTGTTTTTTTTTGGAAGTCGATTGTACTCACGTGCTTTTCATTGGATCCAGCGAATACTATCCGTGACTTCGATTCTTGACTCATCATAACCACAGCCTTGACACGTCACAAAAACGAACTGAACCCAGGATGATTTCCCACCCACAAAAAAAAAAAAAAAAGTTGCGTAACTCCTTCAAAATCCGATCAATTTTCTTATTTTTTTTTCATTTTGAAAGCGATACACTTTATACACAATCCATAACATAACATAACGCCGGTTTACCGCAGTTACATATGTTCAAGTAGGGCGAGCCATCAACTGGGCACAAACCCACACACCGGGTTGCCGTAAGAAACACACAATCCATGTCATAATTATTATCTTTGAAATCTTCTTCTGCTCGAAAGCATATAGAAAGAACGCGTTGAACTGTCAAAATGAACGGAATTATGATTGTGCGTGTGTTACAATTTAAATACCTACTAATATTACCGGAGCCCTGGTTGTTCATACAAATTTTATGTATGCGGGTGGGCTGAGCTAAGCCAATCTCGGTACGGCAAACTGCTGCATACTGCCACCTAGCAGGCGACGATAAATTATAGGCTCAGATTGAATGTAATTTCTTGTCATCGTAATAGTAGGTAATAAGTCCGATATCCTAACTCATAATATTATCCTTAATCCAAGTCATGGTCTACCCATGTGCCAAACATGCAAATCCGTTCAACCGTTTTTGCGTGAAAGCGGAACAAACAAACAAACTCTTTTTCGCATATATAATCTAATAATAATATAGGGCGCAGCTACGAGTAGTTCTCGATAAATACGCGATTGTAGCCTTGTAAACCTAAAACTACTCAATTAAAAAAAAAATTGTCAAACTTTTATAAGTTTTGAATATTGAATACGAGGCTTTTGGCTAATTTGTAAATGAGTATTCTAAGTTTTTTTTGTGATGTGCTATTATTTAGTAAATAAGTTTTGTTTTCTTTCTTTAATTATGTAATATTTCGACAATAACTATCATGAAATATATTCCCAAAATACCGTCAAAATACCACTTCTGTTCAATTATTTAGATTCCTGTGATACAAGCCCTCTTCCGTAACCTACAAGGCAAATCCCCTTTGTTACTTCGGACCGGATTGGCTTTGATAAGATGCTCGGCATTACATGGATTAGTTCCAAGGTTCCATTGATTGAGGGAGTCATTAGCACCGTAATTTGAAGTACTTGTGTCAGAGAACATAACGAAACGAGTAAAGACGATATTTCGTGATTTTTCTGAGAATAATCTAAGTGCTAAGGTGGTTTATGAGTGCTTCCTGTCGGTGGGTAAATTGATTTGTATTCCTTCTAGATTTTTCTGAGAATTATTTTGATGACAAGGTGTCTGTGAATGCTATAGCCTGTCGGTGTGGAAATTGTTTTTTTTTTCTTTCTATTTTTGGCACATATCGAGGCATGACAAGACATTAGTGATAGACGTCCAAACTGTCACATTTATTATTATGATCCTAAGCAGAGCACCGCGAAAAGTACCTACTCCGTATTTAAAAGCTAGTTTTCAATTTATTTTATGTCGACTCATACAAATATCAACTTTATTTCAGTGTAAATTAAGTTGATTTCAAAATGGCCAGAACTATTGAAAAAGTCATAAAAATGTTTGAAGTTCTAATACAAATTGAACGTTATGTGTGGATATTACAGTTATTTTTCCAAAAATACATATCTGTTTACATTTTTGGAAGCAAAAACGCAAACGTAGCTTAATTGTTAAGTTTGCCAATACAAATCGATACATCCATAATAATGACATTTTTAATTATTGATCCACCCCACACCAAATTGCATACAAATTATTTATGCTAATATCCGTAATATCATAATACAATTCAAATGCAATTTGGTAGAAACCGTCATTGATACCTAGATATGTCCTATAGCTTAATTTTGATAAAATATATGAAATACTAGCTCTTGCCCGCGACTTCGTCCGCGTGTGTCTGCTTTTTTATAAAAAATGAAAATAGCCCAGGTATGTCCTTCTCCAGGTCCCAGCCTATCTATCTGTCAAATTTCATAACAATCAGTTCAGTGTTTCAACCGTGAAAAGGTAACAGACAGAGTTACTTTCTCATCTATACATCCATACCATGGTACATACATAATGAAATAGTAACAACTGTACATCAAGTCAAAACTGTACATTGCATTATTATTTTTGAAAAAGAGTAATAATTGCTACAAATTGTGGGAACGCTTTTAGATAGCTTTTAGATTTTTTGTCAGTTTGTTTGTCTAGATGTATGTTTTAGATTGGCGCAAAAACGGCTGAACGGATTTGGATACAATTTGGCACGATAGATAGTTTATAACCTGGATTAACACATAGGTTATAATCGCGGTAGTACCTACATTCCCGTGGGATATTTTCCGATATCCACGCGGCTGCGAGAAAAAGTTAGTTTATGATAATTATTAAGTCATCATCTGCCTAGCCTTTTCCCAACCATGTTGGGGTCGACTTCCAGGCTAACCGGATGCAGCTGAATACCAGTATTTTACATGGAGCGACTGCCTATCTGACCTCCACAACCCAGTAACTGGGTAATACGATACCCCTTGGCAAGACTGGTTGTCAGACTTTCGGGCTTCTGACGACCCGTAACGACTGTCAAAAATCCACAAATGACAGCCAGGACCAACGGTTTAACGTGTTTTCCGAGGCACGGAGGAGTCTCGATATGTAAAGATGGTCACCCATCCACGGACCAACCCCGGCAAGCGTAGCTTAACCTGATGAATCGACCAGTGCGGCTATTATTACTTAGCCACGAGCACCTCCCCATGATAATTATTAAGTACCGTGGAATGGGGTGTCATTGATCAATTTAAAAATTCAAATGGCCGTATTTTCGAAAATACAAACGTACCGAAGACGAAAAAAAAATTAGAATATCGGTTTTTACTATACAATCGATACAATGAATTAGATTCTTTTTTAAATAAATAATATGTCGATGAAAAATATAAATGTGAGTGGTCAATGTTAAACCGTACGTGGGTACTTTGATACCCCCTAATATTTTCACGGCAAATGAAAGTAACCCCTTTAAACGTTATTATTTCGAAAGAACAAAAAAAATCGGTTAAGTGCAAAAAAAGATATTAATTTTTTTAAAGTTTAGGGGTGATATTGATCAAGGCAATAAAAATGCTTTTTGAAAAATCACCTTTATTTTAACGTTTCATTGAGATATATTACTGTAAAAACATAATTAGGAACATTAATCAGTCAACATCTTAAATGTTAAATAAAAAAAGAAAAATAATCAAATCGTTCTAACACGTCTTCATTATAATTCCGATAGGCGCGAGCGCCTAAACGCTTGATGTATGTTCTTGGCATAGCCCTGAAAGTAAAAAAAAGCATATAAAGCAGCCATCATTGCAAATATATTGATAATTTATGTTAAAAAAGCACAAACAGCAAAATTGCTAAGTCATGGGGTGAGATTGATCAATGACCAAAGTAACCCCATGCCTGTGATCAATGACACCCCGTATAGAAAATAAACCGCCACTGAATGAAATTTTTGAGGTTAGAATACAAAAACAACTTCTTTCTCAAGCTAATTAAACACATAACAACATAAACTATCATTTTTTTCTAGCAACTTTCATATCCAATCTGCTACCCTGGAAGTTATTTTAACCCCTAAAATACTTTAAACACAATACTCACAGTTTTTTATGAAAATATCCGGTAGCGATCTGTTTATACGTGCAGCGCTTGGGCAATGTCAAAGAGTGACATTCAGTGCTGCCAACGCAAAAGACGACATTTTTCGGTTGGGTTCAGAAATTAAACAATTCCTGTTTTAAAAAAAATTAAAGTTTTTATCAATGTTACCCCGTGAATCAAACTAACCCATTCCACGGTACTAGTAGTTTATAATATTAATTACCTAACGATTCATTTCCAAGTTGCTGAACCCATTAAAACACGACTAAATAAACATTCAAACTCTTTACATTTCCAATACTGTTGTGGGAAGAAGATTCCTGTTTCTAGCAAAAATGGAACTAAATAAAATTCAATTTATCCTCGGATCTACTTTAACCGTAGAAGCTTTGTTGGGCTAAGGCTAAGGTCTTGCAAAGATAAAGCCTCTACTGTGTAGCATTTGCCTCGGAAAATCTAAATCTGGAACAGGAGACTTGCTTTTCTTTCCAGTATTTTATTTGTTATCGATAACACTTGAACATTAAAATCATTGACATTTTCGAGCGACCAAAAATGGCATTATATCCACACAACTAGGGTTCCGTGCAACGTTAAAAATGTTAAAATAATATTTCGAAAAAGTATCTACACCTAAATATTACATTGATAGACACATTAGCTAGTGGAATATTTACATTAATTTGACATTAGCTAGTGCAATATTTACATTAATTTGGTATATTATTAATTTACCTAATTAATGTAAATATTGCATTAGCTAATGTCTCTATCAATGATTTAACCATGGCAAGGTTTTAATTTATAACAGTAATTATGTAAAAAATGCATTGCTCGTCAGTAACCAGTATACAGTATGTTAAATAACAGAGGGCGTTCCCTTAAACTCGATAATCTATATCATTAATAGATTCAAATAAAAATATCAGCATATAAAAATGAGTTAAAAAAAATCCGAATAAAAAAAAAAACTAAATTGGCAATAAATTCGAAACGACCTGTTTAAAATCAAAATACTAACGCGGAATACCTAGCGTAGTGGCGTAGCCCAAACCGGCAACGTCGCAATTTTGTTTTCGCGCGCGCACGATGCCGAGCGAGCTTCTCACCGAGCCGGCCGGCCGGGCGGGGGGCGGGCGGCGTGACGGCACTGAATGGCGAGCGCTGACTTTGGTAAAGTCGGCAAAATTAATACTGTACCTTTCCACAGACGATATTAGCCCTTTACTCCGTAGAAATAGAGATTTTAATAGCGTGAGTCAACTGATGCAAATATGCAACAGTGGGGCTCAACGGTTTTGATTGATGCAACCTTGCATCACCGGAAAACGAGCGGAAAGACAGTGAAAAACACAGCGTCGTGTTGTTATCAGTAAAATAAAACATTTGTGTATGTTTTGATTTAACAACCCGTCTCAAATGCCCGGCTGACAAAGGAACGCGTCACTGAGGCCCCTTGGGCTTGTAAGAACCTATTCGCAAACAGTAAAAACATAAATTCATGTACCTATCTAAGCCACGTTTCAATCATATTAGAATACAGAGTACAGCGAATTATTCTGATCGCAGCGGCCGAGTAATGGACACAGGGTGACGCGTCGGCAGCGCTTTGCCGACACGTCGCGTCGGTCGCGGGCTCGCGGCCACAAAATAAACAGATAAAAGTACAGAAGGCCCACTCATGGAACAAGTACAAGAATGTGTTTTACCTATTCACTCAGATCGGTGACTCCGGTGCCTTACAGTGCTAATAAGAAAGTAATTAGAAAAATAAATAACGTAGTAGGTAACTACGCTCATAAATAGTGTGCGGTTGAGTATTAGAGAAAGTTTCATTTAAATCTCAGTTTTAGGCTAGCTTTTAAATGATAATGAAGTATTGCACGTTAGCAATCACTGTCTAACGTTTTGTAATGTTTTCTGCAAAGACATCGAAAGGAAAAAAAAAAAAAACTTTTACTTTATGCAGTTGCATTCGTAATAAATTACTTAATAGCAATCGTGTAACACCACAGAAGTAATACGCTCGTTGTACGGGGTAGGTACTCCCTGAGTATAAAAGTAGTTTTAGCAAGGAGTGGGCTTTCTGATCTTATTTATTTTGTGGCACAGTCGTTTCTTAGTGTTATTTCTTTTTTCGAAAAGGTTTTAGGTACACACGGTAGGCACATTTAAATAATGTTTAAAGACTTACTTAGATTTTGAACTGCGCAATATGCTAACCTTCTCTCTCTACACATTGCTTGTTGCAATCGCCGACGGTTGTTTTGGTGCACTCGTCGCATTAAATTGTGCATTGGGATCCTCAAAGCACCATCACACAATTACACTCAGCTTAAATATGCACCATGTTCACATACCCGAGCACTGAACTGATAACGCGGCATTTTTCACACACGAATGACGAAAGGAGACAAGATGTTGCAATGCGAAAATAAATGCACATCCGGTATGCGCGCGAGATTAGTTCCGACTAAAATTAGGTGGACAAATCCTGTGGACATTCGGGGAGCAGGGGGCGGGGCTAGGCGCATCAATCAGATCGCCGCACACGCGGCCCGTCATTCATAGGTAAATTGCGACATTGCCGTACTTACTTTGAAGGACAAGTGCGCGTGTACAGAGTGTTTCTTTTACGTATCAATTTAATATTTTTTGTGAATATTTTATTATAAAAAATAAAAAAAACATTTTTTTTTTTAATGGTAATATTTTTTTTAGCTTGTATGTATGGTATACTATTGCGGGTTAACGGGAACGCCCTCTGTTAGTTAACATACTGTATAGTATCAAAGTAATGTTTCTTGAAGGAAAGTAATTAAAGTTTTATTCAGTAATTAAACATGGCGCTGAGGTATCAGCACTTTAATGGTATTCTGTATTTTATTTTTAAAAAGAGATTACAAACGTAACGATAAAGTTGTGTTAACAAATAATTCGTCCATTTCAAATATTATTGACTTAGTGCCAAGGTTATATCTAATATCTACAAAAATAATATCGTGTTCCCTCAAAATACCGTTAACTAATCTAACAGCATAAACGAAGGGATTATGCAAACAAAGATTATATAAAATGGCCGACAACGTTGTGTCGTCCATTTTACAAATGTGTACTGAACCTTTTTTATTAGCTTTGTCAACACTTTTAAACAACCCCCATTTAATTACATGAGGAGCGATTTTGTTTAAAATGCTTTTTTGCCCGCTGTACCCTAAAATATTTATAGCTCTATTTCTTTCAACTATATTAGTTTGTTATTTTAGGGATATGAGGAACAGGGTGTAAAGTTCACTCATCCGACCAGACGGGTGTTGTGTCTGGCGGGCAACTGCCCAATGATTGATATTGGATTTTTGTATACAGGGTTACTGGTAACTCGACGTATTCCTTGCAGGACGTCATAGTAGGGTTTAAATGCAACAAATTAAGCCACCAAATGTTCTACCGAAATTCAGTAGTTTTTGAATTAGTTAAGTTTTAGTTTTTTAATGAAAAATCCCAGATTAAACCATTTGAAACCAATTTAAAAATGATTTACGGCGCGACTGTACTGAAATTTAAGTTATTATCATAGTTGACGCCGTAGCAGACCTTTGTTAATAATTAAAAGTTCAATAATGCCTAAAACTTTGGCAAATATCACTAACAAAACATTTAATTTTTTGTAATTTTTAGCTCTAAAACTCTTAACTAATTCAAAAACTACTGAATTTCGGTAGAACATTTGGTGGCTTAATTTGTTGCATTTTAACCCTACTATGACGTCCTGCAAGGAATACGTCGAGTTACCAGAGTTCACTGCACGGTAAACTCTAATTGCGCGATGCAGGATTTTTGTGACGTCAGGATTTTTGTGTGACATCAGGTCTTTGATGCATAGTTCGAATGTGGCGATGTAAGTACCGCCACATTATCATTTTACTAGCTGTGCCCTACGGTTTCACCCGTATATGTCTCGATCCCGTGGGAATACCGCAATAAAAAGTATCTTATGTCCTATTCCAGGTTATGGTCTACCCATGCGCCAAACGTCCAAATCCTTTCAGCTGTTTTAGCGTGAAAGCGTAACAAACTAACAACCAAACTCACTTACGCATTTATATTGGGTTCTTGCCCGCTCTTTGCGAGGAAGGTGTTTATCTACTTAGTTGACTTATTGTTGAATTTTTAGTTTGGTTTTGTTTTTTGCACCTGTCCAAACAATATTTTTTTAATTATCTAAACTATAGGTTTTGCAACCAGTATTTTGTAAACAATTGGAACAAAACGAAGTTATTTTATTTACATAAATAATATAGCGTGGTATCATCACCATCATTAAGTAACAGCCAATTATCTTTTAAAAGAGTAACCATGGAGTTTCTTGCCGGCTCTTCTCCATAGGAAACGACCAATTGGAACCGTGCACCTAGCTTCTGACGTTTCATAAGTGCCCATGTAGGCTTATGTGAAATAAAATATTTTGATTTTGATTATTCTCCTGCCTCCTATAATTATATTTGTAATCTATTTACCGCCGTAAATAGATAAAAATAGTTACAAGTCTTTTAAATCCGAACGTCAAATAAATACAGAGAAAATCATGAAAAACAGACATAATCTAAATCTAGACTAATGCCACTTGTGTGTTGTGTCGATAGCCAATCATAAACACTGATTACTCTAAGAACCTCCATAATGCATTTTTTTTAATTCCAATAATATAAAGAACAATGGCCGCTCGAAATTGACAGTGGTTTAATGATGTGTTATTATGCATTTCATGTTCAAGTGTTATCGATACCAGCAAACAAAACACTGGAAAGAAAAACAAGTCTCCTGTTCGAGATTTAGATTTTCCGAGGCAAATGCTACACAGTAGAGGCTTTATCTTTGCAAGACCTTAGCCTTAGCCCAACAAAGCTTCTACGGTTAAAGTAGTTCCGAGGATAAATTGAATTTTATTTAGTTCCATTTTTGCTAGAAACAGGAATCTTCTTCCCACAACAATATTGGAAATTTAAGAGTTTCAATGTTTATTTATGTAGTTATTAAATAAAGAAACTGTAGTTAATAAAAATTGCTGTTTTATTATATCCAACAGACCACACAGTACAGAGAGTTTGTTATAGCCATAGACACACACTAAATGTTTTATGTTGCCACTATTATTCTAACACCCCTTCTCAACATACATACATTTTATAAAGAACATGGAATCGAATCTTACTTTTAAACATTACTTTACAGTTGTCTTCATAATGTCACACTTATCTAAATATCTCTCAATTAGCTCTTTACCTAAAGCCTTTGTTAACATGTCAGCTGGTTGTTCACTCGTGTTGACATAATTAACACAAATTTTATTTTCTCTGACCAGATCTTTTACAAAATGATAACGAATGTCCACATGTTTTAATCGCTTTATGTTATCTGTTTTTGCATTTATTATAGCCGACTGATTGTCACAAGATATCAAAACTGGGCAAACATTTTCATAACCAAAATCAGTTAGTAAATGTATAAGCCATGACGCATCACTAGCAGCCATACTTAATGAGACATATTCGGATTCTGTAGAGGACAAACTTACAGAAGCTTGCTTCTTAGAGCACCACAAAACAAGACAGTTTGAAAATTTAAACATATAACCTGAGGTAGACTTCCTGTCCTTGAGATCTCCTCCCCAATTAGCATCACAATATCCTTTCAGAATAACATCTTTACACTTATAAACCAATTTATAATCCAAACTATACTTCACATATCTTAAAACTCTCTTTAATGCACTTAATAACTCATTATTTGCGCTTGTTTGGAATCTACTTAGCATAGAAACTGGATAGCATAAATCAGGCCTAGTACCCGATGCCGCATACATTAAGCATCCTATAATTTGCCTGCATAACTTTTCAATGCCTTTATCTACAGAAACATTACCACGTTCAAGTATTTTGGCATTAAAATTCGGGTCCATAGGAGTGGACATTTCTTTACAGTTTTCCATATTAAATCTTTTGAGAATATTTTCTAAATACTTTGTTTGATCCAGTTCAGTAATACCATTTTCCAAATTTTGCTTTACAGTTATGCCTAGATATTTTGATATTGGTCCCATGTCTTTCATTTTAAATTCTTTATTTAAACTAGCCTTTAATTCTGAAATATGCTTCTCATTTGTACCAAAAATCAAAATATCATCGACATATAACAACAAATACATTCTATCTTTACCATTACACCTCATAAACAAACATGAATCAGATTTTGACCTTACAAAACCTTCTTTAACTATTACATAATTAAACTTTGTATTCCAACACTTTGGTGAACTTTTTAATCCATATAATGCCTTTTTCAATTTTACAATATTGTTTTCTCCAGAATAAGCCCCTTCTGGCAATCTAATGTACACCTCTTCATCTATGTCACCATACAAAAATGCCCCAGTAACATCCATTTGATATATGGGGAGTCTTAACATAGACGCTACAGCAACAAAAACTCTAAAAGTTGGTAACCTTGCTACAGGTGCATAAATATCCCCCAAATCAAAGTAACTATTCTGCTGAAACCCTCTAGCAACTAATCTAGCCTTATATTGCTTATCATTACCACTTCCTTTTAACTTGAAAACCCATTTGCTACTAATTACACATTCACTTACTGGTACATCGCAAAAGTCCCAGGTGTCATTATCTTTCAAAGTTTGCAATTCTCTATTAATTGCCTCCTTCCAGTTACTTGCTTCCCTACTTTTCATTGCTTCATTATATGTGATGGGCTCATTGTCTTCACTTACAACATTGTTACACCTATAGAATGATGTCTGTTTCCTTATACGCTTGGGTCTTTCATTCTGAGCTTGTGTTTCATCATCCTCCAAAGATCTGTCATCTAAGGGTTCATATTCACTCTGTGACTCACTCTCACTTTGATTGGAACTAGTTTGAGTATCTTGAAACTCTTCACATTCAGCTTCTTCACTTGCTGTAACAGTTTCTGGTAAATTGTCTTGCATACAATCACTACTATTCAAATTCAACATCACTGTCGATTCATTTTCTTCAATTCTCTCTTCATTTAATAAAATGACATCTCTTTTTGTATAAATACAATTTTTCTCTGAAAAATATATTCTATAACCTTTGCAATTTTCCCCATATCCGACCATCAATCCTTTTTCGCCTTTTTTATCCCATTTTCTTCTTTTCTCCTTTGGAATATGTACATATACTGTAGAACCAAAGACCTGCAGTTGATGTATATCATAGGTTTTATTTGTCCATAATTCATATGGTGATTTCCCTTCTTTTGCTGTACCTGTTCTGTTCAAAACAAATGCAGCAGTATTCACTGCTTCTGCCCACAGTTTCTTAGGTAGGTTCTTAGAATGTAGCATTGTCCTTGCCGCCTCAACCAGTGTTCTATTTTCCCTTTCAGCTTTGCCATTTTGTTCAGGTGTGTAAGTTACCGTAGTTTGATGAATTATTCCTCTTTTCGAACATATTTCCATCATTTCTTTGTTTACGAATTCCAATCCATTGTCTGTTCGTAGTATTTTGACCCTGTTTCCAGTAATATTCTCTGCCTTGTTGAAAAAATCCTCTAGACAATGCTTAATTTCGTCTTTAGCTTTGACAAAGTAAACAGTTCGGAAGTTCGAGTAGTCATCTTTTAAAACAACAAAATATCTCGACCCGCCGACCGATTCTTCCTCCATGGGCCCACAAGTGTCCCCATGTATTATTTCACATGTCCTGGTGCTTACGTTTTCACTTTTCTTAAATGGTAACCGGTGTATCTTTCCCTTCAAACAACTCTCACATTGAGGCACAAGTGTTTGTTTTACCTGAATGTTATTTTTCTCCAATACTTTCTTTACGTGATCGAAGTTTTGATGAGCTAGTTTTTCATGCCACTCGTATAAATTGTTCTTTGACAGTTTTGCAACACTCGCCACCTCGCATTTAAAGCGAACATCCAAATAATAAGAGTTCTCAATTCTATTTGCGATAGCACAAACATCGCCATTTTTGTAAAATTTGCACGAAGTGTCATTTGTCACCATGACATAACCCCGGTCAGAAGCGCGGTTCACAGAGAATAAATTTGTCTTTAGTTTGGGAACGAACAACACATTATTGATTGTCGTATCAATCCATTCACTTCCGTTCTTGACTTGTACTGCCATCTGTCCACAGCCTTGCACACTAATGGCCGCGCCGTCACCAACAATTACCGACCTTTGCGAAACACTTGAAAAAGACGAAAACAATGAACGATCACGACACATGTGCTCGCTTGCCCCCGAGTCCACTAGCCATTTTGTTTCTTCATATTTTTCATGGACCGAGTTCGAAACCACAAACGCATTACTCATCTTCTTATTTTCTTTTGATTTTTTAAAACGACACTGCGCCTTAAAATGTCCAATTTTACCACAGTAATAGCACTTATTATCACTCATCTTTTTATCACCGTCCCTATTACTTCTACACTCCGTTTGAAAATGTCCCGGTTTACCACACTTATAACACTTTACGTTTCTCTTAGCTACAAACGCCGATGAGGATGAAAGTTCCTGGACATCTTTTGTCTTTTCTTTCACTCTCTCTTCTTCGATTAATAATCTGGACATCAGATTGTCGAATGTTTGTTTATCATCAGGTGCAGACTCCCACGCTGATACAAAATGTTTGTACTCATCCGGCAAACACATTAATACTTTAGTTATCGTGAACTTTTCTGAAACTTCCTCGCCCATATGTTTTAACTGGTTCTGCATTTCCTGAATTTTCGACAAGAACACCGACATTTCGATTCCACTCTCATATTTATATTGGAAAAAACGTTGTTGTAGGATATGGATACTGGTGTCAGACCTTTGTTCGTAAACACTTAAAAGTTTTCTCCACATTTCAGCAGACGTTTTACATGATATGAGATGTAACATAACATTTTCAGTCATTCTTGTGACCAGTAATGTCTTTTAGTGGTATATATGTACTCACGGTTCCAGCGTGCAGATCGTAGATGGTAGGCTGTGTCCGGGAGGAATAACGTACACTTCAGGTTATGCTAAGACGAGTCTTTATTGATCACACACTATTGTTCGTACACTACACACCACAGGATGCGAGAAGGTAGACAGAGATGTTTCCTTATTTTAAGCGACAAGCTAAGCGAGTTAAAAGCTAGCGGATAGTTTTCGCGGCGTCAATATGGCGGAGCGGAGGTAGCAAGCAACGCGGGCTTCGCAGGCGAAGGTGGGTACCGACTGGCCGGCCGGCCGGCGCGCGGCTGCGTGTGCGCGCCATGCCGGTTCGGCCGAACCAGTTTATTACTGACGTCACTTACCGCCAGCTGTGGTATGTGTCCACAGGACGACGCGCAAATTCACAACCCTTGATTTTAACTGATGTGTGTTGAGTGGTAATGTCTTGTATAAATATATGTGTTTGTGAGTGTGTGTAATGAAATGTGGGATTAGCCCACATCACTCCCCCCCAGAAACCTGGTTAGGGGCGAAAATAATCCGGGAATCGGACTTGTCGTCCGCTGCGCGTTGTTTTGGGGATTTCGGTTGTTGGATTTGGATTAGATATTGCCGGTATGGGATCTCTTAATGGTTTTTGCTTAGTTGCTGGTGGTTGGTGGGGTGGGCGTGTTGGTAACTTCGGTTGCTCTGTGGTTGTAGGGGATTTCTCGACGCGTTCTTCGTTTTGCTCATTAGTAAGCACAAAGGCTGGTTTTAACCGGTCAATTGTGACGGTCACTGGTTTCCCTTTGATCATGAGTTTGTATACCTTGTCGTCCTTTTCTATAACCTTGTGTGGGCCCGTGTAGGCTGGTTGAAACGGGGCGCGCGAAGCGTCTTCACGTAGGAAAACGTGTTCTGCGGTGGCTAATTCTTTGTACACAAATATCCTGTGCTTGGCGTGGCGGGATGCCGGGACGGGTTTCAGCTTCTCGGCAAATGATCGTAAACGCGCGGTAAAGTCTGACGTGTCTGATGTTCCGTGGGCGTTGGGGTCGAAGAACTCGCCGGGTAGTCGTAGTGGTTCACCATACAGCAATTCCGCTGAAGTGGCTTGTAGGTCTTCCTTGAATGCACTGCGAATGCCAAGTAACACTAGTGGTAGTATCTCTGACCAGTTGTTATCTGCGTGGCATGTAATGGACCCTTTTAGGTGCCTATGGAATCGTTCGATCAATCCATTGCAGGCTGGGTGATAGGCGGTTGTGCGCTTGTGTTGGAATCCTATGGTTTTTGCCAGATATTGGAACAGAGCGGACTCGAATTGACGGCCGCGATCTGTTACAATGTCTGTTGGCACGCCAAATCTGGATATCCAGCCTGAGATTAGTGCCCTTGCTACGGTTTCCGCTGTTATGTCCGGGATCGGCATGACTTCCGGCCATCGTGTGAAGCGGTCTATGGCTGTTAGGCAGTACCTGTTTCCGTGTGAGACTGGTAGTGGGCCTATTAGGTCGATATGTACGTACCTGAAACGGGCGCGGGGTAGATCGAAAGTGCCTAATGGTGCGGACACGTGTCGACTAACCTTCGTGCGTTGACACGACAAGCATGCTCTGGCCCACTTTCTGCAGTCTTTCTTGATGCCGGGCCAAACAAATCTTTCCGCTACCAGCTTGGCGGTCGCGGCTGGGCCCGGGTGGCTTAAGGAGTGGAGACTTGAGAATGCCTGCTGCCGGAATGCTTTCGTTAGGAAAGGCCTGGGTGCTGCTGTACTGACATCGCAATATATGTATTTTTGACTCCCTGGGCATTCAATTTTTTGTAAACGAAGAGATGTGTCTCCTCCTAAGTACTGGGCCAGTTCTTGGTCGTTATCTTGGGCTGTACTGAGGTCGGTTGGGCAAATTGGTGTGGTTAGTTCCTCTACACGGGATAGAGTGTCTGCCACGACGTTATCTTTGCCAGAGATATGCTTTATGTCTGTCGTGAACTGAGCAATATAGTCCAAATGGCGGAATTGTCTGGGTGAGCAGCTATGCTTCCGCTCGTGGAAGGCGTAACTGATCGGTTTGTGGTCCGTGTAGACCGTGAAATGCCTGGCCTCAAGCATGTGCCGAAAGTACTTAATAGCCTCGTAGATTGCGAGTAGCTCACGATCATACGGTGAGTACTTGGTCTGGGAAGGGCTCAGTTTCCTGGAAAAGAATGCAAGCGGCTCCCATCCATACTTGTGATGCTGTTGTAATACTGCGCCAATAGCCGTATCTGATGCGTCCGTCACTAATGCCATTTTTGCTTGGCAGTTCGGATGAGCCAGGAGAGCTGCATTGGTGAGGCTCTCTTTGGTTTCCTGGAATGCCTTTAGGGCGTCGCCGGTAAGGTCGATGGGTGTAGGGCCTTTAACCGCTCCTGTGAGTAGGGCGTTCAGAGGTGCTTGAGTTTGGGCTGCATTGGGCAGGAATCGCCTGTAGAAGTTGGCCATACCTAGGAATCGTCTGAGTGCCCTGACATCCTTGGGTGGTGGAAAGTTGCGTAAGGCTTGTACTTTCTCGTCCAGTGGTTTGGTTCCGCTCTCCGCGATTCGGTAACCCAAGAAAGTCACCTCTGGTGCGCCGAACACGCACTTTGACACATTAATCACCATGCCAAAATCCCGGAGCCTGGTGAATACCTGGCGAAGGTGGTCCTCGTGTTGCTGTTCGTCTCTGCTGTAGATTAAAAAATCGTCTAAGTAGCAGTATACGAAGTCCAATCCACGCATCATTTCGTCTACGAATCGTTGGAACGTTTGGCCTGCATTGCGCAAGCCGAACGTCATAAATGGGAATTCGTACATACCGAAAGGTGTTGTGATGGCCGTCTTGGGTATGTCTTCCTTGCATACTGGTATTTGATTGTAGGCTTTTACTAAATCAATTGTACTGTATACGCGACAGCCAGTTATGTTGTGTGTGAAGTCGTGTATGTGTCGTATTGGGTACATATCCGGAACGGTACGGGAGTTGAGTTTTCTATAATCACCGCATGGGCGCCACCCGTTGTCCTTCTTCAGGGCGAGGTGCAATGGGGATGACCATGGGCTGTCAGAAGGCCTAGCTGTGCCGTTAGCGAGCATTGCCTCAAATTCGGTTCGTGCTATTTGCAGCTTGTCGGGGGCTAGACGTCTAGGCGCGCATGAGACTGGTGGACCTGGTGTGGTGCGGATGTGGTGTTGTGTGTTGTGAGGTATCAAGCGTTGCGTACCTGCGGGACGCGTTATTTCAGTAAATTCCTGCGAGAGAATATGATGGTAACGTGTGTCACCCGAAAGTAGTTTGATTGAATGGATATTCCTCGCGTTGTAAGCCCGTGTCGCTGGTGCTGTTAGTGATGTTGTATTATCTATTAAGTTTTGGTTTTTACAGTCTACTATCAAATTGTAATTACACAAAAAATCTACTCCAATGATTGGTTTGGTTACGTCCGCTACCACAAATCGCCACGGATAACTTCGTCGGAGTCCGAGGTTCAAGTTGAGATGTGCGTAGCCGTATGTGCTGATGATAGACCCGTTGGCCGCGGTTAGCTGATAATTTGTTGGTGCACGGCGCTCTCGTAGCTGAGATCGAGGGTACACGCAGAGGTCACTTCCTGTGTCGACCAGAAATTGGGTTTTCGTGCATCGGTCAGTTACGAAGAGGCGACCGGGTGTGGCTGGGCAATCGTCTGTCGCCATTACTGATGATTGCCCGCGGTGTTTCCCGACTCCTTGTAGTCGCATGGCTTCTGACAGTTGCGTGCTCTGGATCCGAATATGTCGTGGTACCAGCATATGGGATGGGTCCGGTAGCTCGATGCTGATCGGGTTGTACTGCGCGACGATGATCGGCGGCGCTGTTGTTCTGTACGTTCCCTGCGGCGTGGCTGGCGGGTATGCTCGTCTAGCTTGATGGCTAGTCGTTCCACCATCCTTTTGAGTTCTGCGATCTCGCTAGTGGTGCTGCTGCTGGGTAGGCTGGCGGGCGCAGAAGTAGCTGCGACGACCGGTGGTGCTGATATCTCCTGGATGCGGTCTGCGAGTTCTGCTAGCTGTTCCAGCGTTAGGGAGGGCTGGGATGCCAGTACAGTCTGTATGTTGTGTGGGAGGCGATTACTCCAGATGGTTTGCAAGAACTCCTCTGGTACACTCGGCCCTGCCAGGTCTCGCAGATGGCGCAGGAATTGCGTCGGTTTCCTGTCACCCAGTTCCTCATGGGTGAGTAGCTGTCGGACCTTCTTCTCGTGTGAGGCGGTGAGACGCTTAATCAGCTCGCTCTTAATTTTGCCGTATCGATTATGTGCGGGGGGATTCAGGACTATGTCTTTTACGGTCTTGGCGTGAACGATATCTAGGTTCGCAATGACGCAGTTAAATTTTATAGCATCTTCAGTGATTCCATAATTCTCGAATTGTCCTTCCACAAGCGCGAACCATATCTCTGGGTCGTCCGATGAGAAAGGTGGCACTTTGATATTTAATTTCCGTAAATATTCGTCCGATTTCCGTTCCGCATCAATGGAAACGCGCATTTTTTTTGGGCGCCTCGTGGTTACTCCTCGGTTTGAGCTCGCGGTCTTTGCCGAATCGCTACTATCGCTTCCTGCGTTATTACTCATTCTGGTGTTCTGAGCGGGGTCACCAATTTAGTGGTATATATGTACTCACGGTTCCAGCGTGCAGATCGTAGATGGTAGGCTGTGTCCGGGAGGAATAACGTACACTTCAGGTTATGCTAAGACGAGTCTTTATTGATCACACACTATTGTTCGTACACTACACACCACAGGATGCGAGAAGGTAGACAGAGATGTTTCCTTATTTTAAGCGACAAGCTAAGCGAGTTAAAAGCTAGCGGATAGTTTTCGCGGCGTCAATATGGCGGAGCGGAGGTAGCAAGCAACGCGGGCTTCGCAGGCGAAGGTGGGTACCGACTGGCCGGCCGGCCGGCGCGCGGCTGCGTGTGCGCGCCATGCCGGTTCGGCCGAACCAGTTTATTACTGACGTCACTTACCGCCAGCTGTGGTATGTGTCCACAGGACGACGCGCAAATTCACAACCCTTGATTTTAACTGATGTGTGTTGAGTGGTAATGTCTTGTATAAATATATGTGTTTGTGAGTGTGTGTAATGAAATGTGGGATTAGCCCACAGTCTGAACCTTAGCATCTGTAGACTCCCAGGCGATTCGTGCATTTGCGTCTTCGGGTTTTACAGTTCGTCCTTCCACGATATCCAGCCATCTCTGACCCCTCAATAGTACTGTAGTTTGAAACTTCCAAACATTCCAGTTTCTTGCACCTTCCAGTTTCATCACATTGTGAGTGTTATTCCCATCCATCTTGCCTCCCTGCCTTGTTTTATAGTGACTCAAACAAGTATATCCTTCTCAACGAAAATTTTACTGACGACACGCCGGCTAGACCTAACCTCACTTTTCGTCGATAGTCAATCCACTGGATGTATGTTTTATTTTAACACTCCAATATCTAATTTTACTTTAGATAACAGGTAGGCATAACTGGGCCCATAACCTGTAGTTATTAAATAAAGAAACTGTAGTTAATAAAAATTGCTGTTTTATTATATCCAACAGACCACACAGTACAGAGAGTTTGTTATAGCCATAGACACACACTAAATGTTTTATGTTGCCACTATTATTCTAACAATTTAGTCGTGTTTTAATGGGTTCAGCAACTTGGAAATGAATTCTAAAGTATTTAATAATTATTATAAACTACCTTTTGCTCGCGGTCTCCGGAAAATATCCCACGGGAACGTACTACTGGGATTAAAACCCTGTTAATCCAGGTTATAAACTATCTAGCGTGCCAAATTGCATCCAAATCCGTTCAGCCGTTTTTGCACAAACAAACTGACAAAAAATCTAAAAGCTATATTTTCGGCATCAGACTCGTTCCCACGACTTGTGGCAATTATTACTGTTTTTCAAAAATAATAATGCAATGTACAGTTTTGACTTGATGTACAGTTGTTACTATTTTATTATGTATGTACCATGTTATGGATGTATAGATGAGAAAGTAACTCTCTGTCTGTTACCTTTTCACGGTTGAAACACTGAACTGATCGTTATGAAATTTGACAGATAGATAGGCTGGGACCTGGAGAAGGACATACCTAGGCTATTTTCATTTTTTATTTAAAAAAATACACGCAGACGAAGTCGCAGACAAGAGCTAGTATTTCATATATTTTATCAAAACTAAGCTATAGGACTTATCTAGGTATCAATGACGGTTACTACCAAATTGCATTTGAATTGTATGACGATATTACGGATATTAGTATAAATAATTTGTATGCAATTTGGTGTGGGACGGATCAATAATTAAAAATGTCATTATGATGGATGTATCGATATTTATTGGCAAACTTAACGAGTAGGTATTTTCGCGGTGCTCTTCTTAGGATCTTAATACCTAATAAATGTGACAGTTTGGATGTCTATCACTAATCTCTTGTCACGCCCCGATTTGTGCCAAAAATATAAGGAAAAACGAATCAATTTCCACACGACAGGACTATTAGCGTTCACAAACACCTTATTACTGAGATTATTCTCAGAAAAATCACGAAAGTACTCCCAATTACATCTGTCCAGTAAAATCGGCAACTAACACTCATGACCTGTAAAGCTCCCGACCTTGGTGTGTCGCAGCCCTTATACAGGGTGTTTCAGATATATTCAAAGGTGTGATACAGAACTTCAAACTGAATAACTTTCTCCATGAAACCAACATCATAATCGCGAAAAAAAATCTGCTGTAATATTTGGGTCGAGTACGTATTGAAGTTTAGTATACAACAGCCTATAATCCATTTGAAATAAGATTAGACATTTAAACAAACCTTTTTACAGTCCGTTCATCCGATTTTGACTTCTATACCGTAGGCATAAGGATGGCATTTAAAGCAAAAAAGGTTACTAAATACCAATTGTTTACTGCAGCTGCCATTTGTCATGCCACTTACGCAATAGAAGTCAAAATCGGTTGAAAGGACTTAAAAAAAGGCTTATTTAAACGTATGATCTTATTTCAAATGGATTATAGGTGATTATTTTTTCGTGATAACGATGTTGGTCTCTTAAAGAAAGTTGTTCAGGCGCCGTATCATGAAGTATTAATGCCATCATGATTCCACTACGAAAAAATGATGGTGCTATCGGCCTTGTATAGCTCCGTCTCTCACTCACACTGGAAAAATGATGGCATTAACACGTCATAATACGGCCCCAGTTAGGTGGTCTGTACCTACTACACGCTTAAATATGAGCACGCATTTCTGATACACTCTGTTTATAGGTACCTATTTCAGTCATAATTCATAGATTCTACATTATTCCACCAATAATTCCTCAGGCCATTGTGAGACGGACGACCTAGATAGTTCAGATTATCGGAAATACATTTATCGAGATTTGGCACTACTAAAGACCTAGTTGGCGCTGTATTCCTAAAATGGCCGTTAATATAAAGATTATAGAGAAGAATGGTCGCTTAAAAGAGTTTTTCAGTATGAACACATTGAAGTTTTATCATAATCCAGTTTATTTGATATTGTAGGTCTGTACTTAGACTCAACTTCTTTTCAATATACGATAACATTATTAGTTTAAAAAAATATACAGAGTGTTAAAGAAATTTGCTTGACATAGCTTAGGGGTAGGTTCAGTATCAAGGAAGGAACCCAGGAAAAAAAAAAAAAAAACTAGCTACCGCCCGCGGCTTCGCCCACGTGTTATATCGATAAAAGTAGCCTATATCCTTTCTCAGGCTCTAGACTATCTGTGTACCAAATTCCATTTAAATCGGTTCTGTACTTTTTGCGTGAAAGCGCGACAGACAGACAGACAGAGTTACTTTTGCATTTATAATATAAGTAAGGATTAGTCGCTCCACGTAAAATACTGGTATTCAGCTGGATCAAGTTAGACTGATCCCAACACAGTTGGGAAAAGGCTAGGCAGATTGGAATATTATTTTAACGTTTCACCTTATTATTTTAAAACAAATGCTACAGAATTTTCCTAATCTAACAACCATTATTAATTCAGTACAAATAAAAAGTTTTTAAAAGTACCAAACTCTATGCCACTGTTCCAAAAGCTATTTAAATTCATTACACGTACATACAGCCCTGTGACAGACAAATGGACAACGGAGCCTTAGTAATATCCCGTTGGGTACGGAACACAAAAAAGTCACATTGGTAGGTATCTATTTTCCCGGGTTTGAAACCGAAACCTGAAAGTCAGGGCCTTACCCACTGGGCCAACGTGGCATTCGTTGAGAGAGATAGTCAGCGTTTATGTAAAGCCTCGTGCAGAATAACACGACACCGGTAATTGTTCTTTAGGGGTATGAGGAACAGGGTGTAAAGTTCACTCATCCACCATAGAAAAGGGAGGATCCTCCGACCAGACGGGTGTTGTGTCTGGCGGGCAACTGCCCAACGATTGATGTCGGGTTCTTATATATATTTCCATTGCACGGTAAACTTTAATTGCGCGATGCAGGATTTATGTGACGTCAGGTCTTTGATGCGTACTTCATACCACAGCCACAGCCACAGTTCTACCGTGTCAGAAATTGTTTTGTTAAAGTCGCGTCTCGCGACAAGTCGCACTAGTTTGCACGAGCCTTAAACCACAAAGATGAATGGAAACACCCTTACAAAGGGTGTTTGCTCACCTACATCGATTCTTTCCCTTGTTTGAGCCCGTTTAAATAAGTAGGAAGTGCACTACCGCCCGTCTTTTGTTTTCAGCAGATAATGTTCATGGCGCGTTCGAGAAAAAAGCTCTTCCCTGCTTCGCAAATACATGGGTCGAGGATTTAAATGCGTACACAGAAAGTCACTCGGTGAAATTCGGCGGTCCGTGTGTGAATTTAGGAAGTTATTGGATCTTGTATTGGATTTAGGAGTATTTTTGTTTGTTTTTTTTGTGGGAGTTTTTTTTTTTTGTCGTAGATTGGTACAGTCAGCCTCAAAAGATGTACAGTCGAACAAGCTGTTTGATATACGGGCAGATAACTAGCAACTAATTTAAACAACGGTATTGTGAGTGTTGTCAGTAATCAACAGTCCCTTTTCATCACTCTCCTAAGCCTTAAACTCCAAAAAGTTAAATTACACACACAAAACGAATTTTGGCAGTGTAACGGAAAATTGATGTATTTTGCCTGTATACCAAATAGCTTGTTCGACTATATACATCGACACGAACACTTGATACATCGACAAAAATTCATTTGATTTTCTACAATTTCTACAAATTGGTTTTAAGTACTTATCATTCATTTAATCTCAAAGTTACTTAGGTATGTGCTACACAACTTAGCAGAGGTGGTCGACTTACTTTAGTTAAGTATAAAATTCACATTTTACATAAATATTAGAGCTACCTATCAAATATTTACGTAAAATATGAGTTTAGACACAAAGTTAAATGGCAAATGTTTCTTTTAAATAGTGTTTTATTTAAAATAAACTGTTATTTTTATTCTAAAACGTCCCAAATGATTGTCAGACATGAAAAGTACATCATTTATCGAATGACTAGTTGTCATTACAAAAAATAGTCCATTTTTTTTTTTTTAACATCACTCAGAAGTACTATTTGAACATAAAAATGACAGTTTTAATGCATCTCTAAGTGGTTGAAATTGCGTAGTACATTCAGTTTCAAAAAGGTTTTTATGAAATGGTGAAGAGTTTTTCTTTTTCTATTTGTAAATTTTTTAAATGCCAATTTATTATTGTCATAATACAATCCAATACCCAGATTAAAATAGAATACCTAGATAATTGTTTAATGTGGCTGGAGGTGGTATATTGTTGGTAAGTGGCTCGTGGCTGAATGATGAACAGCCGCACGGGTCGATCGAAGGCTAAGCTATGCTTGCTGCGGTCAGTTCGTGGATGGGTGACCATCTATTACATAGCGAGACCTCCGTGCTGCCGAAATCACGTTTAGCTGTTGGTCCCGGCTGTCATTCGAAGATCATTGACAGTCGTTACGAGTAGTCTGTCGCCCAAAAGTCTGACAGCCAGTCTTACCAAGAAGTATCGTGTTATCGAATATCTAAGTTGTGGAGGTGAAGTTGTTGATTGGCAGTTAATCCTAACTAATATTATAAATACGAAAGTGAGTTTGTTCATTTGTTACGCTTTCAGGCTAAAACGGCTGAACGGATTTGAATGAAAGTTGGCACATGGGTAGACTATGACCTGAATTAGGACATAGCATATTTTTTATCCCGATATTCCCAGGGGATCGAGACTTATGCGGGTGAAACCGCGGGGCACAGCTAGTAGAGTTGTAAAACAAACATTAATCATTTTTAACTATTGTTTTCTGTTACTATTCATCGCCATTCCGTGTTCAAATATCAAATAAAGAAAGAAAGAAAGAAAAATATTTTATTTGGGCCACGCACAGGAAATAGAACAATAAAAACAAACAAAATATCAATGAAAAAAGTAGCTATCTTCTTTACCAGCCGGCCCATTCTGTAAAAATCTCACAGTGACAAGTGAGCTTGAAATAAGCTGTCATTTCACTAGCTAGGGATTGTCACTATTGACAGCTTACTTCACAAGCTCACTTCACCTACGATGAGATTTTTACACAAAAGATCGACAGGTCCTCTCTCTTATCCTTTTGCTGTGCCCTACAGGGTCCATAATGATCTAAATTATTTACCCCCTAAGTACGTATTAGTAATTTGATTCAGGCGTGACTTTGTGGAAATCTATTAAAAAATACAATAGACGTAGAGGAAAAAACCCTGTAAGAAATCGACACCATGTTTCACCTCCAGGGTTTTTTATGACTCTTTAAGAATAGATAAGCAGAATAGGTTACTAAATATATCTACGTCTATTTTATTTAACCTACTAGCTGATGCCCGCGACTTTGCCCGCGTGGATGTCGGTTATTATAAACTAAAACCTTACTCGAGAACCACTCTATCCATTGGTGATAATCGGTGCAGTCGTTTTTGAGTTTATCGCGTACAGGACGACAGACAGAAAGGGCGGAGGACTTTGTTTTATAATATGTAAGGATGTACACTTTATGGTAAAGCAATAAAGATATTGAGTATTGAGGTCATTTATCCATTTGATCGTGTCTCCGTTGCTTATGTAGATGGTCCATTGCATGATGTCCACCATTACAGATCCTTTTTTTTTTCTTTTTGGTCCTTTAATACATTGCTGCTATAACAACCCAAACTATATAACCCAATGCTAATTTTATCTATATCCATTCATGAAAACTGCGACACTCGACGCAATAAACAAAATACAAGCTTATCCCCGCCGTCTAGCGTTTTGCCCTATTTACAAAACATGCCATATTTCCCCGAGACTACAGTCCTACCCTCATTTATACCATTTATTCCGGGACCCCTCTACACAAAACTATCTCTTGACCCTTTATTGACATTGAAACTGGGAGGCTTTTTCATGATTGCGGTCCGCAGTAAACTATTTACTTTACCATAAGCGAGAATGGGCCCTATTGTCTTCTGTGGGCTGCAAATATCAATATATCACATGCATAAACATGTTCCAATATGGACGCTGAATCGGTAAAAGGAAATAAATATATCGAGCACTTATTTCGGGGTAAAGTAGTCAGTTTGATGGGGAAAATGGGTTTCTATCTTATTGTTTGCGTATATATGGGTGTATCTGATCTGTATGTATACCACTTAATAGGTTTTTGTTCCATCGTTTGTGTGGCATTTCCGTATCTATACTACCTATATAATATCGTCCGCATAAATAACATAATACTGCATTGCTATTCTGTAAAAATCTCACCGTGAAAACTTAGGTGAAGTGAGCTTGGAGTGAACTGTCACTGCCTTAAGGTATCGATGACAATGACAGCTCACTCCACGCTCACTTCACCTAAGTTTTCACGGTGAGATGGTTACAGAATAGCAATGCTGGATTATATTGACCTCCTAAGGTATGAATTTCAACCTTTTAATTACACGTTACGTCTGTCATAAATATTTGAAACGTCCAGAATTAATATACTTCAAAAATCGGTTTAAGCAGTAGCTTTTCAAACCGATTTTATGAATTTTACTGCGGCTTCATCCTATTCTTCTATATCCTCTCTTCGGCTCGATTTTTCCGATTCTCGCTCACATAGTTCCCGAGAGAAATCCCTGAAAAGCTCCACTGTTCCTGTCAGTACGTATGTATTGCAAAAATACAAACAATACCGTTGCGTTTTTCCCTAAAAATGTTAGATACATTTCGAGGAAAAAACAAATCGTAACGCACTATTCGCGCTGTTTAAATGACGTCCCTAATACTTGTTTATTTTTATAGGCTATTATAAAGGAAACGTGGCTATTCGCGTTCAAACGTTATCAGGTCAACCGTGACTTTCTCCGGTTTTGGCAAAACAGGTCAGTTTGCAAGATGATTTCGTGAAAATGGATACTCGGTGCGATTATGTGGTGTTCGTCCCAAATAATAAAATGTACCTATAAGGTCGTCTTTCAGGGCTATAGTTTTATAAAAATAAAAAGTCACTTACGAATTTTCATCTTATTCCTAATTGAATGCTAAAATTCATGCGAGAGACTATCGAAAGCTGTTGACATCCGATACTAAATCTCGTATTGTTGCGTAAGGAATTCTAGGCATTAAATACCAGCCAGTTCCTTTGTGTTTGAGGATTCCGGGTGAAACTCGCTTGCACCTTTGGCCTGAACATCACTTACGATCAGGTGAGATGCAGGCCATGAAATAAAGTTGTGGTTAAAAAAAAAAAAACAATATTTAATTCCAGGTGGATAGAGAGTAGGGAGAGGGAGGTCTTTGCCCAGCAGTAGGACAAAAAAGGTTAATAAAAAAATACCTTTTACGGAAAACCACGTTACCATATACGTACATAGCATTCTTTTCAAATTCTACAGTACAGTCGCGCCCAAAATCGCATAAAGCTGATCCGCAAAAATACCACAGTAAAACCATAGGGGAAACTACTCTCGTACGAAATCTGCTCAAACATGAAACGGATAGCACAATACTCGCGTGCAATACAATGTCTGTTTACTTCCAAAATCCTATCGTTTTCCTTATGAAATTATTTCTAACAAAAGCACCTGTATTTTCACATGAGGAGATGTGAAAGGCTACCTTACACTGGCACGAAAATCATTGAAAAAAAAAAAAAAAAAAAAAAAAATAAAAAAAAAAGAATTTATATTATTATATTATTATTGAATAGTTTACATGAAAGGGTAAGCTGGGCAAAATGAATTGGGCTCTGTGATACTGTGAATAGGAATCGAACGTTCAAGCAAAAATGGATCGTTTGATGTTCTGACCATCCCTGATTTAGATCTTTTATCCCGTTTTATAGTACTTTCGTATTCAGTGGGATGAAAGGTGATTATCTTATGGTAAAAGGCACGTTAGATATGGGGTTTTATTGGGGGTCGGCACGTGTTTTGTCAATGTTTTGTAGTTAGCGTCAAAGGCAGGAGTGTTGTTGTTCTATGAAAGCCCCCGCGTTTTTAATGGATTTGTGATACACTACCTGGAGGAGCTCATGGCTAAATAATACCAGCCGCACGGGTCGATCCATCAGGTTAAGCTACGCTGCCGGGTTGGTCCCGGCTGTCATTCGTGGTTCTTTGAAAGTCGTTACGACAACCAGCCTTACCAAGGGGTATCGTATTACCCATTTACTGGGTTGTGGAGGTCAGATAGGCAGTCGCTCCATGTAAAATACTGGTATTCAGCTGCATCCGGCCAGACGGGTAGCCGACGAGGCATCATGTTGGTTTAGTCTCTTGTTTACAGAATTTCGTCAGTCACTTTAAATTCATATTATTAATTATATATTTATTTGCATTCTATTATATTTACATATCTTATAAAATGGCTTAAAGGCAAGGTGCAATTACAGACCCTGTCGGGAAAAGCAATTATTTTATTTTTTTCGTAACAATTATATTAGGGATCAATTAACAAAATTTAAAGAAGTCGGTTAATAAATATTCGTTTTAGTTCAATCATTGGTAAGTAGATGCCTACGTGTATAAAATAAAAACCACAAATATTTGCTTACATTTCTTTGTGTTACAACCAAAAACAATATCTCCAGGAACCGGATAAGAACCAAAACGAATTCATCTGAAACAAAGATATCTTTCTTTTAAAAAGTTGAGAATTTCCGTCATTTCTTTCCCACACCCAATCTTATCGTATGTTGCAAAAACTTTAATCAAATGCGTGAGAAAAATGGCACCTATTTGTTAACGTCACCACGAAGCGCCACAGCCTAACTTTTTTACAACATACATACGCGTTTACTTCTGTAATAAGGGCAGAGCGTATGGAGAATAATAATTAGAACACCGATAAAGGTTGAAGTTCTAATTGATTAGGATGTGGTTCGTGGTTAAGAGTAGACCATCCCTTTGGCAATTTAGAAATGAGTACAGTCACGAGCATAAATATTTTACAGTTACACAAAATGCAAAAGATTTTTCTAGTGAAATTAAAATTGCAACTTTGAAAGAGAACCTACCATTACGCGTTGGGCCCACGTGGTAGATTACGGCCCACTCCCTCTCGCCGAGAGGAGGCCTGAGTCCCAGCAGTGGGAACATTATACATGGGTTGGTTATGTTATGTTATGTATGGTTTCGGTACAGGTGGTTGGTTATGGTACAGGCAACTGAAGGAACATGGGTGGGTTTTAGTCAGTAAAAGTCTGACACGCCCTTCCGCTCCGCCCAGAGCGGGAGAAGCCATTTGATGATTACCCACACTCAAATAAAAAAAAAAGGTATGTTTTCGATAATACGTTTGTAACACCATAAAATATGTATAGAGTCTCCGAAACCATCATTGCAATTGTCAATTTTTACGTGATTGAATCCAATTGTTCGTCTACCAAATGCAATTGAAGCGATCGACAATATTACTACAATTGCAATTGATCAATGTAACACTGTTTTCACACACTGTAAAACTGTTTTTGGATGAATAAATTATTTAAGATATCCATTATTCCAGCCCTCGATATAATGACAAAACAGTGCGGTCATTGCTTTAAGCGAGTAATACCTATTATTCCCGTCTGTGGAAGATTACCTTTAATACCCTACACGTGTCCCCGGGGTTGTGCTGATTGAGTAACAACGAAGGATTAAACCCGGTTAAACCTAATGTTGCCATACGATTTAATTTACGAAACGATTTAATTAAAATAGATGAAACCAACTAAAAACTTGAGAAAAAAACTAATAAGAAAGGTTTTCTGTGACGTCATATTTCATCTTCAAATACAGTCTTAGTAAAGACTAGCCAAACACTCATTTGTTTGAAATCGATTCAGTATCACTTTGGCTGTATGGTGGTTGTGGAGAAATACTGGCATTCAGCTACCGAGAGATATTTTGAGAAGGATTTTCAGAGATATTTTGTCACCATCATCATCTGGCTAGGCTTTTCCCAACAGCGTTGGGGTTGGCTTCCAGTCTAATGGGATAGACTGGAAGCCGACCCCAACAGAGATGATGATGATGGTAACAAAATATCTCATAGAAGTCGTTCTATATTCCGAAATAAGGTACCTACCTACAATAATATAAGTGTGATGGTCTGTCCCACTTTTATCATGATAGGTTAGGGTAGGTAACTCTTATTTTATAAGTCATAATATCCTGTGCACCTTATAAATCATTTACATACCAATTTCTTTCATGAGAAAAGTCTGGTAAGGATCCATATTTTGTCTGTTGACAATAATAAAGTCCGCGTTCTGTTTAAACAAGCCACACAACTCGCGCTAGTAAATTATTCAGCACCGTAGCAGCAAAAACTATCCAGCAAAATAACTGACACTCTGCCAGTCTGTTTGCAACCACATATTTATTCAACGGTTATATACATATCTTAACTTGGAACAGTACGACAAATACCCTTACATATGCGAACTGTTCTGATCCCAAACTTGAGTTGTGACCAGCATTCGAATGTTCTAAAATAAGATACAGAACTTATTTATTTCCAAACGTTGGTCTTGGGCGGAATCCAAGAACAGAGGAACTTGAACTATCTAAGGTAGGTCCGATACAGGTTTTCTTTTACACAGTGCTAGATAATAATATAATATGCTGGTCGGGTTGAAATAATATGTGAAAGTAAAACTTCTGAAAGTTCGATATGTCTGTCGACAATATGTCCCGAACTCTGGGCGGAAACTGACTTGTAACATTTGTTTGTAATGTATCATTCGCGGCGAGCTTGGTTACAATACGGTACTACAAAAGACGCGGCGAACGCTCGCTTCGAGCACCATGACATTTTCTTTTCTCCTATTTATTTATTTATTGCATAATGTACAATCAGTTACAGACTAGGCTAAAACGTATAAAACTTAACTCTGTTAGGGCGCAGAAAGTATTATTACATGTATCTTAAATCTAGGTTAAATATTTAGAAGTTAACATTATATTGTATAAGTAACTAACTACTAGATATCAGAACATTCATTATTATTACTAATATTTAATCTCTTTCTAGCATATTTTATTTAATATACTTGTATTTCCGTTTCAAAGGAATTCATGAAACAGCTGACAGTCCGGCGACGCACGCATCGAGCGGCTCGACTCGCTGCACTGACTACTGCGTTACAAAAACTCGGTACATTACAAACGAATGTTACAAGTCAGTCTTCGCTTTTACATATGTGTCTGAGAAATGCTTCATAATACTCATCACAGTTTAAATTACTAAATTACTCAATTTGAAAGCAGAACTGACCTTATCTAGAAAATGTATACCAAATGTGTAAATACAGAAGGCGAATACCTCGGCTAAGTTATGTTGAATTCAAATCGTCCTAGCAACAAGATATTGTTAACATAAAGACATACTTGAAATTACAGAGATTTAGAAGCAGCAAAATAATGAAACAAAACCGGCCGCACTTGATAGATGTTTGGAATAGTTGAGTTTGGTCCCGTGCACACTATACTTACTCTATGTACGCAGGGATGGGTAGACGCATGTCCAATGACTCTTTTAAAACAAAAAAATAATTGCTGTATGTTGTGCACATTAAACCCAAGTGGGTAAGCTTTCCTACTTTACCCACTAGGGTTTAATGACGAAAGTGTTTTAAGACCATTATCAAGTTTCATACATGATCATTATCAAAAAAAAATATATTAAAATCGTAGCGGAATGAAAAATGTACATTGAAAAGTAAAAAAAAAAAATTGGTACGAGTTCTGGGAATTATTCTAATGCCGAAAATATAGTTTTTAGAATTTTGCTCCGTTTATAGGGATTACCGCAAAAACGGCTGAACGGATTTAAATAAAATTTGGAACACGTGATACTTTATAACCTGGATTACTTAACACCTGCGCACTTTTTATCCCGGTAGCACGTCCCCATGAGATATTTTCCGCCATCCGCGCGGTCGAAACTACGGGCATAAACTATGTAGTAGGTACCTACACCACACACCGTAGTTAATAATATCGGTAATGTCGTGCAAAAATTTCACAACGATGTGACGTGGCATTTTGAACATTGTGTAGCGAATTGAGCCGTTGTGGTTTGTTCGATAACTCTGTGCATGTTGTTGAATCGAGTGGATGACGAATGACATCCATTGATTCGGGAACAACTTCCGAAGTTCTGACACTGGGTTTACACTGAATGGATTGCTTTGGTCATGTAACCGATTGTAACAATCGTTGACAATAACGTTTAGGCAACGGTCACACTGCACACTGTTTTTTTTTTTATAGTGGGCGTCTGTCATTTTTATTCACTTGTCTTTTTTTCCAGTTGGTTGGTTGAGAACCCGTGGCGACAAAGAATAATAGTTAAGTGACAAATCTAACTGTGATATTATCACGAATGACAGTAAACCATGCTGTCAGGTACAACAACCGTGGACAGGTCATGTTTGAACGATTTGACACACTTGAAATCATGTAGGATCAACTATGAGTAAGTACGATTATTTGTCAATCTATGAGATTAAATCGTCAGTGTGCACCTTGAAATGCATCGAAGGCAAATAAATATATGAATCGAGTAAATAAATAATACTCTAAAGACCATGAAAAAATATTTAATAAATAAAAATGTGTCGAAGTCCAATGGACAAGGTCTATTGAAACAAAGTATGCGTTTGACTCGCACAAACGCAATGCTTACTGAGTACAAGTTTATTTTCGTCGAAGTCACAGCTGGTCGCTAACTATGCAAATTTTAACTGTTAGCATAGGTACTCATGTGAACTAATTTTAGTACCGATTCTATCCTATTCACTGGTGGAGCTTATAATAATAACTAGCTGTGCCCCGCGGTTTCACCTGCGTAGGTCTCGATAAAACGTATCCTATTTCCTATTCCAGGTCATGGGTCTACCCGTGTGCCCATCCTCTCCTCTCTAGAGTAGGGAACGTCGCGGCGGCGCGGCACGGCGGCGGCGCCGGCGTCGAACGGTTCGCGTATTGCATTTCGTGATAACTTCGAAATTAAATATCCGATTCGAATGAATTAAAAAATATTTTACTGCTACATAAATACCCTTGATGTTAAAACTATTTATTTGAATAAGAATTAATATTATGTTGATTAAAACTGCTTCGCAAATAATGCATTAATTTCGAACAAATTTGATTACCATAAAAAAAGGTTATACTCGTAGTGAGTCAATCTTAAAAGATAGACATATCCAGAGGTGTCGCGGACTTTTTTTTTAAACTTTTATAGAGGAACAATTCCATCATACATGATATTTGCGTAACTTAAACTGTTTACGCAGCGCACGCAACGGAAGCTGTCAAAAAGGAAAAAAAAACCCGTTTATGCAACAAATTTCATTTATACTCCGCTCCTATTAGTCTTAGCGTGATGTTATATAGCCTATAACCTTCCTCAATAAATGGACTATCCAACACAAAAATAATTTTTCAATTCCAACCAGTAGTTTCTGAGATAAGCGCGTTCAAACAAACAAACAAACTCTTCAGCTTTATAATATTAATATAAATTCCTGAGATAAGCGCGTTCAAACAAACAAACAAACTCTTCAGCTTTATAATATTAGTATAGATTTAATTCATGAAAACACTCTACTTGATTCCGCTTTTAACGGAAATCAAAATTAGGAAACATTATCTGTGGATTTTCCAATTAAACTTAATACAAAAACGAAAATTGCAAAATACCTATAAGAGGTAGTATCTATCTATCATTTGTCAGGTAAGTACCCACCATCTATTGCAATATTGAAAATGTTTTAGAAAACACATATATTTGCACAAGTGCAATTAATAATTTCCATATCAACCCGTAAAAAAAACTGAATTGTTTCTATGTAGGTAAATGCCATGCAATTTAAATATAGCTATATATGCCGCTGTATTAACCATTTCACATATTTTAACACTGTCATCAAAAAAGAAAGCATTATATGTAAATTCAGAACACATGAAATGTCATACGGCCAACTGCATTCAAAATAAATACACGCCAATTCAGAATTTCATACATCACAATAACAAAATGTAAAATAAAACTAGTAAATATGACGCATAAAGTGCATTTAAGTCCGAGAATGTGCTACGCGTACCAAGCTAAATATGTCTTGGATTAAATTAACTTCTCGCGCCGCGATTTAGCATGCGCACTTTCTACATTTCTCATTTTTAGTTAATTACACGATTTTAAGGAGTTACTGGCGTTTGTGGCTCAAGTGGAATTTTCAAGACAAAGGATTTTTTTTGTTATATTTCAGGAGGAAGGCGGAAAGTCCGGGCAATTAATTGTTTATCAAGTAACTGCCAAGTAGAGCAGTGATAGCCTAGTGATGTGTGTGACCGTCAGACTGCCAAGTCCTCACACCTCTGATTTTTAGAATTTATGAACGTATTGTTTAATTATCACTTGCCTCAAAAACGGTGAAGGAAAACATCGTGAGGAAACCGGCATGCCTGGGAGATATTTTTCGCCGGCATGTGAAGACAAGTCAGAGACCCATGGGCGGCTTTAAAACTCTGACATCAGGTTAGTCACTAACCACACGAAAAGAGAAGAAGTGACTGCCAACTTAAATTGTCCGTATATTCAAATCACAACTGTCATTGTTTGACGGTTGATCCCAGCTGTCATTCATAGATCTCTGACAATCGATAAGGGTCGTCACAAGCCCGAAAGTCTGACAACCAATCTTACCAAGGGTTATCGTATTACCCAGTTACTGGGTCGTGGAGGTCAAATAAGCAGTCGCTCTAGGTAAAATACTGGTATTCAGCCGCATCCATTTAGACTGGAAGCCTACCCCAACATACATGGGAAAAGGCTAGGCAGATGATGAGATCTTAGTATACTTAATTATGAACTCCAGGTTTTAAAATATGTGTAAACCAGTTTAAAAATAATCGACCTCAAATACTGAAAGATATTAGATTGTGGTAAAGTTATTCAACAAGAAGTAATTACAAATTCGATAAGAACATTAAACTTGGTAAATCTTCGCAAAATTAAGTAGGAACCTATCAGTGTTAATTATATTTCAGAAGTTAAAAGGATCCTGTAATTGATAATACAATGAGTTTACCGAAGTATCTAAGGAGATATAATTTTCAGCATTTATGTCGGATATAAAACTTTTTATTAGCTTATTTTTTCCTAATAAAAAGATTTTTTTCTTTGAATATAATAAAAAAAAAAGCACAACAATAAACTGTGCCTCACTGTAGTTTTTATCAACGGTATAATACCAAACAATCTGCCTAACCTTTTCCCAACTATGTTGGGGTCGGCTTCCAGTCTAACCAGATGCAGCTGAATACCAGTATTTCACATGGAGCGACTGCCTATCTGACCTCCACAACCCAGTAACTGGGTAATACGATACCCCATGGTAAAACTGGTTGTCAGACTTTCGGGTTTCTGACGACCCGTAACGGCTGTCAAAGATCCACGAATGACAGCATGAATGAATGACGGTATAATACCAAACACGGTATTAAAAAGATACAAAGGCTCCCGCAGACAGGTAAGACGTAATAGCGCGACGCAACTCTAGTGGAACAATTTGTATGAAAACTTCATGAAAATTGTTCTACCAGAATCGCGTCGCACCGTCACGCCGCCCCGCGCATTTCTACGAGATTTAAGCATGATAAATTAGGGTTATACACTATGTTATCTAACGGAGGGCGTTCCCGTTAACCTGCAATAGTATAGCGTCTATACATGCCAAAAAATTTATAAGAATAAAAAAAAAAATGTAGTAAGATATTCACAAGAAATATTAAAGTGATACGGAAAAAACACTCTGTACACGGACACTTGTCACACTTGTCTCCCTACGTTGAAATACAAGTGTGCGTGTACAGAGTGTTTCTTTTACGTATCAATTTAATAGTTTTGTGAATATTTCACTACATAAACCCATAAAAATTAAAATATTTTTTTGTATGTATGGACGCTGTACTATTACGGGTTAACAGGAACGCCCTTTATTAGTTAACATACTGTATAATAACGCACTCGCAATACTCGTCATGATTCAAAATCAAAATCAAAATCAAAATATTTTATTTCACATAAGCCTACATGGGCACTTATGAAACGTCAGAAGCTAGGTGCACGGTTCCAATTGGTCGTTTCCTATGGAGAAGAGCCGGCAAGAAACTCCATGGTTACTCTTTTAAAAGATAATTGGCTTTTACAATATTTTCGAATTACAGTGTTAATAGTTATGGGAGGACAGTGTAGACCTTTCAAAAAGTTTCAGATAAAGTTCAAAAAAAAAAAAAAAAAAAAAATCTACAGTTCACTAAGCCTACGACGTTCTCACATTCACAAGATAGAAAGGAATCTATATACGATAAATAAGATACTACAGATAAAAACCTATTTAAACCAAATGATATGATTGCCATTACAACTGTAACAAATCTGAATAATTAACATGTCCGCAAAAGCCACTACTTCAATTCGATTCATGCCAGCAATAGGGCAATGTACTCTTCCGTCTTATTTTTGTGGTATTCTTACTAAATCGGCAACGTTTCCTTTGAATTGTTACTTGTAAATAAACTATAACATAATATCGTGCCTGTATTCTTTGAAGGGTTAGGCAGAGAAGTCTCGTATCTATAATCCCATGTAATATTCCATGTAATGGCGGACTAGCCTATTGCCATCAACAAGGAACAAATTCAGACTCCGGGCTGCTACTGAGAAATCCCTGACGGAAAAACCCAATAACACTTTGCCGGACCCGAGAATCGACCCTAGGACCTCATACTCAGCAGTACCACTTGCAACCACTCGACCAACGAGGTAGTCTATATGTTTATAATAGACTCCCATTACAGCCGTTCATTTTACCTATTGGAATCAATATTATATGTCACATAAGCGAAGCATGCCTTGGAGATTTCATATTGCATCTGTCGAATCAGCTGTTTCAATTAATCAATGAATCCCTTTGATCTATTTGAATTTTACGGCGGAAGTAAATCGAACTTGATTGCTGCTGATTCAAGATAAAAAATATTATATTGAAGCCTGTTTAAGAGATATTTTATAAAAAAAAATATTTATTCATGGTTTTAATATTTTCTTATTTAAAGCGACCCTTTTCTGTTTTTTTTTACCTCTACTTTAGTCTCTTTTCTGACCTTCAATTTTTGATTTCACAGTAAAGAACACCAACATCTAACAACAACACAAACACAATATCACAACAACAACAACAACACATGCACAAAACAACAACAACAACAACATCAACACATCATCATCATCATCATTAACATCTTAATCTTTGATTGATATTACGTCAGATAATAAAATTATAATATAGGTACTATTCAGCACCCATCAGAAAAAAACAATAAAAATAGGTTTATTTGTCACAGAATCACAATCAAGTCAGTGTATCGCAGTCCATTGCTGGACTTAGGCCTCTCCCAGGCTGCGCAAACAACACTCTGTCCTCCGCCTTCTGTATCCATCCTAGCCACCATTTGAAGGACGTCGGTCCATCTAGCTGGGAGGCGTCTCACACTACGCTTGCCGATACGCGGTCTCAACTCCTGGACTCGTCTGCTCCACCGGCCATCGGTCCTTCGATAAACATGGCCAGCCCACAGCCCTCTACAAGCTATGTCGGTAACTCGGGTCACAGAAACACGTGCATACAAAAAAGATAAATTAACTATAATAAAAAAATCACAAGCACAGAACAGAATTAATAGTCTGCAGCTGCATTTCGTGACTGAGACAAGAAGGCTTCCACTCGGCATGATGATGTGCTATGGGGGACTCACACCACAGCGCAGACTTACCGAAAACGACGTACGGAAACCAATTCAGGTTAATCTACAGATGAAACTATGTTATATATGTTTATTTTATTTCACTCTAATAAATAAAATAAACAGCTATCTACTTAGATTATAATGTAAGTATCTCACATCACGATTTGGCTTACTTCGAAGTCTATGTCGAAGTCACGAGATTAAAGATTCTGCAAAACTCCAAAATGATATTCATCGTGTTTTCTTCCTACAAATTACAATGTTTACCGAAATTGAAATCGCGGAAGTCAATGTAATACAAACAAGCACCTTACCGTTATAAAATGGAGGCAAATTTTTCCCTTCTCCATATAAAAACATAAACCAGTGAAAAACATGATTCATGGGCACAATGTCCTATAAATTCGTACAGCATAACATCTCTCTTGTTCTTCAGAAAACAAAACATTTTTGCATCCGTATACATGCTGGTTTTATAAAAAGTTGTTCTTTTTTTGTAGCTTCTGCAGTTTCGGTCACTATAGTTGTGCCTAATTGAAACATGTGCATTCAAAATCAACATTTATGGTTCGACACACCTTGTACTGAAAAATAAATAATACCAATAAAAGTTTACCATTGAAATTTAGGAAAAGGAATTTATTTAATACATTTTCCAAGGGAAAAAAATTATTCAACCAAAAATGTGAGTCATCGCCCAACTTTAACGCGTTAACGTTCGACAAAGCTATGAAAAAATTGCAAACGCGTCCATTCGTGGCGTCATTCGTGGATTATTAAAATTGTTCAGCCATATTGTTCCGCCATATTGACAAAGTTCGGCGGTTCCAAGTTTTTGTCGTTAATTTAAATGATGGGATGGCATCAAATATTTTTACAGCATGACGAGCTTTCTTTCAAAGTTCGACGTCACATAATAAGCATACGGTTTTGGAATGTAATTATGTTACATGTCGTAAAATGTTTGGTCTCGCCCACCCGTGGCGAATGTTTGCATAATTCAATGAATACATCTTGCGTATAACGGAACCCTTTTAAAAGCAATTTCATATACTGTCCGAAGTACCTTTTTGATCCTTAATGTGACTAGTTTTCTTGGAAAATTTTATGAAGTGTATTGAATAAGTAGCTGTCGTACAAATATTTATATTTTTAGGTTAGGTGTTGCGGAGATACAAAAGAATTTTCCTTTTATTTGATCAGAATTCCTGAACTTGTTACATCAATTATGGTAAATCCAACATTCAGACATTCATTGAAGGATAACGCTAAAAAGATTGCCAACATTTTTTCCCCAGAAACATTCTATCACATTGGCTACTTGTTTTCCTTTCAATCAAAGGCGGGGGCTTATCTTCCTTTCAGGTTGCTTCACCGATGACATGACAGCCTAAGGTAACTTTACCACAAAACAATAGGGTCTAAAACAAAGCCCCCTTTGTGAACCAACCTGCCTTGAAATCTAATAATCAGCAGGTTGGTTCCTCAGACATATTCAAATATAAAAAAAATCATTTACATATTCCCCGTATCGAGGCAGGATCTCGTTTTCATGAGCCCATTTGGCAACCCTGCGTATGTACGTCGTAAAAGTCCAAATGGCTGCTTTATACAAACAAGCCTATGATAGGGCTGTGTGTGTGAGAGCCACGTTATGAGCAAAGTTTAATACGACATGGAATATAAATCAGAAAATTGAATTTTAAATTATTTGAAATTATTTCGAGCCTGTAAACTGCAAAAGCAAACGGTTAAGGTACTTACATATTTTTTTACGTAAAATTCATGCTTGCAGGCATTTCTACAAAGAAGAATATTTAGTTAGAAGTGTGAGTAGCACTACTCGTACACACATACATAAACTCATGCCTTCTTCCCATAGGGGTAGGCAGAAACTACAGGACGCCACCTGGTACGAACCTTTACACACTCCTTTTGCTTTGTTTACGTTCATACATCTCGTCATAAACGCACGCCGCGCCGATTGTCACTATAGGTTAAAACAATGCCTAGTACATATTTTCTTTAATTCTCTCCAAAACCGACACAACAACAGTAAGGGCCGAGTCACACCGGAATGGCAGCGGCCGGCAGCGGCCGCCAGCTGCAGCGGCGACGCCGCGCCGCGCCGCCGCGAAGAAGAAACAAATGAACATATTGGCACATGAAATGCGGCGGGGGTGCGCGCGGTAGCCGCGGGCAGAACCAAGCGATACTGGTCTTTTAAGTATGTACATAAAGTTTAAAATTATTTCACACTGAAAGTGATCGCCGCGTCGCTGCCGGCTGCTGCCATTCCGGTGTGACTCGTCCCTAATGCTTCCGACTTTAATAAATTACTTACCAGCTCTAAAATGCTTTTACCACAGACATGCCTAAAGTATAATAATCTCTTCAAATACTATGAATGCTCCAAGTAATTCATCAATGCCAACCGAAACCACTGAATCATTGAATCTTGAGTTTTCAGGGTCACTACTCGTCGCTGTCAGAAATAAGATGTTTTTCAGTGAAGGAAATAAATTGGTAGTTTTATTTTGAGCTAAGCTGTTTTGAGTTCTATTCCTAGATCAGAATAGCGTTTTCAATCGGTTATGAAGATAATTATTATTGAAGTAAATAAAGTTTAATAGCAGTACATGATTATAACATACTAAGCGGGTGTAAAAAGACGCTTAACGAAGCCGAAAGTCACTTGTTATTCACCTGTTTGTGGTCATTTTTGTTCTGGACCATACCTGGGAACCTCCTGGTTACGGAGATATTGTAAGTCAAATTCCAAATTTTTCAGACGTTTTGAAAGAAAGCAAGTTTTAAATGTTAAATACCCCAAAAACCATGAACCGTTGCATGCACCCATGATCACAATTTTCTGCATGCGTTACGATGCGCCCTACTGTACAGCGATTTTTCACACCATAAATAAAAGTCGTTTCCCAGTAATTATTTTTGTGCAATGTAACTTAGTTTGATTTACATAATGCGTAGTTGACGGCTATTTGAGGTTATTTTTACACCCTGTACATAATCATTCTATAATGTTCCCACTGCTGGGACACAGACTTCCTTTCTATGAGAGGGAGTGGGCCGTAACCTACCACGCGGGCCCAGTGCGTCTTCAAAGTTTTGGTTTTAGGACATGCCGGTTTCGCACCATGTTTTCCTTCACCGTATTACTGTTAAAGCAGTATCTAGATCAAAATAATAGATATGTTTTGACTACGACTACACCAAAAATTAGGGTTATTGTTATAGTCTTTCCTTTTTTATTAACCTAGTTTATGGTCCTTCTAGAGGTGTAGTTTTTTGTTTATGGTTCATAGATTTCTGGTTATGTCAGTTGAATTTATTTATGATTTAACAAATAAAATAATGAAGTCGGTCTTGTTGTCACAAGTCCATTTATAAGTATTATGTTTTTGCTATTTTTTACCTTCAGTATCTGACGTGACAAACTAGGGGTTACTGAGTAATACGATACCCCTTGGTAAGACTGGTTGTCAGACTTTCGGGCTTCTGACGACCCGTAGCAACTGTCAAAGATCTACAAATGACAGCCGGAACCAAAGGCTTAACGTACTTTCCGAGGCACGGAGACCTCTTGTTATGTAAAGATGGTCACCCATCCACGGACCAACCGCGGCAAGCGTAGATTAACCTGATCGATCGACCTGTGCGGCTGCTATTAGTTAGCCACAAGCCTCAAAACAAAGTTAAACTATACCTATTGATATTTAAATGTTATTAAAGCCTCCATGGAGATCGTAGAGAAAATTGTTCCCCCCCTCTTCCCCCTTTCCTCTTACAGAATTACCCGCAGAGCTCAACTTGTTCAATTAGGATTCCTGTTCCAACTATGAACAACTTTGTCCTCCGTAATATATTGTTAGATTGTATGAAAATAATATGAGGTAGTTATGTAGAAAGCCTATTTGTTCGCTCGGAGGAAAGTATTAATTTATGGCTTCTCCTTGAGACTTCGATATGTGTTAAATAAAGCATATTATAAGATTAAAGACTACGTTGAAGACAAGGAAGTTTGGCAATAATTCCTTCTACACAATGCATCCCTGGTACCTTAATAACGGCATAATTATGTAAGAGTCTATTAACTGCTCCCAAATTACCTATTTTTTTTTTTACATAGATCCTTGACATCATTGTATTTGACATTATATACTTACCTACAATTTACACTTTTTTTTTTGTGGCTCTTTATTAGTGGCTTTCGTGGACATGATAATTATTAAATTTGTTACAGTTGTAAAAACAATCACGTCATTTGGTTTAAATAGGTTTTTTTTATTACTTTTTGATTATTTGTCTTTTATATAGATTCTTTTCTATTTTGTGAATGCGAGAACGTTGTAGGCTTAGTGGACTGTAGATTTGTTGAACATCTTCTATTTTGTTAATTATCTGATACTTGTTTAAAGGCCTACACTGTCCTCCCATGCCTACTATCACTGTAATTTGGAAATATTGTAAAAGCCAATTATTTTTTAAAGAGTAACCGTGGAGGTCTAGCCGGCTCTTCTCCAAAGGAGTCGACCAATTGGAACCGTGCTAGGTGCACGGTTCCAATTTCAAAACTTCCAAAGCTTTTCCAAAGCTTCTGATGTTTCATAAGTGTCCATGTAAGTTTATGTGAAATAAAATAGTTTGATTTGAAATATTTTGGTAGCTGCTTTTAGATTTGAAAAGAATAAAAGGCCAAGCTGTTGAACTATACGAGACGGAAATGAAGTTATTCTTCTTTTCTGGAGTCAGAGTTTTATAGCTGCCCATGGGTCATTGGCTTGGCTTCACATGCCGTCGAGAAATATCTCTCAGGTTTCCTCACGATGTTTTCCTTCATCGTTTTTGAAGCAAGTCATAAAAGAATCGCAAAAAAAAATCAGCTTTTCCCTACATTGTGACCAGTTATGAGCACATAAACGTAGGGAGCACCAGCTTTTCGGATTCATCTGCGTATTGTATAATTATCTTTCAGACTTATAAACTACTAGCTTCCGCCCGCGGCTTCACCCGCGTGGTATGTCGATAAAAAGTAGCCTATGCCCTTTCTCAGGCTCTAGACTATCTGTGTACCAAATTTCATTTAAATCGTTACAGTAGTTTTGGCATGAAAGCGCGACAGACAGACAGAATTACTTTCGCATTTATAATATTTGTAAGGATATAAATTCAATTTCTTAACTCTAAATAATTCTAATTTAAGATTCATCTTAGTCCTGAATAACTTGAGATAAATGTCAATTGAGTGTCTCATAATACTTTAATTGAATAACAGTTAAAGTTAGTGAGATAATTGCTGTTGTCACCGCGTCTAGCTTACTGATTGGCGTTTGCAGATCAGAGTCTACACCATTTATTTATTTAAACTTCTTGCACACAATAAAGTTCAAAGGTGGACTTAATTCCTCAGCCAGAAACCGTCCAATGCTGGACATGGGCTTCCCCCAAGCACCGCCACTTCGACCGGTTCTGTGCTTCTTGCATTCAGCGGATTCCTGCGGCCTTCACAAAGTCATCTGTCCACCTTGTCTAAGGCCTTCTACCGCTACGTCTACGCGGTTGCCAGTCCAGGATCTTTCAGCCCCATCGGCCACCTGTTCTGCGAACAATGTGCCCTGCCCACTGCCACTTAAGTTTGACTATTTTTCGGGCTATATCGCCGACTTTACCTAGGTTCTCCTGCGGATTTCTTCATTTCTGATTCGATCACGTAGGCAAACTCCAAGCCAACCAAATGAATTTTATACCTGTCAAGACTTGAGTTATGAAACACGATTAATTATCGTACGTCTGTCAAATCTTGGTCTGTCACCAACTTGCACCGCCACCAACCTTACTACCAATTTGTCACAGCATCAATTTTCCTAGTCTGAACTGAGCAAAACCGAAAAAACAAATCAAAGAAACCTCCACTGTCACTGCAAAATTTTGTGAAACCGCGAGGAGAATTTTCTGAATATAACCACAGAAATCCTCCACCCCCTCACTGCCATCGGATCCCCCGTTAATAATCCATTCCGCGTTATCTCCAAAGGTCGGGCTTTAGCCACGAGCTCCCTAAAACACCAGTCATCGTCTCCTTGTCACCTTGTTTAATTACTTACAAGATGCTGAGGTCAGCATCCCCCTAGCTGTCAAAAAACCAGTCAAGTTTGTGTTGAATCTTCGCTTTAGGTTCTGTAGTTTAGAATTATGAGAAAGAAAGAAATAAATTTATTTGACCAAGGCTATGGCATACAGTTTAGTAACACAAATAAATTGTATTAACTATTGAATCAAAATCTGACAAGTAAATGTGTTATTTATAATCAATTTAGGTACTGAATAAACATCGTTTATTGAACTAGCATCTTTTGAACAATCTATACTATATCAATGGCTACTTTTTTTTCGAAATACATCAATAAATAAATTAACTTATAATTTGTCTATTCCACAATAAGCACCGAGAGACTTCATCACATTTAAAACAAATAAAACATTTTCATTGGAAATTCTTGTAAAAACTTGGCCCAATATTTTTGTTTTATAAATATTTAGGGGTTTATATCTAAACGTTCCTTAAGGTTAAGTAATGATTAGCGACTGTTTAGATATATTTTAGATGTTTAACTTTATGCAATGTTAATAAATGAATCCCAAAATATAAGGGATAAAAAAATTAATTGCTGTGTGCCATTCACGGACAAAGAATACGAAAGCAAAAGCGTTCGTTTCTGCTCTTCAAATAAGGAACCGTAAACTTTTCCCGAAACGGCTTGGTCATTTGTTTTTATTTTCGAAAGGTAAACGTAAATATTGGTCCTATGATCCTCTGCAGGGTGATGTATGTTTGGGCGTTGGCATTTGTTTGTTTCCATTTTTATTGTGTCTTGTTTATTTATTTTATAGAGTTTTTGCTAGTAACAGTATTGTTTAGTCATATATTTCATTATTTGAATTTTATTTTTGTGTATCAGCACAAAATTACAGAATAAATCATTCCAAGGCGTTATACAGTGTAATTTACAAACTAAAATGTATTCAAAATGTGACATACACATTTACACAACACAAAATAACAAAATTAACCAAAAAAATAAGAGTTAAAAACATTGTAATTATCTGGATAATATAAATAGACATTTTTTATAATCCAGATACGTCTTTACTAGTAAAAGTATATTATTCTCGTTCCAATTTCATACACTAGCTAAATTCAAAGAAAGAAAATCAATTTATCCGTTTATAATTGTTTTACTTTTTATATTCTTTCATCATTCAATCTTAAGATATGGGGTTATTTTTTGGGGCAACTCGTGTAATAGAGAACTAATCTTTAAGTTACAGAAAAGGTGTCTCAGAGCGATGTTTGGACTAATAAGTACTGATACGTGTAAGCCATATTTTATCAAAAATAAAATATTAACACTCCCTTCATTATACATTTATGAGGTTGCGGTCTTCGTTAAAACAAACCCAAAGCTTTTTAAGAAGCTATCCTATACGAATACCCGAAGTCGACGGGATTATAGTATATTATGTGGAAGACAGTCCAATACAGCACTGATGCATAAAAGTGTGTTCTGCATGGCGCCAAATATATTTAATCACATTCCGCCACACATTAAAGAATTAAATGTTAACTTATTTAAGAAAAAAATTAAGAACTTACTAATTTAAAAAGCTTACTATAGTATTTCCGAGTTTTTAAAAGACAATGTATTGATATAGTTTTATTTTTTATTTATCATTTTATTTTAATATTATTATTTTTTGTGTTTCGTTATTGACATTATGTATAATATTAAATAAATAAATCAGACTTTTGTGTAATAATAATATGTAAATGTTTATCTCTTAATTACTTTGACTCTTGACTGGCTAATTTTGTTTTATTGTACATTTCGATGACGAGTTTATGACACTATTCTGTGGTATTATTATTATAATTTGATTGAAGAAGTTTTAATTTGTTATGTTAATTGCTTTGAATAATGGACAAAATAAATAAGTATTTGAGGTTTATATCCTATTAATAAAAATAACCTATCTGTTTATATTTGTACGCCGTCAAGGCAAAACATGACTGTGCTATAATTTAATGTAACATCTTGCATGCAATGTGTGTATACTTATGTTTTGAACAAATAAATCTTATCTTATCTTATCTTATAAATTAAAAAATCATCACAAAAGCGGTTTAAAAAATATTGCCATTTTACATTTGAAACGGTCTTTGGCGTAAGGCGTTTGCCGGTTTGCCGAGCAATATGATTACTCGGTGGTTGGACTTTAATAAGATTACAGTGAATGCCACTATATTTTCACAATTACAAATATTTAAGTGTTTGAAAAACGTTGCCAAAGTAGATTTTTCTGCACTTCTTTCATTATTTCTTTTCTGTTCATTTGAAGTGTAATATTTTTAGCTTTAAGAAGTATAATTAATAACAGCCTCGTTAGTCTGGTGGTTGCAAGGGCTACTGCTAAATACGAGGGTTCGTTTCCCAGGTCGGGCAAAGGGTTATTGAGTTTCCCATCAGCAATTTCTTAGTGGAAGTCCGGAGTCAGGATTTGTTCCCGGGTGATGGCAATAAGCGGTATTACATGGGACTTAAACATAACTGGCGAAATGTGGGTGTACTATAAGTACAACTCTGCCTAACCCTTAGAGGATTATAGGCGTGGTATTCGTTATGTTAGTAATTAATTAGCCTAGAATGTTCCCACACTGCTGAGACACAAGGTCCTTTCCTTAAAGGGAGTGGTCCGTAATTTACTGCGCGAGCCTAGCGCGGGTTGATAGATGTCACATGACGATGAATTCTTGGTTCTAGGATATGGTTTCCTCACGATGTTTTCCTTCACCGTGTTGACAGCAGTGGTGGTGGTATATATTTAGGACTAATTAGGACTATAGGACTAATATTATAAATGCGAAACTAACTCTGTCTGTCTGTCTGTCTGTCGGTCTGTCTGTCTGTCGCGCTTTCACGCCAATACTATTGAACCGATTTAAATAAAATTTAGTACACAGATAGTCTAGAGCCTGAGAAAGGACATAGGCTACTTTATCGACATACCACGTGGGCAAAACCGCGGGCGGAAGCTAGTATTTACTAAAATAAAGTGCCTGACTGAGATTGAACCTACGGCTTACAAGTCGCGGCCGTTACGACTGTTACTGAGCCACCACTGCTCAACTTCTACTACTATATGTTTACTTTAGGTAAATAAACAAATAAACAACAAACAAAGTCTGATTTTTCGGTCTCTTGACTTATTATACTTAAACTAAGGACTTAACAGTTAAGCACTAAAAACTACGCTTAGTATTCTGAAGTAAAAAGTACACAGTTTAAGTACTTTACATATCCCGGAGTTTAAATAACAAGTTCAGCTTATTACAGTTAAGTGGGGAAAAGTAAACTTGTCGACAGTGGATTTATTACTTTTAACTTCGTTTTGTACATAGTTTTTAATACGGGTCCATAAAATTAGGCAGATGACGTTTAGTAAAGAGTTATTTAAAAACGGATTTTTTTTGCTCATCCTCTAAAAACTTTTTGACTTTTTAATGATGCACGCTTCTAAAATTAATGATCCTCTATAACCTTTTTGGTATTCAAATGATGCACGCTTTTTTAAATAAATGAGTCTCTTTTCTGCTTTTCTGGACGTTTCTGACAGTTTATCGCAGTTACTAAGCTAGGGTACTCGACCAAACGGGTTAGGTTAGGTTAGTAGGTTAGAACTGTGAACAAACGCGCGAGCCGAGCAAGCGAAACGAGCGGTGCCGCGGCAGTGGCCCACGAGCGCTACATTCAATGTGGTCGCAGTATTTTTAGGACGCCAAAATCGGAAATATTTGAGGTACACAAAAAGAGGCGCTTTCATTAATTATTTATTTATTTACTCTCTTCACAAAGGTTCATAGAATTATAAACATAGAGATAAAAACTAAAGCGTGTTGACAAAAATGCATAAAATATGATACTTTGTGAGAGACTGGCGTCCATACTAGGATACCCTGTGTGACGGATCACCAGGCTCTCACCCCGAAATTAATCTAATTAGAGTGTTTAATAATATTTTAAGGAATGCAAAATGAGAATTATTTGAGTTTCGATTACATACATACATTTAAAACAGAGTGTTCTGGAAAACAAATAAGCCCTCTTATTTAAAACATTTTAGATAAATAAAGTCACAGTTTTTACTTTCTTGCTTCCTTGACACGTTTAAATCTGTCAAGGGCCAACTATTATCCTTACATATTATAAAACAAAGTCCTCCGCCGCGTCTGTCTGTCGTCTTGTTCACGATAAACTCAAAAACTACTGCACTGATTTTCATGCTATTTTCACCAATGGATGGAGTGGTTCTCGATTAAGGTTTTAGTATAGAATACAACGCGGGCGAAGCCGCGGGCATCGGCTATTTAATTATAAATCAACAATCAACTAGCGACCCATCCCTGCTTCGCACGGTTTTTACGACATGACGAGTGTTCTTTATTATAATAATATATAATAATAATTATGAATATATTACACAAAGTAACTGGTCAACCGAACTCTGCTCGGGTAAACATATCGTCTACGTCGTTGTATCACATTTCCGAGGCTGTAAAAATAGAGAAAAAGTATTTTTCCACCTATCTACGTTTACTCTACAACTAAGAGGACCTAAACACACACAAGAGTCTAGTATACATAGCATTATAGCATCCCTAAAACATGGACCGTCAATTTCAGCTGTCAAAACAGCTATCCGAACATTCTCGAACCGAAGGCCCAACACAAATAAGTGATAAAGTATCGAGGCTTCGGCGCTAAATAAATATGGACATACATATACATACATAATCTGACGCCTTCTTCCAATGGAGGTAGGCAGAAACTACAGAACGCCACCTGCTGCGATCCTTACATACTCCTTTCACTTCAGAAAACCAACTAGTTTGATTTAGACGTTCAAAAGTGCCTTTTATGTGCCTAATTGAAATAAATTATTTGACTTTGACTTTAACACAAAAAATATTTAAAGAGGTTACTTATAAGAGCAGTTATTAAAATTGGAACGACGGTTTGAGCCCGATTTTTATTTTAAGTGAAAGATTCAATTGCACTTTATTTCTCAGCATAATCAGCCTATAAAGTTCCCACTGCTGGGACTCAGACCTCTTGGTGAGAGGGAGTGGGCCGTAATCTATCACACGAGCTCAGTGCGGGTTGACAGATGTCACATGTCTTCGATTTTTTTATTCTTGGAGATGCCGGTTTCCTCACGATGTTTCCCTTCGCCGTTTTGAGAGCAGTGTTGATGAAATGTACACAAAGTAAAGCTCCTTTCTGGGTTTAAACCTAGTTATTTTGCTCTAGTTTATTTCTCTATTTATCCGCTATTTCAAAATGCTTGTGAATTTTAATTAAATTCCCATTTCTATAACCCTCTTTCACTCATAGATTGCAGATTTCCAGCAATCATTTATGTTAAGAGATTATTAAAATGAATTTCCTTGAAACTAGATTTATTCAATGAATGAACCCTTTTTATGAGTCAATCTACCTGACGTCGCTGTTTACTGATGAGCTATTTCTTAATCCCTACTATCGTACTATTTAATATTATAAACTAGAAAGTTTTTGAGGGTGGATGGATGGATGTTTGTTACTCTTTCACGCAAAAAATACTGAACGAATTTGAATGAAATTTGGCACACAGATAGTTTATAACCTGGATTAACACATAGGATACTTTTTATCCCGATATTCTCCCGCGATCGAGACTTATGCGGGTGAAACCGTGGGACGCTGTCAGTTCACTATATTCATAAGTCAGTGTACAAATAAACAAAATTGTAGGTAGTTCCTTAGTCGTTCCTTAGCACTGGAAAACGCCCATAATATACACTCATACATTACATACATAAACTCACGCCTTCTTCCCATGGGGGTAAGCAGAAATTACAGAATGCCCACGCCACCTGCTCCTATCATTAGATCGTACACGCAGGCCGGTTACAAGTACTACGCACGCCGGTTACAAGTACTACGCACGCCGGTTACAAGTACTACGCACCTGACCTTTCTGAAGAACATCACCAATAAGGGCACTACATGTCTTGCTACGGCGTCACCTCCCGGCGTTTCCACTCACATCATCGCACCTTTTGGTGGTCACCTTTCACTCCATCCTCTCAACATGACCTAAGACCATCTAAGCATATTCTTTTCAATATTTATCAATACTTATTCTTTGAAACCGCACTGTTGCCTTATCACTCACAAAATAATCAGTAATACCGAAATCCCACGATCCGCGATTTTACGGTCGGATACCGACGAGCCCGGGCGACGCGACCGGACCGTGGGAATGTGTACGTGCGGGGTATCGCAGACATCAAAAGCGCCTCGGTGCGCGGTGCGTGGCTGTCTGTGGTCGTCTGCCGTGCGTGTCCGTCTGCAATTTTGCCGATCGTGGGATTCCAACATAAGAATGACAAACAAATGAGTACCACTCAAGTAATGTTATTTACTTGAGTGATACAATAAATTACGCAATCCTGAAAATGTATCCATCAGAAGTTATTTCCCTTGTAACTCGATCTCATACATCATTATTATGAACACTGAGTGATAAAAAATTGGTTCTTAGAGCTTGTTTGAGCTTTATGCCCAATCTGATCATAAATCATTAATTTTAAAAGACTCAGTAACTGTTTGAACCTGTAGAATCCTTCCTACCGTAGCATAATCAGCCTATAACGTTCCAACTGCTGGGACACAGGCCACCTCTTTATGAGAGGGAGTGGGCGCAGGTTCGGGGCCGGTTGGAGGATATCACATGTCATTGAACATGCCGGAAAAAGAAACATGTTCATCGGGGTTGAAACCTACCATCATTAAAATGAATTTTAAGGTTTGGTTGTTTTAAAGTTTGTTACTCAATCACGATTTAACGGCTAAGCGGATTTAGAGGTTTGACAATCTGTATGACGGCGTCCTAATTGGCCATAGCATGAAGGAGCGATGACTGCATCGCTTTTGTTTGTACGAACTCGCGATCGGGCAGGATTCGATTTTCCACACAAACTAAGCCGAAGGCAAAGCTAGATTTAAAAAACTCTGCGCTCTGTTATCAGAAAAAAAAATTGTTAAATAAATAGCCTACCAACTTAAACTGTCAGTATATTCAAATCACAACTATTTCACTCTTTCACAGTTGTAAGAAAGGGCTATAATACGGCAAATTGACATGGGATGACAATTTGCTTAACAACGAAATTTCCTTGACTATTAAAAGTGTACCTAGAATTAAAAGAGAGATTCAAAGAGTTACTCTTTATTTTATATAGTCTTCCTTGTCTGAATGGGAAGAGACCTTTTCCCAGCAGTGGAAAATCCACACAACATAGCTTTATTTTTTATTATTTCGCTTTGTGTTCGAATCACACAAAGTTTGTTTGCCGCAAAAAACATGATGGATGGCTTTTATTATTTGTTTATTTAGCGTTAATTTCGCCGAAAAGAGTTGAGGGGTTCTAACAAAATGCTTATGTGTTTTCCTGTTAGTGGACGTGATTTATTTATTATTTTGCTCTATATGGATTGATTTATTAAATGGCCCTTTGTACACTTTTTTGACTTCTCGCAACGTAAGTTGACACTTATGATAATCCAGCACCAACTCTCTGCTTAAATTACCAAAATCTTTTATATAAAAACCAAAAAAAAAATTTACAACAATATTCTATTTGAAATAAAAACATCGCGTGACGTTTTAACCTGTTTAGCTCCGGTATCTTAATGGCCCTCCATTCCAGGGTCGGATGAATACATCACCGTAATCAAAATGGGCCCCAACCAACTTATTATACTGATCGTTCAATCTCACTCCATAATGTAACTTTGTTAGCCTAGGGCTAGCAAACGCGCATGCAGAAATGTGAGAAGATCTAGTAGAGAAATTATAATTATGGCATAGAATAAGGAATTATTTCCATGAAAAAAAAACAATTCTGGAGTAAATTATTGTCCAATAATAACATCATATTATCATCAAATAGCATCATCATCATTTCAGCCGAAATACGTCCACTGCTGGACATAGGCTTCCCCCAAGTATTGCCACTTCGACCGGTTCTGTGCCTCTCGCATCCAGCGGATTCCCGCGGCCTTCACCAGGTCATCGGTCCACCTTGTGGGACGCCTTCCAACGCTACGTCTTCAGGTACGTGGTCGCCACTCCAGAACCTTTCGGCCCTATCGGCCATCTGTTCTGCGAGGAATGTGCCCTACCCACTGCCACTTAAGTTTGGCAATACTTCTGGCTATGTCGGTTACCTTGGTTCTCCTACGGATCTCTTCATTTCTGATTTGATCACGCAGGGAAACTGCGACTTTCACCAAATATGCACGCCTGTAATCTCGAAGGGTTAGACAGAGGTGTACTATATTGTATACCCATCGTTCGTCAGTTATGTTTAAGTCTCATGTAAAAGAAGGCGAACCTATTGCCATCAACAGGGCACAAAACCAGACTCCGGGCTGCTACTGAGTAATTACAGACCACTAGACTGACAAGGCACTTATTTGATTACTTATGGATCAATAAGCTTAGCTTAACTTTAGGGTTTTTATAGTTTTAAGGTGTATTTTTCTGCTGTAATGCCAATAAACGCATTTTTCTTTATTTCTTTCTAATTTTCTAGCATGCTTCTGCTTATATCTAGCTCAAATTGATTTGATTTGTAGTGTTCTAGATTAAGGTCTACTAGACACACTTTTTATTGTTCTCCTTTGTCTCTTATTTTTGCCCGACTACGGCGAAGCAAAAAGGAGTGTTATGATTTTGACCGGTATGTATGTATGTTCATCTATTCCCTCATATCTTCTAAACGACTCGTCACAATTTGACAAATGAGCGTATCGTTGGAAGCGTCTCAATCGTCCGCTGGTTTATAGGTTATGTGACGTCACATTAAATTAAAAATGGCGCCCTCTAGAGGACTTAAAAGTAAAAAAATATTTTTTAATCATACCATGTTGGGTATTAAATGAATGGGCTTAATTAGCACATTTCAAATATACATATAGTATAATTAAAAAAAATTAATGTAATCAGCTCAAGACAAAAAAGTCAATCAACTACCCTGTATAAGGACAAATCATCGCTCCCTTCGAAGTCGTAAAGACAGCGCTTTCAAAATCCAGGTCGTAGTCAGTAGCACGTGGCGTCAGATTTCTTATTAGTTTTAAAATGAACATTTTTCCCCTTATATATCGTGCTACCAGAAAAATTAGTGACGTAGTTTCGTTTTGTAACTTTTAATTAAGTTTTGGCTCTATTTTTCTGTCAACAATATTTTCTTTTGAGCTTGTTTCATTGGCTTTAAAATACCAATTTATGTAAAGGTGTGTCGTAAACGTTCGCGCGCGGCAGTTGTCCAATAAAAGCGCGACAGGCCGCGCGCGGCAGCCGCGCACGAACGCCGTTTTATGTTTGGACACACCATTAAATTGAACAGCTGATAAGATTTGTTTTATATTATTAAAGAACGGCATTTTATTGCATATCTCTGCATAATTAGGAAAAAGGAGGACGGAAGATTGAAAATCTACGATGCAGTTCCGCCGATGGTCGCAGGTTCCGCAGATGCAGTATCCGCGACTTTCTGTTGTCAACGCGATCTGTGCGCTGCCGCCGACGATACCAGTAGTAGCAAAGTATTGGGCCAATACAATTTAACAGTACGAAGAAGATTGCATGTCCAGTAAAATGCGAAGTCCAGTCAGTCCACAGGGCAGTATTTGTCAGTAATCGCGTAGCTCAACTCACAACTTAGAACAATAATATATCATTCCACAGAGTTGAAAGTTATTGTAAAAGTGACCTAAAATTAATCACGATATTGACCTTTTATTTAATATTAAACTGATTAGTTTTAACCCTCTATTGTTTAGTTAGGACTTTAATATAACAGGGTTTTGGTAACCTTTAGAAATAGGTACACGACGCAAAGAGGCGCCTTTTTCCCAGGGGAGTACGCAACAATTACAGAACTCCACTAAATAAGATCCTTACATAGTCCTTTTGCTTCGTTGATATTCATAAAAATAACTCCCTCTCTCTCTCCGTTCGTCTATAATTGTTTCCGATCTCATAATAATTAATTTTGCAGCAGGGATAGGTAATTTTCATTGACGTGTTTCGTTTTTAGCATGATGATGCTTGATGGCTGGTATGTAGCCTTGGCTTACAACTACAATATTTTGTACATAGTTTGATCTTATGAGAGCTAGGAGCTCACAAATTGACATAATCTTCAATTTTACAGTTGCTTTATACAAAAAGTAACCGCTTTGTACCAGATGAAAACACCCCTCAGTCTCACCAATCAATTAGCCTAGCCTTTTCCCAATTTTGTTGGGGTCGGCTTTCAGTCTAACCAGATGCAGCTGAATACCAGTATTTTTCAACGATCTTACCTCCACAACCCAGTAACTGGGTAATACGATACGCCTTGGTAGGACTGGTTGTCAGACTTTCAGGCTTCTGACGACCCGTAACGACTGCCAAAGATCCACGAATGATAGCCTGGACCAACAGATTGACGTGCTTTCCGAGGCTCGGAGGAGTATCGATATGTAACGTTGGTCACCCGTTCATGCTCACAAACGGACATAATTTTCAATTTCACAGTTGCTATGTACAAACCGCTTTGTACCAGAAAAACACCCCTTAGTCTCACCAAATCTAATTAAATATCGAAATGTGTGTGTATTATAAAGATATAAATTTTTTATTTCATAAAAAAAGGAGATTGTAGTACATGAAGTTTACATAGTTAGGTATACATATCAGTTTGTACCATGTCATACACATCTGGTGGGTGAAGTTCTGCTTTCCTAGCCAGGTTATAGAATAACCTGTATTAAGGAATAGCAGTCCCTGTCCCTTACAAAAAGATACAATAAACTAGTACAATTATATATTATTTATTTTATAATTCTACAACAAAGTTAAAATAATTGAATATGTGCGTGTGTGTGTGTGTGTAGTCGTGTGTGAGTGATTGTATTGTGTTGGTGGTGTGTATATGTCTGTGTGTGTGATATAGTGAAGGATAGTGTGTGTTTGTTTTCATTGAAGTCGTGTGAGGTAATATTTGATCTGTCACTGTCACTTACTGAGATAATTTTCTATTTCATCATAGCTTTTGTTCTGAAGAAATGAACGTAGAATCATTTTACACTTAAAGTTCGATAATCCGTAGATCAAGCATATTTTGTTAAATTTATTGTAAAGAGTCGGACCTAAGTAGTTACAAAATCTACTCGCAAATGATGTGCGTACTTGTGGAATAGTGCAAACTATTAGTAGGTACACCTCTACTTAAAGCGTCATCATCATCACTCTCCCGCCTTATCCCAATTTATTTAGGGTCAGCGCAACATGCCTCTTTCTTCCATACTTCTCTATTAGCCGTCATCCCGGCAGTCAACCCCTTTCTAGCCATATCATCTTACACGCATTACATCCATCGTTTCTTTGGTCTTCCCCTACTCTTATAACTAAAGCGTGATGCTATGTGTAAAATGTTACTCAGTCAATACAATTCTAAACCTAATATACCATCATCATTATCTTGACCGTATTCCAATTTATTTGGGGTCGGTGCATCATATGGCCTTCTTCCATACTTCTCCTCTATTAGTGTCATCTCGGAGGAGCTCCTGGCTAAGTAATAACAGCCGCACGGGTCGATCTATCAGGTTAAGCTACGCTTGCCGGGGTTGGTCCATGGATGGGTGACCATCTTTACATACCGAGACTCCTCCGTGCCTCGGAAAGCACGTTAAGCTGTTGGTCCCGGCTGTCATTCGTGGATCTTTGACAGTCGTTACGGGTCGTCAGAAGCCCGAAAGTCTGACAAAACCAGTCTTACCAAGGAGTATTTTATTACCCAGTTACTGGGTTGTGGAGGTCAGATAGGCAGTCGCTCCATGTAAAATACTGGTCTTCAGCTGCATCCGGTTAGACTCGAAGCCGACCCCAACATTGTTGGGAAAAGGCTAGGCAGATGACAAAATAACAAAAAATAACATAAATAACAAAATAATTTAATAATAATGAAAATACTTCTACTTATTAATTTCATAATAATTACCTGGAATATTCTTATTCAATACATAAAATAAAAATAACTAATATACTATACCTATTTATACTATCCTAATAATATAATTACCTACATAATTAAACACATCTAATAATTTATAATAATATTACATTTCTGCTTAGCCCTCTTCCTCTCTCCTAATTTTGCTGTGCCCGACAGGGTCCATATCGATCTTTTATTTACAGTACCATCTATGTAACATATGGAATGCAATAAAAATTTGAGTATTGAGTAAATTGAGTCGTCATCTCGGTAGTCACTCCCTTTCTAGCTATATCATTATTCATACACTGCATGCAACATTTCTTTGGAGTTGCCCTACTCTTATAGCCATCTACATTCATAGTCAGTATCTTCCTCATTCCTCCGCACCACATGCCCATATCATATGCCAATTCACCATTAATAAATCTGATAAATCCCTACACGCAGCTGCATATTTGTACAATTACTATATTCACTGTTATCTTATTTGGGTTCTAGAAACGAAGCGAAGACATTTGCATTTCAATTTGAACCATTAAAAAGAGCCGTGAGACTATCGGTGGAAAATCGTCCATTACGACCGTTAGCTATGAATTTATGAATAGGAAATGCTGAAGCACGTAATGGAGGAATGTTATGTAATTTTTCCTCGTTCTCCAATCATAATAAGGTCGAATGCAACACTTTTTAGGGTTCCGTAAGCAAATGGCAAAATCCCTTATAATTTCATCATGTCCGTCTGTCCGCTGTCCGGATATCACAGGGCCATTTCACTCGAAGAAATAGCACTAAGTATGCTATATCGATAAATGAAAGGAAGGTGTTTTTCTGTGCATGGCTAAATAATGAGGTAAAGAAATTACGAAAAAATATTAATTAGTCTGAGCATTCCCCATAAGGGGTGAAAAATACATTCATGCACTTACGCATGTGCAGGGGTATTATTGAATCCCATAATTATAAAGATTAAGTATGATGTTTCTAAGTTAATTTGCTATTTAAGTTTTTGAGATATTTGATATTTTCAGTTATAACCGCAAAAATTATGAAAAACAAAGTATTTACACTTTGTTTTTCATAATTTTTCGTAACAGAAACACAAACATGAAAACAAACTTGTTTTTGTGGTCGTTAATATGAACAGAAATAGAAAGGGTTTATTGAAATAATTGATTTACATAAATAGTTACAGCCTTAAAATAGAGGTAGGTATATAATAATTAGATTCTACCTGAATTAGGAACAAACCTGTATCTCTGGTATCTCAAACTCACTCACTCACACATATTCTCACTTTTCGGTGCTTACCTGTGAAATTACCCTTTTTAAAGAAAAGTTCAAAAAATTTTTTAAAGAAAGTTAGTACTTTTATGTTTTACAGAATTGGGTGGTATAATATCCCAACAGGAGGCGTAGTTGAAAAACATAATTATTCTCCCGGACATCCCATCTGCAGATGTAAGTTTGTACGCACAATATTGAGAGATTTACCATGTTATTTTAAGATTTTTATGTTATTTTATGTGTGTGTGTTCAAAGATTAATTAATGTCACTTCTGAACCTTAACATTTCGGAGGGCTAGAGGCCTGCCATAAAAGGTATCGATTTATTTAAAAATATTCAGCTCGTGCTTGACCTTCGGACTGAGCCCGTAAAGCCTTCGGTGCCTGTGGCATTCAAGTACGAATGTAGGTGGAATGACAAACTGGGCTAAGTAATTAGTACCTACTTCTATAAGGGTACCTTGGGCTGTCTTTTGCAATAATGATTATTTAACTAGTTGACTATTTAACCCGACCGACGCCGACGAAACGTATAATTCACACAGAAATAGAAAACCGTTTTCAGTTTTTCCCGAATTTTAAAATTTTCCGGGACGCTATTACTACCTAAATTAATCGGGAATACTTGACAAAGATGAAGAGAGGCAAAAAAAAATTTTTTTCTTGTCTTCTCATGTTTTTTTGTTACGATAGACCTTGTGTGGCGTAGGTACGCGAACCAGAAGTGCTGAGGACCCGATAAAGGCCGCCGGAATCTGCTAGATGCGAGAAACGGTCCGGTGGAGCTACACGCTCAAGCAACACGCATTTTGCGACAGAGACAACTGAGAAAGCAAATGAAAGAAGTTATTTAGTACAGCACAAATTACACACACAAGTCACCGCGGCTCGACTTGCGGGGCGACGCAAGAAGACAGGTGCCGCGCGCGCGTGTCGCTTGACGCAAGTCGCATCGCTCGAGGATGTGAACGAGACTTTAGTGGCGATGACAGAACGATGATGACCAGCGACGTAATTGCGTAACACACTTACAGTAGGTAGCAATGGGTTTCATTTTGACAGTTCAACAACATTAATTGCGTTATTTACGTTGCTGAGCAGTCTTTCGAACATATGAAGCAATGGATTAGCAATATTCTTCAAAATTGATTGTGATTGTAAAAATGTGTAACGCAATTAGGGTGCTGTCCAGCGATGCACCTGAGTCTGGCGGAGATGATGATGATGATGAAAGTCGCTGTCTCAACCGCGGTATCAATCAATCAATCTATACTCATTATACGTTTGACTCCTTTTATCCAATTATAGTCTCACAACCGTTCCGTAATTTGTTTGAACTTAAAAACTCAATCAGTACCAATTTAATTACAAATTCTGATGAATGAAAGTTTATTTGTTTTAGAAAGCGGGCGTCACCTCATCGTGTTGATTGTGACAAATTGATAACGAATTCAGAACGCTGACGCTGCTGCTCCTTGAAAAATTAAGCCCGTCACGTGTTTATACATGTGACGGCTTCATTTTTATGCTCCGTTTACTTACACCATGTGAGTTTATGCTGCTTTTACGCCATACTAGCTTAAAATTTCTTGTTTTAACATAAAATATCCTACAATACTTGGTAATACTAAAAAGAAAGAAAGAAAATTTTGGTTTATAGCCTCCTATTAGTGAAATAAATTACAAAAATATCATAATGTATCAGGTAGGCCCAGTTTTTATGTCCTAAATATTGGTCAGTGCACATTGGTATCATATTCTCAAACGCTACTTCATTTTAAAACGTTCTTATAATACTTGCTGCCGCTATAAACCTAACATCGACAGCATGAGGTTATACAGTATCTTGAAATAAATTTTGTTTTGCTTTTTAAACCAAAGAGCACATTACAGCCACAACGAGCCACAGCACATCGCATTGTTAACCGACTTCCAAAAAGGGAGGAGGTTATAAATGTTCGACTTCGTTTTTGTTTTTTTAGTGATGTTCATCGATATTTTCATCAATTGTGGACCGATTTTGAAAATTATTTTTTCATTTGGTAGAGGAATTAAGTTAAGCTTGTGCGGTGGTGCCATTATAAAATTTATTAATTTTGCTAGGTTTTGAGTTAGCTTCGTATCCTACGTATACGTATTTTTCCCACTTGAACTATATGGATGATGTTATAATAAGTTCCAGTCACTGTCATTTACATAGTAGGTAGTGGTATTCGAATTTGTGTGGGGTAGGTACCACAACTAAAAAGAGAAAATATACACTTTTCCGAAAAAATAAACAAATTACTTCCAAAAACAAAACACTACAACGGCAACGTGAAAAATTACTTTAAATTCGGAAGTTTTTCGGAGTTTTTCAAATATAAAGTTTAGTGCAGCCCACCTGTAGTGTGAATTGGTTCATAGAAAACGCACGAAAGTAATAAAGGAGGCCCGACCCAATCTGCATCAATATTTAAGATATCTATTGGTAAAGATATAGCTTTGAGTATTCGGCCATTTGCAACTGACAAAATCCTCTTGGTTGTAAAAAAATGTCCCTTTCTCTATCTAAACCCCCAGGGAAAGACAAAGAGGTCATAATCAAATCCGTCGACAATTACCGCCACTTGTTCGTGAACAAACGTTGAATATTTGCGACACCTGTTACGTCACAGATTGCGCTGGGAATGCAATTTGCACTTGATTTACAATTAACTATGTTAGCGGTATGATTTTAATGGAGATTGCTCTAAGTTACGATCTTAGCCTAGGGCCATTTCCTTGATTATCGTCCATTTTCACGTGCAAAAAAAGGCTGTGAAATCGCATGTCGTCTGTCAGAAGATTTTAAACATGGGTTATTTTACATCGGCACCTTGAAAAATCTTTTAAATTGGATTCCTCATTTTAGCCGAATGACGTCCACTGCTGGATAATTGGACATAAACCTCCCCCAATCATCGCAACTTAGACCGGTTCTGTGCTTCCAGCAACCAGCGGATTCCTGCGGTCTTCACAAGGTCATTGGTCAAAATTGTGGAAATTCGATTCCCAAAATGAAAATAATCCTTTGTACATTGTTCTCAGTCAGTGGACCGTATACATTATATCATAACATACATGATTATGAACGTACCGAAAAATGAATAAATAAAACATGTCCCTTGCCAAAATATAAACATGAGTGAGTACTTGACAGAATTATAATAAACAATAGCTATATGTCTCTATTTACAAAGCAAGGTCAGCACGGAAGATAATAACTATAAAATATGATAAAATTATATTGTCTAGACGAAATATAAGTCCGCCTAAGGCCAAGGCCACGACATACGGCAGGTCGTCATGCGGTGCGTCTTGCGGAGCGGGGCGGCGCGGGGTGGCGCGGGGCGGCGCGGGGCAGCGCTTGAATATTCCCGTGCCGCTCTCTTCTCCGCAAGTCACACTGCGACTCATGACACACGCTAAATAAATTCTAACATTTCCTCTTGTCGCAGTCGCAGACGCAAGACGCAGGTCGCGCAAGCGGTGACGTCGGCGTCGTGATAACCAAGGGGTGAGGCGAAGACAAATTCGTGCGGTGCGAGGTACAACGCAAAAAATTTGACGGGTACGCAAAGGCGTTATTAACGCGATGAATTTTTCTGGGGCTCTGGATTTTTAACTCTCGGTATTAAAACGAGTACCTATTGGGAATCCAACAGAGCCTATCGCCGCACGTCAAAAAAAACACACTGATGGACTTTCAACTCCCGGCCCTTAGCCAGTGCGCGAGATTTGAAAAAAAAAAAATATAGAATAATTTAACAATTGACCATGTCAAATTAAAAAGCGTTATTATGTGTTATTATTTGGTTACAATATTGGAAAAATATTTTTTTCAAATATACTTGGAAATTGGAGCATTATTTTGATAACCTTCTTCGAGATAAATCGAAATTGCTGTACCGGTCAATAACAAGGGACGATGCGGCCAGCAAAGTTACTATGAAAATCCATAACTGGGTTCAAATAAAAAAAAAAGTAACATATTAATGTAATATTTTTTTTTTTAACCCATTTTTTTTTTTATTATGTTTTTTTAAATGATGAAAGGGCATTGCAGATGGTAGTTTCAATCGAAAAATGCCAAAATGAAGATACTTAAAACCACTCTTCGAATACCAGTCATAAACGAATTAAACGGCTTTCCAAATAAACAATATTATTTATGTTAAAATTATCTTTGACATAAATTCAGCTTATAATAATATTCAATGGGTACGACTTGACGGTCGCCTGCCAAATCGTATTTACGTGAAGACTCTAGAGGAAAGATCTTGGAAATTAATCCCATTGATGTGAAAATGGGAATGTTAAGAAATGGAAATAGTCGGTTTCAATAATCTTCGTAGCATTTTTTGTCAGTTTGTGGGCACAACATCGCAGTAGATTAAGTTATAAGCTGCAGACGAAAAGTTTCTTCATTTTATTTTTAGAATATCACTTATGTATCACTTACCTTTGATTCAGGCTACTACATGAAGAGGTAGGTTTGAATGAAACTGGTAAACATAAAACGAAACAACCTAGATTTTTTCAGTAGATTATGAACAGCACTAGATCATTACGAATTTGTTTGTGATTTATGAGATCCTTATTAAAATTAACAGTTGAATCGAAACTTGGCTCCCCGCAATAGGACAAAAACACCTTTTAGTCTTTAAACATTTATTTAGAAAGTAAGATAAGAAAGAAAATACGTTTACCGCAGTAGGTAATATGAGTGTCACATACGAAAAAGTTGGCTTCTAATTCCATAATATGAGACATGGGTTTTTACTTTAGGAATTACTAAGTAACAACCCGGAGTTTGGAAGTTAGCGATGTGATTCCCCGTGCCTTGGAAACCACGTTAAGCCGTTGGTCCTGCGCCTGATCTCTCTCCGGTCGTGTCGGATTGCCATCCAATGGGATGGCAATCCGACACGACCGGAGTCCAATGGGACTATGAGAGTGAGGGAAGAGAGAGAGTGCACTTGTGTCTGCGCACACACTTGTGCAGTAAATATCTCCCGCGCCGAAGCTAATCTCCGTTTAGATTGGCCGCCGTGGCCGAAATACGGTCTGTAGGACTATATACAGCATGTAACAAAAACCCTGTCCGATCCGAAAAGGGCACCTATGCACTGCAATAAAATTACCAGAAAAAAAAAAAGACAAAAAAAATGGAATTTGAAATTTACATTTTTAGTACCAAAATTACCCCAATCCTACTAATATTATAAATGTGAAAGTTTGTGTGTTTGTGTATTTGTGTGTTTGTGTGTTTGGATGTTTGTTACTCAATCACGCAAAAACGGCTGAAGAGATTTGGATGAAATTTGGCAAACAGACAGTTTATAACCTGGATTAACACATAGGATACTTTTTATCCCGATATTCCCACGGGATCGAGACTTACGCGGGTGAAACCGCGGGGCGAAGCTAGTTTCATTATAAATTAGAAAATTTTCTGCAGGGGTCATTTATTATCTTATGACTTGTTGACACCCTCTAGACGACGGCCGCCCGCACCCCATGTAACAAGCCGCTAAAATTCCCGATTGAAAAAAATGCGTTGATTTTTTTTTCTTTTTTTTTTTAAAACCACATAATGTAAGTAGACTCTCATGATGATTCTTAACAACACCCTGACGGATCGGACAGGGCTTTTTTTACACGCTGTATATAAGAGAAATTACAAACTTGGACTAGGTACACGAAATCTATGCTACTAATAATAAAGCTGAAGAGTTTGATTTTTGTTTTTTTGTTTGAACGCGCTAATCTCTGGAACTAACAGGCAGAATTGAAAAAATCATATTGCATTTGATAGCCCAATTCTTAAGGAAGGCCATAGGCTTACATACATCACACCCATACGTGTCGAGCAAAAAGAAAAAAAGGCCAGAATGTACGCTAAGCGAAAACGAAGTAATAGCGCGGGCAGGCGATGCGATGCGATGGGGTGGGTCTGGGGAACAATAAATTTCATGCGGACGAAGTCCCGGGCAGAAGTTAGTAATAATACAGGGTGTTAAAGAAATTGCGTGCCAGAACTAGGGGTAGGTTCAGTATCGATAACTTCTCGCGAGCATTTAAACAAATGAAATAATTTTAATTCTAAACGATTGCTGTTTTAAGTTAGTAGGTACTTAATTAGGTTGATATTGCAATAATTTTGTTGTTTTTATTTTGAATTGTTTTTTTATTTATTTTTGTTCTGGGTCCCTTTATCGATACTGAACCTACCCCAAGCTATGGCACGCAATTTCTTTAACACTCTGTATATTAACCACAGTACAGTATTGCATGTTGGCGACGCTTACTCTGGCCAGTGGATGCCTACAGGCTTACTACATTCTCGCTTTTTCTAAGGTAAAACGGGTCGGTTGGTTTAATTTGTATAGCTTTATTACCTTACGCAAAGTCATGCCTCCACATTTCTGAGAAACGAGGATAATTGTGCGTGCGTTTCCTTATCCTGTTCAAGGAATTTTGTGAAGAGACATAAATATTTATATATAGACACGTATTTAAATAGTTTAAAAGCTTACAGATTTAAAATAATAATAATAATAACCCCACCGCCGTATCTCTACGTTGACGTCGTGGTGGGGCTTGCGCGCTCCGAACCCTAGGTCTGTGCCGGTAGAGTTTACTTTGCTGGAACGGGTCTAAAGTGAGGAGCCAGACCAAGAGAGATACAAAAACCCGCAGGGCAGCATGTGGCGAGCTGTTGGGCAGTAGCGACCCCACGGACCCTACCTCCCGGGAGAAGTCTTGTTTCTCATCTCTGGGTTGCCTTTATTGACCGGCTAGAGTTAACACTGACAAGGAACAGAGCTCCCACGTCATTCTTGCCTTGATTGGCCGGCTTGAGTGGAGATTCGCTAGAGCAAACGTGCTCGGAGAAGGAAGTATTCCAGTAAGATACCTACTGGTAGGGATCTTGACCGTACTTCCGGGATTGTACTGATAGCCGTGGAATACCTCTCCATTCCTCTCAAACACCTCAGGAAGTATTGCCCCCTTGTCGCTACGACACTATGTGCTAGCGATCATTTTCGGGGGCCCCTTTATTGAGTGTGCAAGTCACCCCCTGCCATTTTATCCGTGTATATATAAAACATTGATCAGGTAGGGGCCATAGTCCTTCCATAGTTCCCGGTTACCAGTCCACTTTAGCCACCCAAACTCATAATCCAATATCTTTTTTTCCCTATCCTGCAATAGTTCTACTCCAACCGGGTATTGTCCTTGGCTGCACTTGTATAGTGCGAACAGGGATAATCGTCGGTTGGTGCCTCATTCCATTAAAAACATCTAACGGGCCTCTGCTAGTTGGCTTCGGCCCCTCGTACGCCTTCCAAAAGACCGGGACCCCATGGTCCCGAGATATGTAAACATATATTAAAAAAAAAAAAAAAATATGTACACACGGCTACACATCAAGCTATACATTTCCAGTTTATTCTGATCTCGCATTCTATAGGATTTCCGTATAATGCGAGGTCAGCTTATACTGGAAATGTACAGCTTGATGTGTAGCCGTGTGTACATATTTTTTTTGCCAAGTGCGTGTCGGACCCCGCACGATGAAGGGTTCCTTAGTTGGGATGAATTTATGCCAAGAAAAAACTTAACATTGTAGTTTAAAAAAATGTTCTCCCATACGCAATGTATGGGAGAACATGTTTTTAAACTGACTATAAATAAAAATACCTCATAAAAAAACAAATTATCTGAGATTAGGTACATCTGAAACAATAATCTTGTATTGACGGAACCAGCCTTCTGAAAACGTAATACTGTAGATTTGAATGATAGTAGGATTCAAGCAAAATTGGGGTCCAACGGCTTAGCGAAGGCTCAAGGCGGAATATTTTCTCATCTCTCATAAACGCTATAGTAAACATTTTTGGCAGATGGCCGCGAAAGGAACTAGGGGAAAGACTCATTGAACGATTCCCTTTTTACAGCCGAATATAATAATCGTAGCGAATATTTTCACGTCCCGATTTTCTCCGTACTGAAAGTTACAGTTTTAAAGTAAACGGGGCACCATACTAGCTTGATGAAAATTTAATTTCCATTCGTACCCAAAATAAGTTTGGGGAGTTTTGTTATTGGATTTTCTAGGAAAGTTTCAAGGGTCCTTAAAAGACTCAAACATTGAGTTTTTCAATCATATTTTATTTAAGTATCTTTTAGTCACAATTTTTATTAATAATATTTTTTTTTTCTAATATTACCATAAATGTAAATTGTATGTTTGTAAATGAAATAAAGGCAATAATAATAATAAATCATCTACTTGCATAACACATTTTAATATACAGTTTAACCTTCCAGTGGCCATACACTTGCCTTGCGCCGAAAAAAAAAGTCGCGTGGTCTGTGATTCCGCAACTTTACGTATGTAGTTTGAGAAGTCAAATTAATATTTCGTGAAATTTTATAGCACATAATAAAAAGAAGTCTTTTATCTGTATAATTAATACTTAATTAAAAAACATTACCAATTTTTTTTTTTTGTACAGTCTGTGAAAACTCGATTTTTACTCATTTGACACAAGATAACGCTATCATAATCAAATTATAATAATTATTAATCAACGGAGATATCTCCCTCCTATAGCTTATCTTATAGAAAAATCGTTTTAACACCAGGCCCATTAAGAACACAGTTGCAGTCAAATAAAGAAAAAAATTACAAAAAATAAAAGATTCTAACGACCCGTAGCGACTGTCAAAGATCCACGAATGACAGCCGGGACTAACGGCTTAACGTGCTTTCCGAGGCACGGAAGAGTCTCGGTATTTAGAGATGGTCACCCATCCACGGACCAACCCCGGCAAGCGTAGCTTAACCTGATGGATCGACGCGTGCGGCTGTTATTACTTAGTCACGAGTTGCCTGTCGGTTTTGCTAAAAGGGCCCCTGGTAGTGCAAAACAAAAAGAAGGCGAAGAAGTCCATCAGTTCCTCCCTTACCACCTAAGGCTAGGTTCACATTAGGTCGGACCGACAATTTTACCGCTGGCCGACTATCGGGTTATGGTGTTCACACTATAAGCCGCCGATCCGACCTAATGTGAACACCGCACTCGTTATCCGCAGCCCGGCTCGCCACAAAGCAGTTTTCACTCTCAGTTGTGAGTTGGCTTCTGCGCACAATGGACGACGACGACGTTCTGGTTGTGGTATTTAAATAGAAGACAGAAGAAAACAAAAAGAAAATATATATAGCGAGAGCGGGTGGGAGGAGTGGCGGGCGTGTGGCTTCGCCCCTACTAGCTGACAAGTGTGAACGGCGCTATACAACGCAGTATGCCAATATTATATCCGACCCGACAGAAATCGCGGCTGAATGTCCGGTAAATGTGTCATCGCCGACAATTTTATCGGGTCGCTCTAACGTGAACTGCGCTATTGAAATACATACGCCAATATGCTTCCAGCACCTTTGTCGTTCCGGTAAAACTGTCGGTCCGTCCTAATGTGAACCCGCCCTAACTTATTCACAATGAAAAGAGGTATTAACAACCAACTAAGGTGAAGTAGAGTTACGAGTGCCTCACCAGCTCGATAGAGGTACAATAAAGCTAGGAGTGATAAGTTCTCTCGGATGTTCCAGTCCCAAGGGGCAGAATATAAAACTTCTTCGGATGATTGTTGTTTGTGTTTCTAAGTATAGGAGTGTTTTTGTAAGGCTATTTGGCTATTCTAGCTAAATTTAGTTCCGCCTTCTTGTAGGTAGTTTTATTTGGCCGGTACTTTTAGCAATTACAACTTTATTCCCGCGGAAAACTCTCGTTCCTACGAGAATATTCTATCCACGCCAAAGTGAAGCCGTTTGTCAGAAATCGCTGTTACATTTCCGTTCTTTTAATTCCAGATAGCCCTCTAGTAACATTAGCGTAATAAAGACTATAATTCCTAAAATTTGCATCGTTCTATGTGAATCAGAATAAAACAAGTTAAATTAAACTTAAAATTTAATAAAAACCCCGGCTAACCCAAAGTATCTAAGAAACAATTAATAAAAAAAATATCTAAGAACACTCGATCAATTCACCTTTCAAATAAAACAAAAAAAAACTAAATCTGTTCAGCCGTTTGGCAGCTACGATGCCAAACACACAGATACACACGACGTGTGTATCTTTGTGACAGACACAAAGATAAACAAAAATTAAAATAAACATTATTAATGAACTTATTTTGACCTTATTTATTTATTTAATACTTTAAGCACATAAATGTACAGAGGCGGACTTAATGCCATAGGCATTTTCTACCAGTCAACCTTTGGGTGATGCAGAGATAAACAGTGGTAGGTGCAATAACGAAAATTGTTGAAGAAATATAATTTAAATACGTTCACCTATTAAAAAAAAAATATATATATATATAAATATAAACCTAAATACCTAAATACATATAAATATAAGAACAAATAAATACACATAACTACACGAATATACTAAAACAAATAAGAAAAACAATGGGAAAACATTACCGTTGTGATGATACTGCCAGCTTCTTGCGAATGTGCTCTCGAACTTTAACTTTAAACTTAATGGTGATGTTCTTCAGAAAGGTCAGGTGCGTAGTACTCGCAACTGACGTGCGTGTATGACCAGATGTATGAACGTAAACGAAGCAAAAGAAGTATGTTAGGATCGTAGCAGAAGACGTTCTGCTTCTGTGGTTTCTGCCTATCCCTATGGGAAGAGTTTATGTATGTTATTACTACGAAAGCATTTACTTACTGTGTGTTTGTATAATTTACAATTCAAATCAAAATCTTAGTCTAAAATATTTTCAACTGGCTCCGCCCCGCTCCTGCCTCGCACGATTTTTACGACTTGACAAAACATCGAGATTTCTTGGTTTTAAGTAACTTTTATATAAACGTATTATATACATAAACCTTCCGGAATAAATGCCCTAAACGATGGTGAAAACCTCATCAAAATCTGTTGCGTGGTTTAGAAGAATAACGGGGACATACAGACAAACACGAAAAGCGACTTTAATTTATAATAACTATAGATTATAACGATATATAGAGATCAATAAAATTTAATAAACCTCTCTAAAAAGAATCTTGTATTAAAAAGTAATGATCTCGTCATGATGTCGACCTGATCAAAGGTTTATGCAAACAAAATAGGCCTTATTGATTCCTTTCGTTTTGACTAACGAGAAAAAACACCTTTATTATAATATCTAAGGCTTTATTTCTTTCTCTGTTGGAACTTTCTTGTTATTGCGTACTCTTTGTGCTTTTTATTTAGAACTGTTGCACGCAGTTTCACCCGTACAATGAACGTATTCATGCACCCGGATACAATAAATACAACTGGGTTGCGGATCTAAAACTAAGCCAACAATTTCCACAGAAATCATTTACTCATCTTAAAAATATTTCTTCTGCTAATCGAATCAGACATCACTTGAAGTGTTCCATAATAAATACTAATTATTTTTCTTTGACGTCCTTCACAAGATTCCGTAACATAAAATCACTTATCTATAATAATTTGCTTAATTACTTTCGCCAAATTTTCATTGAATTTAATTAAATTATGATGAATTATATTAAAAAAGAAACAGATTCATCGCTTTAATTATAAAGCCTCTTGGTGATGAGATTGGCTTTGAATAATTTAAGTCGGTGAGGGCCGGACCTTAGTGTGGGTACCAATTGAATTGACTTACGTATACCTGGTTCCTAAGCCCCAAAAACAAGGATTCTGATGTACACAGGGCTACATATCAAGCTATACATTTCCAGTTTATGCTGATCTCCTATTGTATAGGATTTCCGTAGAATGCGAGGTCAGCTTATACTGGAAATGTATAGCTTGATGTGTTGTAGCCGTGTGTACAATATCTGTTTTAATGTGCTCATAATGCCCCGTATTATTTCATCTTCATCTGCCTAGCCTTTTCCCAACTATGTTGGGGTCGGTTTCCAGTCCAACCGGATGCAGCTGAATACCAGTATTTTACATGGAGCGACTGCCTATCTGACCTCCACAAACCAGTAACTGGGTAATACGATACCCCTTGGCAAGTCTGGTTGTCAGACTTTCGGGCTTCTGACGACCCGTAACGACTGTCAAAGATGAAAGCCGGGAAAAAAAAAAAGGGGTGCCCTAGCTTAATTAGTGCTACCAACTGTGAGAAAACGCCATAAAGGTTAAAAGAGCCTCAATTATTTAAAAAAGTGTACATCGTTAGAATTGCAAAAAGTTTTTAGAGGTTCATTAATTAAGAAAAGTATCCATCAGTAGAAGCACTAAAAGTTTCTAGACGATCAATTAAATACTTCCCTTTATAGAATAAGCACGAGTAGTTATAACATAATATGTTAAGGCACTATGTTTCGCTAACTAGCGTTTGATATTTGTCCGTAACAAGATATCGGATAAAGGGGTTTAGGTGCGGTCTGTGTGGCTTGTTAGTGGAAGGCCGTATCAAAGCCTTTAACGATGCCTACGTCCCTAATTGTGATATCTTTAGATAAATGTCATGGGTCACAAAGGAATAGAACGAGAATAAACCAATAAGTTTATATACAATTTGTCTGGTCACCGGTGTCCGACCCGTTAAGGCGAAGCAAATTGATCAATTTTATCGACAAATCCACCATAATAAGACATTTTGCCTAAAAAAATTAAACGCCATTATTATTGTATTTTATTTTTTATTTTCCTTCTACTTGTCAGGATCTTTAAAATAAAGGGTAATATTCAAATAGTCACAACTCCTAAATTATTTGACTTAGAGCTTAGGTCTTGACATCAGTTTTTAGGTAATATGTTAGGTAATACTTTTAAATGTTGTCAACCTTAATTTTTTTTTAAGGTTGACCACATTTTGGTTCTTTCGGTCTTACCCCAGCGTCGAACTTACCCCTACGTACGCTTTGCAGCTTAGGTTGAAGGTCCGGAGTTACTGTTTACTTCAAGCTAGGAGTACACTCTTTATCGGATATTCACGAAGAAAGTCTTGGTGGTGTATTCTATGGATATAATACATCCGAGCAGCGTAGATATTATAGGTCCTCACAAGGATGAACAATCAACCGGTGGTAGTCGAAGGAACCCGTTGCACCTAATGGGAGCGCGGTAACAATCGTTGCATGGATACTTCGGGAAGTTACGAGTATGTCCAGAAATTGGTTGTTTTTTTTGCAAAAAAATTGATCTAGATTCTTATCAACGCCGGCGCCGGCTGTCGCTGAAAACCAGCGTTGTGGCTCTGTCTCGCATAAGGTCACAGCATTATGCTGAACGATGACCGTTTTGCGTGGATGTGACGTATATTTTCCCTCAACTACTCCTTTTTTGTTATTGTGTTTTTTCTTTGTATCATGACCTTTTTTTCGTTCTATCTAATGTCCAAAATGCGAGAGTTCACACATTCACTTTAGACATTATCATAATCAGCTCATCCGGGAGTTCACAAGCGACAGCTCATCAAAATTCAAAGCAATATAACAAGCTTGGATAACAAACTAGCTTTTTCATCACTAAAGAACTTTTGGACATAAATCGCGACCTTTTTCGTCAGTACGTCATGAATTAGGTACTTATCATGAATGAGCTCGTATGTACATGTCTATGAATATAAATGAGATTAAAAAAGTTTTTTATGAAAGTTATTATGTTTGAGACTTACCTTCTGAGGCTTTAAAAGTTTTACTTTTTCGTGTATGTTCACGACTGTCATCTTCAATGCGGTTGCCAGAGGTTAACTTCATTGACAGTTTTCCCAATTTGATAGCTTGAGAACTTTGCACACGGCAATCAAAATACTTTCACGCATACTTTGTCGTCTAGAGAACCAGCATCAAACTTTAAAAGATTATTTAATTATAGGTATTCTAAACTACCCTATTTTCTTTTGGGTAGACCCAAGCATCTTTGACAGTCTATTATGGACTCAAGCGCCCGAGTTTAGGGTTGCCCCAACCATATAATTTTGGGGCTGCTATGGTTGCCGGGCGCTTGAGAGCCTATCAACTTTAAGGCTAATGAAAAGCCACCAATAGTGAATTTGGTGTGGGTAACACCAAATTCACTATTTGTCTCTAGATCATGGGATTCTTGAAAACAAATTATTATTTTAGCAAGGTACTAGTTTGTTATTTAATTAATTATTCTTATAGTTTGAAAATGAATTTAAATTCTTATTAGTTTCGAATTCTTATAAGTTTCACTGAATATTATTTTCACAAACTTTATTAATTAAATAACATTAAATTTAAAAAGCCGCGTCTGCCTCGTTGGTCTTGTGGCCGCAAACGCTACTGCTGAGCATGAGGTCCTGGGTTCGATTCCCGGGTCGGGCAAAGTGTTATTGGGTTTTTCCATCTGGAATTTCTCAGTAGTAGCCCGGAGTCTGGAGTTGTTGGCCCGGTTGATGGCAATGGGCTGGCCCCCTATTACAGTAGACTTAAAGATAACTGACGAGATGTGGGTAAACTACCGTACTTCTGCCTAATCCTTCGGAGAATACAAGCGTGATGTTATGTTGTTGTTGTTAAGACTTTATAGTAAGGCATCTTTTGAAACAGGTCGTCCGAGGTAGTACTATCATGCCTATTTCTGCTGCCAAGCGAAATTTCTGTATTCCAAATAGAGAGACGTCTGTTGGAATTTAAGCTATAACACAATTTAAACTTTGTCTCAAGGAGTGACCCTTTCCAGGGTTGCGGGAAAGTCCGTAAGGGATACCGGGACCTTGGCAACAGGCAACTGAAGAAACACGGGTGGGTTTAAGTCAGTAAAAGTCTGATACGCCCATCCGCTCCGCCCAGAGCGGGAGAAGTCATTTGATGATTTCCCACCGTCAAAAAAAAATAAAAATGGAGTGATCCTTTTGTTGTTGCATCCAGCCTAATAATTATTATTATTATGAATAGGATTTTCGCTATCTGTCTTTTGCTTACCTTTTCACGGCAACGCCAAATTGGCACACGGGTAGAGCATGACCTGCGTTTGGGTTAGGACATACGATAATTTTATCCCAATAATACGTTTCCGTGGGATAATTTCCGATCTCTACGGGGCGAAGCGGGGGGCAAAAGCTAGTTTTGTCTATACCCACCCAATTACGTTTCATAATAATTAGTTAAGTAGTAGCTGGGCTATGGAGGTCTGATAGGCAGTCGCTCCATGAAAAATACTGGTATTCAGCTGCATCCGGTTAGACTGGAAGCCGACCCGAAGCAGATTGATTGATTTTGTACCTATGTGAGCATAGGTTTTGTTTTAATTTTGTTACTTTCATGGAACAATATTTCCTTCTTCCCTATCTATAGTATGATTTCACAAGAAGTTAAATCAATCATCCATTGATTGCATTGATTGCACGTGTTCATGAAGTGTTCAAATGCAATATTGTATTCTTTAATTTCAAAATTCCATTACTTACATTTTATCGGCGACAGAAATGGCTGGAGTAATTGTTCGTTTTTCACATTTGAGCTGAAAATAAATGTTTTGGGGCTTGAAAATAGGCGTCATAAAAAGATACTATTATCGTAGATACGAGGCCTGTGCCCCAACAGTGGGAAAAGAAAGAAAGAAAGAAAGAAAGAATAACGTTTATTTGGACACAGTTCATGAAACACAAAATACAAATAATAAAATAAAAAATTATGTTTTTACAACAATAGTGTGTGCCTCACGGCTGCGCCAAAAAGGTTAATTTCAGCATTAACGTCATACAGAATATAATGTCTGACGCTGGTTTTCTAATGAACCCTTATGAACAAGTGACGGGAAAACAGTTTCAACAAACCTAATAAATTACACGTAACATTATACGTTGCATAAGCTAGGCCTATGGCGAACGACCAACCAAACTTTATTCCCTAATATTAATCGTCTATTTGTTTTTTAAATCTATTCATCTATTATTTACAAACAACACACTTTAAAAAAATACAACCAAAATTCTCGAACTCAACAATTAAAGTTTAAGATTTGACAATTTTGACAATTTTGACTTTGATTTCGACTTTGTCTGAATGAACATTAGTTTCATGGTGACTGTAGTGTTGGAAGGACCAGGACCTGTTTTTATAAATGCTTGAATAACATGAAAAATAGTGCATTCAATTTATTATGCGTAAAATATAAATATGGCCGATCGGCCACAGTATTATAATATTCTGTAACTTTTTGCTGTTTTTATCTACTCGGACGGCCGCCAAACAAGTTTGTAACCACAGTTTTTAAGCTTGAAAGTAGAACAACCTATTTTTTAATAATTACGATCATCCGCTTATTTCCTGGCCTCACTCCAGTTACAGAGTTCTCTTCTAAAGAAAATTTAATTAAGAAACTGTTTCAAGTGCGAGGTTGCCACTCCTTCCGATGTTTTGTGGTGTTCTTCCTGATTTTTTTTTAAGCCCGACTTGTTCCTGCCATTTTATAAGTATCTAGTTTTAATAATAAAAAGTTAGTAGTTAAACCTTTCCTGCAGTTGACTCATGAAAAAGTTGTTATAAAGCTATTTCTTCAGTGGACTCGAGAACGACTGAGCTATTTGCTTAGTTTCATTCATGTTTCTTAGATCTTTTCAACATTTTTAACGTTTTATTCTCCCGTGGATTGAGTTACAACCTCTATGCCACCGCGTTGTACACCTGCGTACCAAAAACCATTGTAGTTAATTAGAATGTCCTTGAAGAATTAAATGCTAAGTGATATTTTTATTCTTGGCGTCTAAAATGTTCCGTCTGCTCTCAAAATAATTCTGCGTAAGATTGAGGATATTTCCGATCATAATATTACAGTAGTTGTCGTTGGGCGCTAGAACAAAACATCGCCTATTATTTACACAAAATATTTCAAATGCTGGTACATTTTATACTAGAACAATGTTTTACCTGTGTGCTAAATTAAATCTATAGCCAGTCAGCTGATTAGCCATTGAGCAATTGAGAAAGAGAGCAGCATCAATAATGGGTACCTTGCGCAGGCGCTCCAATATTAGATATCCTAAAAACAAGGATTTACAAGGTGGACAACTGACATGAGGCATTAGGTGTTGGGCCACGTAATTATTTTTTGTTGTTAGGTCAGTTTGTAAGTTTTACTAAAATTATTTATAAATCGTTGTAACTTATACTATAATTATGGATTTATTGTGTTAACTTATAATTTTCCTTGGATGTTATGGTGAACAGTAAAACTATAACCAAAATTGAGTTGCTCTGCAAAGGGAAAATTTTATTTCATTACATAAACTAGTTTTAACACCTTTACAAAACATTCTTTGACATTAATTAATCACTAATTTTACCTGCAAAGAGAAACAACATTTAAAGCTATTTTTTCATCAGTTCTTATTAATCACTATTAATTAAATATTCAAATTACAATAATATATAATTCTCAATGCTGCAAATACTGTATCAATCATTCAATAAAGCAGACAGCTCCATAGAATCAAACAAGTTAACAGATAAATTATACATCAAAGTTATTACGCGGCAAATTCAAACTGTACAAACTAAATTAAGTGCCACGTACTTTGTTTACATGGATTGTGTGTACTTGTACGTAACATGTGATTTACAATAAATAAATATATTTATATAATTATATTGGCCATTTAAATAGTCCTCCAGCCCGTGTTTTGGCGGCCAATCTCAACGGAGACTAGCCATCGGCGCGGGAGATGTTATAGTGCACAAGTGTGTGCGCAGACACAAGTGCATTCTCTCTTCCCTCACTCTCATAATACAATGGGACGGCAATCCGACACGACCGAAGAGAGATCAGGATATTGGCCATAATTGAGAATCAAACATCCAAACACAATTAATAAATAATCGCTTTTATATTGTAAGTTTGGATATCACATTATTCAGACAAGGACTAACAAATCACATAATAAAATGGTCCTTACATCCGCATCCCAGTGTAAACCACATTCCAACGTTTCCTAACCGTGTAATGCTATAAGTGGGTAATGTTAACACCGTCCGGTCACAACAGGTTGGTCAGAGCGGTTAATCCGGGACCGAGTGTCCGTTCTCAGCGATTCCTCCGGGATGTTAGCGAGTAAGTGATTATTCTCCGGCATTCAGCACCGTTGTCGTATGTGTGACTTGTTTAAGAAGAATTTTGAAGGCAAATACGGAATACAGGGTGTAAGGGACAGCCCACCGCAAATTAACGGGGGGCATTCAGCTCCTTATTTTGAATCATATTCCACCGGAAATTTTCTCAGGAAAGTTTTCATTTTTTTAATCGTTTTTTCAGTTACTATTCTTTTATTTCAATGTAAAATTACATTCTCTGTACGCAGCACTCCATTTATGTAAATAAAACAGCTAAAATAAAAAAACAGCAATGGATGTTTAAATATTCGAGCGCGCCCCCCGCACCACGGGGAGTGCGGCTACGTGGGTTTTGCTGCGATAACGATACATTGCGCGTGAGGTAATAATACAAATCAGGTTTATTGGATTCCCATAACGTTCCTGAAATAATTTCATATTCCGGTCGTCTTAGTATGATATGGCGAATTCATCCCATCAGTCTGCGGAGGGCTGTCCCTTACACCTTGTATATTTCTGATAACCACTATGACAGACCAATTTTTCTCTAACCTACACATTATTTTAATTGAGTACGGCGATGATTCCCTCTAGGCTTGTTTAATATTTAATCATGCATCATGTTTAGAAATGCCTTCTTCAGTAAACTTCTTGTAATACTTTGGTCATTTAAATAAAACAGTCTGCGTTAAGAACGAGGAAACAAAACTCGACCAAAAATCTTTTAAAACCCTTTGAACATTTTACTCAAAAGCCGCACTATTATTATTCAGATCAGCCCAAGTCCCCGAACTTTTTGCCTTCTGTATCTATTCCTTTTACCGAATTACTTTGAACGAGCCCCGCCTGTTCCCAGTTCGGCTTTTTTTCTTCCAAAAAAACTTTCAAGTCATTAGTCTCGACGTATTTAAATTGGCCTATTGTTGGTAAAAGGACCACTGTCACATTAAAAAACCTGTTTAGAAAGGTAATGCTTCCCATCTGACGGTATTGTTGGATTAATTTTGGGGTTTCTTTTTGTTTACGTATTTGTAGGTTAAGAATATAGGTATTCTAGAAATCTAAACATTGGCTGCTTTAACAATCCGACAGAATGTAACGAATTGCCTCAACCTTGGACGGCAAGCTATGTCGATTTATTTTTGTCTGAATTGGTACTACTATTGGAACCCGACTTTAATGACAACATTCCCTGACTTCAGTGGTGAACCAATATAAAAAAACAGTTGAAGTTGTGAATAAAGTATTATTTATTTTATCTTCATTCGGTCCATTCAACCACTAGTTGAATTACAATATTATTACCGTCACACCAATTATTGTCAAGCTCAATGTGACACACGAAACGCGGTCGACAGTGGTCCTTCAGTCATCGATGCCTATGCTTTGAACAAAGACATAATGCATTCTCTATGAGTCTGTGCTCATAGAGGGTGCATTATCTCTTGGTCTCTGGTATTTGTATTATTGTATGCACAAAGCATGTCATGCATTCGGTACGTGACTTGATGCTAATCCTTGCAAGCTTACGTTTATCCATATAATCCCTTGCAATAACTTAATCACAATGATAGGATAAAACACGGATTGCTATAAGCGGTATAGCTTATTTATTCACTTTGTATAGTCAAGCTGAGTAAAGTAATTAGACTAAGGCTATGGCCTGCTGCCAAAGCGGAGACGAGATGAGACGAGATGTGTTGGAACCAATAAGATTTCGTAATTTACAATATCTCGTCTCCGCTTAGTGGATACGGTAGAGCAGAGAGGAGAGGAGATGTCTCATATTTGCTTAGCGTGAACAAAACAGAGCTACTACTATAGAACATGTGAGCGGTGCCTCGCAAGCTGACAGGAACTGTCAGCGGCGTTCGGCGAGTGTGCGGTGACACTCGACAGTTCCGCCGCTATGCATCAACCCGCCCGTCCGCTCTAACCAGTACACAATTCTGTTCCGGTTTAGCAAGTACGCATCTCCGCACATCTTCGGTGGATACACTCTAGCTGTTAAGCACCTTCTCTCCTCTGCGCTTTGCACATCTTCGCTCATCTCCGCTTTGTCGGAGTCTGGGCCTAACTGAGTTACACCTACAGGTGCAACTCAGCAGCAACTCAGGTGCAACTCAGGTGTATGCATGTGAATAACAAAAGACAGCTACAGTTGTCTTTTGTTATTCACATGCATAGGTAAGCACTAATTATGTACGTGCCTTATATGAGTGATTAACAGTAACATTTTCTTTGAGTCCACAATCCATCCAAGTAGTTCATCTACTTTAAAATTGTAATACCTACCAGTAGGTATACAACTGCATTAAAAACAATAGCAAGACAGTCTATGTATCAAGCAAAGTTAAAAAAAAACAGCTTTTAATTGAAGCCTTTTAGCAGTTTGCTGTACATTATGCTTAAGTAACGAACAATCAAACTAACAAAGTGTCTCATTTATATTACTAGTACGATAGAAGGAAAGATTTGTTTAACGCCTCAACCAGTAAAACAACACAAAAAGAGCTCGTGTAAACGGTCGAAAAGCCATCAAAATGTCATCAACCTTTTGTTTATGTTTATCCAAACATTTGAATGTAACGGCCGTAAATAAAAAGCGGGAGTGTGATTGAGAAAACTTCTCACAAGTTCCGCAATTGATCGCTCTTTGGGGGAAACTTCCCAGATATTTTTATATTCAGTTAGTGGCAGCTCAAATTCACGAGTAAAAGAAATAAAACAGTGGTAGAGCAACTTATTATTTATACAAAAGTTTCTTTGTGAATTCTTTCCGTTATGATATTTAGTGAATGATTTGTTGGTTCCGTGTTTAGAATATGATTTGCTATTGTTTTGCTGTTTTCTGGTAATATACGATGTTTCAGTAGTTGGACAATATAATTAGCCATTGGATGTTTATCCATTTTCTGTTATTTTTAGATACTATGGAAATATTCCCATTCGTTATATTTTGCTTCCCACGAATTTTACGACATCCCGAAGGGTACAGTCTTCCCTACCATTACCTGCGCCCCCCGGTCTACTCCAGGATATGCAATGGCTTCTGTAACCCCATGAACCATGAGGCTCCAGGGGCTAGTGCAAATCCTGGGGTTCATTCGATTTTTCGAATCTGGTAAAGCCACGATGGGGTCGGTGGATTTCATTCATTCATTCATTGAAAAAGCATCGACAATAACATCAACATTGAGTATAAACCTTCCAGAATAAATTCTCTAAAGGATGGTGAAAACCTCATCAAAATCTGTTGGATGGTTTAGAAGAGCAATGTGACACAGACAGACACGAAAAGTGCCTTTAATTTATAATACATAGGTATCGATAATTATAGATTAGACTGTAAGACTAGAACTAGTAGTTATCTTGCAAATAAAGGTGTCTAAAGTCGGAATGTGAAACGAAACATTTTTAGGAAAAAAACGTCGAAACATACATGATTACCTATAGTTTTTTCAGCATGAGTTAAAATTCCGTACGGCCGGAAACATATAGATTTTTAGCAGACTAGACCTGTCATACGAGACAGTATATGCCATAGATATGCCAATATACATATTTTGTTTTATCGAAATTGGATGGCTTGTAGTGTTACAAAAAAAACCAAACAAAATCCTTTGTTACGTTTTGATAGAGTTTTATCAAACGAGCGACAATAGCACGATACACATACCTATGTTATGAACCTGTTATAACATTAAATCTTTTAGAAGTGCCTCCGTTGCCGGCGCCGGTTGTTGAATTGACTGCCGGCACTGATTTTGGTTTCAATTTGGATGGAGTGTATATGCGGGGTAGGCATAATTAAAAAAACATAGCAATTTTTTTTTCCATAATCAATAATTTCCATATTCGAATGATATTCGGAACCGAACGATTAGGTTGAATATTTTTACTCGCAAAAAAAAGTTTAAGTTAGGTTAGGTTAGAACTGTGACCCCCTACGCCAAAAACAACTAGAATGTATAGAAAAAAATACTTTGGTTAGGGTTAGTTAGTTGGGATTCTGAAAAAATAAGTACTGGAAGGGTTTCCTTATACGCCGCGCCGCCCGGTGTTCATTATGGGAGCCGGCGGTACCGGCAGCCGATATTTCTAATCTCGGCTGCCAGCAGTAATGTCACTGCGGGTTCCCAATAGCGTTATTTTGAGAGCCAGGCACTACCATCTTTTATCATGAGCTTTTTTCTACGTACAAGTACAATTTGATGGATCCCAGATTTTTTTGACTATATCAATTTTTAAATAGGTCCAATTCCGTCAGTTCCGTAGTCAATTTGCTGGAAAAAACCATAACTTCGAACAACGATTACTGTCTACTACTATTAATAGTGACTACTTAATTGGATACTTATTATGTTCTAACTGTTGCCCGTGATTTCGTCTGCGGTCCAGAATGAAAAGTAGCCTATGTCCTTCCCTAGGTCAAGGTTTCATCTAAATCCGTTCAGCCGTTTAAAAAACAAACACACTTTCGCAGTTATAATATCAAAAGTTAGGATTAAATTGCATTTTTGTTAGTAAACTGGGACCACCGTAAGTTAGATCTATACGAAGTTTAATTTATTGCAGTACTAGCTGCGCCCCGCGGTTTCTTTCGCGTAAGTCTCGATCCCGTGGGAATATCGGGATAAAAAGTATTCCATGTGTTAATCCAGGTTATAAACTATCCGTTTGTCAAATTTCATCCAAATCCAGTCAGCCGTTTTTGCGTGATTGAGTAACAAACATCCAAACACACAAACTTTCACATTTATATTAGTAGGATTTATAATATTAGTAGGATAGTAGGATATTAGGATTGCGATTCCCATTCTGTAAGTATCTAGTAGAACTATAACATTAACCGGACTGTTTGTCCACTTAATCGTGTTTGTGATGGCAGTTCACAGAGAATCCTAATGTTGTGTGAGCTACGAATTAAACAAGTTTGTAGAAATATTTATATGCTGTTCTCACTGTTTTAATGTCACGAAATGGTGGATTTATTTCATCTTTGCCAATGTTTATTTCTTTTTTTATGCGAATAAATTACGAGGCAGATGTGAGTGAAAACGTCGGCCGGCTGCCCGGGCTACGGCTCGGAGGAGGACGCCCTAAAAGGACATTACAGTGACCTTTATTGGTAATGTTCTTCAGAAAGGTCAGGTGCGTAGTACTCGCAACAGGCGTGCGTGTATGACCAGGGGTACTATTATGAAGTATTAATGCCATCATTATTCCACTGCGAAAACGGGATGGTGCTAGCGGCCTTGTCTAGCTCCGTCTCTCTCTCACACTGGATACATGGTGGCATTAATACTTATTAACGATAACGAAGCAAAAGGAGTGTGAAAGGATCGTAGCAGGTCTCGTTCTGGTTACCCCCATGGGAAGAAGGCGTGGGTTTATGTGTGTAAATTAAAAAAGAAAAAACAAAACGGACTCTAAGTAACTTAAGTAATAGTAAAAGTATCTTGAAAAAATTATAATATTACTATTAGTTTTGGAAGAAAAAAGTGGAGGTCTTTGCCTAGCTGTAAGACACAATATACTCGTAGGCTAACAAAAAAAAACGAAAGTACTGCTAAATTCTCTAGACACCTTTTTGAAGAGACAAATGGATTGGTGTACAATACAACTATTTTCTTAATGTCCCTCGGCAAACTTAAACTATAAACAAAATAAACGTGCTACCAGGATGAAAAGTATCCGATATGACTTAATCATAATCCAAGTTCGTGGTCTACACGTGTGCTAAATTTCATCTAATCCGTTCAGCTGTTCCGTTTGTTATGTTTATAGTTTAAGTTTGCCGAGGGAAATTAAGAAAATAGTTGTACTGTACACAGTATAATAAAATTGTTATCTATACTAATATTATAAAGCTGAAGAGTTTGTTTGTTTGAATGCTCTAATCTCAAAAACTACTGGTTGGAATTGAAAAATATTTTTTGTGTTGGATAGTCCATTTATCGAGGAAGATATTTAACATCATTCTATGAACATTAGGCGCCGAGCAAAAAGATAAAAGTCAGAAAGAACGCTGATCGAAAACGAAGTAAAACCACGGGCGGGCCATGCGATGTGACGCAGTGAGTCGGGGGCGAAATTTCACTCAAACGAAAACGCGGGCAGAAGCTAGTCCCGAAATAAAATTCTCCTTTCGCAGCGACTTTCAAGAGATTATAATAAATAAGAAGTCCACCACGGGAATAGCTGTAAAAGGATAAATGTTTATGTCAAAAGGTGGGGAAGGAACCGTTTAATCGTATACTAGCTGTCGTAGGTTTTTATTTGGAATTCATCACCATCAATTATTGTGAATTTTGTTTTTTTTTTTTTTTTTTGTTGACATTTATAACGAAATAATTCCTCATTTAAATCTGACATCGTTCAATTTTTTAATAATATTGCATTGTTAGGAGGTTCCTTTCTCTGGAGCCCTGACCGCCGGTAGCTTGGACCCTGTTCCCGATACCGGTGGGCTACTATTTCTTATATTTTTAAATGTTTTTATATATTTCTTTATTTTAATATTTAAAAATATAATTTATATGTAAGAAAAATGAAATAAAAAAGTTGCAAAATTGTTATGATTTATTTTGAAATTTTAATTACGCATGATTGTCAAATATCTTAAAAAAAAAAAACATAATATTTAGATAAATGCACACCATATTTGTATGCCTCCTGGCATAACATAGCGTTCTGTTCACCAAACTCAAGATCTGTATTTCTTTACCTGTGTTAACAAATAAAAGTGATTTGATTTGATTTTGATTTGATCATCAATCATTATTTCAGCCGAAAAAGTCCACAGCTGGACATAGGCCTCCCCCCAGCACTGCCACTTCGACCGGTTCTGTGCTTCCCGCAACCAGCAGATATCATTCAATTCACTGGACACCATGCAATAGATAATATACTAATGCGAGTTTTTAATCAAAACAACTCCAATTAAACGGAATAACGAACGCATAATTAAAATTTAATAACTATGATCTCTATAATTAGAGCATTTCACGGTTAAATAAATGTGCATTGAAATAAATTGGTATTATTCAAAACTAAATGGTTTGTAATTTGATTGTTATCCGTATTTCCATTTTGTATAACTTTGTGGCTTTTAAACTAAAACATTAACCCCTTTATTCATAAACGTTGCTTAAAGTTAAGTAATGATTAGCGACTGTTTAACCATACAATTTTGACGTTTGACCGTCACTTTATTTTAATCATCGTTTATGAATAAACCCCAAAGTGTTTATATCACATTAAGTTCAAATAAACTTTGCAGCTTATTGGTTGATTCGCACAAATTTACTCGCCTGATACGGGCGAATCGACACTTGATGTTTTTTTTTCTGTAGGCGATCCGTACCTCGGTATTCCAGATCCCAATCCAAAGATCCCAGAAATACGTACTAGGCAATTGGCCCTTTTTGAATTTAATGTAATAAAGTTAAGAAAAACCGGCCAAGTGCGAGTCGGACTCGCGCACGAAGGGTTCCGTACCATTATCTATAAAAACGGCAAAAAAATCACGTTTCTTGTATGGGAGTTGTATGGGTTTGAGGATTTGGGGGAGGCCCTTGCTCAGCTGTGTGTGTGTATAAACCTATTCTTCTTTCTTTCTGTGGGCCATTGTACGCTAAAATAAAAAATAATTCAAAAATAGTATTCACTTCCTCCTCTTTAAATTTTCTTTAGGATTGATCACACAACAAATTACTGACAATGTGTGGAGCCAATTTCCCATTATTTTTAATCCTTTTTTTCAGCTTTTTAGCTTTATTTTCTATTATATTATTATTTGATTATTATAATTTCTTTATTTCTTTTTAAAAACATAATCTTTACATTTTTAAATATTTTATAAAGAACATTAAAAAAAACATTTAAAAATATAAAAACTAGTAGCCCATCGGCATCAGGATCAGGGTCCAAGCTGCTGGTGGTCAGGGCTCTAGAGAGAGGAACCTCCTCACTATGCGTGCCGTGTCCAGGAGTACTGCTTTCTGAATCAAGCCCTTGAACCAGCCGCCTTGATTATTATAACTATTATACTAGCTATTTCAAGAAAAAGTATTTTCATGTATAAAAAATACGCCTAAAATGCTTTTTTAGGCTTGTTTTGAAACACCATCCTATTTCAAGACGCAACACTCGATTATAACCATTATTCAACCATTTTAATTGATAAGTTGAACATTTATTTTATTGTGTTAAAAAACGTTTTGATTTTGTTTGTTACATATAACTTAACACTCGCCTGTATTGATTGTTATTTAATTAACAATCTGTCATATCAATCAATCAAATTGGTAAACCTAAACATTGAATTCCGCTCAAAATAAAAACAAAACAAATAAAGGCCAATACAAACCATTTCGTTGTTTTTAATTCAAAACATTTCATATGTTTTGATGGATGATAAAATAATAACATGCTTGATAGCCGTATTCATTTATTTGTACCTATACTTATTTTACATGCCCTTCAGACGCCCTTGGGCATAATAGCGCCCATTATGTATTCATAGGCGGCCAGATAATGATATTTCGTCACGAGATGAGAAAGGAGATGTTAGGATGAATAATTTAAATAGTTCGAATATTATTTTGGTGCAAAATGATTTGTCTTTTGAGGCGGAAAGTGAGCTCATATTTTTTGGAGACTTGAGTTACGGTTTTTTATAAAAGCGGTGCCCGCCACATAACGGCCGTATAACGGCTGTCATGAATATGATGGCAGCGGGGTTAAACTTTACGGTCAAAAAACGCTCTCTAGTCTCCAGCAAAACACAATAACTTACTTTCATGAATAACGTTTCAATGACGTCATTTGCCGGTAAATCGTTGACGATATGTGGCGGTCACCGCTTTTCCAAAAAACCGTAGCTTAAAGCCTCGTACAGACTGGCGCGACGCGACAGCACGACGCGACTCTAGCAAAACAATTTCTCAGAAAACTCCACGGTATAACAATTACCGGAGTCGCGTCACGCCGTCGCTTCGCGCCAGTCTGCACGAGGCTTAAGTCAGTCTTTTAGGCCGCGTCCTATTAAAAAGCGATCGTCACGCGTATACGCGATCGTCGCGCTCATATGTCACCTTTTTTCGGTGAAACTGAACGTTTGGTCGGGCCGATAGAGGGCGTTTTCCGGTTTTCCTAACAAAAAGTGACAAAGACACGCGACGATCGCGTATTCACGCGACGATCGCACATAAATAGGACACGGGGTTAGACTTGTACAATATCTTCATAGCTAATAAGACTATTTCTATTCGTATACCTATTAATTATGTAGATAATATTGTCATTTTGAAGAACTCCAATAAAAGAAGAAAACAAATAACCACAAATTAGAAACAACTTTTAGTTTTATTCTTCTGGTACTACTGGCCACTCCTTTAATTACACATAGAAAGAGGCTACAGCATAAAAAAAATGGACGACTAAAACTAAGTTCACCAATGAAACTGAACGCGATCAGCACATCTAAACTGAGTTCAAGAGCTGTCAGTGTCAATATTCTCCAATAAAGATGACAGCTCTTGATCGCAATTAAATCAGCTGCAAATAAACAAAAGTTTGAGTTTAGACAAAAGTTTAAGCTATACTGTATCCTGTCTTCGATCCTAGGTATTAGTCCTCGAGATTGAATTCCAGTCATGGCGCCCAATCTAGGAATAGCCTTCGGCGCGGGAGATATTATAGTGCACAAGTATGTGCGCAGACGCAGGTGCACTCTCTCTTCCCTCACTCTCATAGTCCGATGGGACGGCAATCTGACACGGCTGGAGAGAGATCAGGCGCAGGACCATCGGCGAGACACGGAAGTATCACCCCACCAACTCCAAACTCCGGGCTGTTACTGAGAAGTGGAAAACCTATGGAAGACCTAAATAATACATACATAGTATGTAGAAGTATATGCCCTATACATATTCAAAGCCTATCTTACCATAGTGCTAGAATACAATACATATTTCCTCCACACGTTTCATAGCTGCATTGCCCAAGTTATATGGGGCTACACCGCCGTACTTTTCGGTCCTTACATAAAAATGTCTATCAGATAAGTTATTGGGCTCGCGGATAACGTGACGTAGTTCTATACACGTTCTAGTTTAGAGATTTTACGACTTTGTCAATAAGTAGGTGTGATAAGAAGGGTCACTACCATATGTAAATATGGTGTAAGGAGACCTTGGCCATACTAGAAAGAAAAAATAAAGAATAAAATTTGGACACAGTTCGCGAAACACAAAAAAAAAGAAGTGTAAATAATGTTTTAACAACAATGTGTGCGTCACGGCTACGCCAAAAAGGTTAATTTCAGCATTCATGACAGACAAAAGCTGTCTGACGCTCGTTTTCTAATGAATCTTTAGGGACAAGTGTCGGGGAGTACAAACAGTTACTTAAAACCTTATCCTACTAAAATAGAGCCCGCGCCATCACTGAAGTCCGGCGGAAAATTGTGGAACTAAATTTTTGAAATGCAATTTCATGCTTACACATAGACACTAACGCCGGGTCTATCGGACTTGAGTGGTGGCGCGGACTCTATGCAAATGATGATGCATTGACGATGCCAAAAACAACAGTCAGCTTCATAAATTGAAAAGTAACGAATTTAGGCCCACTTGCACTACTTATTAGCTATTTAAAACGTTTTTTCAAGTCTTAAAAAAACGTGTGAAGCACAGGACGATAGTGATTTATAAATTGTTAGTTTCTAATGTCACTTAATGATAAAATAATAAATGATATTATTTCTACAAGTAGGTTTGTACAAAACTTTTACACGTAATCATATTTTTTTAAACTAGACGAGGTCATCGTTTCCTATCCGACTACTCTGAGAAAAAAGGCCGAAACAAACTCAGAGGTCAGTCTATTTTAAAGTCCAAACATAATCTTGGTGTGATCATGTGAAGATTGGTGGTGTCTGAAAAGGTGTTTTATTGGATGAGGTACTTCTGAACTTTTCTATATCGTTACTATAGTAGGCATATAAAATAGACACTCATGTAAATACCAGTTTCTCAATATTTGTAAACGAAAATCGAAAGAATTCTTGTTATTACGTCGTTTTTTCTCCATGTTTTTATGGTTTTGTCTTGTTTGTCAGTTTCAGCTGATTTATTCTTATATTTTGCTGTGATTTCTAGATTAATTTTACTGTTCGCTTGGATTTTATTGTGCTATCTCATGTGATAGGTTTCTAGATTGCCAACCTAATATTGAGTTGGGTATGTAATATGGAATGTTGTGTGTAAAATTTTTTTTTATGTGTGCGTGCCTTTATATATTCTTAGATACACATATTCATATTTTTATTTCATAGATACACAATTTTTACATAGTTATGTTAGTTTCACAGGCATAAAATATACCTAATTTATTAGCTGTAAAATTTGCTAGATACCCCTAGTAACGTCCTGTCATTTATTTATTCCAGTATATTATTTATCTTTTTTTGCATTCTCCATATCCTCCATCTTCTACATACGACACGAACAAACCGATCGAAATTGAAAAACACAAAGCCACACTTTTTATCCTTGCTGGAAATCAAGCTCAGATCTCAATATCCGCAGCTGTTCTCACTTCCTATACCGACAAAGTGATCTATAGATATTTTCTATTCAGATATACACTGTAGTTTTAGTAGTTAAATGTACAGAAAAGATAATGAATAATATATTATAAGAGTCTACGTGAAAAATTTGAGATATTAATTAAAAATAACAAACTTCTACGTTCGGAGTTTCGGACACCACTCTACGAACAAACAGAATACCTATGTAAAACTGGGTTTAAAACAACAGAAATCTATTTTATTCTTGAACTAGCTGCGCCCCGCGGTTTCACCCGCATAAGTCGTAATCCCGTGGGATTATCGGGATAAAAAGTATCCTATGCCCTATTCGAAGTCATGGTCTACCCATGACCAAATTTGATCCAAATCAGTTCAGCCGTTTCAGTGCGAAAGCGTAACAAACAAACAAACTCACTTTCGCATTAATAATATTATAAGTTAGGATTCAAATAAACAAATAAACTCAGCACAGAAAGGTGTTCGAACATTTTCATTGATAAACGGAAAATGAACTGAATTTAAACAAACATAGAGTTAAATATAGCGTGCAAGAGATTCCCTGCGGCGTTTGTTGGGCATGCTCGCGCATATTTTCACTCAAATCTTTCATTCTCGAACATTCTGCTGCTGTCTGCGCTAACTCTTACGTACACACGGCTACACATCAAGCTTTACATTTCCAGTTTATGCTGATCTCGCATTGTATTGGATTTCCGTACAATGCGAGGTCAGCTTATACTGGAAAAGTACAGCTTGATGTACAGCCGTGTGTACAAGAAAATAATTTCATGTATAGCGACTGTGTTACTATATCTAGGTTATCGCAGATCATTTGAGTCTAATACTGGATAAACCAAGTTTTATAGCTTTATAACTCTTCCATGAGTCTACGCAACATAAAGATAAATAGGTTACTAGTCTTTAAAAAAATTCTTTATAGTTTTAGAATGCTAGATTTTGTAAACTATGAATAAACTTCACTAAATTATCTAAAAATATAATAACCTAACTTAACTAAAAATCTAAATAAAAATATAATAACCTAACTTAACTAAAACTATTAATAAACCAAAATATGGCGTCTAAAAATTCCACCGCATCGCTGTCAGCTGGTAATATACCCAAGAGACGGGCGGCATTGCCACGTTTGTATGGAAATGCACATTTTACATACTTTGTTTTATTTTGAATGCGTTGACCACTACCTACTGATATTTATGTATGAGTGTCAAAATGAGTAGGGGTAAAGGTATGTCAAAGTCATTTAAAAAACCGTCCTAGTGCGAGTCGGACTCGCACACGAAGGGTTCCATACCATTATCTATAAAAACGGCAGAGAAATCACGTTTGTTGTATGGAAGCCCCCTTAAATATTTATTTTATTCTGTGTTAAAGCGGCAAAAATAATACATCATCTGTGAAAATTTCAACTGTCTAACTATCACAGTTCATGAGATACAGGAAGAGCCTTAGTAATAGGGTCCCGTTTTACCCTTTTGATACGGAACTCTAATAACTGATGATTTGTACCCTCAAGTTACCTTTTTATTTTTCTTCGACAGGGCACAGGTTTAGTTCAGTGAAACCCTAATATGACGTATCTCTAGTACTCGAGGCCAAACCACATTGATCACGTATGCTGCAAATTCCAAATTCCATTTCGTTGGACCAGGAGGGACGAGAGGAGGCCCTTGGAGGCTTTATTTATTTAAACAGGTCTAGACAATGTGGGGTTGAAATAACAGGGACCCTTCTAATGTGTACTGGATAAATTTTATTTTAGATTATTTGACAATGGATGAAAGTTGGTCAATGGAATTGGAAAAGTTAAATTAAATTGAAAGTTGGAGTTCGAAGAGTATAGGAAAAAATAGGAAAGAAAAAAGAAAATAAAAAACCGGCCAAGTGCGTGTTGAATCACACACAATAAAGGGTTCCGTAGTTGAGATGAATTTTATCTCAAGCACAAACATAACATTGTAGTTGAAAAACTTTTTCTCCCATACGGAATATATGGGAAAACATGTAAGTTGGTGCAAATGTAAGTTGGTTGATTATTACTCGGTAACTTGTAGAGCCTACTTAGCTGTGATAGTTTTAATTTCATTATACATGCTACTGGCGTGAATTTTTTCACATATCCAAAATCAACCATTTATGTAGCTGGCAGGGGGGGAGGACTAGATTCTAACAAAAATTAGCACTTTAAAGCTTAATATTTCGCAAACGGATCCCTGAATCCAAAAATGGTGCTATACGAAACGGCTTGAGTAGATGTACCTATGTACGGGAAAACAGTGTACACGGTTTTCCCGGTTATTGGAATGACAAATCCAGTAAACTAACCCTAAGAAGGATACCGTCAAACCAATATTTTACCCCTTAACATAAACCCTGCACGCGTAGCATGACTACCGTAGAAACGGGTTTTGTCGACGGAAGAATAGACAAAATTACAGATAAACAATCACAATCTGTCATTTTGTCTGTTCTTCCGTCGATAAAACCCGTTTCTATGGTGGTCATGCTACTCATGCGGGAAAATGGACCAAACCACTACTTCGCCAATTAACATCTAAACGAGTACTCAAACAACCCCAGACATAAATTGTCGATCTGTTCACCCATAGATCACTGTATCCACAGTCTGTGACCCATTGGGAGGTCTGATGACGTCCAAGCATTAATTCGGAGGTCAAATGGCCTGGCTGGTGTCGTGTCATGGATAATTGGGAAGATTTAAGGTCGTTAATATTGAATGCCTCGCCCATGGTCTGACACTGGTTAATGGGTGTTCGAGTAGGGGTGTAATACAGGGGAATGACAGAAGAACAGTACAAATATAAAGATCGAAGAGAGAAGAAAAGATCAAAAGTCAATTATTCAAATGAGAATCATCTCTTTTTGAACGTCAAAATTACATAAAACAGTCAAATAAAACGCTCGCACTTCCTAGTACTTTAGCTGGAAATAAGCAGTGGCGCAACAAACTCCCCAGCAGCACAGCTGTCTGTTAAGTTAGAATAACTTGATGAACTTAAATACTATTGCAGTGCTTTTTAATACTATTCATGTTTCTTGTATTTTATTTCTAAGCTCAATTTGTGAATGGAAGATAGACATTATGACAGTTTACTAAATGTGCAAGAAGTTATGTGAGTTCTACAAAAAAATCTTAGGCCTGAATTCCTCTTAGTCGGTTGCGTACGTCGGTCGCGCATCCGTATATACATTGTGTTCTATATAGCACCATACTGCGACGCTGACGTCTGCGTCGCGTACTACGTTGGTACGCGTTCGCGACGCCTTAGGTATATAGTTACCTAATGCTCCTAATGACACACCTACTTAGATTGATAACGTTACGCCCTGGTGGGCATTTTTTTTTTACTAAATCCATTTTTATTGAAACATGTCAGAGAGTGAGCTACGGTTTCCTAGAAGAGCGGTGGCCGCCACATTACGGCCGTAGTGACGGCTGTCATGAAAATGATAGCTGCAGGGTTTATGGTATCAAAAAACGCTCTGTAGGTAAACATACCAACTCAACTTTTCTTTTTAGTGACGTCATTGGCCGGTGAACTGCAAACGCAATGTGGCGGCCACCGCTCGTATAGAAAACCGTAGAACATCGTTAAATTTTTGTCGCTACACAAAAAACCTGTGTTCCGCCTTATGTTTAATTATTATAGGCCGTAATACAATTTTCACAACACTGAAACTTTTTCACATCGCTTCACCTAACTTTAAAGCTTGTAAAAGTGAAAAACATTTTTTATAAAATATTTTCGTACTAGCTGCGCCCCGCGGTTTCACCCGCGTAAGTCTCGACCCCGTGGGAATATCGGGATAAAACGTATCCTATGTGTTAATCAAGGTCATAAACTATCTGTTTGCCAAATTTCATCCAAATCCATTCAGCCATTTTTGCGTGATTGAGTAACAAATATCCAAACACACAAACACACAAACTTTCACATTTATAATCTATCTGCCTAGCCTTTTCCCAACTATGTTGGGCTCGGCTTCCAGTCTAACTGGATGCAGCTGAATACCACTATTTTACATGGAGCGACTGCGTGTCTGACCTCCACAACCCAGTAACTGGGTAATACGATACCCCTTGGTAAGACTGGTTGTCAGACTTTCGGGCTTCTGACGACCCGTAACGACTGTCAAAGATCCACAAATGACAGCCGGGACCAACGGTTTAACGTGCTTTCCGAGGCACGGAGGAGTCTCGATATGTAAAGATGGTCACCCATCCACGGACCAACCCCGGCAAGCGTAGCTTAACCTGATGTATCGACTCGTGCGGCTGTTATTACGTAGCCACGAGCTCCTCTATTAGTAGGATTTATAATATTAGTAGGATAAAACACGGCATTGTTACAACACTATATTTTATTTTTATAAAGTTGACCTACTGATCCACTAAGTTAAAGGTACTGTGAGGTAAGCGACGTCATGTGCAGTCACTAATATTCATGGCAGTATTCCAAATACGTGTATATTGATAAAATTTTAATATATGTGAACTTCCATTTTGAACCTTTCCAGTATGGTTTTAAGATAGAAATTAAGATGTGTAAAGTTACGAACAGACTCATGACATGTATGTTTGTTTCTATTTTCGTTTCCATTTATCTCTGAAGCAGCTGGATTTTTAATCTTTATCCAAATAAGAAATAGGGTTGCCATTTTTAGATAATTCTGTGACTCTTCCTGCTTTGCAATATTCGTTCTTATAACAAATAAGAATATTTTGGAGTACATTGCGTGTATCTATGTAACTAATCAAGTACTTTTTTTATGGTCAATCAATCTGCGTAGCCTTTTCCCAACTATGTTTGGGTCAGCTTCCATTCTAACCGGATGCAGCTGAATATCAGTGTTGTCCATACATAGATAATACGATCTAACTGGGTAATACGATACCCCCTGGTAAGACTGGTTGTTAGACTTTCGGGCTTCCGACGACCTGTAACGACTGTCATATATATATATATATAAATATATATATATATATATATATATATATATATATATATATATATATTATTATATATAATAATATAAATGCGAAAGTGAGTTTGTTGATTTGTTTGTTTGTGACGCTTTCACGCTAAAACGGTTTAACGGATTTGGGTGAAATTTGGCATATGAGTAGACCATGACCCGGCGAAGGACATAGGCTACTTTTCATCCTGGATCGTAGAAGAAGTCACGGGAATCAGCTAGTTTTTAATAATCGCCTCCTCACTGCACTCCGACTATTCGGGTCCAATTAAATTATTGTCAGTCAATGAAGGTTTTTGAGTAGAGTACTTAATTTTTTTTTATATTTTAGGGTCGTACCAGGTGGCTTTCCATAATTTCTGCCTACCCCCATGGCAAGAAGCCGTGGCGAAATTACAAGTAGCTTGTAATTATTAAACGCTGGATCTAGACTATATAAGCCTAATTATCAGAATTCATTATTACACGTCTTCACACAGACTAATTGAAAGCTAAATGAGATTCATCAGACAGAAACAAATAGGCTCTGCACGTGAAGGACATTTTTAATGACAAGTCTATGGACATTGGTTGAATCGCGAAGGATTTAGGAGCAGAAACTATTACTTAATTTCAGATTTTTTTCTACAATCTGAAAAAACGTCCCTTTTTTGATCTCAATTAAACTTAATTTTGTGTTAATCCCCAATAACAATATTTTTGTTTTCAAAATTTATTATGTGCGTTCATATTGCTCACTTATGAGTAAAATTAACAAAAAAATATGAAGTGTTCGTAGGCCGCTACGCAAGCGCTACGAGCGTAGCGTTCGTAGCACTTGTCTACGTTAAAGCACCGACCGTGCCATCGAAAGCACGTTTCGTAAAGTTCCGTCTGCCATAGAAACCACGTCGTTTGGCAATAGTTCCACTAAAAGTAACCATTCCATAAAAGTTGATATTTTAACAAAGAATTTTCCATATTCGACCCGAATTTGGTCGTTCGTTGAAAATCTGAAAGCATTGTATCGTGTCTATTTCACTCATTCATTCGTTTAAATCGGCCCATCTATCTGCGTAAATGTCCCCTTCTGGCTTTATGGGGCTTTCTAGTGGACTGTCCAGACGGATAGTCGTGGTAGCACTGGAATACTGCCATGAATGGTATTATAAATCATTATTATTTTATTATAATTTAATGCGAACTGCATTAAACATGTTACAAAGAGACACGCAATAGGGAATATGATTCAAATAAGGTTCAAGTATTTTTTTTTATAAACTATATTAATTCAGAATTATGCTTCCATCAATATTTTTGAATAATATATCTTTTTGAGAGAGAAATTAATTTTTAAAAAGTGCCAAAAAAACTGTGGGAAATTCAAATACTTGAAAAACGACGCTATTGGTCAGAGCTGATGTGACGTAACAGTCTATGACAACAATCAAAATGTCAATGTGTTTTGTAGGAGTGTTTGACATTGCCTTAACACTTGTTTGTTTGTTGTCACAGACTGTTACGTCATCACACCAAGCGCGCCAAATGGAGGGAGCTTAAATAGCCCGGGTCGGTTGAATATTTTTAACATTTTTTTTAAGTGCTTTAAATTGCTATTTTGCCGTCGAATTTTTTTTAAACTATTATTTGAAGATGTAAAATATCGAATAAAATATTTAAAAAAATACATGCATAGTCCCTATTTCTAAAAAGAAAATAATCCGATTTTTTCTTCTGAATGAACAGGAGACACATTTTTCCCAAAACAACATCATACTTTTCCTTTCTAAATTACTTTATAATACGCTCCTTAGTTAGGGGAGAGTTTTATTTTTTATACATTTCTGAGCCACCTGGCGTATCGTACGTGGGCCCATTTCGGACTAAAATGAAATATAATACATTCGTACTAGAGTTATATTGTTATGTAATGTGGGTTTCAAGAGTTTGTTTGTCACAGAAGTTGAATAACAATTTTCGCTTGTTGATGTTGGATTTTAAATTATAATATTATATTATTTTTATTAAACAACGTTATAAAGTATTGTGTTAAGGTGGTGTTATATCTCTTCCAAATCCGATAAGAGAGGAGATATTAAAAAGGGTCAAATTAATTGTGACGGGAGATAATTGATCACACAAGAACCTCAGAAGTCAAGCCATTCCTTCCTACAACCAAATTACGGACAAAGCCAACCCGCAACCAGAAATCATAGTTACCCTAAAATTTTCCTGGCATAAAAATACGACGTATTATTTATCTCGAGGTCTGACTGACCCACGATCTAGTGCCGTGATAGAGGTCCTAAATCACTGGAAACGTTTCTTTTATTTGTTTCTGCAACCATTCTTCATCGGTATGAGCGAGGCTATTGAATACTAAGTCGGACATAGGTAATTTTGTTGTTCAGGTAATTCTATGTAACAGGGTAATTTATATGAGTAATATTTGTTGTAGGAAAACACATTTGTTGTTGATGTTTGTTCTTTTCTTTGTGTGGTTATTTTTTGTTGTGTTATTTTGTACGTTTCATGTTTATTATTATGCCATAGTGGTTAGTGTAGTGGGTAGTGTTTTATTACGAAGACAATTGGCCGAATCTACGGTTTCTTAGAAGAGCGGCGGCTACCACATAGCGTCTGAAATTTACCGGCGAATTACAACACTGAACCGTTATTTATGAAACGTCAGACCAAATAAAAAACCAAGACAGAGCGCTGTCAACAGTGACGTGAGGCCGGTTTCGTAAACATGTGTGCACTTAGTGAGGTGTAGTTTGATTGTAGTGTCATTGTAAATAGTTGTAAATGTGTGTGTATGAGCGTGTATGCACAGGGCTGTGGTGTAGTTTTAGCATACTTCACTGTATTACTTGCAGCACTCCGTGTTGGTTTTGTAATTAGTCTGAGTATGAAACTAAGTTGGTGTGTTTTCCTAGAGAGCATTTATGGACACCGTAATGTCAAACCCCGGTGTAATCATTTCATGACGGCCGTCACTGCGGCTGTTATGTGGCGTCCACCGCTCTTCTATGCAACCGTAGCTGAAGAGAGCGACATAGGTACGTTACGGGGCTGAAAACATGAAAGGCTCGTTCAAATAAAACTTTCGTTCCAATCTTTGCTATCTAGTGGCTAAGTAATAACAGCCGCACGGGTCGATCAATCAGGTTAAGCTACGCTTGCCGGGGTTGGTCCGTGGATGTGTGACCATCTTTACATACCGAGACTCCTTCGTGCCTCGGAAAGCACGTTAAGCCGTTGGTCCCGGCTGTCATACGTAGATCTTTGACAGTTTTTACGGGTCGTCAGAAAGCCCGAAAGTCTGACAACCAGTCGTACCAAATAGTATCGTATTACCCAGTTACTGGGTTGTGGAGGTTAGATAGGCAGTTGCTCCATGTAAAATACTGGTATTCAGCTCCATCCGGTTAGACTGGAAGCCGAACCCAACATAGTTGGGAAAAGGATAGTCAGATTGAATCTTTGCTATCTCGAAGGATCGAATAAATGTTAAATATTTTTTTAACCTTTGTCTAATGAATATAATTATGCTAAATATGTATTTGCTAAACGCTCATATACTAAAACACGCTCCATCAATACAATTGAAGATTAAACCAAGTATTTTTACAAACAAATCCAACCCATAACAAAAGCAAACCTCAATCAATAAAAGCTGAATCGTAGGTTCCACTTACACAAAGCCGAGGACGTCAGTAAGGCAGAAACAAAGGTGGGAAATACACAGTGAGCTCAACACATGAGAATCGAGCTCGAAAGGGAACGAGCTGCCATCGGAGCCGGTAAGGAGCCTTGTGTAAAGTGCATATAATATTGAGAGATTCTGATTTAAACTGTTGTTTGCCTCTTGTGGTGGGTATAATAGTTTATAGGAATTTAAAAAATTAAAGTAATAAAAACAAAAATCCAACTACGACTAAAAAGGTATAAACAAGACACCACAGAACAGATTACGTGTCTTGTTTATACCTTTTTAGTCGTAGTTGGGATTTAGTTTTTATTACTTTAATTCTTTTTAAATTTTTTTGGGGTTATAATATATATATATTTTTGAAATGTGCTCATTAAGCCCTTTCATTTGATACCCAACATGGTAGGATTAATTTTTTTTTTAGTTCCTGACTTTATTTCCTCTAGAGGGCGCCATTTTTAATTTAATGTGACGCCACATAGCCTATATCCAGCGGACGATCAAGATGCTTCTAACGATACCTCATTTGTCAAATTGTGACGAGTGGTTTAGAAGATAGAAGGGAACAGATGAACATACATACATACATACTTACATACATACCGGTCAAAATCATAACCCTCCTTTTTTCTTCGCCGTAGTCGGGTAAAAAGGAGTGAATATTTCGTTCGCATACGACACGTGAACTGGAACCAGTCAACATTCCTGGAACCTCAAGATCATCTGAGTTAATCAACTCATCATACGAATATGAACATTATTTGCATCATTTTTTATTATTTTTTACTTCTCATTGACCAATAAATAGCACGCAGATTTTTATCGACGCCACCGGCCAGTGTTCCTAGCGAACAATTGTTCAGTAGCGCGGGTTTAAACAGACTTGACCCCGAAAAGGCGGCAATATTACATTTTACATATTATAAAACTAAGTCCTCCGCCGCGTCTGTCTGTCGTCCTGTACGCGATAAACTCAAAAACTACTGCACCGATTTTCATGCTGTTTTCAACAATGGATAGAGTGGTTCTCGAGTAACGTTTTAGTATATAATAACCGACTTCCACGCGGGCGAAGAAGCGGGCATTAGCTAGTATGTAATAAAAATATTACAAAAACTATTTTTCTGTTTATTTCTCCACCCACACCAAAAACACACAACCGCGGATGTGAAATAATCTGCGTCCGCAACATCCCTGTTAGGAACATCCTACCTGCATTTTCTTCAGATATCTGAGTTCCCTACTTATCCTAACTAATAATATAAATGTGAGTTTCTTTGTTTGTTACGCTTTCACGGTAAAACGGCTAGACGGATTTGGATGAAATTTGGCACATGGGCAGACCATGACCTGGATTAGAACATAGGATACTTTTTATACCGATATTCCTACTCAAACTCAAACTCAAACTCAAAGCATTTATTTCAATTAAACCATTTACAGGCACTTTTGAATTGTCAAGGAGTCGGTTAGTCAGAAATATGAAGCTAGTTGCCCATTCCAAAGGGTAGTAGGTTCCTATGGAGAAGAACGGGCAAGAAACTCCACGGACACTCTTTTAATCAAAATATTGTTACAATATATGGGTTACATCATTCATGTTGAAATTACAAGTATACATATACTACGGTATCAAGACTTATGCAGGTGAAACCGCGGGGTGCATCTAGTTCTTGATAATGCTTATTTTATATGAAAGCTGGCAATTGTGACAGCCTGAATAAAAAAAAATTGTTTATTATGCCCGTTTCACTTAAATACGTTTGGTGACCTTGGGACCTTGGGGGGGTTGGATTCTCAACTTTCGGCGCTGAGCCGAGCGTTGAAAATCTAACAGCACGCTTTTATTTAAGCATTCTTGTTTACTTTGTAAAGTATTATAGTATTTTAATTATTGTGAATGTGAAGACTATGTGGATCTTTCTTTCTTTTCTTTTTTAGTATTAATTTTTCCTTAGTTTTAATTAATCATGGTCTGGCAGTTTGAGTAATTTATGCGGCCTAACCAAATGTCCTTTCTTTGGTACTGTTCGTCAAATCGTTGAGCTCCTTAAAATTGGAGTTGAGCTGCACGATTATTGACAAATGCTTGCACTGACTGGACAGGTCCACTCAATCTGTGTGGTTCTTTCCTCAAAAGTCCATTTCAGACACCAATCTACATGGTCTTCACATGATCTGACCAAGATTATGTCTGGACTTTAAAAGAGACTGTGACCTATGAGTTTGTTTCGGCCTTTCTTCTCAGAGTAGTCAGAGAGGAAACGCCGACCTCATCTAGTTTTAAAAATGTGATTGACGTGTAAAAGTGTTTGTACAAACCTACTTACAGAAATAAAAATCATTTATCATCATTTATCATTCATTTAGATTTCGCCTAGTGTTAGTGAAAACGGGCATCAGTTTCCCACTCATACGTTTATAGGGTACTCGAGAATTCTATTAATATTATAAATGTGAAAGTTAGTTTGTTTTGATGTTTGTTTAATCTCGGTAGTACGTTCCCGTGGGATATAATATTCCGACATACGCGGGCGAAGCCACAGGCAAAAGCTAGTAGCGAATAAGTGAGTAATGGCAATGAGAACTAGCTATCCATACAAATATTACATAAAGTCACCTCTTGTTTCCCCGAAGGGTTAGGCAGAGGTGTACCCATAGTACTGAGTACTATGTACTATAAAGCTACCATTTACCGGGTAATATGTCTTTGATTGATTTGAATGTGCCCTGGCGGCTGGAATTATGTCATGCTCACTCAAATGTCTCGCTGATAGTGGCGCGTGTGTTGGATCATTTAGCTCCCTTCAAAATGGTTGAGCTGAATGGTGCTGATCCATGCGTCATGTTCGTGAACGGGCGCCGTCAGTTGTGACTAGTCCTCTCTTAGCTACCATGGCTTATTTTAATTTTTGACTTGTTTTTTGTTTTTATTTTATAATTGCGGACGCTTTTAACGTGCTTTCTACATTGTTCTCACATGTATAATTTCAATTTGAATGAAGTAACCAACTTTTTTTTTTTTTTTTGTAATAGTAGGCGAGCCTATTGGCATAAACCGGGCATAAATCCAGACCTGGTACTGAATTTTTTTGTTAAAACCTATTATCACTTTGCTCGACCTTTTTTTTTTTTGTTTTTTTTTTTTTTTTTTTGAGGGTGGGAAATCATCCAATGACTTCTCCCGCTCTGGGCGGAGCGGAAGGGCGTGTCAGACTTTTACTGACTAAAACCCACCCGTGTTCCTTCATTTGCCTGTTGCCAAGGTCCCGGTATCCCTTTCGGACTTTCCCGCAACCCTGGCAGGCATCGGTCCTATTGGACCCCGTCATTTTTGCTGACATCTCTTTGAGGCGCGCGTGGAACACGACGCGCCATCGACCCGGGCCTGGTCCTTATCGGACGGCGAGCTGCCCGTTGCTCGCCGTCCGCAAGCCCGCGCCTATGGTGGCCGGAAATCCGCCTGGGATTCCCGACGCCCAGGGCGTCTCCAACGGCGGCGGTTAGGGGCGTGAGGGCGCAAACTTTGCCTTTCCCTCACGCGTTCCGCCTCCTCCTTCGCGAGCATTACTGCTTCGCAGAAGGAGGTGACGGCTTCCCATGCCCTCTCGCTCCGTACCATGGCCTGAACCAGGGCCGGACGCGAGAGGTCTCCGCCGCCAATCGCCTCCGCGAGGACACGGCGGTGCTCCGCCCAAGCAGGGCACACCTCAACCGTATGCTCCACCGTGTCCTCCGGGCGATCCACACAGTGGTGACACCCGGGCGTTTCCTCCCGCCTAATCCTACACAGGTACCTCCCGAAGCTGCCATGTCCGGTGAGGACCTGTGTCAGGCGGAAGGTGAGGACGCCGTGGCGCCTCTCTATCCACTCCTCAAAGAGGGGACTTATCGCCGCTATTGTGGCGTGCCCAGCACTGGGTTGCGACAATCGCACTCTCCATGCCGCCATAAGATCTTGCCGGAGCTCTGTCCGCTGTGCCGCGATTTCTCGCGGCAGCGGAGTTACACCCCGGCGCTTCACCTCCTCGCGCCACTCCCAGATGTGCGCGAGGACCTTCGCCTCCAGATCCCATGGCGGTAATCCGGCAAGGAGGCTCGCCGCCTCACGGGAGACCGTGCGGTATCCCCGGGCCAGCCGAATGGCCATGACCCTTTGGGACGCGTTCAACCGGCGTGCTGGCCGCAGCCTAAGGGAACGCGCCCACACCGGTGCCCCGTAAAGGGCCATGGACCGCACGACCCCCGCATAGAGCCTCCGGCAGGAGGCGTTTGGACCCCCTAGATTGGGCAGGAGCCGCCTCAAGGCGGCCCCAGCCCGGTCCAGCCTTGGAGCCAAACGTCGGAAATGCTCCACGAAGTTCCACCGGCTGTCGAGGACGAGTCCCAGGTACTTCATCGTCGACTCGACGCCGATGTGAACCCCTCCTACCGTAATTTGGGAACCCGACGGTGGCGCGTTCCGAGGGCCATGAAAACACATGACCTCGGACTTGTGCAAGGCCACCTCGAGTCCCAACTGCCGGATTCTATCGACGATTGTCGCAACCCAGCGTGTCGCTAGATCGGCCGCCGCCTGGTGCGACCTCCCCTGCGCCAGGACCAGCGTGTCGTCAGCGTAGCAAACTACGCTGACGTCGCTAGGGAGGTCGGCGCGCAGCACCCAGTCGTATCCGATGTCCCACAGATGCGGCCCCAGGACCGATCCCTGTGGGACACCGCACGACATCTCTCGCCGGTTCCACATTCCCTGGTGACCGGGGTAGATGACGGCCCTGTCCGTCAAATAGGCCTCGACCACACGACAGAGGTAGGTCGGCATCCGGTGGTACCGGAGTGCCTCCCTTATGCAACTCCAGGGCAGGGTGTTGAAGGCGTTGGCGATGTCTAGTGACACCGCCAAGACGACCCCGCCCCGGGCCACAGCATCCCCCGTCGTGAGGGCCCGTACACGCATGATGGCGTCCACCGTAGAGCGCCCTCTGCGGAAACCAAACTGGCTCTCCGCCAAATCCGGCCCCACCCGCACCAGCCGCCCGACGAGGCGGTTTGCAATGACTCTTTCAAAGAGCTTGCCCACCTCGTCGAGCAGCACGATGGGCCGATAAGCGGACGGAGAGTCCGCAGGGCGCCCCGGCTTCTTAATGAGGACCAGTTTCCCCGTCTTCCAACGAAGTGGGAACTGGCCCCTCTCCATGCATGCGCATAGGAGACCTCTTAGTCGAGGCCCGAGAGCCTCCATGGCCAGGACCCAGGCCTTCCCAGGAAGGCCGTCGGGTCCTGGGGCGGTATTCTTGGCATTCAGCCTTCGTACCGCCACTCTCATTTCTACCTCGGTCACCTCCGGAGCATCGTCGTCGTCGTCGTCGGCGGTGTGGTCCGCATCGAGCACCGCAGTAGGCGGAGCCATGAGCGGGGAGGTATGTTCCCCTCTCGAAGGGAACAGAGCGCTCACCACGTCCTCCACAAGCTGAGGCCGGAGACTCTGCGTCAGCGGGGGAGCCCATGGGCGGAGTTTCTCCCGCACCATTTTGTATGGGCGTCCCCACGGGTCTCTGTTCAGAGTCTCCAGCGTCTCCTCCCGGGCCAGTGCCCTGGCCCGCAGGATCTCCTCCTGGAGGGCGGTCTTCGCCGCTCTGTACCCCTCGTACAGCTCCGCCTGAATGGCTTCCGTATCCGGAGGGCGGATACGGAGCCTGCGGTGCCTGGTGTACTGGCGTCGCGCAGCAACGCACGCCTGGCGCAGCGCTGTCAGCTCCTGCGACCACCAGCTCACCTGGCGCGAAGCACGTCCCGGCTGGACCCGGGGCATTGCCACGTCACAAATATTGGACATGGCCTCCCGGAACCACTCCGCCTCGTCGTTGATGTCGGCAGGCCTGTCCGGTGATGACACCCAGGCCTGCACGATCGAGGCTTCCAGGAGAAGCTCCCGGTCCAGCTGCTTCAGCGCCCAACGCGGACCACCCGGGGCCTGTCGGACCGGCGCTGTAGGTCTGGGCGGAGACGTCGAACCGGATATACCGGTGGTCGGAATACGTCTCCACCCCCTCCATGACGCGCCAGTCAATGACACGCGGCGACAGAGCGGGGCTGGCGAACGAGATGTCCACCACTGATTCACCCCGCATCCGCACACACGTGGGGACGGAACCCCGGTTTAGGACGACCAGGCCTGTCTCCAGAGCCCAGTCCTCCACCATCCTGCCCCGTGTGTCCGTAAGCCGGGAACCCCAAGCCACATTCTTGGCATTGAAGTCCCCCAGTACGAGCACGGGGAGGGAACGGAACCCGACGACGACGACTTTCAACTCCGCAAGGGAGTTGTGGAACTCGGCGAGAGTTCGGTTCGGGGAGAAGTACACCCCTACCACGACAAACTCCCCGAACCGTGCTGCCACGCAACCCCGTCCTCTTTTGACAGCCTCGAGGGACGGGGTACCGGCGGCGGCCGACGAAATAAGGGTCACTGAGCCGCTCAGGTCCTCCACCCAGTCATCCCTGGGCGGGACAAAGTACGGCTCAGCGACCACGGCGATATTGATCGACCACTGCGCCATGCTCTGGAGCAACAGATCCTGAGCGGCGGCGCAGTGGTTGATGTTCGCCTGGAGGAGGCGAAATGGGGCCGTTATTGGCACTCCATTTCATCCCCCTCCCGAGACCCATGTGAGGGCCCTGCCGCAGCAGCAGCTGGGGCGGTGACGACGCCGGTGGTGGCAGCGGCAGCGGCGGTGGCAGTGGCGGCGACTGCGGCGGTGACGACGGTGGTGGCGGTGACGGTGGCTGAGGGCTTTCCCCTGCCCCTGGCTTTAGCGGGGGGAACGCAGGCCCTACCCCCGATCCGGTGGTCGGCCGGCTTGCCCGCGGCCGCACATGCGACGCAGTGCGGCGTGGCCGTGCATGTGCCGGCCTTGTGACCGGGCTGACCGCAGCGGTAGCAGGCATCGCTGCGGTCCACCTCGGAGGTGCATTTAGCTCCCACGTGGTCGCCCACATGGCAGCGGAAGCACCTCCGAGGTCTGGGCTCCAGCAGTTTGACCTGCGCTGAAACCCAGCCCACCAAGAGCCTTTGGCCCACCCCGGCTATTTTCTTGGCCGCCGCGACGGGGCAGCTCACCGTAACGGCTTGCATACCCCTGGAGTCGGGACCGATGGTGCCTACCTTAACCTGCTCGGCAGAGCACCCCCCGGTTCCAACTACGGCGGCCACCACCTGTGCCTGCGTCACAGAGTCGTCCAGGCCCTGGATGCGCATTTCGGCGCACTTAGTGGGCCTGGACACTCGGGCCTCATCCGCGTTCAAGGACGCCCTGAGCTTTTCAGCCAGGGCGTCAGCGGCCGAGCCACCAGCCGGACCTGGGAACTCCAGCATCCGGGCCCCAGTGGCAGCGATCCTCAGTCGGATGCCACCGGCGGCGCCGAGCTCCCCTAGGTCCACCACCTCCGCCACTTTGGCAAATACGTCCTTATAGGACACGCCCTTCTCTGCCGCTTCCGGCTGTAGCGTGACCACTACAGCTGCGGACTTCGGGGCGTGGAGCCTAGCCGCGACGCTTCGCTTCTTTTGCCGCTGCCGCCTGGCCTTTTTCTTCTTGGCCGCCCTTGCCTTCTTGCCCGCCCTCCTCTTCTCCCCGGCCACTTGCCATTCAGCATCGACCGGGGGATGTATAAGAGGTGCGGGTGCGGTCTGAGGTGGGGGTGGTCGTTTAGCCACCGGGACCACCGGGGCCAGGGCCGGAGCTGGGGCCCGAGCCCGAGCCGGGGCCGGGGCCGGGGCCGGGGCCCGAGCCGGGGCCGGGGCCGGGGCCCGAGCCGGGGCCGGGGCCGGGGCCCGAGCCACCTGCTTAGCCGCCCCGCCCTTTTTTGCCGCCCCGCCCTTGTTCTGCCCCGCCGAGGCAGATGCAGCGGCAGCGGCATATGACGCCCGCTGGCCGGGGGCCGGCTGACTTGCCGCTAACGGGGGGCGCAGGACGATGGCCTCCAGGGCGGAGAATCGTCTCCGCATTTCGGCCATCTCCTGCCGCACGAGGGTTAAGACCCGGTCCTCGGCAGCAGCAGGCACGGGCCCTCCCTGCCCGTGCTGCTCCCCCCTCTGCGGTGCCTCCTGGGGGCCGGCTCCTCGGAGCAAGGCCAGGTCCGCTCTGAGCTCCGCGTTCTCCTTTCGGAGAAGCTCCATTGCGGCCGTCAGTCGTGCGACCTCCGCCCGCATCTCGGAAACTCCATCCGACGGAGTCCCTCTACAGGAGGCCTCCGCTGCCGCCATTATGGAGGCCGTGGCCTCTGCTATGGCCTTGTCCTTCGAGGTCTTAAGCCTCTTCAAGGCCACATTGTTTATCGCAGAGACCACGATCTCTGCGAGCCTGGCCGCGCCCGGCGAATTGGGGCCACTAGTGGCGCCCGGCACACCACTTGCCACCTTTGACGGAGCCGCCCTGAGGCTGGCCCCGCTAGGGTGGGGCACCTCCGCTTCCAGCCTCCCGGCCCGCTGGACCGGCTTGACCGGGCTGGACGGGCTCGACTCGCAGGCCCCATTGGTGTGGAGCCCCCTACCCGCACCCTTCTCGCGGACTCCACCCCGCCGGCCGGAGTGGATCTTCCTCCGGCTCCGGTCGTCTGAGGACGACCCCGTATTGGGGCGCTTCCGGAAGAACTTTCTCCCGGAAGGCCCCACCACCACCACTTCGCGCTCTACGCTCGCACACGAGCTAGAGCTCGATGCCGCGTCGGACTCCGACCGCGCATCACCTCCCTCCTCTCCCTTTCTCTCTCCCTGTTTCTCTTCGTTTTTGGGGTTTAATTTTTCCATTTCTGTTCCCACGAGTATTTACCATTCTGTACTTGCTCAAATTGTGTGGTTCGCACTAATGGCTTTGCTCGACCTGGAAATCGAACCCTGGACCTCATGTTCAGCAGTAGCGCTTGCGACCATTTGACCAACGATGCAGAACTACCTGCTTGTCTTAGGAAGGGAAATTAGTTTTTTTTTTTTTTGTGTTTGTTAAATCATCAAATGACTTCTCCCGCTCAGAGTGAAGCGGGAGTGCGTGACAGACTTTTATTGACTAAAACCCACCCGCGTTTCTTCAGCTGCCTGTTGCCAAGGGTTCCGGTATCTCTTTCGGACTTTCCCGCAACCCTAGCAGGGAGGTTACCTTAAATTATCTTTAAAAATAAAATTAAAAGTCTTCAAAGTAATTTCATAATGATTGCACGATATTACTCAACAACACAAAGAAAAACATTAATAAAACTAAGAAAACTATACAGAAATATTGTCCACTAAAGTCTACTTTACAGCACCTAAAACTATTACGTATGAATGTCCTCAAAGTAGTTTTCGAGATTAAGTTAGCCTTTGACGACATTCTCACGACAAACTACTGTAATAATACCGACGATTGTTACGAAATTGATCTCTTTAGTCGTACAAGGGATTGTTTCCCTTGTACGACTTAAGAGCATCAATTTCGACGTATATAACATAATATTTTTCTCAAACATGCTTTGAAATTCGAACATTATTTTGACAACCTTCTTCGAGATAAATCGAAATTGCTGTACTGGTCAAAAACAAGTGACGATGCGGCCAGCAAAGTTACTATGAAAATCCATATCTGGCGTGGTTAGCGGCCAAATAAATTACTATGAAAACTCATATCTGTCGTGTTATTTAAAAATGGAACGAACTTTTTACTTCAACACACGGCAACCAAGGAGGTAACTTATCAAAGATTTTATTTAAATTTCGATTTAGCTTGCAAATAGAACTGTTTAAAGTAAAGAAGAAACAAATGAACATATTGGTGCATGAAAAATTATAGTTGCTCGTCATTGATTCTGGGATTTTTATTTAATTTACTCAATTTGAATTTCAGCGCATTACTTGAGTAAACTACTATACAAGCCTGGGCTGCAATCAGGAATTGATAGACTCACATATGTGTGCCTTGGCTTCGCCTCCGCCCACATTTTCACGATCGTCCATCAATCCCCTTATTGCTGGCCGCGACAGTAATGTACAATTTCGCATAAAATTGTTATTTTCTCGTGACTATTCCGTCAAATAAAAGTAAGTTTCGTCCGCGACTTTGTTCGCGCATGCATGTACGGGCTATACTACAAGTTAAAGACATAATAACATGGCGCACACTATGCGACATGCGATTGCGACAGCTCGGCGACTAGACGCAACGACAGGGCACGGCGGACAATATTCATACATTTTTTCAAAGCTTTGCTCACTCGGCCTCGAGTTACAGATTCGCTTGAGTCACAATGATGGGCTTCGGGGGTAGGACCGATGCCTGTCAGGGTTGCGGGAAAGTCCGAAAGAGATACCGGGACCTTGGCAACAGGCAACTGAAGGAACACGGGTGGGTTTTAGTCAGTAAAAGTCTGACACGCCCTTCCGCTCCGCCCAGAGCGGGAGGAGTCGCACGCTTTCGCTACTTGTCGCAGCGGTAAGACGCACAGTTTGCGCTGGCATTTACTGTTAGCCAGTCAGTAGCTTGTCTATATTATTTTCCAACGGGGTATTGCGTAACACACTTACAATGGCAATGCCACAATTGACAGTTCAACTATCATTGTTGAGCAGACGAATTTTTGAAACATATTAAGAAATGGACTAGCGATGTCCTTAAATTTTTTTTTGGATTGTGATTGATTGCGTGTCACACAATAAGGATGCAAGGAGAATATCCTTACATATTATAAAACAAAGTCCTCCGCCACGTCTGTCTGTCTGACGTCCTGTACGCGATAAACTCAAAAACTACGGCACCGATTTTCATGCTGTTTTCACCAATGGATAGAGTGGTTCTCGAGTTTAGTATATAATAACCGACATCCACGCGAGCGAAGTCGTGGCATCAGCTAGTATTTAATAACAAGTAGGAACACCCTAATAACCCTAGAAAAGACTATCACACGCAACGTATTTTATGTTACTAGTAAGTTGTACGTTTTTATCTCAACAAACAAACACACATCCCTACAGATTAGCTATAGTCCAAATAGAGATAAAACAACAATAAACATTCTGACATAAGGGGTCAATCTAACAAATGGAGGACTAAGTGCCGATTAGCGGTTTATAGTGCTCGACCACGTTATTATGTATTTGATACTTTCATCGTATCCAATATGTTTGAGCGCGCTATAAAATAATAAGTTACAGGTGACCCGTTACCATTAGGACTTATGACTTACTAACTTTGCCTCGCGAGTTTGTCCGTGAAGAATATTATTTTTCTAAGGTCTCCTCTTAGGCGTAATAAATAATTAATTTCCAATATACAAGGTAACACTAACACTCATCATCTGCCTAGCCTTTTGGGGTCAGCTTCCAGTCTAACCCAATGCAGCTGAATACCAGAATTTTACATGGAGCGACTGCCTATCTGACCTCCACAATCCAGTTACTGGATAACACGATACTCCTTGATAACAATGGTTGTAAGACTTTCGGGCTTCTGAGAACCCGTAACAAATGTCAAAGATCTAAAATGACAGCCGGGACCAACGAGTTAACGTCCCTCCGAGGCACGGAGGGGTCTTGGTATGTAAAGATGGTCACCCATCCACAGACCAACCTCGGCAAGTGTAACTTAACCTGATTGATCGACCCGCACACAACACGAGCTAGCACTAACACTAAAATACATAAATTATGTACAATTATACAAACGAAACATAACTAATTTATTTGTCATTGCTCCATTTATAATTATTTTTACCTTTCATGGTACAGTAATCTTATTGTAGGTGCATCGTCTTCACATATAATTATATAATTCATGTATACAAAAAACATTTTTTTAAAGAGTAACGCTGCAGTTTCTTGCCCATTCTTCTCCATACGAAAGCTACCTTTTGGAATGGGCAACTAGAATCAATTCTATTTCTTTGTTTTTCATTGACGTTCAAAAGTGCCTTTTATGTGCCTATTTAAAATAAATTATTTGACTTCGAAAAAATAAATATGGGAAGAACTCATTGGCGATAAACAAATTCGTCAAATAATAAATTTCCATGAACTTATTTTGTGAAAAGTGTGAAAACCATACTGAAAATATATATTTCTTTTCTCGTTATAAAAATTTATAGGTACATTGTAGAACTTACAATGGAACTTACTTGACAGACAAACAAACTATCGTAAGTATGAGTTAGAATAAGGTTAACGTCGTAACAAAACTTTGGAGGCTCTGAAATCTTTTGTTCAATGTTTTGTTTATGAGCCTCATCCGTAAAGTCGGTCAAGGATACTTCAGCAGATAAGTAGATATCCAGACAAGTAGTTTGTGTTGTTTGATAAAAGTCTGTTATTTACTGTTCTCACAATATATTATTCAAGGGTAGAGCTCATGGCTAAAAGCCTTATTACACTACGCCAGCCATACTCAAAGTGTGCTCCGCGGAGCCCTGGGGCTCATCAAAGCCTCTGTGGGGGTTCCGCGGAAAGACTATGGCATATGTCCAACTGTAGACGACATTGCTTTGTGGTATTTTAGAATCATCGTAATCTCGTACAAATAATTTCTATATATAACCGACTTCTTGAAAAAAAGCAGGTTATCAATTCGACAAGTATTTTATTAATAAAACTGATTTGTTTTTCGCCATAATCCAACAGTGCCAGCCCTAGTTGGAAAAAGTGAAGTCAGAGTTTTGCGAGTGTTATTTCCCCACCAAAATCAATTACGAGTAGTGGGACACAGTGGACGACAAAACTGTAAACAATCAATCCACTTTGTTCCACTGGTGGGACATATTGGTGGAGCAAAGTGGAATTCCATGAAACGCAGTTTTTGATTATTTTAGGGCTCTTTCAAACATTTCCATTTCCAAAAGGGCCCCATGGCCAAAAAAGTTTGAGAACCGCTGCACTACGCGATATTCAGGGACCCTTTCCTTAAACGGGATGGTGTAATAAGAGAAAGGGGGGAAGGGTCCTATTAAAAAAAACACATCACCTAAATATAGGAGGGCCCTAATATCGTGTTGATAGGGGTTTTAATAATATAACAGCCGCACCGGTAGATCGAAAGTTAAGCTACGCTTGCCGCGATCGGCTAGTGGATGGATGACCATACATATCAAGACAACTCCGTACCTCGGAAGGCACGTTAAGCTGTTGGTCCCCGGCTGTCATTCGACATTTCTTACGGCTCGCCAGAAACTAGAAAGTCTTACCCAGGAGTATCGTATTATCCAGTAACTGGGTTGTGGAGGTCAGATCGACAATAGCTCTATGTGAACAGCGTGTGTCAGCTGCATCCGGTTAGACTGGAAGCTGACCCCAATATAATTGGAAAAAGGCTAGGCAGATGATGAATGATGAAAATTATCATTGCGGTTTTAGGCCTGTATTCATAAATCACTCTCATTTGAGAAAAATTTCATGTCTTGTTTAAGACACTGTACATTTTTTTATTTTATTACTCGATTTTAATCTATTATAAAGCAATAAAGAACTAAGTACAATGTCTAAGATAAGTATAATATAACTAGCGACCCGTATCTGCTTCGCTCGGTGTTTACGACTTGGCAAAACATCAAGATTTCTTTATTTTTATTTAAGTTTAATATTAATGCATTATATACATAAACCTTTCAGATTACATTTTCTAAATTATGGTAACAACCGCATCAAAATTCATTGCGTAGATTAGCTGAACAACGCGGTCACACAGATAGACACGAAAAATAACTTTACCTTAAAGGCTCCCACAAACAGGCGCGATATCGTGGGCGCGACAAGGGTAGCACTGCCTGTCGCGCCGCAATATCGCGCCAGTTTGTACGAGCCTATAAGTCCGGTCGTCGAGAGAACGCGTTCTTGGCACGTGTCAGTTTCAAACTAACGAATATATGTGTTTTGCGAAATTGATCCTTATTACTACTACAAATTATCCAACTGACTGGTGTCGGGAGCGCATTCTGTCGACGGCGGGACTGTAATTTATATTTATAGATACAAAGTCGTCTAGACATACAATGATCGTGCACTATAGTGAAACTATTGAAACCAAAGATATTGTGTAGACCTTCAAATCGCCAAAAAATCTCATGTTCCTAGCATCCTGTGCTGAACATGAGCATGAGCAATGAGCAACATGAGATTTTGTTGCACAGATGGCACAAGGGTGTCGACACAGGTTGCATCCCATACCAGAGGCCTACCCACCAAGGCAACAACATCATGCCGTCTGGTCTCTTCCCATCGTCACGTCCCAAGCCGTTTGGTTCTATACCGCTGGTACGCCGGCGGTGACAAGGGCTCGAAGAGTAATATCATTGATGCTGGCGTGCTATGCGACCTGCGCTCCTGCAGCAGGACAGGCCATGATTGATCATTAAATTCTTTGGGATGTGTTATGAAGTGATGTGCCCCCCCGTCATAACCTATATCGAAAGTTGGTTATTTGAACTTGTGTTACTACTGTTGATGTGGGGCATATCGTAAATCGAAAATGTTTTTTTTTTAATGATTAAGTAATTGTTTTGAAAAACCAAAAGAACTTATGTCACTAGGTACCGTTGTAAAAAAGCCTAACTTTTGTATGAGACCTGCCATTTCAATCATCACAAAATTAACAACGTGTACTCAAACATTTTCACTATTTATGCCGTCTCTACAAGTCTCCCCGGCCCACATATATTTTACTACGAACCTGCCGGCAATTTGTCCAAAAACTACCTTACCTTAACGACCAAACGTTTTTGGTACAAGCGGTCGCAAAAAGTGTTAGGAACACTTTTGTTCAGCAACAAGACTGCTAGATATATGGTGTAGGGGAACGCCGACAATTTTGTAGTGTTGCGACAAATTGGCGTAGTGAAAAATTGTGTGCCTGACAGAACGGAATTAGGGCTGCCAAACGTGGTAGTTTTATAGTTAGTTGTTTTTGCTGAATTTTGGATTAGGTCTCCGTGAGTTTCAGTGCTGAACAGCAGTTCAAAAAGTTCCTAGTTATTTACTAGCTATAAATATTCTGCATTATTTCAAGTCTCGAATCCGTGTAAGTACTAATTACTTTTTGGATTGAAAAGATATTTTATTTAGCTTAGTCTGATTACACCAAAATTTTTAATTGAACAAAAGAGGCACATGCTGAACCATGTGTCTATGTAGCCCACACGTTTTCAAACTCAAATTGTTTCCTAACAACAAAACAGCATAAACCATTTAGCGGTACTCAAAACCTCGTTGCTCAGCGGCAGGTTGCACAGGTGAAGTTGACTTTTTGAAACGAGAGTTTTGACTAATCGCTTCTTACACCCCTACCCTTGTTAAAACCCTCTTTTTCCTTTATCTCTCATCTCTAAAATGCTCCCCACCTCTAGTCATTATGACAACAACATCTCTAATGACTGCGGTAACCGCTTGAATTATTACGAGGACAGCACCCCTGTATCTTTTGCGAATTTCTCCCAAAGAAAGATAAGCCCGCGTTGACTCTGGTAAATTAAAATGTAACCTTCCCGTCATAATTCTCTTTGTGACTCGGAGAAGAACATAACAGGCAAAAAGAATCGGTATTCTGAACGACTCGTAAAATCTATGCAGGTTTTAGATTACCTAAATAAATATATGTTTTATTTAATTCGATTAACATGGCATTTGCCAAATTGACGAAATACAGACGATTTAGTGCAAAAGCTCAAAAAGCAACAAGTTAGTGGTCAATAAAACGGTAAAAAAAAAACACTATGCTAATCTAATTTAGAAATATTTTCCGTAGCGATCTTATTCAGCGCATGCTAATGAAACGTCACATCTATTAATTACTCGCCGGTGCTCAAATTCCCACCTGTTTTTTACCAAACTAAAGTCAGTTTGCAGGTACCTTAAATTTATTGCAGTTACTAAATTCGGAGTTTGCAGCGCTCATTACAATAAAGTACATAAAACACGAACCCACCTAACCGAAGTACGTTTATCTTTGTTTACGAAAGTTTAACGATTAATTACGTTTAGTTTTAATCTTAGTGGTGTAATTCACCGTTTATGAAGTAAGTGAATTGTGATTTATTTATCGTGGGTCGTGTTGATAATTAATCATTTTTTATGTAACATTTTTTATTGTTTAACATTATTTAATGTGGTCTTAAAACTTTTGTTTACGAGTGTCTTTAATTTACTGTCTTGTATGAAGATATTTAAATACAAAATAAAATGATCTCGACAAATTCTAAAGTTACGCAAATTCCGAATAAAATCTCGGACACTATAAAAAAACATAAAATCAGCATAAACATTTTCACTTTTCACAGCAAACCTAGGACAAATAGAAGAAAAAACAAACAGGTAGCATAAAACCTGAAAAGAGGAACTCGTTAAGTTATTCTCAAAGAAAAACAGAGGCGGGAAATATTAATTAAAACCTTCTTCGTGTAAGGACCGCGGTTAGCGAGACTGCGGCAAACTTCTTGAAGTGCAAAATATTCTTTGAAGGGGAAAAAAATTGTTTTCGTCTTTGAACTCGTTGTCGTTGACGCGTCAAGCATTTGAAGTCGCGACAGGTCCCGGCTTCGATCTATCGGGCAAAGACTAATTGGGGTTAGAGGTGGGAGCTTAGTCATAACTCCACCGTTCGAATTTGGAACGATCTTAATTTTTTGACGGAATTTGAATACGTTCATCTCTTGTATTGTTAAGTAAGGAACAATTTAGCATAAGACGATGAGTTCTATCTTTAGAGACACGTTTAAGACATCTCCTGGACTTGGCAAGGAATGCAGTGTCTTGCAGCGAAAAGTTGCGGAAGTAAGGTAGGTTTATAATTTGTGAGTTTTTTCAAGTTGCTACAAACAACCAAATATAATTTTCTAATTGTCAGAACAAGCCTAGACCATACCTACGGATGTTCCGGACCCAAATGTAATGGCCTTTTAAGGTTTACTTTAAAAGAAAATGATGTCGTCAGCTCCTCGGGTAAGCTTTTCAATTACACATAAACGTACTTTTATCTTGGAGTCTTATTTTTACTGACAGTTGGTATAGGAAAATATCTTATGGAACCGCCATTAACGACATTAATTAATTTCTACTTTGTATGCGATTAGATCTTTTCCCTGCAAAACTTTTCGCCATCACATTTGTTAAGACGGCCAATAAGATAACATCACCATGACAAAACAAAAACTGATCAATCATTAATTTCCCTGATTCAATCAATCTGCCTTTTCTCAACTATGTTAGTGTCAGCTTCCAGTCTAACCGAATTCAGTTGAGTACAAGTTTTTACATGGACCGAATGCCTGTCTGAACTCCAAAATCCAGTTACTGGGTAACACGATACCTCTTGGTAAGACTGTTTAGTCTTTTGGGCTTCTGACTACCCGTAACGACTGTCAAAAATCTACGAATGACAGCCGCGACCAAAGGCTCCGAGCCACGGAGGGATCTCGATATGTATTTTTTCTGATTGAACATTCGTTTTACTCAAACTAAAATATTTATCTTCGGAACTAAAGTTCGAGTTGAGCAGCAATATTTGTAAACAAATGCAAACTTTACTGGTCTTTCCAGTGGAGAAATTTGTTAGTTAGTAAGTTAGTGTAACCGACTTCCACGTAACTAGTTCCAACCAAGTTATTAAAATGCAGTGATCTAGGAATAAGAGAAATACAAAACGTGCTCACTTTGTAATTTATTCTATAAATGTATGCGACATTTTATAAAGCAAACTTCCTTGTTTATATATTATGTATTTATAAGTTACAGAATGACTGATATTTATTTATTTAGTAAGCTTACTCGGTGAAAGCAGTAAACAAACACAGAGTCCACTTAAGTCCAGAGGAACGAAACAAAGTGACATTTTTTTTTTTTTTTTTAGTGTGGGAAATCGTCAAGTGGCTTCTCCCGGTCTGGGCGGAGCGGAAGGGCGTGTCATACTTTTACTGACTAAAACTCACCCGTGTTCCTTTAGTTGCCTGTTGCCAAGGTCCCGGTATCCCTTTCGGACTTTCCCGCAGCCCTGGCAGGCATCGGTCCTAACGGACCCCGCCCATTGTGCTGACATCTCTTTGAGGCGCGCGTGGAATACGACGCGCCATCGACCCGGGCCTAGTCCTTATCGGACGGCAAACAAAGTGACCTAAGGTCAAAAATGTATTATTGACATAAGCTATCGAAAAGCTAATGTCAATCCTATTTAAAGTCTTTGTAGAAATACGAAATACTTTGAAAGCGATTGCAACTATTCTAGGTCAGGTCACTTTAATTAAAGTTCTGATATTTCTCTCTATGATCAGTTTATAATAATATGATGAAAAACATCTTTACATTTAAATGAACAATGTAAACTTCACCTGCCAGTAATAAAATACACGTATTTCAATGAAATAACTCCAAAATAATTTCACATTCGAACGTTTCCGGTTGTGTCGTAAACGACTCTTGAAATAAATTGTGTGTAAACCGAATTTTCGTTTGTGCTGGCTCTAGTTGTTTGAAATATTACCTTTTACTGTTTGATATAAATAAAATACTTGAAATATTTTCGTTTACAGTTTTTAACTTTTGAAGGTGAAGTGATTTTCTGACTGATTTATTTATTTACAAATCCTTACATATTATAAAACAAAGTCCTCCGCCGCGTCTGTCTGTCGTCCTATACGCAATAAACTCAAAAATTACTGCACCGATTTTCATGCTGTTTTCACCTATGGATAGAGCGGTTCTCGAGTAAGGTTTTAGTATATAATAATCGACATCCACGCGGGCGAAGTCGCGGGCATCAGCTAGTAAGAATTATAATTTACAAATACGATCTTATCATGTCTGCGGGGCGACCATGGCCAGAAATCGCACAAAACAGAGAAATTTAGAAGGAAAAAGTGAAGGTCTTTGCTCAGCAGGGGGGAAAAATATAGGTTAATAAAAAAAAAAAAATTAGTTGGCTTGTGCGTGTATTCCCGTTCGTCCCACTGCCGTCGTCCCACTGGTGGGACGAACGGGAATTTAATAAATTATATTAAATTTATTCCCGCTCGTCCCACTGACTTTGTTAGTGGGACGAACGGGAATGATTAAGTCATTTTATTTTTAATTCCCATTGGTCCGACTGAATAATTTGAGTCTGGTTGCTGTTCAATTGTACACTTATTTATCCTAACTAATACTATAAATGCGAAAGTGAGTTTGTTTTGTTAGGTACACTTTCACGCTAAAACGGCTGAAATGATTTAAATGCAATTTGGCACATGGGTAGACCATGACCTAGGTTAAGACATAGGATAGATACTTTTTATTTCTGTAGTACGTTGCATGCATACAAGGCGGTATTCTGAGCAAAGCACTTTGTGCACAATTTATGAACATGAGCAGTACCTAACCTAACAAAAAGTACTAGGCTTGCATGAATTCAGGATAGTATTTCAATCATTCGTTTCATCTATACTAATATTATAAAGAGTTAAGATTTGATGCGTTTGTTTGTTTGCATTGAAGAGGCTCCGAAACTACTGAACCGATTTGGCTGAAAATTGGTGGGGAGGTAGCTTAGAACCAGGAGCCGAACATAGAATACTTTTTATCCCGTTAGGGTAAAGTAGTCCGGTAGGGTAGATAGGCAGGGTAGGGTGGATAGGCAGGGTACCTACCTACCTACCTACTAGAGGCATAATACTAATGATTGAATTCATGCAAGCCTAGTACTTTTTGTTAGGTTGCTGCTTAGAAATTGTTCACAAGATGTCGTGAACAGAACACCATCTTGTTTGCATGTATCGAGCTACCGGGACAAAAAGTATCCTACGTGTTAAATAAACTATCTGTCATTCAAATTCTATATATAACTTAGATAAAACTTATGATTGAAATACTATTCGGAATTCATGCAAGCCTAGTACTTTTTGTTAGGTTAGGTATTGCTCATGCTCATAAATTGTGCACAAAGTGCTTTGCTCAGAATACCGCCTTGTATGCATGCAACGTACTACAGAAATAAAAAGTATCTATCCTATGTCTTAACCTAGGTCATGGTCTACCCATGTGCCAAATTGCATTTAAATCATTTCAGCCGTTTTAGCGTGAAAGTGTACCTAACAAAACAAACAAACTCACTTTCGCATTTATAGTATTAGTTAGGATAAATAAGTGTATAATTGAACTGCAACCAGACTCAAATTATTCAGTGGGACCAATGGGAATTAAAAATAAAATGACTAAATCATTCCCGTTCGTCCCACTAACAAAGTCAGTGGGACGAGCGGGAATAAATTTAATATAATTTATTAAATTCCCGTTCGTCCCACCAGTGGGACGACGGCAGTGGGACGAACGGGAATACACGGGCTTGTGAAACTTATATGTCTATATCAAATAATTATTAGAATAGAGGCATACTCTTGTATTTCGCATCTTTATAGAAATTTTGTGTCTACCTGTCACCTATGTTTTACAAAAATAAGAAGTAAGAATAATAATTAATATTGCACGTCAATTCCGCTTAGCTCTCGCATTTTTTAATATGACATTACGGCTGACATAAAGACAAAGTTGAAAAGTCATGTGCCTGTAATTTTGGACCCAAACTGGAACACAACAATGTGGTTTCGTGACTGAAATTTGTACGGGGCCCTTCCGCGAACAAAATTATATGTCACCGTATGATTGTGAACACCGTTAGTTTGTAATCTATCTCGCGAGAGTGTAAACTGTCGATAAATTGTGAACTGTACTCTCAGACCAAATAAAAAACCAAGACGGAGCGCTGCGAACAATACAGTGAAGCATGCTAAACCTACACCAAAGCTTTGTGCATACACGTTCTCATACACACATTTACAACTATTTACAATGACACTACAATCAAACTAAGTGCACACATGTTTACGAAACCGGCCTCTCGTCACTGTTGACAGCGCTCTGCCTTGATTTTTTATTTGTTCTGAGACTGTACCATACTGCTTACAATATAACGTATTCATTTTCGATAGTTTCTAATCTATCCATGACAAACCGTCAAGTTGTGAACTGTGGTGCGCTTCTGTAACTGTTCACCGTGAAAACTTTTGTGAAGTGAGCTGTCAGTAGTGTCAATCCCTAGCATCAAACTTGCATACGAGGAAAACAGCTTGTGTTAATGGCCAAGTACTACAACCAACTTGAAAGAAGCGCTCGCTCGGCTCGCGAGCGGCTGGTCACAGTTTTAACCTAATATAACTCATTTGATCGGGGCGCCCTGGCTTAGTTACTGCGACATTTTCAATCAGTGACGGTTCACAATTTTACAGGTAATAAAATCGGACAGATTATGAACCCTGTCGATAAGTGCAGGGTGCAGGGGTAGTAATATGAAGTATTAATGCCATCATTATTCCACTGCGAAAACGGGATGGTGTTAGCAGCCTTGTCTAGCTCCGTCTTTCTTTCACACTGGAAAAATGGTGGCATTAATACTTCGTAATACGGCACCAGGTTCGTTTACAATCTGACGATTTGAAATTGATAGATTGTAAACTACCGAAAATGAATGCGTTATATTGTACACACGGCTACACATCAAGTTATACATTACCAGTTTATGCTGATCTCGCATTGTGTAAGATTTCCGTACAATGCGAAGTCAGCTTATACTGGAAATGTATAGCTTGATGTGTAGCCGTGTGTACCAGTTCACAATGTTTCGATAGTTTATAATCTCGCTAGATAACGGTGCTCACAAACGGTGACATATACACAGTTTCATAGACACCACTATTACCACTGATAATTCAAATTATCTATACATTATTATAAATTAAAGTCGCTTTTCGTGTTTGTCTATATGTGTGCGTTGTTCTTCTAAACCACGCAACTGATTTTAATGAGGTTTTCACCATCATTTAAAGAATTTATTCCGGAAAGTTTATGTGTATATTATTTTATTACCTTCGTTAATATTAAAGTAACATATACTTAACTAATAAATCTCGATGTTTTGTCAAGTCGTAAAAACCATACGAAGCAGGAGCGGGTACCCACCTTTTTCCAATTCACTACCTAGTCTGGAGTGTAAAATACTTACCAAGCTCAAATATACCTACCATTTTAATCTCAAGTCACGTCTCATATTTTAAAGAGCAGCTACTAAGTAACACTCAACATTCCTTTTATGTGAAATAATACTGTTATTTAAATAAATGTAATATTGTCGGCTCTCCGGTGACATTTACACACCGCAATACTATATTTTGTGTGTTTTTATTCGTTTCTAGTGATGGACCCCAGTTTGAATCGATAATCTAAGCTTTTAATCAAACAAAAGACCGATTACATCATGTTTTTGTTTTAAAATATCCGTTTTATTAAAATAAACTTATACAATCTTACATATAGAAACGTGTAATGGTAATAATTAAAAGGAGCAAAGTAATCATACCACATTCAATATATTTTTCAATATTTGAATACCAAATTGATATCAGCTGAAATCAATACGCAATCTTAATCAATTTACAACTTCAAATTAATATTTTAACGCAATGTATTGGCGGGCTGCCAATATTTTAATATTGGCGATTTAATTAAAATAATATTTAAGACCTAACCGCAGTCGCCCTAGGCAAATTATTATGCGTAGGATTTAATAATAAAAACGCGTAGATGAGTAAAATGTAATTAAAATGTATATAAATATAATACAGAAACATCTGCCACCAATGTAAATTGTTTGAAGATTTTTTAATTATAGGTAATAACTAATAAAGAAAAAAGTAAACTAATAATATATGTTCTTAAACACTTGGAAATTTATATATTACTAGCTTCGCCCAGTTACTGGGTTGTGGAGGTCAGATAGGCAGTCGCTCCATGTAAAATACAGGTATTCAGCTGCATCCGGTTAGATTGGAAGCCGACCCCAACATAGTTGAGAAAAGGCTAGGCAGGTAGATAGACTAGCTTCGCCCCGCGGCTTCACCCACGTTAGTCTCGATCCCGTGGGAATATCGGGATAAAAAGTATCCTACGTCCTATTCCAGGTTATGGTCTACCCCTGTAGCAAATTGCATCCAAATCCGTTTAGCCATTTTAGCGTTAAAGCGTAACAAACTCACTTTCGCATTTATAATATTAGTTAGGATTATATTAATGAACGTCCAGCGACGTACTCTGACGTACCTGTTTGGTACTCAGTAGACCTTCACTTCATTTTCATAAGCACCTTACGTAGCTTAATGTGAACACGAAACAAGAACAACTAAAAAATTGTTAGAAACAAACTTTAATTCGAAAACTCTTAACAAGCTAACAAGACATAGGAACAGTTTTAAAGATCCGTTTCCGTATTTCCAAGATCTATTTCGTTCTAAGTACATTTTATCTAGACATGGCACTGTTACTTTTGTTCCGAATCGAAAATTCTCGATCAAAGTCACGACTTCATCGCATTCCTTTAGTCGAGATCGCGAATAGAATAGATAATCGCGATAATCGACTCATGCCAACTGTGTGTCCCATCACTATTTTTGCCGCCATTTGCCTTTAGTGTTGCACGAAAATTTTATCATTCTATGGAAAAAGCTGTCGGAGTGGTATTTAAAATGATATTAAACGGATAAAACGGACTATGAGGCGTCGTTTTCTGCAGTCTGTCTGTCTGAACCACTTAAGCTGTAAAAGTTTAATAGAATTTACGCCTCGCCATTCTTATGGAAGTAACAAGATGTTACCGCTGACCTCATTACAGGGAACTAAGAAATTATGGACAGAATTAATGTAAACAGGATTTGTGCTGAGTTTTTCTAAAAGGATGAAGATGCGTTTGTATCAAATAAAGTTATTAACAACAACTCAGAAAAATAAAGATGGATTGCCACTAGTTGTTGTTTGGTTAAAAGCTTTTATTTGTACTGATTATTCTACCAAACAAAAAATTACAGTGAAAAATCTCTACCAGCAAACGTTTGATTTTTGCTTTTAATTTACTGTACTACCTATCCAATTAATTATATGAACAAAAACGTTACCTACTTACATAGCCGTGCACACTATTATATCACACGCATTACATCACATCACATACTTCTGGACCCGGCATAAAAAATCAAATGCTCATGCAATCTGCACTACTTCTGGAAGTTCAAGCGTGTCTAAAACAAAAACGTACTTACCTTAAAACACAATAACAAAAGAGGCTAAACAAAACTGCACTTCGCTGTACCTCCATCAATATTTATACAAACTGACAATATTAAAGTACTGTAATAGTACTTCATTATCATTTGGTGCAGGTGCATCAGCATTCAAATAGGGATGCGGTGGGGAAGCGATAGCGTTAACTTCACCACTACCATGGTAGCGATCGACTTTAGTATGGTTAAATTAGGACTGTTATTACGTCATATCGTGGTATATTGTACAGTCACGAGAACTAATATGTATAGATGTATATACTTAGCAAAATTCAAAAGCGATTTTCTCGTATAGTAGCGATTGCAACTTTAAGATAAGATCAGATAAGTAAGCAATCTGCCTAGCCTTTTCCCAACTATGTATGTTGGGGTCGGCTTCTAGTCTAACCGGATGCAGCAGAATACCAGTATTTTACATGGAGCGACTGCCTATCTGACCTCCACAACCCAGTAACTGGGTAATACGATACCCCTTGGTAAGACTGGTTGTCAGACTTTTGGGCTTCTGACGACCCGTAACGACTGTCAAAGATCCACGAATGACAGCTGGGACCAACGGTTTAACGTGCTTTCCGAGGCACGGAGGAGTCTCGATATGTAAAGAAAGAAAGAAAATACGTTTATTTGCGGCAAACATGACGCTAAGAACCACCCATCCACCGACCAACCCCGGCAAGCGTAGCTTAACCTGATGGATCGACCTGGTGCGGCTGTTATTACTTAGCCACGAGCTCCTCGTTTAACTTTAAGATAATACCTATTTCTTAACAACTTAAAATTACAATCAAAGAGGAGAAAGTTGCTTCTAAAAGTTGCTATAGGTATGTCTGGTCTGTCTGGTATGTCTGTCTGTCTGTCTGTATGTCTGGTAATGTGTAATACTAGCATTCTGCTGCATCCGGTTAGACTGGAAGCCGACCCCAAGATAGTTGGGAAAAGGCTAGGCAGATGATGATGATGAGGTAAGTATGCGTTCCAAAAAGGAGGAGCTTCTATGTCTGTCTGTCTGTCTGTCTTATACGTATTCGTCTGTATGATTTTTTTTTATGTATGTCCATCGATATTTTCGTAAATTCCGGACCAATTTTGAAAATTATTTTTTCATTTGGTTGAGGAAGCTTGCGCGATGGTCCCATATAAATTTTATTTACTTGGGTAGTACTTGAGTTAGCTTAGCTTCAATAATACGTATTTTTCGTACTTAGTTTAGTGGATGATGTTATAATAACTTCCTCATCATCTGCCTAGCCTTTTCCCAATCATGTTGGGGTCGGCTTCCAGTCTAACCGAATGCAGCTGAATACCAGTATTTTACATGGAGCGACTGCCTATCTGACCTCCACAACCCAGTAACTGGGTAATACGATACCCCTTGGCAAGACTGGTTGTCAGACTTTCGGGCTTCTGACGACCCGTAACGACTGTCAAAGATCCACAAATGACAGCCGGGACCAACAGTTTAACGTGCTTTCCGAGGCACGGAGGAGTCTCGATATGTAAAGATGGTCACCCATCCACAGACCAACCCCGGCAAGCGTAGCTTAACTTGATGAATCGACCCGTGCGGCTGTTATTACTTAGCCACGAGCTCCTCCTTATAATAACTTCCTGCCACTGTTAATTACATAGCAGTTAGTGGTATTCGAATTTTTGTGTGGGTTAGATACCACAACTAAAAAGAGAAAAAAACGACCGACTTCCAAAAAAAAAACACTAAAATGTGTGAAGAATTACTTTAATTTCGGAAGTCGGTGGCAAAAAATGAAAATAGAAAAGCAAAGACAACGACTTCCGAAAATAAAGTAATTTTTCACATTTTAGTGTTTTTTTTTAAAGTCGATTGATTTATTTTAAAAAAGTTTTTAATAAAATAGATTCATAAGTATCTGCTGTTGGTTCTGAGTTGGAACTTGGAACTCAGTGGATTTGACAAAGCCGCGCGTATCCTTAGATTTCACTGCGTTCAAATGAATTGAAACGGATGGCAAAGTATCATTATTGTACCATAGCAATGACTGACTTTTATCAAAAGGCTTCGTTATTAAAAAGTTCTGAATCACTGCTCATACTGAAAACGTGGAAATAAAAACCCCTTCGGTCTCCAAAACATTGAATATGTTTTCTATTCTCTTTTTACCCGACTACGGCGAAGAAAAAAGGAGGGTTATGATTTTGACCGGTATGTATGTATGTATATATGTATGTATGTTCATCTGTTCCCTTCTACCTTCTAAACCACTAATCACAATTTGACAAATGAGGTATCGTTAGAAGCATCTTGATCGTCCGCTGGTTATAGGCTATGTGGCGTCACATTAAATAAAAAATGGCGCCCTCTAGAGGACGTAAAATCAAGAACTTAAAAAAAAATTGTCTTATCGTACCATGTTGGGTATCAAATGAAAGGGCTTAATGAGCACATTTCAAAAATATATAGAGAATTAAAGTCCCCAAAAGAATTAAAGTCACACGTGTTAGGGCATAAATTGGACAGATTAGGTGTGACTCCGGATTTTTAATTTGTCTGTCTGTGGTGTCTTGTTTATACTTTTTTAGGCGTAGTTGGGTTTTAGTTTTTACTACTTTAATTTTTTTGTAATGAAACAAATAGTAGCGGTCCGGTCAGTACAGTATGCAGAAAAAGCAAAAATTCACATTTCATCGCCCTGCGCACCGTTTTTGCCGAATGCCTTTTTTTATATCTCGCGCATTTTAATATTGAGTCCGACTGTACCATGGGCGTAGTGCAAATCTGTTATCAGTATACCAACAGAATTTTTCTTTTAAAATCATTTTACACCTGTTTTTTTTTTTTTTTTCATTTAAAAAATTGCTGACTTTACTGACATCGGTCAAAGCCAAATATTGTGAGGAAAACTGGACCTATCCTTACTAGTATTATAAATGCGAAAGTAACTCTGTCTGTCTGTCTGTCACGCCTTCACGCCAAAACTACAAAACCGATTTAAATGAAATTTGGTACAAAGATAATCTAGACCCTGAGGATATAGGCTACTTTTTATCGACATACCACGCGGGCGACGCCGCGGTTGGAAGCTTGTAGTCAATATAAGTCACCAGCCTGTCTTGAGCAAGGGTCGTGAGCAATGCCTTTGGGCCTTCTCTGTGTAAGAAGAGTCCTTTGCCCTGCAGTGGGATAATAATAAGCTTGTATTATAATTATAAATTCGTGCTCGAGGAGCTCGTAGCAAAGTAATAACAGCCGCACGAGTCGATTCATCAGGTTAAGCTACGCTTGCTGGGGTTGATCCGTGGATGGGTGACCATCTTTACATATCGATACTCCTCCGAGCCTCGGAAAGCACGTTAAACCGTTGGTCCCGGTTGTCATTTGTGGATCTTTGACAGTCGTTACGGGTCGTCAGAAGCCCGAAAGTCTGACAACCAGTCTTGCCAAGGGGTATCGTATTACCCAGTTACTGGGTTGTGGAGGTCAGATAGGCAGTCGCTCCATGTAAAATACTGGTATTCAGCTGCATCCGGTTAGACTGGAAGCCGACCCAAACATGGTTGGGAAAAGGCTAGGCAGATTATGATGATTATAATTATAAATTGCAAAGCTATTTATTTTTTCGTCACGAATACATATTTTGTGTAATTTCCAAATGGTCAAACATAAATGTCTTTTGTTCACACAAGTGTCCACATTCGAAATGAAAAACTGATAAATCTTTTTTATTGTTTTACTTGTCTGTTATATATGACCATTATTTCAACGAGTCCAGAGTTCCAGACATACTAAATCCAACTATGTCGCTATTTGAAAAAAGAAGTCTATTATGTAATTATACTTATGTACCTATACAAGATAATCTCCGAACGTTTCGAGAGCATTTGGTTACCATAATTGGACATATTTGGAGATCCAATGGCGGAATAATGTCCTACCTGAGAAGGCGTTATATGAATCCGTCGATTACGTAACTACGAGTACATCACATTTGGTAGGTACTAGACTCTCTGGGCCACGAAGCTACGAATTTAATTTAGGGTAAGGAGAACCTGTTATTCGCCTGATCAAAAGGTATTTAAATATAAGATTTTCGATGAACGATTACGTACAGAGCTCGGAAGTAAATATGACACATCCGAGCTTTATAAATATACTTTCGCAAAGATATGAGTGACAAAGAAGGACGCTCTACAAAAACGAACAAATTAATCAACTTGATGTGCCTTAACTAAGACTGGCCTTTACCTTATAAAATTAAAAAAAAAGACACCTTAAAAAATAGTTCATTAGGTATTTGTACGAACTTAGACTACTGTAACACCACTGCTATGTGACTCATTGTTTTATTACTGTTTCACTAAATCAAGCGTAATTTATCATTGTAATATCATCCTTCACTGTACTGAATAAAGTCGCGAATCAACACAACATTAATTTTCTTTTTCACCTCGAATTTATTATCTTTGTCGATATGTCAACTTTTTATTGGTGAACAAAGTCGGGAAGCAGCTTACGTGTTGTTTATTTTTATATTTTAACCTCTGTAAGGTAAAAATGTCATCGTTTTGACCCGATTCTGGTAAGTCTAAGGTTAATAGTAATAAAATAAATGCTTTTAAAGATATTTGTTGGAAATTGACCATACGCCGCTGATCTTCGAAACGACTGAGACTAAAATTTTGAAAAAAAATACAGAAAATAGTTCTATACTTACAGATTACAGGAAAACCTATAAGAAGTCTATGGTCTTAAAGAACATGGTCAATCTCCCAATATTGTGCGTACAAACTTACATTTGCAGTTGGAACATATGGGAGAACATGATTTTCAACTACAATGTTAAGTTTGTTCTTGGGATAAATTCATCCCAACTACGGAACCCTTCATTGTGCGTGGTCTGACACGCACTTGGCTGGTTTTTTATTTAAAAAACATCTACCGTCTCCATCTAGCCAACGTCGTTTCCAATCTACTTTATTTAGGAAAGTTTTATGAAAGTATCCAATTTTCAATAAAGAAACAATTTTCTATTGTTATCGTTGCCTCATTTCATGTTTTTAGCATTATTTTGAAGGTGGATGGTGTGACATTAATTGGATTTCCTTTTTTTTGACCTAGTTTTAAAACGCTTTTATATCGAATTTTGAAGTTTTATTTTTATTATAACAAGCATTTCAGACCTCTAATGATTCGGATTATCATCTCAGATACATGCCTTGTATTTGGTGTTTTTCAGCCGTTCTGAAGCATAAATTGTCCAACAGTGAACCACCACCACCACCAAAATGGATTGCAATTATCGAGTAGGTACTTCTCTCTCTGCGATTGGATTTCTTAACTTGCTCATTGGCGGAATTCCAGAGGGTGAACATAAATTCTCCTTTGTATGATTGGTAGGTACTCAGAGTCGTTTGGGTACTTATTAATAAATGATACAGGTATAAACTTGGACCCTGTCAAATCAAAATAGGACCGTTTAAAACATTTCATTTTCGTTGGTGGTGTTGTATAATTGGTTTTTGGGTGACGTCACCCAAAATACAAGTATGTAGTCACATTTTCCATACTCAGGTGTGAAAATTGTGACTAAGTACATTGTTGTAATGGGTTCCCACCAGAAAAAAAGAATGTAAGTTGTAATATTAAATAAATAAAAAAATATTATTTTTACAAAACAATAATACTTTCCAAGATTGCTTCAATAAATATGCACCTTAAACATTACAAAATCACCATTTTCTTTCGACTTCAACTATACAGTACACACGGCTATAAGACTGGGGGCAATTTTCTCAAATACTCCATATCTAGTCGCGCCGCTTTGGAACACTCAACGAAATCGAAGTTGGTAGCTTACGATAAAACTACGCCCCAGAGTAGGTTCCGTGAGGAAGTCTTTATATCGCTCCTAGTGGGAGCAATCCCGCAGTATTCAGTATAACTTGTCTGAAGTTCAAATTATGAATAGCTTAGACTTCAAGTGGTTTTATTCTTATCATGATGGTAAGGTAGACGTTTGAGCTGGTTTATTGCTAGTATACCTTTTACCCCTTCAACTAAACAATAAATACGTGCGAGCGTTTGATTATAGCCCACTCTCTTTCGAAAATAGGAGGCCTGTGTCCCAGCACTGGGAACAATAAAGGCCAATTATGCATGTGTGTATTTTACGCACACGATAATGCGGTAGTGACGCACGTCATTTCAAATTGGACAAGCTATACCTATGAACTAATCAGATATACTATGATGATGCAGACCTTTTCGAACAGTTGGATCCACTGCTTGGTTCCACTGGTGGGTCGAATAGGATTTTCAAGTACTTATATTCCCATTAAGATGGTGGATCCAAACGTCTTAGTTTAACGAGTCTTGTTTTAGGCTCGTGGATGGACCCACAGCCTCTTTAAAGCTTGATTCACACATATCAGTGAAACTACCATTCCGACACAGTACCGGCACAGTGCAAAATATTCTTTCATACATTCTCATGCCGGTGTCGGCACTGACACTGAGACACTGACACTGACAAGTGGGGATGCGTTCTTATAGAATGTATGAAAAAAATTTTTGCACTGTGCCGGTACTTTGTCGGAACTGTGTCGGAACGCTGGCTTCACTGACATGTGTGGATCGACCTTAATTGAAAATAAATCCTCTGTAATGTTAGTAGTAGCCAATTACCATTTGTAATGGTGATTTATTCTTGCGAAGTTTTTTTTTTGATGTTGTCGATGTTACAAGAAGTATAATAGGTACTAGGCTCACATAAAATCAAGAGGATATTCTTTATTTTAATTTGTTACCATCAAGAAGTGGAATAGGGACATGCCACAATTTTCGAACTATCATTTTTATTCCAAACTAGCTAATGCCCACGACTTCACCCGTGTGGATTTCAGTTATTATTTAAGTACTAAAACGGTGTAGGAGTTTTAGAGTTTATCTCGTACAGGACGACAGACAGACGCGGCGGAGGACTTTGTTTTATAATATTTAAGGGTGTTAGCATAGTCGGAAAACTAACAAAAAATACAAATTATTTATCAGGTGCTTAACATTTTAATTTTTTGACTGTACATAGTTGCAGTAGGGTAAATATGCCGCAACCCTTCATTCTAACCCGTATTTCCACAGATAACTCTCGCCCATATTAATAAAAAAGCCAGTTCCTTTGTTTGTTTATATCTAGCACTTAGTCAGGATGAAAGGTGATGCCTGCATTGTTACCTAGGTGAGAAGAATATAATTATAATATTCTGTTCATTATTCGGGGACAATGGCAACCGATTATCAACACTACTTTTATTCGTCTGTGTCGAGTTCAGCGGTTTAATTTATTTGTAGATTGTTTTGTTCGGATATTTTTAAGTATTTCTTTTGTTTATTGTTGTGTCTGTGGTCCATTGATGTTGTTTATTTGAGCGGCAATAGTACAATGACCTGTGACAGGAGTGTGAGAGCTGGAACCGTGTAACCTCAACAGAAGACAACAACACCAGCACAACTACTTTTAACAACAACAACTACTACAACAGCACAACAACAACTTCTAAACAATTATATTACATCTCTCTTATAAAGCCTGATTTACACGGTGCGATTTAATTGCCTGCGACATATCATAATAAGTTGGAGCAACAATAAAAGTTGCACCGTTTAAACAGCATTCAGACAATACAAGTAACATTCTCTTGCTTTAATTTTTATCTTTTTGCGTTAATTTTATCGTATGCTACAGGCAAGGAACTTGCCTATGTAAATGGGGCTTAAGCCATTTCGAGAATCAAAGTTTATCATTTATGTATGTTTTTGAATATTAAAATATACGCGCCCATGTTGATTTATCATTATTTAAATTTTTTGGGTGTAATTAAAACTGTCGGCTGAGCATGGGTGATTGATGAATGAATTTCCGTTGAAAATCTGAATGTTTATGTTTACAATTTTAATTGTTTCCAGGTGTTGGGTTGATATATTTTGGTACAATTTCAAAATGATGCCAATTTTAAAATTAATAAATCAGCCTGCAATCTACATGGATGCTCAAACGCCTCTCCGTTACCTCGTTGGTCAAAATGATTATTTCAATATTATTATGAAAGGTGGCGAAATTAATCCTTACATATTATAAAACCTACGCAGCCTCTCGTCCTGTACGTGATAAACTCAAAAACTGCTGCACCGATTTTCATTCTGTTTTCACCAATGGATAGAGTGGTTCTCGAGTAAGGTTTTAGTATATAATAACTAGTGATCGGAGTAGGTAGATTGAACTGGGGCCATTGATCCGAAACGTATATATTAATATGGACATTCCTCCGGAATTGGTAGATTATTAAAAAAAAACCGGAACTTATGTAGGAATTGTATTCTGCCAGTGTGGAAGGAGTCATTTGATGATTTGCCATCCTCAAAAAAATCGGAAATCGAAAATCGGAATTCGATTGTTTTATTATTCAACAGATAAATAATGAATTAATTTAGTTTTGATACCTCCTTTTAAATTTTGAATTGAGTAGTAATAATATCACTACCAACATTAACAATATTTAATTGAATCCGGAAATACCGGAATTACTTTCCGGAAAAATGGCTTATCCATGTTATTCTTTCTGTGTGCATTTATGATACAAGTACCAAAAATTCAATCTACCTACTCCGATCACTGATAATAACCGACATCCACGCTTGCGAAGTCACAGGCGTCAGCTAATATGATATAATATAATATTATGTACCTACTACTATAGGTATGACTTTGACATGTCAGTGTTTGTACAAACCTACTTATAGAAATAAAATTATTTAAGTACTTATCATTTACACCTCTGCCTAACCATTCTGGGTAATACAGGCGTGATGTTATGTTTATTATGATATATGCGGTTATTACTTAACATTTCAGGTATGTTCACACTTGAGTGTGTACCTTTCCATGTTTTAATTTACCCCATAACTGGATTGTAGACGACAGACAGTCACTTCGACTCGATTCATATTAATTTAATGTTCATAAACTCCTCAGCAGAGGAGCTCGTGGCTAAGTAATAACAGCCGCATGGGTCGATTCATCAGGTTAAGCTACGCTTGCCGGGGTTGGTCCGTGGATGGGTGACCATCTTTACATATCGAGACTCCTCTGTGCCTCGGAAAGCACGTTAAAGCGTTGGTCCCGGCTGTCATTTGTGGATCTTTGACAGTCGTTACGGGTCGTCAGAAGCCCGAAAGTCTGACAACCAGTCTTGCCAAGGGGTATCGTATTACCCAGTTACTGGGTTGTGGAGGTCAGATAGGCAGTCGCTCCATGTAAAATACTGGTAATCAGCTGCATCCGGTTGGACTGGAAGCCGACCCCAACATGGTTGGGAAAAGGCTAGGCAGATGATGAAACTCAACAGTAAACCAATATTACGTTTTGCAGTGTCTTGACAGCGTTCATGTACAAAACCAACACTTCATCGATTATAAAATACTAATAATAAACTTAAGAGAGTAAATAAATAAATAAAATACCCACATGTCTTCAGCTGCATCCAGTTAGAGTCGAAGCTGACCCCAACTATGTAGGAAATAGCTAGGCAGATGATGATAATAATATTACAAGTTTAACTATTTGTATATTTCTTGATACTTGTCGGCACACCGAACTTCGACACGTGCCTATACGAACATGCTTTAGTCCGGACTAGGCCTAGTATGTCAAAGGAACATTGTATCACTGTAATCAATATCAATGAATTGTAAGCGTCCAGCGGCTCTAACATCGATCGTCATATTAAACGGGCGATCAATCAAACATAATTTCTATAGCTTGGCATAATGGACGACACACTGGTCTCGGTGATATTGCTGTAATCACTACGTGTTGTTTAGTACATGTCCAGTAATATGAAAAGAGAAGGATTTTGAAGAGCCAACGATATAAAGGTTTTAGCCAAACAGAGCGGGGTAACTGCGTAACACTCTTGCAATGGCCAAATAGCTGGTAAATTATAAGATAAGATAAGATAATACTTTATTTGCCAAAATGTAGGTGTACAAAGTAGTATGATGTTATTATAAATGTGACCCATTTACATTCTACCATTATATGTGGGTCTGCAAATATTTATTTTTAAAATACATTAAAATTATTAAAAATGTCAATATTCCTTCAGTTATCACTAAAAACGTTACAAAATGTCTCATTAAATTAATTAATTGCAAATATTTAATTTCACAATACATTACACAATTAATGGCCTTGTCTGGTAATTAGTTTTTGACAGTTCGACAACATTTATTGCGTTACTAGCTTTTGTCCGCGGCTTCGCCCGCGTGTATGTTGGAAATTATCCCAAGGAAACGTACTAGCGAGATAAAAAGTCAAAACAAGATCCTATGTCCTAACCCAGGTCATGGTCTACTCATGTGCCAAATTTTATCCAAATCCCTTCTAGCGTTATAAGAAACCATAACAAACAAACTCACTTTCGCATTTATAATATTTTAATTACGATCGGTAGAAAACATTTTCAAACATAATTATGACTACGCATTAGGTATTTCCTTCAAAATCCTTCGAAATTGTGATTGAAAGTGTGTGTGAGTGGTGGTGTTTGGAGTGTCTTTGAGTGGTGAAGGAGATTGTCAGACTAAATTTTCATGATATTTTTTAAACTGCCTTAGATTGGGGAACAATATCGGATTCGATACCTGGCTAAACTAAGTATGTGTTATCACAGCAAACAAAATACCAATAATAATTCAAGTCTTTTTCCAAAATTATCCATGACTCAGTTGACTGTTTAGCGCTATTTATAATTCTCTATTTCAATTTCCATGATAATATTTAAAGCTAACCGTCTTAAAATAATAATAATCATATGTACACAAGTGTATAAAAAGGAGAGCAAATTATAAGGCATCAAAAAATTCGTCTACCCGTTTATCTGTCACATGTCACGTGTGAGATTGACAATAGTCGTAGTTATCACATTGACCAAGTCAAATGGGTAATTGGTCAAGGAGATGTCAATATTTCGACTGTCTCGTTGGTCTAGTGGCCACAAGCGTTACTACTGAGCATAAGGTCCTGGGTTTGATTCCCAGGTCGGGCAAAGTGTTAAGTATTGGGTTTTTCTACGTGGAATTTCTCAGTAGGAGCCCGGAGTCTGGATTTGTCCTCGCTATTACATGAGACTTAACATAAACCTCCAATTGTCACTAAAGAGACACAATAGAATTTTAATTGTTATCGGCCTTCTAAAGGCCAATCAACAGTTAAGCGGCTACATCGTTGTCAACAAGAAAACTGTCCAGAAGGCTGGCAGCATTGCCACGTTTTATGGCAATGCTTGTCTAGCATTAAGTTTCTACGTCAGTTTAAAAAAAAAACCGCTCAGTGGTGTAATGTTCTTATTATAAGTAATACCTACCTATATTTCACACGCCCACTATTTTAAAAAGCTTTTCACACACCTAAAATATCTCTCCTAACACCGATTACGGTCACCATTTGCGTAATAACAACTCGAGTGTTTCCATCCTCATTTTTGAATTGTGCGGGTAAGTGCCAGTCCCCCCCCCCCGCCTTCCCTCTGAGTTCACTCACTGCAAAGAGGAACATAAATCTTAGACGTTGCACAAATACATTTGTGTTTCAAGTTTCTGCTAAAGAGACAAGGTTGAAGTTTAGAAGGATTTCATGGTAAAATACGTTCAAATAAACAAAAATGCAAATAACACAGTTACATATTATAAAACAAAGTCCTCCGCCGCGTCTATCTGTCGTCCTGTACGCGATGAACTCAAAAACTACTGCACCAATTTTCATGCTGTTTTCACCAATGGATAGATTGGTTTCGAATAAGGTTTTAGTATATAATAACCGACATCCACGCGGGCGAAGTCGCAGACATCAGCTAGTAAATAAATAAAAACATCACCAATAAGCTCACTATTGTATTAAATAAATAAAAACACCACCAATATGTCACTATAGTATTAAATAAATAAAAACATCACCAATATGTCACTATAGTATTAAATAAATAAAAACATCACCAATATGTCACTATAGTATTAAATAAATAAAAACATCACCAATATGTCACTATAGTATTAAATAAATAAAAACATCACCAATATGTCACTATAGTAATAAATAAATAAAAACATCACCAATATGTCACTATAGTATTAAATAAATAAAAACAACACCAATATGTCACTACAGTATTAAATAAATAAAAACATCACCAATATGTCACTATAGTATTAAATAAATAAAAACATCACCAATATGTCACTTCAGTATTAAATAAATAAAAACATCACCAATATGTCACTACAGTAGGTATTAAATAAATAAAAACATCACCAATAAGGTCACTATAATGTCCTCCTAGGATGTCCCCTCCCGGCATTTCCACTCATATCTGCCTTGTAAATATATTTTGTTAGTCGCCTTTACTTCATCTTCTCAACGTGACCGAACGAACCATCTACTTTTTTTTCAGTTTTTGTCACTGCATCTGTCATTTTTGTCAAAGTTCTGAGTGTCTATTCTATAAAAATCTCAGTGAAAACTTAAGTGTAAGTGAGCTTGAAGTGAGCTGTCAATAGTGACAATCCCTAGCATTAATTAGTTAGGATGACAGCTCACTTCAACATCATTTCACCTAAGTTTTGACGGTGAGATTCCTACAGACCGGCTGTTCATAAAATAATTAAACTTTTAGCAGTACGAACAAGGAAAAGGGGGATGACAGACAAATGCTAACTCAAACCGAATAGTGATGTCACATACCAGTAGAGCGACGGTTATTAGAAAAATGGCGGCTTTAACTTAGAGATGCGACTAGGGACTAAGTGACATAAGAAATTCATGTTGGTAAGAATTTTCCTCGACATTTATATGGTAACTTAAATAATTGCTTGAGCCCTTACAACTGTGTGTTCTGTATTAAATGTTACCTGTTGTATAAGGATTCCGATACCTTATTTTATTGAATGACTAGCTTTTGGCCGCGGCTTCGCCCACGTGTAGGTCGGAAACTATCGCACGGGAACGTACTACCGGCATAAAAAGTATCATGTGTGTTAATTCAGGCTCTAAACTATCCGTGCGTCAAATTCCATCCAAATCCGATTAGCCGTTTTTGCATGATTGAATAACAAACATCCAAATATCCAAACAATAAAAAAATTCCCAATTATTATATTAATAATTTATTAATATTAATAATATTTAATTTTATTACATTAAATGGTTGTCGTGTCGGGTCGTGTTTGTTTTTAGGATATTGTAGGAGTTTGAAAGGTCTGCGGCCATTTTGGTTTCACAATTTACTAGGTCCGTTTTATCATTTCTTTGCCCGTATTTAATGATCATCATCATCATTTCAGCCGAAAGACGTTCACTGCTGGACATAGGCCTCCACCAAGCACCGCCATTTCGACGAGTTGTGCTTTTCGAATCCAGCGAATTCCCGCGACCTTGCCCAGCATGGCCGCGGGAATTCGCTTCACCATCAATCCACCTTGATCATCATCATCTTGATCTTGATCTTGACATCGATCCACCTTGGGTCTTTAAAGAAATACGCGAACTTATAATATTTGCCTTCAACAAAGTTTGTTTTTCTTGCACTTTTCCATTTAAGATTCCATCATCATTATCCCTCTAATGATACCTATTAGTAAAACTAATCTAAGAAAAGACGTCAGTACCAAGCAATTCTAACTTTATTGAAGAATTTTATTTGGAATCTTTAAGGGAGATCGCTTTGGCAATGTACGATAATATTACACTTAAAAACTTTTACAAAAAAAACTACAACCGACTTCCAAAACAAACACTAAAAACTGAATAATAACTTTAATTTCGGAAATCGGTATCTTTGGTTTTCAATGCTACCGATTTCCGAAAATAAAGTTATTTTTCACTTTTTAGTAATTCATTTGGGAGTCGGTGGTTTTTTTTTTTTTTCGTAAAAAGTTTTTATTTTTCACTTTTTAGTTGTGGTACCTATCACCCACACAAATTCGAATACCACTACCTGCTATGTAAATAACAATGACGGAGTAACTTAAAACATCGTCCATCCACTAAGTGAGAAAAAACGTAATAATGAAACTAACTCAAAAAGTTAATAAATATGGGACCACCTCTGAAGCATGACCTACCAAACAAAAAATAATCATCAAAATCAATTAATATTTGGCAGAAAATCGCATACGAACACAAAAAAAAAACAGACGCGAATTGAGAACCTGGACCTTTTTGAAGAAATCCGTTAAAAAGAGTATCTAGGGGACTGTTTACCGAAAACTAAATTAAAAAAAGAACGTCATCCTAAATGGACACTTAAGATCTTGTAAATAATTAGACAAAATTACATTTTCCTTTTCCCCCTACATGCTTACTAATTGGCGAAGAGAAAAAGCGCCACTAATAGGGTCCCATAATTTGTGACGTAACGTTCCGTACATAACGTAATGCCGTATATAGGACAGCACCGTTAATATTAATAAGGAAGGCTGAGGTCCATCTGTCCGGAGTTCCGACAGGAAATCAGTGTTATTATGTCTCATCTGGTTCTTAGCAGTGAGTGGCTAAAGACAGAGAAAATATTGTTATCAATGAAAATATACACAAAAATATTGATTTGTGTTCAATTGCAGAGGTAGCAAATTCCTGGGATTTATCAAACAAGAATTCTATTATTTTGGCCAGCCCAGTTACTGGATTGTGGAGGTCAGATAGGCAGTCGCTCCATGTAAAATACTGGTATTCAGCTGCATCCGGTTGGACTGGAAGCCGACCCCAACATAGTTGGGAAAAGGCTAGGCAGATGATGAATTCTATTATTATGGCTCTATTACATGGGACTTAAACATAACTGGCGAAATGTGGGTGTGCCATAAGGTACACCTCTGCATAACCCTTTGGGAATTACTGGCGTGATTTCATTTTATGACGTGTATCTATAATCCTTGGTTAAGTCTTCGAGTCAGTAAACCTTTTTTTGTATGAAGATTAAAATAATCTTGCTTCGTGTCTGTAATTTCAGCAGCGCCAGTACTTTCCTAACAGCATTTGGCGGCAGTTAAAGGTATGGTGGAAGAACTACTAGATACCAGTGACGAAAGGACCATAGAACATGATTCCTACTGGCTTCTCTTAGGAGTTCGCATCATCATGTCTGCCAATAGCGTCAGCTATTGCCAAAATATATACTTACACTATGGGTTTCAACATAACATTCAAATAACAAAAACACCTATTTCTAGCTTTGAATTAGCAAACAACAAAAATGTCCTATAAGAACCCTACGCCAAAACGTAAAGTCGGGAACTAAAAATTCATACAAAGTTTATAATAATTAATGTTTCCCTCATAAAAATGGACCCCTCGCCGTTGCTAGATACAAGAAGCTGAACTGAATCTACGATCACTAAGATGTTGTGAATCAGAGACCTTCACAGACTGCTGCATCATTTAAAACATGTGTGGAAACTAACGCCTATACGAGCATCTATCTATATCATTACTTATTATAAAACAAAGTCCTCCGCCGCGTCTGTCTGTCGTCCTGTATGCTATAAACTCAAAAACTGCACCGATTTTCATGCTGTTTTCACCAATGGATAGTGGTTCTCGAGGAAGGTTTTAGTATATAATAACCGACATTCACGCGGGCGAAGTCGCAGGCATCAGCTAGTATATTATAAATTAGTCAGTTTTCAAGTCTATCTGTGTGCCCGCGTTTTTTATCTAAACTACGCAACGGAATTTGATGCAGTTTTCACCGTCATTTATAGAATTTATTTCGGAAGGTTCATGTGTATAAAACATGAATAATAAACTTTTTAAAAATCTCGATTTTTTGTCAATTCGTAAATACCGTGCGAAGCAGGGTCGGCGGTTCATTTTTTTTTTTACTAGCCTACGCTGTCCCACTACTGGGCAAAAGCCCTCCACTCCTACCATCATTCGCGAGCCCGCGCGGCCTCCTTCCAGTTTTGACGGAGCCTATCCAACTTGACCCCCCATCTCCTACGTGGTCTGCCCCGAACCCGCCTCACTATCTCAGGGGACCAGTTTTGTGCCATATGGGCCCACAGTTTGTCATGCTGTGACGTTTGTATGTCTGACGCATGTTTGCATGCGGCAGACATGCAGGGTCGCTGGTAATTATTATAAAGCCGTCATTGTGCAGTACAAGGGTCATTTATAATATAGAAGCTCTGTTGGTAATATTTGTCCAAATTGTTGGTTGTACGGTCAAATGTTTGTCTCGTTTTAGCCAAAGATAATATTTTGTGTTTGAGTATTGGTCAGGGCGTGTGGGCTGTTTACTTTGCTGAATTATATATATATGTTTTAGGTTTTTATTCGGTTACTGGACATATTACGTAAGGACCTTAAGCAAGCTTGCTAGGTGTTCGGAGAAATGGATTTGATATCCTTGGAGCTAGCCCAAGGCGAAGCATAGGAGTCAATAGGCATTGGTAAGGGCCTTTAATCGAAGACCTCAAAGCAATCATTATGTACTAGTGACAGTAACCCTGTGGTTTTTATTCAGCAAGAAATGGGTGGATTTTAGGTCTTAAATATATCTTGCCAAATCCTCAACTATATTAGAACATCATTGGTTTTAATCTAGTTTCAAATATTCTGATAAAATGCTCGTAGTTTTTCTTTCACGCTGTCTTATCACCGTTGCTAAATAGTGGGTCAGAACGCAGGCGCTTAAAAATGATGTAGACCTGCAGGGCTGCAAGTTAACGACCACTGCTATTAACGGGTCTGCTCGGAACGACAGCTTAATATACTACGTGGACACCACTTACACTTATACGATCTAATGGGTTAATAAATTAGCTTAGGACCGTCGCGTCGCGTCGGTCGCAAACGTGACTGCTGAGCGTGAGATGCCTCAGTTCGATCCCTTCGCCGGGCAAAATGGGATTGGGTTTTTTCATTAGGAATTACTCCGTAGCAGCCTGGATGTGGATTTGTGCACAATAAATGGCAACAAGCTCCTTTTATATGTATATTTGTAACCATAAGGGCACGTGTACACGGCACATCTGCCGCGCTGCCGCCGCGGTTAATTGTTTTTGCTAATTAAAGTATTATAAAGCACATTCAATATTGCAAACGGCCGGCGACGGAATAAAAAATAGTTTATACAATACTACCGGTGTGGTCGCAGCGCGGTGGCGGCGTGGTGGCAGAGCGGCAGTGGGCCGACAACGTTCCATAATATACACAGCTTAGAGGCACGGCGGCGGCGCGCTGGCGGCGCGGTGACGGCGTCGTGTCCCTGACCACAAATTCATCGTCAGAGTGTAAATGTGGTGCTGTTCCACAAACGATGGAACGCTTAACATCGAGTCCTGCGTGTCCAGTCGTCTGCACGTTACAGGAACTGATGGACGCTGCTCGTGGCGCCAAACTCGTAGTCGAATTCTTGGTTGACTTCATTTAGTTCACTAAATTCACAGCCCAGAATTCGGCTTACCATTTAGACTGCCATCGACACGCTAAGAACAAAAATTCAGCGTGTATAATGTGACTGTCTACCCCTTTATTCTGCTCGGGAATATATTACAGGCGTGTTGTTGCTTTACTTTGTACTATGTACCGTGTGTTGCCTTTAAAATACCTTTACTATATACTCTCAAGTTAGTAAGGAACCTCCCAAAAGTATTTCCGAAGCAATGTTGGTAACGGGTATCTATTGGCGATGCATTTTACATCAACTACGAATTGGAAGGAACGTTGGTTATTGTACTTCACTTATATGAGGTTTACTATGACACCGAAGTAGAATAAGCATCTTGTTTTAAAATATAATATATATTTTTAGGTCCAACAAGATCACACATCACCCACGTGCACACACACCCTCTCATAAACCTTCATCCATACACAACCACACACCACACATCAACACACTAAACAAACACACACGACAATATAGTAAATCAATTTGTTAACATAATTTTTACTCTTCTTTTTTTATTTTATTATCATGTACTTATTTAATAACTATTTTAATATTGAATAATAAATGTAACTACTATTTTGCTACTTTAAATACAATTTTTTGTTTGTCTAGTAAATTCAAATGATGTGATTGCATAAAATCCAAAACCGACCAGAAAAAAAAAACTACTTCAATTTTCTTTAACTTTTTGCTTTCATCTGGACAATCTGGGAAGTAACAAACGTAGTAAATGCAATAACTATATAGTTAATCAAGCCCGTTTTCTGCACGTGTTATATATTTTTTGCAATTTGTCTACATAGGTACCTGAAACGTGCCAAAACAGCTAAACTCGTTGCTAAATAAGTCCTAAAACTTATAATAATGAACCTATACTCTAACTAAACGCTATAATAAAATGTTCGCTTGAACAGTTCGGTGTAACAGACGGCACGTCGTTGTCTAGCTGGCATCGACTGTCTGCTCCCTGTAAGTAATAAATAAATAAAAGATGGGATTACCAAGTGGTGTGCACCCCTAAAACACCTCACTGTATCGGTAAACGGGCCATAAAATCGGTGTTCTTCGCTTACCAGAGCGAATTTAAAAACGTATCGATGAATTAACCATCGAGACCTATTCGAAGTTTTCGTCGTTAACTTTTTTTTCGTGGGGTTCTGTCGTGATTTTTTAAAGTAAAATAGTCATTTCACACTGTCTTTTTCCAAACTAAACCAAATTCATTAAAAATATTATAAATAACCAAAACATACTTACATTATTTTATAACGTAAAGTAATTGTTACATTTTCCATGAAAAAGGTGCTTTTTTGAAATAGGCAATCATAATAATATAATTATTATTAATACTAGTACCTATTATATATTTAAGTATGTAATTTCGCACAGCTATAGAAATATTTATTAGTCTATTAAAACCTACTTTGTAAGAAAAAAAACTTATTTAGTTATACCATATACACTAAAATACAGGCCGTCTGATGTCAAAATAATTTTGGGACGCCTTTAATGTTTTCTTCATTTTTATTTAGTTTTCTCAATATACTACGGCTTCTGATTTATTTTTCACCTAAACCGGCCAATATTTTGAGACTTTTATGAGAATGAAACCTATTTACATTTATTTTTTAACATAAATCGCGTTTTATCGAAACAATTAAGTTAATGACCTTGTATGAGCCCTTCACTGACCTTCACTGGTGAAGGGCCAATCGGAGCGCTGAACGCGGTCGATGCGTAAAGTTGAGATGGTTAAAAGAAACTCACACTAGGGCCTTTGATCTCGTCCATTCTTGCGATATGTCCAGCCCATCGAAGACGACCTAGTATTATATTGGTATATTATATTGTATACCACGATATGTACTTATTTATATAAAAATATATGTCAGACCAGCAACCCTCTAGATGCTCGTTTCAAAACCAAATTATTTTAATAGTTTAAAACTCAGCTCTACGGTGAAACTTTTTAATTTCCCTCAGAGGATACGGTAGCAAACTAAGTATTTATTTACAATGTAATCCTACTTTACTTTGTCGACAACTGCAACTTGGTAACTAAACTAGACTCTATAATATGTAAAGTATAAAAGTATCTTCTTGAGGTCTTTATCAAAGTTCAGATATTCTCCGTAGTTTACGATGAATACAATGCTGTTGGCGTCAGGAGTATGTAAACCTATGACCCTTTTTAATTCGTCAAGGACTTTCTAATTAAATCAAGTAAGTTTTGGCACGCGCGCGGCCCATCTGGGGACAATTTGTCCGCGGACAGTTAGGAATTGTATGGACATTTATGTAGTCCTAGACCGCGTTAGATTCCCATACGATTCCATAATGTCCGCGGACAAATTTTTCATCGTCTGCTCAGGGCCTTATCGCGTTAGGAAAGTATTTTATTATTAATATGTACGGCAAACATTTACATCATGAAAACTTAAAAAAAAAACTAATATAACAATATTTGCATTTTGCTAATAATGTAACCCCTAACACTGTCCACGGGTTATCATAATAATATTAAAAAACAACAATCGCCAGTGGTGAAAAAAGTAAAAAATAACGAAATAAAATAAAAGAAAGATGACAAACAAAAAGTATTCAACCAGGACAGATTTAAAACAATAATTTGAAGATAACAACATGTTTAAGTACTAATTTTGGAGACCATGGAAGATAAGGCTTTTGAATTTTCCTATTGGGCTATTGAAGATGTCAATATTTACAAAGGTTCTATTGTACAAGTCAACCATGCGGCGGATGAGCACAGGCCGGAGTTGGTACGGCAGGAGGGTTGTTTTTTTTTTTAAATATTTGCTCTAACTTACAATTTAATACACTAACTTACAATTTAAAGTATACTAGGACTAACACAACTTATCACATAATACGAACTACAAACAACACATTAACATACTACCTACCTTAATCTATATTATAACATAAAATACATAACAGTGTCTTTGCGAATTCACTCAAATGACACGTGAACACATAAATTTTACCATGAAGTTCGTTAATGATACGAATTCCTCGGGTCACCAGTGTTTTGGCGAGTAGGTTGGTCCTGGCTGTCGGCACGGCCAGCAGTGGCGGGCGCCGTCGCCTCCACACATAGTTGTCTGTTAAGCCTCGTATTCATGGTAAACATTTGTTTAGCAATATGGTTGCATAAACATGTTGCCGAGTTGCTGTCAACATATTGCGGGCAACACTTGTGTTGCGGGGTTGATCACGCCATGATGCAGAGTTGACGCCCGCCTAGCGACAACATCAGTTTATCAACAAATGCTGACGTGTGTGGACGTGTTTGCAACTGTTTATAAACATGGCGGTAGTGTGGAGCAACGATAAAACTATGCAATTAATAGCGGGCAACATTTTAACGCAGACTGGCGTGTGTGGACAAGCCATATTGATTTAAACAAAGTTTCCAGCAGCATTCTCGCCGTTCATCAACAACGTTGATCAACTGTTGCTAAACAAATGTTTACCATGAATACGAGGCTTTACGCAAAAACACAAGCGCTGCAACATAGTATTGCAAACAGCGTACATGCGCGCACCTGACGCCTGTGGAAGGTCAGATCATGCTATTAAGGTTTACAATTTTTTCAATTTTTTATAGCGGGACAGCTTCGAGGTATTTTCTACGACAGTTTCATGATGACATACATAATTATTCTTTCTATATTATTTTACTAAAGAAGTCGGTTAAAACATATAAAAGCAGGTAAATAGTGAATTAATAGTCAACCGCTGAAGCTAGTGGTGTTATTAAGCATAAAGCCTTCGTGTGTTTGTTTGATGTCTGTGGTTACTTAGTTTTATTACGTCTAAAACTGTCAAAGCCAGTTTAATTGGGATACTTCTTAGCTAAGCTCTACCAACAGGTTATTCCACTAATCCCCATCAATGGGGATTTGTGAACTTTTCTTCCACACATCAAAAGAAATGAGATGGTTTCGAATTTTTGGTCGGGGTCAATTAATTTTCAAGAAGATTGATTGAAAGTTCACAAATCCCCATTGTCAATCCCCATCAATGGGGTTTTGTGAACTTTTCTTCCACAAATTCCCATTGACGTCTCATAGAGCTCATAAATTCACAATCTTCTCGAAAATGAATTTACCCCGATCTAAAATTTTCAACCATCTCATTATCTTTATTCACATAACAAAATTCGCAACCAAATTAGTGTGTAACTGCAAGTACTTGTTGTGGGTATTCTAATAGTATTGCCGCAGGCTAAGCATTGAAAATTAGCGAGCAAGAAATACATAGGATAAATTAAACCATATGTTCACGTGGTAAGCGAGAAACCACTGAACAAAACCCTTTTGGTTACTACCAATTAATTAAGTTTTGTTGTTGAGCTGTTTGAGCAAAACATTGTGGGTTTTTTAATACCTCATGTTTTCTAATACCTGTATGACCGCGGACGGGCCGCGCGCGGACCAAAAACTAGTGCAGTTAATTAGAAAGTCCTTGAAGAATTAATTATGTGCTTTTCTTAGTATTTTTTGGAATTTTAGTACCCATAAACTTTGACGGTACGACTGAGCGATTGGATGCAAGGCAACCACGCGGTATTTGGAAATAAAATTATCGACGTATCAAGAATTGAACGCAAGTTAAGTAATCCGATTGGCTATTGTTAATTCAGTCAACCAATCACTCCAGTTTACTCTGAGCATCCAGCCTTCGTTTACCTCTAGAAATAATTAAGACGGCATGCGCCGGCGGCCATCCTAAGCACGGAACCACTTCCGTGATCTCCGTGGTCTCAATCTCTTAAGATGCTTAACCTAATCGATCGATCCGTGCGGCTATTATTACTTAGCCACGAGCCCCTCAGGAGTCAAACAAAAAAGGTGAGGACTCGAAACCGATGATTCTAGTGCTAAGTTAAACATTTCAAATCGCACACTTGTACTTGTATGTTTAATTAAGAACTAACTAGAACTAGTTCGCAAGGTGTAACATTAGGTACTACAACGTATCGCGCTTAGTTTAAACAGTTAGACAACTTTGTTGATGGCGCACTCAAAACTTTCACGAACAGTTATTGTTCGGCGATTGTGAACAATAACCCGAGTTTGTTTAACAATATCAAGCCAGATATTATTATTTTTTTAGATAGAAACTCGTTAAAATTCGTCACATTAAGTAACTTCTTCCGAACATTTTATACTATACTAGCTGCGCCCCGCGGTTTCACCCGCGTAAGTCTTGATCCCGTGGGAATATCGCGACAAAAAGTATCTTATGTCCTATTTCAGGTTAGGATCTACCCCTGTGCCAAATTTCATCCAAATCCGTTCAGCCGTTTTAACGTGAAAGCGTACCAAACAATATCACTTTCGCATTTATAATATTAGTTAGGATACCTACTAATAAGAGTCCACGTAAAGCTGAAGAATTTGTTTGTTTATTTGTTTTTTAGTTTGAACGCGCTAATGTCTGGAACTTCCAGTCGGTTTTGAAAAAATCCCTTTGTACTTGATAGCCCTATTATTAAGGAAGTTGCTATTTAACATCACACTACAACTCTTAGGAGCCGAGCAAAAAGAAAAAAGTCAGATGAGCGGATACAAAGGGCTTAGCCGGCGATGCGATGCGATACGTTGGGTCGGCCGAAATTTCACTCGAACAAAGTCGCGGGCTGAAGCTAGTTGTTATTTTAAAGATTTATAAAAATCTGGATTTCGTATCTAGATTGTTCCAAAATAGGAGTTTATAAAAAAAAAATAGGTAAAAGACACATACTACACGTAGAAATTAGGTACGTGTTAGAATAACCAAAAAAAAATACAACAGCCATTTTCCTCTAAACGACGAATAGTTTACCATAGACTCTTCGATATGTATCTATTATCCTAATCTGACAGCGATGCGGAAGAATTTTTTGACGCCCTTCCTTTACTTATATATAATTTTTTCTAATTCAAATTCAAATTCAAATTCAAATTCATTTATTTCGTGAACACAGGGTACATACAGTAGATGTTTTCCCTTTATCTATAACGTTAGAATTAGATTGTATATTTTATTTAAAATAGTAACACCTCTGTATTATAATGTAATTAGTAATAAATGTAGTTTGAGTTATATTATCCTATAAAATATTATTTTGAGTCACTTTGTTGCAGTACACACTAATTCCAACGCCAAAGCACTTTTTACACGCTGTCCGTGTCCACAATTCCGACATCGTAAACGGCAAAATGTTACATATCTAATTACGTAACATACTAACAGAAGTAGCAGTGGCTTTTATTTTGACAGTTCAACAACATTTATTGCGTTATTTACATTTTTGAGCCGAGATTTTTTTTTCATTTTGTCAGTTCAACAACATTTATTGCGTTATTTACATTTTTGAGCCGAGATTTTTTTTCATTTTGTCAGTTCAACAACATTTATTGCGTTATTTACATTTTTGAGCCGAGAAAATATGAAGCAATGGATTAGCAGTATCCTTCAAAATGATTCAGATCGTGATTGAAAAAGGGTTACGCATTCAAGTTGCAAGTTTTAAAACCTTCTCTCTCCTCACCTCGTCTTTAACAAAAACATAACGTAAAAGCCTTTCGCCCGTATGCATTTAATTAAGACGTCCTCTAGTCGTTTCGTAGCTAAAATACATTATTATCATCTATGTAAGGGTTTCCTGCCGGAACTGACCCTCAGTATCAATTTATTAAGACAAGATAAGACTTCAGAGGATGTAACTGAAGGTTATGGCATGGTGGATAGTAATTATTGTGTATAATGAGTTCATATAGAAGAGTAATGAGCATAAACTGTCTCGTATTAGGTACTCAGTACTGTTTGCTTTTTAGGGTTCCGTACTCAAAGGTTAAAACTGGACCCTATTACTAAGACTCCGCTGTCTCTCTGTCTGTCCGTCTGTCACCAGGCTGAATCTCATGAACCGTGATAGTAAGACAGTTGAAAGAACAATGATCAAAACGTCCCCACCTTTGTAGCACTTTCAAACCTATGCTAATCGATGGGCCCTAGCCTATCGGGAAAACCAAATCCGGCTCCTGTTCCACTTCTTTGGTACCATGTACAAAAAAAAAACAAACATATAAATAACATATAACATATACATTTTGGAAACACATTAATTGTAATTAATGTGTTTCCAAAATGCTTTGCACGTATACATTTCGTCGATAATTCCAACCAACCTCGAAGATATCAATTAGAAACATGCAACTTAGTGTTACACATCTGAAATCTTTTTGACGATTTTCGAGTGAGTAGTTGAGACCGTCCATTTTAATAGTATTGAATATTAGGGCATTATGTATCCAAAATAATCATACTAAGCACTCAAAACCGCCTCTACCAACAGATTTATGTATCACCTAAAAGCATTCAAACACAATTTCTCAAGGCTGGCTCTAAAACAAAGAACCCAGACATACGCGTATTTCACTTTGCGCCATTACTTTTGATAAAATTTCAATTTAGCTGACGGTTATTGCACATAATAATAAAACTATGTGCTGCTCAAGTTAATGTCTATACTGGGTATTTAATTTTGGCCGGCTATTATTTTAAGTTATACACTTGCGGCCGAAATATTGCCCCATTTTTTGTGGGAGGGTTTTCTAGGTTGTCCACTTGTCCAGGAGCAGTATTAATGCCATCATTATTCCACTGCGAAAACGGGATGGTGCTATCAGCCTTGTCTAACTCCGTCGCTCTCTCACATTGGAAAATGGTGGCATTCATACTTCATAATACGGCACCTGCTCTGTGGTTTGCATTGATTAAGTATTCCTATGAACTTTTCAATTGAAGCTAAAAATAAGTATGTTTGAAATATGAGTGGGTTCACACCAAAAGTGAAACAAGAACTCATGGTAAGGTTGTGCTCAAGAGCATAAATTATTCCCAGTTCTTTTCAGCTCAGTTCTGCTAGTGTGAAACCAGTTGAATGGTTTTCTACCCTCAATAACCGGTATACTCGTAATTGCACATGACAGAGGCTGTAAAAGTTCATTCACTCACCCAATAGGATTGTTTTCTATTCTTCTCAGGTAATTTACGAAAAATGGAAAATATTTCCGTCCCAACTTAAGTCGTTGTTTAAAAATACACTGACCTATAAAAATTTTGCTTATCATCCAACATAATTTGCCATGAAAATAGGTTAGTAGGTAAGGAGGGATGAAGGACAGGAATCTGAATCTTGTGGGACACAGAGGTTATTAATAAGAAGCTTATTATTCTGCGATAATCGTGCAGCCAGCCTTCAGCTCAGATATTTGACCCCGAAAAATTATAAGAAAAATATTGCCAAAATATAAGATATATGACCAGGAAAATACAAAAAATAAGATGTTTACGACATAAACCCAGCCTAGATCGTATTTATATGCATACGTGCTTATTACCTCTATATTCTTTTATGTCAATTTTTTTTTTACTATCCCATATATTTGGTCGTATGTGTACTATCATTGGGCGTAGGGTTACGCACATATAAGACAGAAAGGTCGAGCTATATTAAGGGACCTAGCACTGTTAATTACATAGATAGCACTGCGGAATTTATTTCGCCCGATGGCCATCTACAGCACATAAGTGTTATTGTACCGTTTCACAAGATTACTACTGTGAATTACTTAATTACTGAAATTATTGCGATCCTTTTAGCCTTTCGCGGACATTATGATATCTTGTTTGGGTTCTATGAAACTTTCTGAATATTATACGTTAAAATTATTGGAGGTTTATAACGGTATGGTATATTAAAATGGAATTGATTATGGTGCAAGCCAGTGTAATGGTCTGTATAATTTTATGCGAAGCTTATGTTTTAAGGGGTGGATATTTTATTTTTAGAGGCGTATTAACAATGGCCTTTGTGCTATTTTAGTGGGGTTACTGTAATATTAATATAGGCTAGTAGTACCGTTTAGTTTTCAGCTCGGAAATGTTATTTCATCTGTATGTCTAGGTCGAATATAAACAAATGTAGGTAACGTTATCGTAACGTGTTTTTACCTGACTACGGTAAAGCCAAAGGTTATATAATTATGTACAAGGTGGTGCCAAATTAATCATCCAATTTTGTTTTCGAATAACTTTTATACTTAATAAAAAAAAATATTTTGTATAATGGAAATCTATAAGTGAACCTTGTTTTTTTTTTTGCAGCAATATGTGTGTGGTTACGGGCGATTTGATTCACTCTGCGTCCAGCGCTCGGTGTGGCAACACGTCGTGTTCTGGTTTGCAATTGGTCAATCGTCATCGTGAGGATGCCTCGTTGAGAGGTGAAACACGTGTCAATTCGTTACAGGGTTTTTTATGACTCTTGAAGAGTAGTCAAGCGGAATAGGTTACTAAATATATCTCCGTCTATTGTATTTTACATTTGTGCCCGTTTTATCGCATTAGATTTCCGGTGATAACTGTTCGCTTTCCTGTCGAATATTCTCCATAAAGGCTGCGACTGTCTGAGGCTTGTTGGCATAAACCCGCGACTTCAAATAGCCCCAAAGAAAGAAGTATGGGATAGTTAAATCCAGGAAACGCTTCCTTCACAATTATTCCACACGCTTGCGGAGTATAGCGCTCCATTGCTTGTCTGTTTGTATACTACAGCTGTCTAGTTCACAAATATCAAACATAATTGACATACGACGCCAATTGCAAAAATTATAACATCTTCCGATAGGGTAATTAATTTTGCGCCATCTTGTATGTATGTATGTTCATCTGTTTCCTCATAATTCCTAAACTACTCATCGTATTTTGACAAACGAGGTATCGTTTAATCGCCAACTAAAAACTAAAAAGGTAGGATAAACAAGACATCCAAAACAGACAAACTTAAAATTCTGGATTTAAAATTTGTCTGTTTGGGAACTATCTTTGTACCTTGTTTATACCTTTTTGTTGGCGTTTTAGTTTTTAACTTATATTTTTTTAATAATAAGCTTAGATACCGACTATTTAAACCCAAACACATTTTATACTGAACTAATTTTTTTGAGCCATATAGCTTTAGATATTGAAAAAGAAAAGCTATTCAATTTCAAAACTTGCCACCGAATGCAAGCGGGACTTATAACGAGATGTTCATGTCTAGATTGAAATAAACATTTAAAAAAAAGTAAAGATCCCCTAGGGAAATTAGAAAAAATCTAAAATTGTGTCCTAAGTCTCAGCCAAAAGCCAGTAACAAATGCTTTTCAGCACTTCTCTCAGATTTTCAAGCATTTTCTTGAACATAAGGTTCTGACAGATAGTTTATTTCAGAAAAGACTTATTTTGAACCCAAGAGTGTATTTTATCAGTCACAAAAAAAAACGTAAAGTAAAAGTTTAAATTTTGAGTTCTGTAATTTCACAGGAAAGCGCTTAAATAAATCTACAGGAAAATGAGTGTTTTAAACACTCATTTTCATGTAGATTTATTTAAGCAATTTATTTATGAATCTTAAGATTCATTCAGATTAGTACAGGCACCATTGATAAACATTTTTTTTTCTCTAATGTTAATTTTTTACTTGGAAAACAGTTTTTTTTGGCCTTTCCCTATGGATAAAAATACGCCTTTGGTGAATCTAAAAATTTACAAAAAACTTTTTTGTGAAGCATTTTTCAGTATTTTTTCTGTATTGAAAAAAATATTTTACTCGTCAATCTCTACAAGATGTTATAATAAGCCTCTGACATACATACATTTGTGGTACACATTAAGTAGGTATTCTCCAATAAACAACGTATACAAAACACAAATATAGGCATTTCCCAGTGAGATCGTGAAATCATTACGAGCCATTATTTTGAAACTCAAACTTTTCTCGGTTAATGTCTCTCGTCGTCAAGTTTTGATTGTTAGTATAATTTTATTGCTACGGAACCCCTCATTTGTTTTTTGTCCTTGGCGACTCTACACGGATATTTTTGATAGTAAAATCAAACTAGAGGTGGATAAAACAATGATTACTGATCATATTCTCGTCTCCATTTTATGATGAGGAATAAAAAAGTTTTTTAGTTTTATGAGAAGCTATCAGCAATATTACGCAATGTATGTTGTCTTTGGTTCGTGGCACTGACATCAAGCAATTAACAAAATTGTCAAACTTTTTTTTGTTGAATATGGAGCTTTTGGCTACCTTTTTTTTTTTTTTTGAGGGTGGGAAATCATCCAATGACTTCTCCCGCTCTGGGTGGGGCGGAAGGGCGTGTCAGACTTTTACTGACTAAAACCCACCCGTGTTCCTTCATTTGCCTGTTGCCAAGGTCCCGGTATCCCTTTCGGACTTTCCCGCAACCCTGGCAGGCATCGGTCCTATTGGACCCCGTCAATTTTGCTGACATCTCTTTGAGGCGCGCGTGGAACACGACGCGCCATCGACCCGGGCCTGGTCCTTATCGGACGGCGAGCTGCCCGTTGCTCGCCGTCCGCAAGCCCGCGCCTATGGTGGCCGGGAATCCGCCTGGGATTCCCGACGCCCAGGGCGTCTCCAACGGCGGCGGTTAGGGGCGTGAGGGCGCAAACTTTGCCTTTCCCTCACGCGTTCCGCCTCCTCCTTCGCGAGCATTACTGCTTCGCAGAAGAAGGTGACGGCTTCCCATGACCTCTCGCTCCGTACCATGGCCTGAACCAGGGCCGGACGCGAGAGGTCATTGCCTCCAATCGCCTCCGCGAGGACACGGCGGTGCTCCGCCCAAGCAGGGCATACCTCAACCGTATGCTCCACCGTATCCTCCGGGCGATCCGCACAGTGGTGACACCCGGGCGTTTCCTCCCGCCTAATCCTACACAGGTACCTCCCGAAGTTGCCATGTCCGGTGAGGACCTGTGTCAGGCGGAAGGTGAGGACGCCGTGGCGCCTCTCTAGCCACTCCTCAAAGAGGGGACTTATCGCCGCTATTGTGGCGTGTGTATTTTAATTTTTTGTTTTGGTTATGTGCGTTTTGTTTGTGCAGAATAAACAAATTTTCTATGTCTTTTACTTTCATTAAACGAACAAGTTTTTTTATTTCTTTTCCGTGAATTGATATAGTATGCAAACCTATTAAAATTTACGTTTTTATGCATGGGACTTAAACATAACTGGCGAAATGCGACTGTGCTATCTGTAGGTACACCTTTGCTTAGCCCTTCAGGGATTAACGGCGTGATGTTTTGTTTTATTAGGTAAACTATATAAATACTCACATTTCCCTCTTGCATTAAATTCGTCGCTCGCGTAAAGTTAGGTATAGTTATTGGTCAGTTATAAAAAATAAATCAGATGTTTCATAGAAAAGTCACCAACGCGGTCAAAAAGGTATGGAACAGTATTTTTTTTAAATAACCAACGATAAATTTCAACGCAGAATCATGTACTGAATCCATGGTAACAGGTTGCACGTCGATGTCCTTATTGCCACCCTGTATAAGTACACGATCTTCTCAAACTTAAATCTACCACTAAAGCAATCCCTTATAATCTGATTTAAGTTAAGCCCCCAGCCCACGTTTCACCTTATCAATGACAGCAGTATGGTAAGTGGAAAAGTTACAAGTTCAATGTCTCTCATACAATCAAGGTGGATCTGTTTCCATCACGCACTCCTATTACGTTCGAGTTTGGAACTTTTGGAACACGCTTCAGATCTCAATTGTTCTATTGAACCGTGTGATTAGCCTCTAATATGGTTGGTGTAACTGTTGATTAAGGAAAGTGTAGTTGAAGAACACGTGTCTCGTTAGCTCAGACCAAATAAAAAAACCAAGACGGACCGCTGCGAACAATACAGTGAAGCATGCTAAAACTACACCAACGCTCTGTGCATACACGCTCACACACGCACATTCACAACTATTTACAATGACACTACAATCAAACTATACCAAACTAAGTGCACACATATTTACGAAACCGGCCTCACGTTACTGCTGACAGCGCTCTGTCTTGGTTTTTTATTTCGTCTGAGCTCGTTAGGTGAAAATTCAAATTCAAATTCAAATCATCGACTTTCTTGAATACGGGTAGGTACATGAGGTGATACATAAAACAGAAGATCTTTAAACCATACCCTACCTTAATAAGTAGGTGGGAAAATATTGATTACAATAAAAATTAATCAATTGGTTTTAGTTTCTCGAATACAAGAAGGTAGGTCATCACTTATGCTGCTATTAACGTGGCCACTGGGCACAACTAATTTTAAAATTCCCATCAACTCGAAAATAAGAAATTTATTAATATTATTTTTCTTGGTAAATAATATAACCTCGCCCCCTATTACATGGGACTTTAACATCACTGGCAAAATGTGAGTGTACTATAGATTCACCATTGCCTAACCCTCGGGAAATCCTGGCGTGATGTTAAAGAAAGAAAAGAAAGAAAGAAAAATCGGTTTATTTGTCACATAAACACGTGCATACAAAATAGATAACTGATCAGCAATATTAAACAGAATAGATCTACTTAAATACAAATATGAGATTACGAATTTACAGATAGATAATAGCCGTTATGTTATTATAACCTAAACCTACCACCTACCCACCTACCTACCTAAACTAACCTAGGCTGGCAGTGGTAGCCTAGTGGTGTGACCTTTCGACTGCCAAGTCATGCACTCATCTCCGACTTTTCGGATTCATGTGCGTATTGTATAATTATCACTTGCATCAAAAACGGTAAAGCAAAACATTGTGAGGAAACCGGCATGCCTGAGAAATATTTCTCGGCAGGTGAAGCCAAGTCATAGGGCCCATGGCAGCATAAAAACTTTGACACCAGTTTAATCACTAACCACACGACAAAGAGAATAACCTTAATAAGTAACACCCAGTAATTGTAACCCAGCAACTTTTTAAAGGTTTAAAACAAAACAAAACTGTAAAAAAAAACTGCGTATTATACCGCAAAAAATCGTAAAGAATGACCACGTACTTCATCTACCCACTATCTCATAATAATAATATGTTCTATGTAAGGGACATATTATTGCTAACTCATAGTCTTCGGTACCCACATTAATTCCATATACCAGCACGTCTTTCACCTTTTACATAACAAGTAAGCATCTTTAGGTACACGCGGCAAAATAGTTCTATGTATTTTTGCCACCGTCAGAATTATGGTTTTAATCATGTGGTTTATTTACAGCACCGGTTATCTTAACTCTAAAGCTGTAAAAAGTAAAGCGAGGGCGAACCTGATAATTAGGGCGAAATCTTTTGGACTTGATCGCCATTAAGAAACTCAAGTTCTTAGGGCTTATATTTATTTAATCATTTAATTCAAGCAACAAGACTCATAGTGTTAGTAAAATATGTTAGTAAAACATGAACACAGAAAAAATATGCTTATGGAATATTTATGGTGTATTGTCTATGACCTGGAATTTTGATGTTTGTTTGTTTATTTATCTTCGGACCACGATTTGTATTTCTTGTATATACCACCTGTTACTGACAATTTAATTTTTTTAATGAATATTTGTATTTTAATAATTTTATTTAATGAGAATGACATAACTAATTTAATGTTCCAACAAGAGTTTAAATTTTAACAATTTTATATAATGAAAATGTTTACATGTCGAATGGTGAAATATGGCAGAACTCTGATGAAAACCTACTACTACCTACTTATGTATAACCCATATTTGCAAATAAATGCTATCCTATTCTATTCTATTCTATTCTATTCTATTCTAACAATTTGTGACATCACTGCTGAAAGGTGGCAGGCCCACTACAATAGGTTTACACTAAGAAAACTGTGTTTTTAAACTGATGTTTCAAATGACTTCACTACCTAGGTTGCGGTTGACGACCCCAATAAACTTTTTTTTTTGTTTAACATATTTAGATATCGATATCTGCGGGGTTTCGCTCGCTAATTCAATTTTACCCTCTTTACAGTTCAAACTTCGGATCCAAAATACCTTCAGCTAAGCGATGCACACAAAAGTATTGTAGATGATGCCACTTGTTATTATTTACCTGCACACATATTTCTTTTGTTGTCCGTACAATGACTTACGCTTCGGTCAGACATCCCATTACATCTTTTCATATCAACCTGACATTAAATTATCACTATTATTCTCGGACCTTATAAAAGAGGGTCTTCAGTGGCTAAAATGTTCTATCAAATCTATTAAAGTGAAGGAGCCCACCTTACTTTTTTGTTTTTGCTTAATTGAAAATTGACGTGGCCATAGTGATTGATTGCTTCAAAGTGACTTGACAAAATTATAAACGATTTTGTGAAGCTTTTTTGTGTTTTTATTTAAAGTTTAGCGCATTGTTTGGGTGCATGAAAAGCCTCTATGAGAGAAGATTAGAGGTATGAGGAACAGGGTGTAAAGTTCACTCATTCTCCATAGAAAAGGGAGGATCCTCCGACCAGACAGGTGTTGTGTCTGGTGGGCTAATGCCTAATGATTGATGTGACAAGATACACCTTATATACAACGTCCCGCCTTGTATATAAGGTGTATATTGTCACGCGAATTCTCTTAAGGCGTCATTGTACTCATCATTATGAACTACGACATATTAAACAAATCAACACCACCAAACCAAACACCTTTCCAAATAGGTAAGCATAGAGTTAGTGTGCCTATACAAAGTATATACATGTATACCTACGTAATACGCACCTCAATTATTATTTTATTTCTGTTCCACATTTTGTTGATCCAGTTTTCGAATTGGGTTACAAAAAATATGGATAGCTTGCTAATTTTAGTTAGTGTTTTTGTATTTGTTTTAAAATATTCAATAGAATTGGAATATTAGCTAGACAGGCTAACGAATTTGATAATAATTTTCGGTAGGTATGTCTGTGTCTGGGCTTTGGAAACTCAAGCAAAAAGTTTGTTTGACAAACATACATTGAAAATATTAATTGAAAAATATAATAATATCCATTCAGCCTGACAAAGCCTTGTGATAATGATCAAAAAGTTGACCTAATTGTACGGTCAACCACACATCAGTGGTAACAACGTCAAATTGTCGTATATATACAAACTTATAATCAAAGACGATATTCGATAAGATTACGAAATTTTCTGGGTTAAGAGTAATTATATTTTCAACGCTGCCTATCTTCACGAAATGTTCCTACTAACACGAAGTTATATCTAAACAAGTTGTTGAATAGAGGGCATCTTCTGTAATACAGAAGGGGAGCAAACTTGAATTCAAACTCTCTTAAACTTTGTTTAAAATATTCATCCGATCAGAATTTTCTTCTAAATTATTTAGTTTGAGAATTCCCGTAAGGGCGTGATCCTTAAAGTTTTCAAAATTTCATTAAAGTTAATTTCACGTTTATAAACATTTTCGTATCGAGGCCCATACGGAGCTTTCTTCATTACAGCACAGGAATTTAATTTCTACAACGTATATTTTCTATATGCTTAAAATAAATAAAATTAAATAACATTTTATTTCTTGCATAGAATTACAAAAAAAAAAATTGTAAAAAATATACATGCATGCAATCATAATCCAACATTCCATTTCGTATCTATTATTAAATATTGATTGATATTAAAATTATTATGAATTATTAACTTATTTACTATGTTAAAAATTTGTATTTTTATAATTATTTGACGATATCTAAAAAAACAAGAACCCCTCTTTTCCTTAGAAGGTGAAGGCCTCTTCTATTATATACTTACCATAAATAAAATGAAAACATAGTTCTAAAAACGCGCTTCAGGCACCCGCCATGTTCTCCATGTAAAATGGGCAGCGTTTAAATTAAAACCAATTTAAAGTTGGTCAAACTTTCGAATGGAGTATTTGAATTGGAGGCAAATCTATAAATTATCATCTCCCTCTTCACTTAATTGTGTGACGGGGAAGCGGGAAGGGGTGTCGAAGTTTGAGCCTCATTTTAAACGTGGTTTGAAATTCGGCGTTCGGAGATCTATTGATCTTTTAAAGGTTTAAATCAACTTGTTTAACTTCGCTTTTGATTAATGACAGTTTGTGTTAGCAAAAATATCGCTTTATATTTCTGAAGTGTTATAATTTAGGATTATAGAAATCTGACGGGAAATTGATGACTTGATTTGGATATCTACAGACAGGAGTTTCCATCTTTTGTGAAAAAGTTAAATTCGGAACCAATACGCGAAAAATAATAAAAATATGGCGTCGGACCATTTTCATATCGCCAGGCCATAAGTTGGGCTGAGGCTGAAGATTGAAGGAGTCTCGAAACTCTATCACGGCCTATTGGGACGACGTGACTGACGCAATATGAGTCCGACGTCGATCAACGAAACGTGATGCTTTTACCAAAACCTTGTAGGTATATTATAGGGTTGACTCGATACAAATAATAAGTTAGGATACTTTTTAATTTATATCGAGTAGAAAATTAGTATCAATTACTTTTAGTGAAAAGTATCGAATACTTATTAATTTGAAATCCAAGGCGTGTTTTTCTCTTTTATTTAATAATAAAAATATAAAAAAACATTCACTGACAGACAACGCACAGCCATTAAATTTTGCGAGTGCATAAGTTCCACATACTTATAACGAGAGTGAGTTCTAATGAAATATGTTTGAATATTCATACCCTAACGTTAATTAGGAGTGAAAGATTGAGTATAGATTTGTCATTTTTGTCGGAGTGCTATCGGGCACATGGCTTGTTAAAGAACTGTAAGGTGATGAGTCAACATAAATTTTCTTAACACACACACACGCACACAATTTTTCTTTTCTTTTCTTTTTAAGGTTCTGTACGAAAAGGGTAAAACGGGACCCTATTATTAAGGCTATGTCCGATTGTCCATCTGTCCGCTGCTTAGCTCAGAGACTGTTGGTACTAGAAAGCTGTAATTTGCTATACTTACATATAAATCACGCCGACAATCTATCGATTATCACCGATACGTAGGCTCCACAAGTTATCGAGTAATAATCGACCAACATAAATTTGCAGTTGCAAAAACATGTTCTCCCGTACATTATGTATGGGAGAACAAGTTTTTCAACTACAGTGTTAAGTTTGTTGGATAAATTTATCTTGTACAGTGCACGTACTAATTTGACACTATTGTGTCAGCTCTTTACTTGCTGCGCGTGGTCTATACTTTAGTACACAAGTAGTATTCAAATCGCGTGCACTCATTATCATTCAATTAATAAATAGTAATATTACGTATTCTTGCAAATCACTCAAAGCTATCATCATCAACAGGTGTAGAGACCCTACACATCTCAACTACGGAACTTTTCATTGTGCGTGGTTCGACACGCACTTGGCCGGTTTTTATATTTATTGGTATAGTTAGTTAGTCCCTTAATTTAGTGGTTCGACATGCACTTGTTTTTTCATTTCTTTTTCTTTTGCTTTTTCATTTCTTTTCTTTTAGTAACTACAGAAATCGAATATCGAATGAAATTGAATCAAATTAACCCTTGGCCTGTTTCAGCCCATGGCCTGTTTCAGCTCTTGGCCGGTTTCAGCCCTTGGCCTGTTTCAGCCCATGGCCTGTTTCAGCTCTTGGCCGGTTTCAGCCCTTGGCCTGTTTCAGCCCTTGGCCCGTTTCAGCTCTTGGCCTGTTTCAGCTCTTGGCCTGTTTCAGCTTTTGGCCTGTTTCAGCTCTTGGCCTGTTTCAGCTCTTGGCCTGTTTCAGCCCTTGGCATGTTTCAGCTCTTGGCCTGTTTCAGCCCTTGGCCTGTTTCAGCTCTTGGCCTGTTTCAGCCCTTGGCCTGTTTCATCTCTTGGCCTGTTTCAGCCCTTGGCCTGTTTCAGCTCTTGGCCTGTTTCAGCCCTTGGCCTGTTTCAGCTCTTGGCCTGTTTCAGCCCTTGGCCTGTTTCAGCTCTTGGCCTGTTTCAGCCCTTAGCCTGTTTCAGCCCTTGGCCTGTTTCTAGACCGACGCTCAAGTTTAATTTGCTGTTGCATCTCCATTACAAATTCACGTTACGCAGACTTACTCCGCAGATTTTAAGAATTACGCGCCATCACAAACTTTCTTGTGGTTTCTACGAACATGAGTTGTCATGAATTTTAAAAGACTTCGGGATTATAATTAATTTCAAAGTTGTTAGCCAATGGTGGGTTTTAGTTTCAACAACGGTTTAATTAACTGTTTATATAATTAAACAGTTTGCTTTCGCCTCGTTACATGGAATAAGGATCATGGTTTCATTAGAATTGAGACTTTTAATAAAATTCCTAGAACCTTAATACAACTTTTGTAAGTCTAAGTAAATTAGTTATTTAAATGTTGTTTGAAAACCTTTCTTGGAATGCTGTACTAAGTATTTAATTTATATATAATATGTTATCTAACGAAGGGCGTTCCCGTGAACCTGCAATAATTTAAATATTATCACTAAAAAAAAATGTTTTTATAATAAAATATTCACAAAAAATAAATACGTATCAATTTAATATTTTTTGTGAATATTTTAATATAAAAAACATTTTTTTTATATATTGCGGATTTTTTTTAGCTTGTATTTTTTTTAGCTTTTTTTTAGCTTGTATGAACGCGATACTATTGCGGGTTAACGGGATGCCCATTGTTAGTTAACATACTTTACGTATTGTGAATTTCTCAAACATAATAAATTGTTTTTTTGGAATCTTTTGACAATTTTTTCAGTCGTGTTGCCCCAAAATAGCAGTTTTTTAAGTAGTTGTAGGTAAGTACCCCAAACCCACCAGCTACTGGCTTGTAAAAGTGAGATAGGCAGTCGCTCCATGTAAAATACTGATATTCAGCTGCATCCGGTTAGACTGGAAGCCGACCCCAACATAGTTGGGAAAAGGCTAGGCTGACGATGATGGAGTATGCCAAACTACACAATCAAGTCCCTTGAGCTACAGACGATAAGAAACTTTTGAAGGAAAGAAACTTATCCAACGCTAACGTACGCAAGCGACGCAGGTCACTTTTTATTTCTTATCGACACCTCCCAGTGGGAGGTTGTCAGTGATATTATTTATCAGTAACTCGTGAAAGGGATGAAAATATAAAGTCATGGATACTTTGAGAATTTATGGGTCTAATCCCTGTGCTGGCAGTCTTGAACTTGTTCTTTTACCTACATAACATAAGAGAGAAAAAACTCAAATGTAGGTATTTTCTTTCTTTCTCTATCTATCTTTATAAGTATCACGCCTCTATTACCAGAATTGAAAGCATATGTGTAGTTCACCCACGTTTCAACAGTTACAACCATCCCACTAACTGGGAAGCCCAAGGATTGAGAGCGAGACTCTTACGAGCTAAATTCACAACAGTGGCCGCGTCCGCAGGACCTTAAACAAACGTTCTACACGGAAAGAAACAAACATAATATTGGAACCGAATCATTTACTTAAAAGCAGACATTAAAAGTTATTCATTCTATAAGTGGTTCACCGGCTATAACCTCGCTTTCTATATCGCAGTGGTTCACTCCACGTAGTATTTTGAAGAATCCCCTATTACCCCAATCTGGGTTCCAAGAATTTGCCATAAGCCAGTACTTTAGACCATTCTCTACTCCCCAGCCTAGCATTTTAACAGCAAGTGTGCCGTAATATGAACCATGCATATGTTTGTAAACCCCTCTTTTATAATATATAAAATCATCATATACTACAAAGTGAGTCTCTACAGGTCCATTCTTAAATAGTTCAGCTTTAATTTGTTCTTCATCAGAAGCTAATCTATACACGTTCTTGCCGCGACGCTTGTCTTTGTCATAATCTGAGTTGTAGTTAGACGCACAGGCCTTTACGCATTTCGGAGTGTCCTTGTAGTCGTGGCGACAGGGCGGCAATTTGCCGGGGAGAAAATGTTCGCAGGCAGCTATTCCGTACGGTTTACAGCCTTCATTCGAGTTGTAGTTCCCTCCTGACACAATACCCGTGGAATTCCAGTAAATCCAAGCACTCGACGGGAAACCTCCAAATTGGCAGCTACTTTCACACGAACAACAGGCCACAATATCTTGAGCAGAGAAATGGAAATTCTGTTGTTCGTTGGAGTGTATACAATATCGGTCGGTCATGGCTTCTACAGCGGCGAACGCCCAGCAACTGCTGCATGCGCCTTGGTCTCTTATTTCGTTCAAAGAGGTACAGTTCGGCCATTTATCCCTCGGGTCGAAGCTCTCTGGTAGACTTGCAATCAGTTCGGCATCATGTTTTATCTTTGGTAATTTCGCAAAATTTGGGTCTTCCAAGGAACCCATTAAATTCTTGATGTATGAATACGGTGTATGTACTGGAAAGTTTCTGCCGGCTTCCCATAAGTTTTGCCTAGAGTTGATCAAATTTATGAATCCATCCGACAACGGGTCCAGTTTATCGGTTACGACAGACGCCAGTGCGCACAGCAAAAAAACAAAAATTGAACATAATGCGACCATTATTGCCTAGTTATTTAATTACTAATGGATGCTAAATACAACTATTTATATAGCCTTTTATCAGGAACACAAACATTTATTTTTATCGCAAAGAACTGCTAAGATTCCATAAAGATACTCGTAGGTATTTCAAATACGTGTGAACATAAAGTGTTAAATTAAATTGCATTCTTCAAACATTCATAGTGTTGTGTTTCGTGATAAAATTGATGAAGCAGACCACGTGTTCATCAATAAAACTAGGTATTCAGTGCATTTGACGTAGAACAATAACAGGCTGATAAGTCGGGAACAAGAATCACCATGCCAAAAGTAACTATCTCAAAAAATCAAAGTGTTCCGCATGTCACGAGTCACTTCTTTCTTTAGCAGAAAGTAGCCTAGTGGTGTGACCGTCAGACTGCCAAGCCACAGGTCTCGCGCTCGTACCCAAGGCACGCACCTCTGACTTTTCAGATTCATGTGCGTATTGTGTAATTATGACTTGCTTAAAAGCGGTGAAGGAAAACATCGTGAGAAAACCGGCCTGAGAGATATCTCTCGACATGCAGTCGGGGAATATCTCTCAGGCCGGTTTTCTCCGGTGAGGCCAAGTCTGACACCAGGATAGTCACTAACTACACGAAAAAGAAAGAAAGAACGACTCACTGCTTTGTATTCCCAAGAGAAAATAATCTTCAATGTTAGTCATACACAAAACATTTGAAAAGGTTCTTTTAAATCGTCAAAATCGTTATCAGAGTTTCCGATTTCGCTTTTGTGATGGACAAAATTGGCCCCATGACTGGGATTTATTAAATGGACGAAAAAACCTCTTTGGCGATACATTGTATTGATTTGGAATTTATTGTCAGTCGGTTGAATGGGGGCTGGACAATGGCTAACGTATTGTATGGCTATTCCTGCTTCGGATGGATGGAACATCTGAATGCCTAAGTGAGGGCTGGATTTTGGCAATGTTCGATGTTCCTCCTTTTAGAGTATTGCAAAGGTTTTCAGAGAAGGCGGCGGAAAAAAAGGAATGCATGTTTCTTGATACAATTAATAATTTTTTGTGGTCGCAAACGCTACTTCTGAGTATGAGTCCTGGGTTAGACTCTTCCCGGAGTCTAATTGATTTGTGCCATTGATGGCAATAGGCTCGCTCCCTATAACATGAGCCTTAAACATAACTGCTGGCAAAATGCTGGTGTACTATGGGTACACTTCTGTCTAACCCTTCGTGAATTAAGGCGCGATAAATGAAACCATTATTTTGAAAACAAAATCATTTAGGAAAAAAACATTCAATAAATTGGTTCAAACGATTTTATTAACCAAATATTATTTCATCCCTCTCCAACACGGCCCAGCGAGGCCCACAGCACCGGAATTAACGGCCATACATCCTTTTCAACCCAATTTATTTAATTGGAAGTCATATTGCCAACGAAATCCGTTTTAGTCTATATAAATTGGATTTTACTGCGTATGAATGAGGAAGCTGCAATATTAAAAATCCGGCTAAGTGTGTGTCGAACTACGCACAATGAAGGGTTCCGTAGTTGGGATGAATTTATCCCAAGAACAAACTTAACATTGTAGTTGAAAAACTTGTTCTCCCATACAGAATGTATGCGAGAACATGTTTTTGCAACTGCAAAGGTAAGTTAGTCGATTATTACTCGGTAAATTGCAGAGCCTACTTAGCTGTGATAGTTTTCCTTTTAATTTCATTATATATACTAGGTACTGCCGTGAATTTTTTCACATATCCAAAACCAACCATTTCGCTGGCAGGGGCTGCAAATTTGCACATTGCATGACTCTAACAAAAATTTGCATATTAAAGCTTAATATTTCGCAAACGGATCTCTGAATCCAAAAATAGTTTTCACGAAATAACAATATTTTTAAACCACCTTTGATACCCCAACGAAATTCCAATGATACCCCACACCATGGGATTGGCATGAAAAAAAAACACATCACCATGGCGAAACTATAAGGAACCTCCTTGTTGACTAAGGAACCCTAAAAAACGAGGGAGCCTTACAATAGTCGCATACTGCAATGCTATTCTATAAACATCTCACCATGAAAACTTAGGTGAAGTGAGTGTGGAGTGAACTGTCACTGCCTTAGCATCAGTAGGTATCGATGACAATGACAGCTCACTCCACGCTCACTTCACCTTAGTTTTCACGGTAAGATGGTTATAGAATAGCAATACTGATGTGTAACATCTGACATCTTGGCTGACGTATGTATGATATAAACAATATTCATCATCATCATTATCATGTTTACAAACTCTCGGAAAATGGGTTGGTACCATCTGAGGGGTAACTCTAGCACCGCACGCTCATTGGTCAGATCAAATATCGCGCGCTTCCCCGGCTTCCTGTTACATACTTCCGTCCCTTTTCACGAAAACACTCTCACAGATCTCTCGCAGGAAAGCGAGAGGAATGCAAAATATGATGAAGGTTGAATCTTGTTGATTTTGTATTTTGTTTTAAAGGTGGGTTAAAAAACGGAATTTCTGCTTTTTGATTAATGAGGGACTCGCGGCTAAATAATAACAGCCGTACGGGTCGATAAAAGGTTAAGCTACGCTAGCCACGGTCGGCTCGTGATCGACCCGTGCATTTGTCATTCTTTAGCCACCAGCCCCTCATGAATAGTAACTTCAGAAGTAGTGACCTTCAAATATTAAGGTACAATTTCTCACTTTATATGCCTAGTACCTTAAGATTTGTCACGTGCTTCAAACCACAATCGCTGGCAAACATCCAATGTTTTGTTTGTGAGGCCATTTAATAATTCCTAAGTTATGGTAGACGAGTTTCTTGAAGTTTCAGGGGAGCTATATTATTGAATAAGGGAAAGAGGGCAATATACCTGAGTACTCGATTTTCACATATTTTGTATAGAATAGAATACAAAGCGTTAATTATTTCCCATAGCACAGCTAGTCTACTTTAATTATAACGAGGTAAAATTTGTGAGTTTGAATGTAGGTAATTTTCGAAACAGCAGGCGTAGCATGAGCACCGTTTTGTCGACGGAAGAGTAGACCAAAATGACGTTCCGTGTAGACAGTACGACGGCAGCTAAGTAAAAAGAGTCAACTGCACTTTTAACGAAATTCACTCTTTTACATAATTCGATTCAAAATTCTTTGTTTTGTTTCAAATTGTCTTTACTTCCTTAGATAAATTTCAGTTGTTAGTGTGATTTTGACAGTAAGGATAGAAAAGTTTCTTCCGAAATAGTCTACATATTAAAAGACCTAGACTAAGATCGATATAAATGAAAGACAAAATGACATATTGTAGAAGGATTTCTACGGTGCGATGTCAAAAATGAAGAAACGAAATGTCACTTTGTATAGAAAAAGCTGTCTATTCTTCGTAGAAATAGAAAGCGCCATGCTACGCCTGCTGATGATATTGGGATGATATTATGATGATAAGTTCCTGTCTTTATTAAAATTATGTAAGTTTAATATCACATAAACCTTCCGGAATAAATTTTCTAAGAGATGGTGAAAACCACATAAAAAATTGATGCCTAGTTTAGAAGCAATACGCGGTCACACAAGCATACACGAAAAGCGGCTTTAATTTATAATATTATGTATATAGGTTATTTATTTCAAAACTTTTTGAGACGACACTTCACAGTGACTTCACAGGTCAACCGAAGACTGCTACAAAAAGTTTTCACATTGAACATATTACATTGTATTTCAGTCAAATGAGGATAAAATACTAATCCTCTTTTTAAATTTTTGTATTTATGTATAAGATCCCCCGCTCTTAGATTATAAAAGTAAATAAAATAAAATACATTTATTTCGAGCAATTTCAACTCATAACATAACATACAAAATACAGAAACACAATTAAACATACTAAATACCTTACCGGCCCTGCTGACGGCAACATGCCTATCACAGCAGGCATTATAAATCTAAGGTCGGGCTATTGCGACTGTGGGGTAATTTTAACTACTGAGAATAATTCAAATACTTATGTATCAATACAGTAGAATTGTTCTCATTAGTTGGAATTACCCCACAGTTGAAATATCCCCCGCCCGACGTTATTTATTATTTATTTTATTTCATATATTATTTTTATTTTATATTGTTTTTATTTTATCCTTAATATTATAAATGCGAAAGTGTGTTTGTTTGTTTATTTGTTTGTTACGATTTCACGCTAAAACGGCTGAACGGATTTAGATGGAATTTGGCATATGGGTAGACCATGACCTGGATAGGACATAGGATACTTTTTATCCATCAGGATAAAAAGTATCGGGGTAAAAACATCGATTCTCACGGGTTCGAGACTTACGCAGGTGAAACCGCGGGGCGCAGCTAGTACTATATGATTGCTCTACTGTTATGGAAATTATGTTTCTGTAAATAAAGCGAGGCAAAGTGGTTTTAATAGGTAATACGAAACAACTCAGATACATTACTCTGATTGCGGCAAGGTTGCCACCGACACCATCTTTGAGTACCTGTTTTATACCTTTTCCAGCTAATCTGCAGATGGAAAATGTTTTAATTTCGAAAGTGGAAGGAATTTGTGGTGCATGGAGTTGGGTATCTGTTTACTCTCAAAACTTGTGAGGAGAGAAAATCTCTTAGATCGGAACGATCATTAAAAACCAAATGCAGTTTGTTTTTTTTTTGTAGCAAAGCCTTCTTTCTAATGCACATTTTTTACGGAATAACTAACCAAAAAATGTAACAGACTATTTTTATTTATTTTTTCCCTTAGAGGTAGATAGCGGTGCTATTCTGCCCAGTGCTCCAGGCATCATGAACAACAATATTTTTCTCGTAGAGGCTCTATCAATGCCAATAAAGCCTTAGGCCTCATTTACGGAGACGCGGGGCGTCGAGCGTGGCGTTGGGCGGCGCGGCCCACACTGAATTCAAGCATATGGCGTTGTATGAGTGTGTTTGCGGAGAAGCAATTTTACACGCGTTTGCTTGAAACAGAGCGGTTTTTGCGGTGGAGCCCGCGGATGGCACCGCCTCGCGGAGCATCGTGGCGGCGCACGCAGCGGCAATGCTCGATGAAGCGATGCCTTCGGCGGAACCTTCTGCCAGTCTTATTTGGAAATCGCACAACGGAGACGTAGTCACCGTAGCAATGGAGTACGATATGATCGACTTTGCAAGTTCCAAGTTACGACACGTGCGCTCCCATCTCTCGCTAACCTAAAACTAGTCGGTTTGATTGAGTACAACGCGTGCGCCGCCGCGTTGCGCGCCGCGTGTGACGCGGCGGTGCCATCCGCGGGCTCCGCCGCAAAAAACGCTACACACTTGACGTTTCGCGGCGGGCGCAGCGGCGATCACCGCCACTCTTCTCGTCTCACATCTCTATGAACAACATCGTACATTGCCATATGTTTGTGTTTACGCGTGCGATGGTAAGTGCCGCTCCACGCGCCGCCGCACCGTAAACAGAAAAAACGTCCGACGCGCCGCGAAACGCCACGCTGCACGCGACGCGCAACGCCCCGCGTCTCCGTAAATGAGGCCTTAGGCATTTTCAATGACACCTGTGGAAGCTATTCTAGCGTTCAATTTTCTCGAACCACCTCTACTGGGTGACGCAAAAGTCACGACTGGGTATTAAAAATAAAATATGAAATTTACACTGAAATTTACCATTCTTTTTTTTTAACAAATTATAAAATACATTTTGGAGATTTACCATGAATAATTTCATAGAGCCACAGCGCATACGGCTCGAGCCACAATGACTGTCCCTTCGGCGAGCGTTTAAACGCTGAAAACGCTGGTGAAATGTTGAAAATCTCGAGATTAATCTCGAGATTTTCAACATTTCACCGGATTTAACAGCGCCAGATTATTTTCTCTGCGGTTATTTAAAAGACTAGGTGTACATTAATAAACCCAGGACAATCAAGCAGCTGAAGGCGAACATCCGAGCTGAAATAGGGTTGCTAACTCCTCATCTTCCGAGGACAATAATGAGAAATGCTCTCGACAGAGCCTGTCTTTGTAAGGCTGTAAATGGTGGTCATTTACGTGACGTAATATTTAAAACCTAACTTGAAAATATCTCCATGAGTTTTATTGCATTATCTGATAACAATTAACATTAGTAAACCCATGTTCTGAGGACAGTAATAGTATCTCCATGAGTTTCATTTTATTATCTGCTATTAAACAATATAAATAGTAAACAAAAACTTTTATTTTTTATTTTTATTTATTTATTTAAGTATTTAAAACATAAACAAAGTTCTAAGTAGTTGCGACCCCTTCCTGACTTATGCGCCACCATGTATAAAAGTGCAACCATGTAATTTTAGCCAGTAGCAGGCGAAGAGATTCCTAAAAGTTTAATATACTTTCTTACGATATGTTTAACTATATCTAAATATGTGTATACATGTGAATGTCAACCAAAACTGTATTCAAAGTATGAGTACCGAACTACTTACACAAAATTAATCATACAGCGATGATCAAAGTCGATTAATCACACACAGCTAATTAGTTATTGAAACTCATTCGTTTGACGATCAGCCGAATGTGGTATCATTGAGTGCATATTACTCACGATATTACCTTAATTATCTGCGTATTTAGACAAGCTTGGATACTCCTTCATTTGGGTATGTGTTAACGAGCTTGTATTTTGTAAAAACCATCTATATCTATATATATAAAAATCAATTGCTGTTCGTTTGTCTCGCTAAAACTCGAGAACGACTGGACCGATTCGGATAATTCTTTTTTTGTTGTGTTCGTTATTTTCAGGGCAAGGTTTGTACATTTAGTAGGTGTAGGTAGGGTAGGTAGGTAGGTAGGGTAGGTAGGTATGTAGGTAGGTAGGGTAGGTAGGGTAGGTAGGGTAGGTAGGGTAGGTAGGGTAGGTAGGGTAGGTAGGGTAGGTAGGGTGGGTAGGTAGGGTAGGTAGGGTAGGTAGGTAGGGTAGGTAGGGTAGGTAGGGTAGGTAGGGTAGGTAGGTAGGGTAGGTAGGGTAGGTAGGTAGGGTAGGTAGGGTAGGTAGGTAGGGTAGGTAGGGTAGGTAGGTAGGGTAGGTAGGGTAGGTAGGGTAGGTAGGGTAGGTAGGGTAGGTAGGGTAGGTAGGGTAGGTAGGGTAGGTAGGGTAGGTAGGGTAGGTAGGGTAGGTAGGGTAGGTAGGGTAGGTAGGGTAGGTAGGGTAGGTAGGGTAGGTAGGGTAGGTAGGGTAGGTAGGGTAGGTAGGGTAGGTAGGGTAGGTAGGGTAGGTAGGGTAGGTAGGGTAGGTAGGGTAGGTAGGGTAGGTAGGGTAGGTAGGGTAGGTAGGGTAGGTAGGGTAGGTAGGGTAGGTAGGGTAGGTAGGGTAGGTAGGGTAGGTAGGGTAGGTAGGGTAGGTAGGGTAGGTAGGGTAGGTAGGGTAGGTAGGGTAGGTAGGGTAGGTAGGGTAGGTAGGGTAGGTAGGGTAGGTAGGGTAGGTAGGGTAGGTAGGGTAGGTAGGGTAGGTAGGGTAGGTAGGGTAGGTAGGGTAGGTAGGGTAGGTAGGGTAGGTAGGGTAGGTAGGGTAGGTAGGGTAGGTAGGGTAGGTAGGGTAGGTAGGGTAGGTAGGGTAGGTAGGGTAGGTAGGGTAGGTAGGGTAGGTAGGGTAGGTAGGGTAGGTAGGGTAGGTAGGGTAGGTAGGGTAGGTAGGGTAGGTAGGGTAGGTAGGGTAGGTAGGGTAGGTAGGGTAGGTAGGGTAGGTAGGGTAGGTAGGGTAGGTAGGGTAGGTAGGGTAGGTAGGGTAGGTAGGGTAGGTAGGGTAGGTAGGGTAGGTAGGGTAGGTAGGGTAGGTAGGGTAGGTAGGGTAGGTAGGGTAGGTAGGGTAGGTAGGGTAGGTAGGGTAGGTAGGGTAGGTAGGGTAGGTAGGGTAGGTAGGGTAGGTAGGGTAGGTAGGGTAGGTAGGGTAGGTAGGGTAGGTAGGGTAGGTAGGGTAGGTAGGGTAGGTAGGGTAGGTAGGGTAGGTAGGGTAGGTAGGGTAGGTTTTCAATAAAAATTGCTTTAGTAAAACTTATTTTAGGGTTCCGTTTGGCACCCTTCGGCTACGGAACCCTAAAAATCGTTTTACTAAAGCAATTTTTATACTAAGCAATACTAAGCTTCCGCTGTCCGTCTGTCTGCCAGCGGCCTGTATGTCATGAATCGTAATAGATAGACAGTTAAAATGCACATTAAACATTTTGACAGTTAAACATTTAAAAAAATAACAAAAATTAAGTTGAAAGTTAAAGGAGGTCTCGTACAATAAATGTTTTTTTCGGCGATTTTTGCTAAATATTGTACGGTGGTACGGAACCCTTCGTGTGCGAGACCGACTCGCTCTTGGCCGGTTTTTATTTTATTTTACGCTATTGGAATACCTATCGCCTTCAGCATCATAATTAATTACGCTTGAAAATTGCTTAATCTCAAGCGGAAAATGTGTAAAACTACTACGTCATTCAATATCTTAAAAAATGTCAAAGGCTAAACTTATACCAAATAAAAAACCAAGACAGAGCGCTGTCAACAGTGACGCGAGGCCGGTTTTGTAAACATGTGTGCACTTAGTGAGGTGTAGTTTGATTGTAAATGGTTGTAAAACTGTGCGTGCGAGCGTGTATGTCCAGAGCGGAGGTGTAGTGTTGGCATGCTTCACTGTATTGTATGAAGCGCTCTGTCTTTGTTTTTTATTTGGATAACGGTCTGGGAAGTACTCGCAACAGGCGTAGGAATGTCCTACATATGAACGTCAACGAAGCAAAATGAGAATTTCAGGATCATAGCAGGTGGTGTTCTGTAGTTTCAGCCTACCCCCATGGGAAGAAGGCGTAAGTATATATGTGTGTGTCAATAACTTCTAATGAAATTACTAAACTCGCGACAATCTAAGAAGTCCGTTTTGACAGCTATAAAAATGCATTGTATAGAGATGAAAAAAAATATGGTTTCTTATAAACTGATTCTCAAGACATATCGATTGAACATACTTAGAGAGTTTGTAATCGAAGACTTATCTGCATTGATTAAAACTGATTCTCAAGGCATAACGCTTTATTACATTAACGAGAACGAAACGTCAAAACGGACTTCTTAGATTGTCGCGAGTTTAATAGTTGAATCTTGAGGTTAATTTTCCGAGCTCGTTTATCTACTTAAGTAGGTATTTTTCGAGTTATTCTAAAAGTAATTGCTGCGTGTCAGTTTATACTGAGAACTATAGTGAACATAGTTGAGAGTTAGACAATGTCACTAACGACTACAGTGAACATAGTTGACAGTTAGACAATGTCACTAACGACTACTAACGACGGATGTCACAAGTTCAGAACTGAGTTTTATAGTTAGTTTTTACAGAATAGCGCGGCAGTACAGCCTTGATCATAATTATCATACGTCATCGCATTGTTCGATAGCTGTAGGCTTCTTTGTACCTTATGATGGATTATCATCAAACTGAGTTATGCAATCTGGCGTTACTTCGCGGAAATCTATGACAATGAAGTGTTATGCAAATCCAATATTTAGTTTTTTTTAAATTTTCTTACATTTTCTCCGTGCGTTGATTAAGCCCAAAGATCAAAACTTAATCATAAAGGCTCCCACAGAAAGGCGCGACGCGACGCGGCCACAGTGTGACGCGACATCAGTAGAAGAATTTCCGTAAAGTTTTTATATAAATTGTTCCAGCAGTGACGCGCCGCGACGTCGTCGAATTCACTTCGCACCTATCTGCAGGAGCCTTAAATTTTTGGTTGATTACAATTCAGATTCATCCACTACAGTTTTGAAAATCACAAGCGGACAGACCGACTGTACTTAATACGTATTTTATAATAATACCGTTCCACTTTTATAAATGGAAAGTAGAAAACTGGACCTCCGAGCAGTTTCCAGTTGGAATTTATTTCAATTAGAAGTTAGTTGTTTATAAACAGTGCCGCAGTTATTCTGTAAAATATTAATACAGGAAAAGTTTTTATCCAATGCGCAAATTTTGACAAATTAACCTTAAACGAGTTTTATTAAACATATTTTTTTTATTTTGATGCGTCTTAATACAAAAAAATAAAAAAATCGTTAACGAAAGATGTTTATTTTAAAAGTGGTTGTATGGCTAACTGGCGCCGGCGCGCGGCGGCGCGCGGCGAAGCGGAACGCGCGAAAGTACCTACATATTGTGCGCCGGCTGCCGCACGCGCCCATTGATATTATTACGAATAGTTTGTGTCCATATTTTGCTGATTTAAAGTAGGATAAAAAAACAAAAAAAAGTATTGAATAAATAATGGAAATGTGTTCTATGACTGATATTGAACCACCAAAAAAAATTTGCGCACTAGTTACAAACTTTTCCTGTATATTTACCAATTATTGCTCATGTGCGGTTACTTAGGGAATTGCCACTGACAATTACATATTTCCCAGTAGGTATGATGATTTTATTATTATGTTATGGCCATCAATAAAACGCTATTTACCTACATAAAAAAGAAGGTAAGTTTACTACGTATTTTCGGAAACAAATAGAGAAATAGGTACGTCATACTATTGGTACACATCTCGTCTGAATAAGACAAATCAAGCGTCATTTATTTACTTTTTTGTTTAGCTGCTCATTAATGCCTTCACTACCGAATGGTCCAGGGTCCACTTTAAATTGCCTAGACGTGTGTGATCGACACTACGTCGCGTTACCTCTCTCTGCGATAATGTCGAGTTTGAACAGCGTCTACGGTACGATTACATTCGACAAACGCATACGTTCGATAAACGTCAGATGTACACAAAGTTAAAAACCTATGTAGTACCTAATAAAGTAGGAATTAGGTAAGTAATCGATATATATAAAAATCAATTGCTGTTCGTTAGTCTCGCTAAAACTCGAGAACGGATGGACCGATCTGGATAATTCTTTTAGGGTAGGTAGGGTAGGTAGGCTAGGTAGGGTAGGTAGGGTAGGTAGGGTAGGTAGGGTAGGTAGGGTAGGTAGGGTAGGTAGGGTAGGTAGGGTAGGTAGGGTAGGTAGGGTAGGTAGGGTAGGTAGGGTAGGTAGGGTAGGTAGGGTAGGTAGGGTAGGTAGGGTAGGTAGGGTAGGTAGGGTAGGTAGGGTAGGTAGGGTAGGTAGGGTAGGTAGGGTAGGTAGGGTAGGTAGGGTAGGTAGGGTAGGTAGGGTAGGTAGGGTAGGTAGGGTAGGTAGGGTAGGTAGGGTGGGTAGGGTGGGTAGGTAGGGTAGGTAGGGTAGGTAGGGTAGGTAGGGTAGGTAGGGTGGGTAGGGTGGGTAGGTAGGGTAGGTAGGGTAGGTAGGGTAGGTAGGGTAGGTAGGGTAGGTAGGGTAGGTAGGGTAGGTAGGGTAGGTAGGGTAGGTAGGGTAGGTAGGGTAGGTAGGGTAGGTAGGGTAGGTAGGGTAGGTAGGGTAGGTAGGGTAGGTAGGGTAGGTAGGGTAGGTAGGGTAGGTAGGGTAGGTAGGGTAGGTAGGGTAGGTAGGGTAGGTAGGGTAGGTAGGGTAGGTAGGGCGGGTAGGGTAGATAGGGTAGGTAGGGCGGGTAGGGTAGATAGGGTAGGTAGGGCGGGTAGGGTAGATAGGGTAGGTAGGTGGTTGGTTAGGTAGGTAGGGTAGGTAGGGTAGGGTAGGTAGGTAGGGTAGGGTACTTAGTGCTACCCGTACGAAGCCGGGGCGGGCAGCTAGTACGAAGTATATAAACTTCATACAAGAGTGTCACTTCTGTTCCGCAGTAACTGCACAATAATCTGTGCTGAGACGTTAACGTGTAACGGAATAAATGCAAGAGCTCATACACCCCAAATAGAATATTAAATTATAAGACTAAAATAATATCTGTAATTTAATTTAATTAAACAACATCTAGTTATTTTTTATAAAATAGACGTCCTGACTAAACATGAAACGAGGCTAGCTATGAGCGTATTACGGTTATGCATTTAAATAGGCTTTATATAAAGGCTTAAATTTCCTTAAATGAAATATTTTATTATCTTGTTATGACGCAGTGGTTCTAATTTCAGTTAAAGAAAAGATTTTTTCATGGAAAATTAACATATATAAATAATGACGGAAATCGATTCAGAAGCCGATTCTGAGCAAACTACTTTCAGGTCTTGCGCTTATTCTGTTACACGTTGTATATAGTAGTACCTAGTAGTTGAAACCTTCGGGGTAATTGTGTAACACACTTACAGTAGCAATGGCTTTCATTTTGAGAGTTCAACAACATTCATTGCGTTATTTACGTTGTTGATACAGATATTTTTTTTTCGAATATATATGAAGCAACGGATTACCAATATCCTTCAAAATCATTCAGATTGTGATTGAAACTGTGTTACGCAATTCGGGTGCTGGCTTAAATAATTAGACTTTGATTAACTGTTTTTGTCTTGCAACCAAATTTTATTTAAGAGTCTTAGAGTCGCGTCTAGCTTGAGCAATTTCTTGATTAAATGTACCGAAAAACCCGGAGTTGAGATGTAAATTCTAAAGGGAAGGCTCTTCGTAGCTTTTGTGCTGAGTAAGGATCGACTCGAGCTGGCAAAAACGGGGTAAATTGATATTCACTTATTTTGAGACGCGTCTTCGTGATTTATTTACATCGCGAGCCCGCTAATGTATTGCTGTATCAATGTGTGAAATAAATAAAATGTGGAAGCAAACGATCTGTTTCTGGCTTCAATACGTTATTCTCGTTGCGTTTTCTAAAGAGCCTACTCCTTTGAAACGATTTCTGCTCCTTTATTTTTAGTGGCAAGCAGAAGGGTCTGATAAAAACATTAGGAATAGCTTAAATGAGTCAAACAGATTAAGGCCCTACCCTACCTCAAATTGCTTAGCATAACCCTCTGTTATGGCGAAAAAAATACAGCATTTATTTTTAAATAAATATATGTTAAAGTTGAGGATTAATGCTAGGTCCTATGTTTGGCGAAAACACGATTAGGTACATAAAATTTTCTCTATAGAAAAAAAATCTTCTAAACCGACCAAAGTTACCTCTAAACCGATCTATAAACCGCTGGTATTAAAAAAATACTTCAAATTAGATCATGAAACTTTGCATAATAACTGAACTAATTATAAAGCAGGTCATATGTTTAAAAAAATAAATTAATTACCATTATCTTCACCATAAAAAGCAATTACCTAAACTATTCGAGGCTTGAGAGCCGCCAGCACCCCACTCCGTCTCGCTCTCACTCAGGTCGCGAGTAGTAAGGTGCGAGCGAGTTAAATCTGAGCTAAGCTACGGCCTTAACAGCAATTTGAAGACTATGCTAAGTCACCTAGAGTTCACTAAAGCGAAACAATGCACCCCGTCTATATAGCGTAGCTTCCAGAATCTAATGCGAGCCAAACTAAGGCACCTACTTAGCGCGCCAGGAAGTCTAAACCTTCTACTCCAAACAGTATTACCATACGTGGCTTAGTCACCGCCTTCAACTTGCTCCCACTAAGAAGTTTGCTTATCTATTTAGAGCCGTATATGTCAAAGGGACTAACTTAAGGACCCTAAACCAGAGGACCCAAAGTGTACAAATACAGCCAGAGACCGACATATGTTATGTGAAACGGCACAGAATACTAAGCGTGGTCGGTAGTTAATAATTCAGTTGGCAAAGACAAAATATGCTCAGATCTAGAGAGATCTTAGTGCGTTGATGTACGGTTTTATTTGTACTGTAGCGGGGTTTAGGATGTGATTTGTAGTCTGAGGATATCCTGGATCAAGAGAGGCTTAGGCAACAGCACGGGTCCATCGATTTTGAAGGTTAGCCAGCGCTTGTCGCGGTCAACCTGCACAACCGACGAATGACCTTAATTCTTCAAGGACATTCTAATTAACTGCAATGGTTTTTGGTACGCAGGTGTACCGCGCGGTAGCATAGAGGAACACGTGAAGGTCCAATCCTGACTCGGAAGTCACAGAGCATGACGATGAGTAATCACCATTTGACCATTTTTACGGGTAAAAACCAGAAAGTCTGCCAATCCTACATACTGAGCCAAGCTTCGGTTTCTAGGTACGATACGCAATAGAATTGTAGTCCAGAGCTAGACAATCCTTGGCTGCTTCGATCAAGAATCTAAACCACGATTTTTATCCTTACTAAGTATATTAATTATGCGAAAGTGAGTTTGTCTGTTTATTTGTTACTTTGCTTTTACGCTGAAACAGCTAAACGGATTTGGATAAAATTTGGCACATGTGTTGTCCAGGTTAGGGCATAAGATAATTTTTATTCTGAAATTCCCACGGAATCGAGACTTATGCGAGTGAAACCGCAGGGCGCAACTAATATAAAAGTAAAGTCAAATTAACCAACATAACCAAGCAATAACAAACTCTAGCAATTACGGAATTTAGGTATCTGAGGGGAAGATAATTGTGCCTTGGATCGTGCTTCAAAACTGATTTGAAATTCAAGATTAGATCAAAAAACCCGTGAAACTGCGACACATAATCCAAACTATTGAATGTTTTCCGTTTGAAATAGTGAGAAATATTGCTGCATTCCTCTGAGATTTGGTTGCGTTGTACACTACGACTGGCCGAACCACCTCTGCACATCTGGCCGCAGAGTCTACGTGAGCAGCATTGAAAGATTATCTTTAAGAACCAGTATTCAATGTAGAGTAAAACTTGGTAGTAATGTCCAAAAACGAATAGGTTGGTTAGCAATGTAGGATAAGGTCCTCTGATCTGAAAGTAGTTTTAAATAGTATTTAGGTTTCTAATATTTTGCAATAATTGATGAGTTCGCGTTTGAAGATTTCAGGTATATCATCCGAATGGTAGGTATAGTATTTTATCGCACGAAGCGACGCGCGTTTGCTTTAACCAAGTGCACAAACACGCTGTGAGTGTGTGCGTGAAGACAAGTAGCGTCAGCACATAACACAGACAAGATACACGAACACACGCAACTTCGACTTTGCCCGTTTCTCGGACGGTACCGAGAACTCCTGCACTTACACACATTCACAGCGTGTTTGGTTTGCACTTGGTTACCACGAGTAAAGCGCGCGTCGCTTTGTGAGATATAAATACTGTACCTACACTCTAGCGACAATCTAAAAATGAAAAATATTATAATGGTTTATTATATTTAACCCGCGACAATCTAAGAAGTCCGATTTGACAGATAAAAAATACAAAGAGTACCTAGTGAAGGAAAAAAAAATTGCTTTAAAAACCGATACTTGAGACATCGATTTATCATACTTATAAGACTTAGTAATCGACTATTTATCTACATTGTTTAAGACTGGTTCTCGAGGCATATCGTTTTATTACATGTAGGTACAATTACGAACCATCAAACCGGACTTCTTACACTACTTGTTTAAGTAAAGATGCGATCGAAGATGGAGCATGGTCTCCTAGAGCAAAAGAACCGTATGTTCGAGCGTATAGGTTACCTGCTATAGTAGGTATCTTCACTTGAAACTTGAAAACAATAATAGTACATTACTGTCGCGGCCAGCAATAAGGGGACTGATGGACGATCGTGAAAATGTGGGCCGAGGCGAAGCCGAGGCACACATACGTGAGTCCAGTGATTGCGGCCAAGGCTTGTATAGTACTTTTCTCAATTAATGCGCCAAAATTCAAACTGAGTAAATTAAATAAAAATTCCAAAATCAATGACGAACCACTACAATTTTTCACGCGCCAATCTGTTCTTTTGTTTCTTCTTTGCTTTAAACAGTTCTATTTTTAAGCCAAATCGAAATTCAAATAAAATCTTTGATAAGTTACCTCCTTAGTTGCCATGTATTGAAATAAAGTTCGTTCCATTTTTGAATAACACGACAGATATGAGTTTTCATAGTAATTTATTTGGCTGCTAAACACGCCAGATATGGATTTTCTTAATAACTTTGCTGACCGCATCGTCTCTTGTTTTTGACCAGTACAGCAATTTCGATTTATCTCGAAGGAGGTTGTCAAAATAATGCTCGAATTTTCAAGCATTTTTGAGAAAATATTGATAAAATGAGTATTTACATTAGGATTAAGGCCCATAACTCGTAGGTATCTAAGTAAGAGAACTCTCTAAAAGCCGGGAAAACCACGCCTGCTTTTGTTTTTAATATAAGAGATATATTAGAACATTGGATCAAGACCGTAAGATTCAATTTACCCCTAAACTCAGGGAAGGTTAAACCTCATTTACTTGACGTCAACGTAAAATATGTTAATGTCTTTCACGATATTACCGCAGGAAATTTGGAGAAAAGCGGAAATAAATTGAAACAGTGAACAATCACAAACCATTGGATCATTAGAGAAGATTTATAGTCTATAGCTTCGGGGTACTTTGTATAATAGAATTCGTCGCGTCATCGTTGTGACGTCACCCATGAATGGAGAATTTTTGTTCATAATGAGACGTGCTGTTTTGCCATTTCGGGCTTAATGCTAAGCTAGATAGATTTCATGTTTATCTGGAGTAAACTACTATTTGTTTCTAGATTATAGTTTGAGCTTAGATATAAGTAATAGGAGTTACATTTTTGAAGACCAGTGCCCTGTGTAGCCAAACTTACAAGCCTTGTACCTACTACCAAAGGTCATTATTTAGTTCACAAGTACTTATATTTTTACACTTATATTCGTGATTATGTTAATCAAAAAATTCTTTGTAACTTACAACTTGTAGAAAATCCTGAGAGTGCCCGGCGACTCTCTATTCCGTCTTACAAGTTTATAAGTGTCGTGCTTAGTACCGCAATAAATGTTTAAATTCGATTTTCTTTTTTTTTATGTGGTCGATGGTAGACTTGACTACAAGTTCACAAGAAACCTAGAATGTTAATTTTCGTTAAATTCATAGCTCATCTCCATATTCATAATCAGCCTTAATGTTCTCTCTTATGAACAAATAAAAAAAAAATTGAATTTAAAAATTTATTGCGGTACTAAGCACGACACTTGTAAACTTGTAAGACGGAATAGGGAATTATAGGCATTACACCTACAACTCAGACCAAATATAACACCAAGACAGAGTGCTGACAACAATACAGGAAAACATGCCAAAACTAAACCTCCGTTCGGTGCATACACCCTCGCACGCACAGTTTTGCAACCATTTACAATTAAACTACACCTCACTAAGTGCACACATGTTTACGAAACCGTTGTCACGTCACTAGACAGTGCTGTCTTGGTTTTATAATTGGTCTGACACCTACAACGGAAAACCTGTTAAGAATAACCTGCGATTTCTGAGTTTAGTAACGGCCAGTAAATCAATAATTTAAAAAAAAAATTGGAGTCTCATTTCCTACTAAATGTAGGTATGGATTGTTTTTTTGCATTTTCTGACTTCTCTAGTATCTCAGTTGGATTTTTATGAAAATTGCCAATTTTCTTGCTAACTGTAGGTATATTTTTTTCAAATTCGGTGGCTGCATGTCTAAATATCTCAAAAAGTTAGGGACCTTCTCCTAAGAACGTAGTTCTGTAGCTACAACTTAAAGTGCCTGCTCTTACTGCCCCATCATAAAAATCCACCCTGTATACTGTACTGTACGACAGTTCTACATTAACTTCAACCAAGGCTCCTCTTCCCTACGGACCAGTAATACTAACTAATCCTAACTAATATTATAAATGCGAAAGTGAGTTTGTTTGTTTGTTACGCGAAACGGATTTAGATGAAATTTGGTACATGGGTAGACCATAACTATGATGGAATTGGACATAGGATACTTTTTATCCCGATATTCCCTTGGGATCGAGACTTACGCGGGTGAAACCGCGGGGCGCAGCTAGTATTATAAATGCGAAAGTGAGTTTGTTTGTTTGTTACGCTTTCACGATAAAACGGCTGAACGGATTTGGATGAAATTTGGCACATGTGTAGACCATGACCTGGAGAAGGACATAGGATACCTTTTATCCCGATATTCGCACGGGATCGAGACTTAAGCGGGTGAAACCGCGGGGCGCAGCTAGTACGTTTCTAAATAAAAGATCTCGTCATAAAAGGCTCGCTGTTTCGTACAGTATTCAAGGAGTGCAGGTGGCCGTCGGCAAGTGACAATCCAATTTTGTTCAGACCTCCCTCGACGCGGTCGGATAAAACCTCTACAGTAAACATTCGACTGTACTGCGGAATGTTACCAGTATTAAATAAATGAAATCTTGTAGTAGATATAAATGGAGGAAGAGTTCTCTTGCTGAGTGGTTGGCGGTCTTTATTTTCTTTTGGTTTGTTGTTGAATACGTTTGTACGATGTTAGTTCGGGTGGTTTAGGTGACCCTGAGTTCTTGAATTATTAGGATAATGTAAAGCTGGTGCAATGTTAGTTTTGGTTGGAGTGTAGCCTTTAGATGCTATGGAGCGAGGACTTGAAAACCTTTTTTTTTCCGGAAATTTCCCAATTTTAGTGCACCGCTAACGCGCGCGCTGTGCACGCACGCTCAACGCGGTAGCCGATAGAATACTTTTTTCTTGTTTAAGTTTATTAGTACATAAAAAACAACAACACAGTAGATAGCAAATAGAAACAGTTGGTTGTACTACCAAGTATTAAAATTAATGTCAGCTTTCCGGCTCCTAAACTAGGTACGCAGACTTGTATCTTAGGAGTCGGAGATTTTGCGGCTTCAATTTATATAATACAACCGTGACTTTTCTGTTTGGTTACAGTGGATGTTAACACAGCAAATGGAGAGAGTGATTTGTGGTTGTGTATCGAGGAGTGTGTATAGGAGTGTAGTATGTGTGCAGGGAGGTGTGTATGTAAAGTGTGAGTGTTTAATAAGCTTTCTTTCAAGGTAGGTTTGATAAAGTTACGATTCTATAGCCAATATATTTTCTGTTTCACCATAATTTAAGGATAAGAGCCATTTTCTTAAATTATTTTTAATTTCGTGTAAATTATATCTGTACAATGGAATAATTTTATTTATTTTATTATACATGCGTGAGCTTTGAGCCAACAATTGTCGACTTGCAAATGCAAAACGACAGGGGTTTGTTTTACATATAGGGAAACCGTGGCGTCTTTGAAGCAGATTTCTATCATATCTTGTACATTGAACGACTTTACCCTGGCCACCTCTAGGGTATTGAGTTACTTATATTTAAGTTTTTAGGTGTTATGTTTGTTTATTTTATTGCGAATAATAATAGTATATTTGTAGGTACTTAACTATCGGATTAGGGTAACCTGTAAAGATAGATCTAAGGGGTTGTATACTTAATAAATAAATTTATTTTTGATGACCGAAAATATTTAGATAGATACTCATAAATTGCTCTTTTTATCATAAACCACTTGAGCAAAAAGTACCTACCTACTGTTTTAATTAAAAACAGGTTTATGTTATTAATAACTTCTTGCGTTGTTCGTTTCCATTATTTCATAATTATTTCTGTGTACAAAGTTGGAGAGAAAGTCGCATGGAGGGTGCATAACGCTTTTTCCTTACGTGACGACTTCTACCAGCCAACTAGTGCGGAACTTCGTTCCAACAAGGTTTGTGTGCTTACTGACTTCAGGCAATGTAAAGATAACTCAAGTGATGACCGATGAGAGAAGAACGGAAAGATTTGAAATCCAAAATGAAGAAAAGGGCATTTTAAGTCTTTTTTAACCGACGTCTTCAAAAAGGCGGAGGTTCTCAATTCGTCTGTATGTTACGCGATTACTCCGCCAATTATGAATCGATTTTGATGATTCTTTTTTTGTTTGGTAGGTCATGCTTCATAGATGGTCCCATATAAATTTTATTAATTTTGCTTGAGTAGTTTTTGAGTTAGCTTCAATGATTACGTATTTTTCCCACTTGAGTCTATGTAGACGATATCTTATTTGAATCCGTCACTGTTATTTACATAGCAGGTAGTGGTAGTCGAATTTGTGTGGGTTGGTACCACAACTAAAAATTGAAAAATAAAAACATTTGACAAGTGTTTTTTTTTTTGGAAGTCGGTTGTTTTTTTTTTTCACGTTAAGCCGTTGGTCCCGGCTGTCATTTGTGGATCTTTGACAGTCGTTACGGATCGTCAGAAGCCGGAAAGTCTGACAACCAGTCTTACCAAGGGGTATCGTATTACCCAGTTACTGGGTTGTGGAGGTCAGATAGACAGTCGCTTCATGTAAAATACTGGTATTCAGCTGCATCCGGTTAGACTGGAAGCCGACCCCAATGTAGTTGGGACAAGGCTAGGCAGATGTGGGGGGTTGTTTTTTTTTTTTAAGTTTTTATTAGTTTCAGATCTTGATGTATTTTCACAAACTATTTAAATTTTCATACTTTTCAGAATCCTATTTCATCTGTAGCAACAAAGCGATTTTTAATTTATTAGAGCTTACCAGGTTATGAGACCTCGGCCTTATTTTTGACGGACAGACGGATAAGCAGTTAGACAGGTGGATAGGTGAAGATGTGATTAGAGGCAATTTATGGAATACTTTGCGGCACTCCATGACAGTAAAATTTTATGTAAAAATATTTTTAGTTTTAACTCCGCAATAACTATACTCCATTTGAAAAAAGATTAGACATTTAAACAAACTTTTTTACAGTCTGTTTAATCGAATTTGACTTCTACATATACCGTAGGCATAAGGATGACATTCAAAGCAAAAAAGGTTACACAATACGAACTGTTTACTGCAGCTGCCATTTGTCATGCCACCAAGGCAATAGAAGTCAAAATCGGTTGAACGGACTGTAAAAAAGGTTTATTTAAATGTCTAATCTTATTTCAAATGGAGTATAGAGGCGACGGATTACAGTTAGGCTTCTTTGGAAGTAAACGAAATGACAACTAAAAACCATATATTTAACTCTAAAATATTAATTTACATCGGATTTCTGCTCGCCGACAAATGGCGAGTCATACTGTTCGAAGTACCGTTGCACGCGCCGGTCGCCGAATTCGCTCTCGTATATCACCGAAGACAGCTGTTCTACCAATTCCAAGGTACCACGACTCAGGTGCTGTTCGTGAGTAAAGCCCAGGAATGAGGAGCGTTCTGTTTCCAGCAAGTCTGAGGTCTTGAACAAGGAATATTTATCATTATTAAAAAGTCTTACCTAACTAATTTATCGGTAAGACTAAGGACTGACTGAAATGTGACCACGAAAATTGGTCTTCTTTATCTTTCGTGTCGATGGTATTTTTATTTGACTTCTGTATATTGTTTGAGCCCAGTAGGTGACCACGTTGATTGCGGTATCAGTGGCATTAATTAGGTCATCTAAAGTGCAAGTGAACAGGCACTTGGGACAGGGATGACAGGCTGCCAGCAAGTGGAACATGGTTTGATCGCAAGCACCACAGTCGCACTGGGTGTTAGATGGGTCAGTACACCCCCACTTCGTCAAATTGTGGTTGGTACGAAAGTAAGTAGGTACTAGAGAGGTGAATCAAAGCGTGAGAAACAGTCGCAACGGGTAAAAATATTCATAAGAGTAGCTGGATCGAAAATTTGTCATCAAATCGTGATAAAGTTTTAAAATCGAGAGGATATGTTATTTTATGGACCTTTTGCCGCTGGTAACTGGGGTGGGCTCATCAATTAAAATAAATGTCTAGTTTTGTTAGTTTTATAACCTTTTTTTTTGTTTGTTCTTTTGGCCCCAAAAACAACCCTTATGAAAAGCGCTACACTACACACGCCTTGGCAAAACGGACTATAGGTACTCCATTTGAAATAAGATTAGACATTTAAACAAAACTTTTTACACTCCTTTCAACCGATTTTGACTTCTATATCGTAGGTATAAGGATGGCATTAAAAGCAAAAAAGGTTACACAATACCAACTGTCTACCACAGCTGCCATTTGTCATGCCACTAACGCAATAAAAGTCAAAACCGGTTGATCGGACTGTAAAAAAGGTTTATTTAAATGTCTAATCTTATTTCAAATGGAATAAAGTATAAACTAGATTTGACTCCAATCTCGAAAAGTGTCTAAAATTAAGTTATGTAGATACTCACCGCCGTTGTCATTGTAAATAAAACATACGCCAACAAAACAATGCTACAATTCTTCAAAACAATAATCATTGCACAAGAATGGTATAAAATAAAAATAGCATTATATCTTCATACTTAATGAAACTATGTACGAACTGAAAAACACCTTAATATTTCACTTGTCAAAAATACATGCGCAAGAGTATATTGCCGTTCGTTCTAATACCAATTCACACATAAAATAACCTAAAACTTTTATTTTATCACAATTGGATATTGTGAAAATAAATTGCAATAAGTTATGTGAGGTTGATAAAAATTCTGTCGTGTTATTGTGTTTGACAATTTCTCATAAACTACTTTTCATTCGGCCAGTTTAAAGCAATAACAGTGGAAGTGGCGTGTGTATGAAATCAAATTCAAATAATATTGTTAACTAGAATTTTATTTACAAAAATACTGTCATTATATTTTTATAATAATTAATATTATTTGACATCACTGGACATGGAAATTCTTCTGTTTTGGTCAAAAGTTTTAGGAAAAACTAAAATAAATACAGTTTTCTAGTTATGGCATTTGAACTAGCGTGCAAGGTGCAAAGCCTAGTGGACTTTTAAAATGGGCTACCTTTTAATTCTTTAAAATCCTCAAATCCTACAGATTAGAATCCCAGACAGAGTCACGCTTGCCCTGGCATATAAAAAAATTAATTAGCGGCGTATGACTCGCACCGTCTGGACCCACCTTAACATTCGCATTTGAACATCGCTTCATGCTTGCATCAGTGATCTTAATATCCTAGCCAAAGTACCAAGAACCTATTCTTGTCATAATCACTTGAATTTACAGTTTTTTTTTTTTTTTCAGAAACATAAAATTAATCAACATAACAAACTATTGTATCAGCCTTCAACGGTGAGCAAGGTGTTAGCATACTGGAACTCGGGACTGTTTTCATATTCAGACATGTCGAGGGCCACTTCACAGCTTTCGCGGACAACGCGTCGCGGGTCATTTAGGTACCTGCAAATAAATAATCATCACTTTAGTAATAGAATAAACACCACCAATTTATCTTAATCCTAACTTTATCCATATTACTATTATAAATTCGAAAGTAAATGTGTCTGTCTGTATGTTACCTTTTCACGCCTAAACCACTGAACGGATTTCGACAAAATTTGGCAAGGAGTTTGTGGCACCCTGGGGAAGGACATAGGTTATTTTTTTTATGATAGTGGATCCTTGATGTGTCTATCTAGTCCAAAAATCCAATCTGCCAGATTCCAGTCTAACCAGATGCAGCTGAATAATTATCAGTATTTTATATGGAGCGACTGCCTATCTGACTTTCACAACCCAGTAACACGATACCATAGCCAAAGGGCTCGTATTACCGAAGGGTAATACGATACCCGTTGGTAAGACTGGTTGTCAGACTTTCGGGCTTCTGACGACCCATAACGACTGTCAAAGATCCACAAATGACAGCCGAGACCAAGGGCTTAACGTGCTTTCCGAGACACAGAAGAATCTCGGTATGTAAAGATGGTCACGCATCTACGGACCAACCCAGGCAAGCGTAGCTTAACCTGATGGATCGACCCGTACGGCTGTTAATACTTAGCCACGAGCTCCTCCTTGAGTGCTGAATCTCTATCTATCTAGTAAGAATTCAAATATTTTTTACCTTTGCAGGACTGCAGTGCATTCATCAGTGGCAATGGATCCCAGTGCCTCAGCTGCCTCATGTCGCACCATCTCATGTTCATTGGTATCTTCAAGGGTCTTCTTCAAGAAAGGTACACTGCGCTCATCCTGCATCTGACCGAATACAAACGCCACTTCATGCCGAAAGAGGGCGCTGGATGCTTTGAAACCTGGAAATTCATAAAAAAAACACTTTACACTTTTATTTATGACTGTTGAAAGACCCTTTTATTTAATTTTATAAGAGTTTATAATAATGCAAACATCTCTTTATGTTGAACTTGTAAATTCAGTACCTAAATGTTTATTTAAAACCTTTAAAAGTTTAATATGTTTTTTTTAGCATTTTTTTTTTTAAATCTGTTTTAAGGTCAGGGTTTGCAATTGGAGTTTTTTTATTTTAAATCAACCAATCAACCAACTAGGTCCTTTTCATATATCTTGTAGAATAGAAGATTGAGTAATAAAGTACCTATAGGTTAGAATCACCTTAACCATATGTCCGAGGGTCCACGTGGAAACACAATGGCTTTTAATTTGTTTCTGTAATTATGGCATTCAACCGGTTAGAGGCTTAATTCTAAAAGGCTTTTGCCAATATCACAAAAAATAATAATTGAAACTCACCTTCACCCAGCGCATTAATACTCTCAGTCGTACCCAGGTTCCTTAAACTAAACATAGCTCTATATCTTTCAAACAATGACTTAGTTTCATCCAACAAAATGTTCTTTAGATTCTCTAGATCAGCCTCGCTGCTCGGTGGAGCAGGGTCTATGGATGTGAACAAACTCTTTGATAGGTTGGACTCCTTCGTGCTGTCATTGGCGACCCAGTTGAGCCTTTGCAGTGCAATTTGACAGGTCTCTGCGACTTCAATAGCTGGGTCATGCTGGTATTTTTCTAGCAATTCACGGAGCTTTGGGTCACCGATAGCTCCTAGGGCTTCACCTGGAATGAGACAGTAATTTGAATGTTAAATATGTGTTGTTAATACTTTGTAAGTTATAAGGAGGATTTTAATACTTGAACAAAACTTCTTTCACTATACACTTTAATGAAACATACAGAACATGGCTCAATTCTTATTATTTATGTTAATCTTGCACATAAACTAAAGATTTTTGCTCCTTATGAATAGAAATACCAAGACCTAGAGCATCTGTTCATTATAATGAAATCAAAATGAAAAAAAGGACAGACAACCCACTAACTGAAAATACTATTTTTTTTCCTCCTTGTGTGAAAATGCTTAAGATCTTTTAAAATACCGGCAATATTTTACATTTTATAAAAACTGTTACAGATACAAAATTGGTTCTCTTGCATTCAGTTTTTGCTATTACATACTGGTACTGAAATAAATACCAACTTAATTTACAAATCTTGAGACAAGTGCAAACCATGACTCATAGTTCAAACCATGCATATACTCGCTCACATATTCACTATCGCACAGTTTATCATATAAAATGCGAAATAATTGATAAGAACCAACCTGCCTCATGGCGCACTATGGGATCCTGGTTGATGTCCTCTAGCACGCTCCTGAGCACAGGTATCGCATGTTCATCTTGCATCTGGCCCAAACAGTAAGCTAATTCATGCTTTAACAGCACAGATTCGTCTACAAAACACTGGCTGATACAATCGATAGCGGTCTCGCCTCCTAAGTTTCGAAGAGTAAATAATGCCCGGAAACGCTCCTTCATTGGCCTCGATGGATCGTTGAGGACTTTTCCAATGTTCTTCATAGCAGATTCGCTGGACTTTGCCATTTTTGAGTAAGATTTAATAATAAGAAAATAGAAAACAGTTCTCGTCTATCAACAAGCAATACATGTGGTAATGACAGACAGACAGACTGACAGAGTAACTGACAAGTGACAGTGGTGACCTGAAACATGTAACGACAACTGTCAATGTCACAGAGATCTATGTTCGGATAGTATGTCAAAATCGAAATCAAATTCCTGAAGTACCTAATGAATGTCATGTAAAATTGAAGTACCTACATAAGACCATGAACCCACCTCGTATACCCTTTTTCAAGACCTCTGTCAAGGTCTTGAATTTTAAAACCTAAAAAAACTTATTTGGAATCGACTTCAGTCGTATAACCGTGCGTTTGCACTGACGAAAAATTTAATACAAAACATGTTGAAATCTCTAGTTCCTGTCAAAAATTGTATGGAACATTGACAGAAAGTTGAGATTTCAACATGTTTTGTCTTAAATGTTTCACCAGTGCAAACGCACGGTTACTCATAATCGTTTTTGCCTTTAACATTAACATAACAACACATTATTTATTTTACTTGAGTTTTACTTAGCTGGTGTACAACGAAACAAAAATAATAAATAAATTATCTGTCTGTTGCTACATAACGTCTAAAGAAATTAAATCTAATAGAAGATTTAAAAAATTTAGACTTTGAGCACGTATCCAAGAAACACAAATGTTACCATAATGTTGCCACCCAAAAAATGTGAAATTATTAGTAGGTTGTAATACTATTATTTTAATTTTATTATCAACATAAATAAATAAATGGTTAATGAAAAAAAACAATAACAGTTATTTTAAATATAATTTTTTATTAAAAAATATTTTAATAAATTTATATTTTTTATGCCAAAACAATCATAAGTGCTGTTCTTGTATAAAACCTTTTTATTTTAGTTAACTTTCAAAACTTAGCGCGAAACATTGTTTAGACTGCACTCGGAACTTGTTGCTAGGAATGTGTGCAAAATCAGTGACGAGAAGGCTTCTCCAAGTCGTAACATAATAATAATGAAATCTATTGTAGAGATTATCATAGGATCAAGTTTAGCTATCAGTCTTTCGCGGTAATTCAATCGATACTCATGTGTCGAAACCGAAACCAAAACAAACAAACTTATATATTCGGATCTGGAAAACGGGGCTGTATTTGAATAAAAGTGTAGATATAATAGGTAAATAAGTTATTATTTTTGCAATTTATTTTTCATAATAGGAAATCGTGAATGTGCGCGACATTATTACTTTTTTTTTAATAGTTCACAATATTTCATAGCTACTCAAAATATTGCTTGAACCTTGAACTGAATATCACTAAATTATTTATTTCTTGTGCTAGTCTCGAACTTTTCTATTTTTATTACCTTTTATCTTTCGGTGTTTCTGACTTTTAGGGGTTTTGAGGGCGCTACATGAGTGGGCCTGGGACCACCAAAAGAACCACTGTACCCACCATTATGTCACAGTCCTTTTCTGGAATACGAACTTTTTTTTTTTTGTCGGGGTTTAATTAAAATTCAACCCTCTCATATCGACGAAGCTCGAGCTCAAGCTGCATTTACTAGCATCTACCCTCTGGGGGGAGGGTATTATGGACTTAGGGTCTAGGAAGTTACCCATAGAGTAAACTGTTTTTTAATAGTTATTTTACCGCTTTTTGTCAGCCATCAAGAGCGGCCTGTAAATAAAGTTGACCTTACGCTAAACAGCTGTGTGTTGTGTACATATGCCCCTCTTATTTACATTCTTTATGTACACACGGCTACATTATCAAGCTATATACATTTCCAGTTTATGCTGATCTCGCATTGTATAGGATTTGCGTGCAATACAATACGTGGTCAGCATATACACCGCGTACTCTACGATAACTGCAATTGACACAATCTCTTTAATTTATTATTTGGTAATGTCCACCTACATCGGCCCCACTAAACAAATAATTATGTAGGTACCTATCATAACGTGGCCTAAATTAACTTAACAATTCTACCTATTAACTCTGCTAACAATATATTATGTTGATTCAATCATTCAAAGAAATTAAGGATTCAACTGTAAGGAGCTGATTCCCTAATCGCTCTTGACGGAAACCAGCTCAAAGCTAGACAAAAAAATACTTCTAACAACAAGGCAAAGGAACCAAGCCACATTCAGCCGTATTATAGAAAATAGTACACGTACTGGTTCGATTTATTACCTAATGCGCCCCGGGGTTTCACCCGCGTAGTCTCGTTCCCGTGGGAATATTGGGATAAAAAGTATCTTATGTCCTATTCCAGGTCATGGTCTACCCATTAGCCAAATTTCATTGAAATCCGTTCAGCCGTTTTAGCGTGAAAGCACAAACAAACAAACTCTCTTTCGCATTTATAATATTATTTAGGATTAGGATTCGAAGTGATGTAGGTATCTACCTACATCACAAACTTTCATGGCTGTTCATGTTTTGTAAGAATTCATGCAGAACCACTCTAACTGTTTATTCATTCCCAGAACACCTTGTAAGCCCTTCAAGAGACCATCAGAAGCACCGAAGATATTTCACAGAGGATCTGGAAACATGAGTGATATGATCAGCCGATGGTGGTGGGGTGGTGATCCTGACGCGAAGAATGAAGTGTCTGGCATGTCATTGAGGGATATCTACAATGTACAACAGTCTTGGAAGACGATACAGACCAATTCCAAACCAAACGGGTTCCTGATATTCTTTAGGTAAAGTATAGCCTATTTTTTTTTGGTGGTGGGATATCATCAAATCACTTCTCCCGCTCTGGGCGGAGCGTGAGGGCGTGTCAGACTTTTTCTGACTAAAACCCACCCGTGTTCCTTCAGTTGCCTGTTGCCAAGGGTCCTGGTATTTTCGGACTTTCCCGCAACCCTGGCAGGATCAGTCCTAGCGGACCCCGTCAATTATGCTGATATCTCTTTGAGGCGTGGAACAAAACGGGCCGTCGCGTCGTCCCGGGCCTGGTCCTTATCGGACGGCAAGGTAATTAAGTATAGCCTGGAAGTTGAAATCGTTTCGTACCAACTTTCGAGATTGAAAGATGGTTCTTTCAGTGCAGTTAGTCCAAAATGATACATAGATGGTTAGCGTCCTCGTTCTCAAAAAGTAAGTTTTAAAGCAAAAAGGTTCAGTCGAAGAGGCAATGAGTAGCAGTCTTTGAAAATAATGGCCGTTTATGCCCAAAAAAAATGCTAATGCCATTTTTGCTTTCTTTTTAATAATTTATTTCTCGTGTAAAATATGGCTTTTGGATTTAGTTTTTCATAAAAATCAGCCAGTAATTTGCCATTGTTAAAATTGAACAGATGTTACGACTTTTTTATTCTGCATCCGACAAAAGGCCATTAAAAACAAAAATGCTTTTCTTTTTCTGATAACGGAAATTCCGAAGGATTCCGTGTACGTGAATCACCTTGTTCTTGCCTGGTTCGCGTAGGTACACGTGACTAAACAAAACATCATAAATACCTAGTAGGTATAGAAATAGTCGCATTACTTACATAATTAGTTATGCAGGCATAGTTAAGCGTATTGATTGTATAGATAATTGTTATCTTACTATCTTACTTTTTTTATTATTAATTTTCTTTTGGAATAGTTGTACTAACGAGCCCGCAGCTTTTCAACATCGATATAACCAGCTGATTTCTAAATAGGAGTCATAGGCACCTACATGATACCGTTATCCAGCATTTTCTTCGTTGAAAAACAAAATATTTTTGACCAAATAAAGAGAATTTTATCATATTTTTTCCCCACAGGCTCTTCGATGCGGAGCCGGAAACCAAATTGTTCTTTAAAGACTTCGCGCACCTTCATACTGAAGAAGAAATGGCGGCAAACAGCATTTTTAGAGCGCACATTATCAACATTATGTCTACCCTCAACAACACTATTGTAAACCTAAACAAACCTGAGCTGGTGGTCGTATGGATGCAGAAACTTGGAGACTCACATCGAAGGCATAGGATTGAGAAAAGATATTTTGGGGTAAGTTTCTGAATGAATAATGAATGAAGTCTGTACCTATGTCCGATTTAGCAGTCGTCTCTGGTTATCTAGAGAATCACATCCGCGTAGCATAGGTACTTTCAATATATTGACCATTTTAACTGAAATACTGAATGAGGAGATAAAATTATGCATTCTGTAAAACTGGGTTGGCTTATCCCATAATACTCAAATACAAACACACTCTTTGTAGCTCTAACTACATCACACCTTACTAAAAACTGACAGTGCATTGAGATCCCTTTGAGTTTTCGGCCGTCAGCCTTCTATATTTTCGCCGATTAAACTGTCGGTTCTCATCTTTCAAAGGTTTTTTTTTTTAGCTTTACGAGGGTGGACAGTAAATGAGGTCCCGCGGGGGTAATGTTTCGAAATGTGGCTGCCAGTTGGTTTACTAAAATAGAACTTCAGTACACCGTCACATATTAGGGCTTCCATTACGTAATTACGTAATTACGCAATTACGTAATTACGGACAGATTTTAGAAATCTCACAAATACGTAACTGAAGAGCTGCAGTCCGTAATAACGTAACTATAGGATAATATTAATTAATTTAGGTACCCATTTATTTAGTTCTATAGTTTCTGCCTACTCCATGGGAAAAAGGCATGGGTTTATCTGTGTATTTACAATTTACCTTAATTTAGTTAACCTACGACTTACATTATGACAACACCAAAACCCTTTCTGTGGGTATCCCCCGAATTCCCGGGGTTTATTTTATAACTTCCAATTTGAGTCCGCAAGATTTAATTTCTTAGTCGTACAGAATAGAGTTCATTGTTGACCAATCGGGAAACGAAGGGAATCCCCGTTGGTTGTGGATAGTTCGGTACGTAACACAATCAAAGTTTATAAGTGTTTCGCAAGTATTTGATCTACCTCGTAGATAATAAAGTTTAATATTGTGGATTGAGCAAGCTAAGGGAACTCCCTACATTTTTCTTTACTTTCGTGAATTTAGAAACAATCTCAATACTCGGTACTCAGTCGTCTTACGTACACCTGCTGACCTGCGAGATACTGTCCTGCCTGGTCTAAGCTTATTTTATTGACTTTTGTGATTTTGTGTATGTGCCGCAAAGTTTGACGCTTGGTTTTCAGAAGCTTTTCATTACAAGTTTCTAAGTAGATATCACCATACACGAGTAGAGATACTTCAACGAAAATGTAAGTACCTATTTTAACATTACTTTACTTGTCTACTTACTTTGTTTCTAGGGTATTGTGTGAGAGTTTATACATATAATTTAGTAGTTGATTTTATATTGTTGACGGCACGGTTGGCGCAGTAGTTGAGTGATTGGCTGCTGCGCTGCGGGTCACGGGTTCGATTCCCGTACGGAACAAATATTTGTATGACCTACAGATAGGTGTTCCGGGTCTGGGTGTCTTGTGTATGTTAGTTTACATGATTGTGAGTGCACCCACGATACAGCAGTAATTCCTAGTGTGGTGCGACGTTTAAAAAAAAAAAAAAATATGTGCGATTTTATTTTATTGTTGCTTGTTAGATGTCTGTGCAAATAGACATTGATTATGAGTTCACGGTACGTATGTAAATGTATCCCGTTTTAAGTGTAGTGCCTAACTATAGATGCTATTTATATGTATTACCTAACTATTAAATTATGAAATATTTATATATTGTTTTAGGTCTGCAGTAAAGAAGACTATTTATAAGGAGTTTTTGAACAAACGCACACAATCAGCTATATGGGAACACTTTTTGAGGGCTGAAAATGGGCAAAGTGTCCAATGTAAACATTGTCAAAAATTTTTGAAGACTCCTGGTGGTGCTACTGGAGCACTACATACACATATGCGTGCTAAACATATTGGCGAGATGTCACAAGAGCAAGATGCGCAAAGGGCAAGTACTTCATCGTGCTTTCAAGCAAGAAAAAGTTTAGAACCTCCATCGAAGAAAACTAAACTAACGGATTACTTTTCCACTGAGTATTCCTTGGACGTTATAGTGACTAGAATGGCAGCATTGGATGGCATCCCATTTAGCAAATTTTGTACTTCTGAAGATCTAAGGTATGTTTTCAAAAAATCTGGCTATGATCTACCGAAATCTCCTTCAACTATTACCAAAATTGTCCTGGAACAGAGTTGTGCCATAAAAAAAAACAATTAATAAATCAGTTTAAAGATATGAAGTCCCAAAAAAAACGGTTTACTATAACGTTTGATGAATGGACCTCTACCCGGAACCGGAGGTATATGAATATAAATATTCATAATAAAGACCTAGAACCAGCTAAATATAAAAATTTAGGACTAGTAAGGATAAAGGGTTCAATGCCAGCTCACGTTGGAACTGTACTGTTAGAAAATCATCTAAATGACTTTTATTTGAAACTTGAAGATATAATTGCATTCACAACGGACGGAGCCAGTGTTATGGTTAAAATGGGCAAAAATTTTGATGGTCACCATCAGTTGTGTTTTGCTCACGGAATACAACTTGCAGTGCTGGACGTATTATATAAGACACGGAAAAGTACAACTACTGAACCAGAACTAGAAGATGAAGCTTCAGATACTGACACTGAAGAAATTGAAGAAAACGATGGCGGACTTTTCATAGAAGTACCTAGAGTTCTAGAACCAGAGTTTCTGTACAAAGATATTATAGTAAAAGTAAGAAAACTTGTTAAATCATTCAAAAAATCACCACTGAAGACCGATTTGTTGCAAAAATATTCTTTACAAGAGCATGGTAAAAGCCTCGATCTTATACTAGACTGCAAAACGCGATGGAACAGCTTATCAGATATGGTTGGACGATTTCTGAAATTGAAATCAAGTTTATTTAAGGCTTTATTAGACTTAAAATCAAATATAAGTTTCACAGACACAGAAATACAAGATCTACATAATAACAGTGATGGCATTGTGTCGCCGTGACTCGAATTTGTTAGCAGCAGATGCTGCGCTTCAGTTTATGTTAAATAAGCTTGATGCTCAGTCCAATGGGCTCAGTGACAAGCTTGCTGTATCCCTTAGAAAAAGAATAAAAGAAAGGCGAACAAATGTGTCTGGTGTCTTGCAGTATTTGCATAATAATGAAGAATATTATAAAACCGAAGAAACAGAAACTTTTACAAAACCGACGTCGGATTATATTAGAACATATGTTGCAAACTTATTAGAAAGGCTCAAATTTACACCGCCTACAAGTACACAAATGAGTTTAGATTCCGAAGCAGATGACAATGATGCTAATGATGGTTGTGGCGACGAGTTGACTGTTGCACAGCAACTAGAAAAAGAAATACAGAAAACTATGTCTACAGTAAACAAATCTGGAGTAAACACAGATCTTGAATCCATCATCAGAGTTGAAATGTGTATCTACGATAGCACTGGCGGCGGTCGTGAAGTTTTCCTAACAGCAGCTTATAATTATTTACTATGTATAATGCCTACTAGTGTTGAAGCAGAACGGGCATTTTCTTCTGCCGGCTATCTTTGTTCTAAACTAAGAAGTTCCCTTGGTGACAGAACATTGCATTCGTTATCATTTATGAGATCATATTATCAAGAACAAAGATTGGAAAAATAACCATATTTTATATTGTTTCTTACTTTTAAACCATTTGTGCGTGGTACATGTTTTGTTTGAATTGTTGATTGAGTTTAGTCAAAATCAAAATCGTCAATCAAATCAAAATATTACATTTTGATTTGATTGACGATTTTGATTTTGAGTTTAATTTTAAAATTATCATTTTAATCTGTAATTTACTTTTAATTCCTTAATATTATAATTTTTTTCATTTGAAGTTGTTTGATTTTTTACTTCTAAAATACGTAATAAGCCCAGAATTTATCGTGCTTTAAAAAATCAAAACAGTTAAGTACGTAATTACGTAGTTACGTAATTGAAGCATCAAAATGCGTAACTAGTTACGTAATTAGCAAATCCGTAATTTTGGAAGCACTAATCATGATGGTTTCATAAAACGCTACAGGGCTCCGGATTCTAATGACTCTAGCAGTCTATCCGTCCGTTAGTGTGCTTATAACTCGAGAACGACATGTCCGACCAGCACGCGATTTTGCCTTCATTATGTTGAGTTAGTAACAAGATTTTCAACACACTTGCTCGTAAAGTGGCTCTTATTGAACCGCTTTTAGGTTCATAATGCAGTGTATTATAGAAGCGTGCTTTTTACTTTATATTACCGCACTAGTGCGGTAATGTGCACCACAGATTACTATTTACTAGTCGCAGTAATGACATGGCAGTATGGAATTAGTAAGTACTATCATGGCAGCATGGAATTTGTATCCAATAAAAATTGTTTTTGGTGAAGCTTTTTACCAAAGACAAGCGCTCAAAAGCAAGTTTTTATTTAAAAAAAGAACCATAAGCAAAAAAAACCCATATATGCCCATGAGATTTTTTTTTACCATAACTAAACGTCCGTGGGTTACTATACATTGAATTAGTATGAACTATCCTACTAATAAATGAGCATTCTCTATTTACACCCGAGCAGAGACTTGCGCTCTTTTCCGGTAAGACCGCGGTTGGCACGCGCGCAGGCCACTTAACCCGCCCCGACGAACCGCGCTGGCCTGCCCGTGGGCCATCGCGTTCGCGTGGAATTAATCTGTCATTCTGTACTATTAAATATGGGTTTATATCGTCTGTGGCTATTTCAGTCTATATTGTTTACTACCCTAACCCCATTTGCGTATTATGTATTATTAACATTATTATATTTTTATATAGGCTGTTCAGGGGTATTACCAGTGCCTTTATTTACACCCGCGCGCTCATCGCTAGCGGATAAAACAAAACCAGCCGCCATTTTCCATAAATATTTGTTAACTTTTTTGTTGTGTGGTTAAAATCATTATTAAAAATATCGATTTCACGTAGAGGAGAAGAGCGTAAATAATAATATATATATTTGACTCCACCATGGTACGTTTAGAAACAGAAAAAAAAAATTTTTTTTTTTTCTTATTCAAATCATATTTTTTTGTATAGGAAAAACAAAACCATTGCGCCATTTTCCATAAATATTTATTATCGTTTTCGTAGTGTGGTTAGTTATTATCATACAATACAAAATTTAAAGTATTGTCACCAACCGATATAGAAGTTTTTAAAAGAAGCTCCGGATAGTCAGTACCTGGCAACAAAGGTCAGTTAAACTTTATAAATCTATCATCTCTATAGTTACGTTATCGTAGCATAAGTTCTTACAACAAGTCTGTTTTTTTCCTCACAAGTGTGTTGAAAAACGTCGTATGAAACGCGTGTGCATTGATTATTACACTCTCGGCTACCTTATCGCGCTCGCCTATGACTCGCGCGAATAATACCGCCTCGACTGTAATATCCAATAGAGCACACTCGTATCACAATGTACTATTATCTTTTCCAGGTGTTCAAAGATGTCCTGGTAAACATTTTGCAGAATGACCTCAAGTTTACCGTAGATGTAGTGGAGTCGTGGGGCCGATACGTCACATTTATATACAAACATTTGCTCTCAAGACTGGCTTCCTAATTAGAAAATAATTATCATAAAAATAACTACTTATTAAGTATCTATTATTTAAACTTAGTCCATAAGTACGTTGACATTACTTTTATACTAAGTAACATTGAAATTCAGTTATAAGTTTGTGTTTCTCATGAAATATGTAGTTTTAAGTATTTTGAAACTTTATGTCTTTTTTGTAATAAAAAGATTATTATGGAAGTATTAGATATCTAACGATGATTTTTGATTATTGCATTTTTGCTTTGTTTGAACTTTAATTAAATAACAGCAATTTAATTAAATAAATAAATCAAAGTACTTATAAATAAAAATGTACGAATGTGTTTTAATTTTAACCTTACCTACCTACCTTACCTTACCTAGGTAAGGCTAGCAAGGGGTGGGAAAAGGCTTTTTTACTATCTCTAGTTCCTTCTACATATTATAGAAAGCTTCTAAAACCCAAGCCTTTATAAATAAGCTCATTTCATCCTACTATCTCTGTCATTAGCTTGGTATATTGGTCGTCTGATATGCGACAGATGTTTCTACTGTCGAGCCTAGTTGCATTATAGCGTGGCAGCTTTCCGAGTGACATCAGGTGCCGTATTATTAAGTATTAATGCCTCCGTTTTCCCAGTGTGAGAGAGAGACGGAGCTAGACAAGGCTGCTAGCACCGTCCCGTTTTCGCAGTGGAATAATGATGGCATTAATACTTCATAATACTACCCCAGTTATATTATTTGAACTCTAAAGAAATCTTCCGTGTTTGAATTGGAAGCAATTCGATTAGGTCAGTTTTTAGAGCAATGTATTCGCATTCATCGCTGGCCATTACACAAAATCCAATGCCTATGAAATAACATATGTAGGAGATAATAGCAAACAGTCCACATTGAAACCAAGCTGCTAATGTGTAGAGTGTCATCATCCTAAAGAGTTTCAGAGCGGAGAACATTCTTTTTCTCTTCCACACGAATTTCAAGACAGTAGCTCATGTCCTGGTGTAAAGATTCTATGTAGCCAATCAGTAAGTTTGGTAGAGGGGTTCGCCCCATGGTCGGCAGCGGGGAGTCCTGGGACGCGGTGGTTTCCTACTGCGAGACGGTCGTCTCGCAGAAGGAGGCTGTGGAAAGGGAGAGGGAGATCTCGTCCACTCACCCGGCCCGCAGCAGGCGCACCGGGCGTTGGTGGAGGGCGGATAACGCCCTCTTCTAGCCCCCCTAAATGGGTCCAGGGGTGACGGACTCGGGGATGTCCGTCGCCCCCCACACATCAGGACCCGAGGTGGTGGCGCGTAGTGTTCCACGCGCGCCCCTCTTAGACGTCACGGGGGGAGTCAAACACCTCACTCCCCCCCCCTGACCCGAGGAGGCCCGCAGTGGCGGGCCGGCACCAGTCGGGGGTTGCGGAAGATTCTTACGTTCCCGCGACCCCCGGCGTAGGTGTGAGTCGGAACACCGGGGTGGTTTTTAGTCAGTAAGAGTCTGACCGACCCCTCCGCCCGCCCCAGGGCAGAGGACATCCAAGAGGATTTTCCACCCCGGGAAAAAAAAAAAAATAACAAAGGTGTGGATATATTTAGGTGTAATATAAACCTCCTTGTACTAAAATATTAATTAAGTAAATTGTTACTAAGTACCTACCGACAGCTATAATATGTTTTACCCAGACCTGAGGTGATAAATGGATAGGAAAAAATTATAATATAATTAGGAACATAATTTTGTTCACCGAATACATAAGTACAGCAGGCAAACTTTTATGTACAACTCGCGATTACAGCGCACAAAACGGTTTTTCTCTGGTCTACACTTAACAGTTAGAAATCATTAAATGATTGAATTATGCTTAAGAGCCTTTTAACTATTATTCCGTATGTGGTATAGAAAGGGTTGGGCGGCAAGAAATAGCCTCTTGACAATAGAAAAACAACATCCTAAGATCACAAAAACTTTTTCGAGTAGTGCTATTGAAAATACCAGTAAGTACTTCCTTTCAATTAATTGGAGTTCTTTTTATGAGGCCTCGTACTTTGTTACTCATATGAGGCTTCTCTATAAAAAATCATGAGGTTGAATGTTTTTTTCCGATATATGGAAATGTCGATATGGTGGAAAATATAGTAGGTACTGCTTGCTGTTAAGGTCCGCACGGAGAACTGGTCAGAAAAGCTGGAAAAGTACAGAGACTACCAAAGTTAATTATTATCATCATAATTTTAACCTAAAGACGTCCACTGCTGGATATACGCCTCCCCCAAGCACCGCCACTTCGACCGGTTCTGTGCTTCTCGCATCCAGCGGATTCCTGCGGCCTTCACCAGGTCATCGGTTCACCTTGTGGGGGGCTCTCAAAGTTACTTGAAGTTTTTTGGTCGCTTTTTCTCATTCATTCACTTTTGTCATCTAGCCCTCGCCTACGCTCATGTTTCTTGAATGTTTCTTTAGTGCCTATGTGGTCATTAAGGTCTTTATAATTATCTGCCTAGCCTTTACCCAACTATGTTGGGGTCAGCTCCCAGTCTAGCCGGATGCAGGTGGACACCAGTACCTATCTACCAATTCAAATAAAGCCACAGCGGGCTCTATGGCCTTCACTGATGCTTTAAAGACCATTTCGATCCGAATGTCATCAACATCAAAATCATTTCCAAATCACATTCGTTTTGAGTGCACCTTCTGTGTTTTTTTACATCGCATCGTTTTACAACCAAGCCTTTTCCCGCATTGGGACGCCATTACTTATCGTCATTGGCACCTCATCCTCTGGGAGACACATCTAATAACTCATCACGCACTTACTTCATTAGCCTAGTAGGTACACATTTGACATGCAAATTAGCGTGCCATATTTGTGTATTTGTGTAAAACAAATATTAATTCTATTATTGAATTCTCTGTTGAATCATAAATGTACGCGCCTTGATCGTATATAGAAGGAAATATATGTAAGTAGATGTTTGAGTTTAGATACCGAATAAATAAACAATTTTGCATTCTTATTTCCAAGTTACAATTTCGTTCTATCCGAGCTCTGGACGATTTCGTCCGGAAAAGTACTGACAAAGCCCCATACTTGACTACATCTAGAACAGTAGTCGACCGCAAATCGGTAACACTTTGTTTGACCTTGAATCTGAGGGGCAATTCCTATAACTTTTAAGAACGTTCGTGTCAAAAATACAATCAATTTACCAACATTTTTGACAGATTGCGACTTGACTGTGAACTTTTTTTAAGTACGAGAGTTGACCTTCTGGCCTAGCTTAGAATTAGAGGCCAGTTTATACCGGTTTTGTTACAACTGACGTGCGTCCTACTGTACCAGTTTGAAAGCATATCGTGTAGTTTTTTCTGAACGATGTATTAATGTCTATGAACCTAATCAATGTCTTATATATATCCCACCTTCATCAAAAAAGGGATAATTTAGGATCTGCTAAATTGACCATGAAATTCAAAGATCGTTCCAGGAAACTCGTACTCGTACGACGTTTTTCCATAATGTCAAAAGGGCATTTTAAAGACTGAGAGTATTGACGCCCCGGTAGCACACCTCCGCCGCGAAACTATAGCAGCGAAACCGCAGTAGTTTAATTCAACTGGATCGCGTCATGTTCCGCTACTCGCGTCCAAGCGGAACATGACGCGAGCCAGTTGAATTAAACGGTATGGTTTCGCGGCGGAGGTGTGCTACCGGCGTGAGAGAATCTGGCATCATCTTTCATGACTAGAAAACCTGGAGTGGTTATGAACTCAGATTATGGTTACAAAGAAGGTTAAAATAAGTTTGTCTATTATTTTGCTTTCTCTGGTCCACCCAGAATTTGACCTTTACTAGGGTAAGCTCATAAAAGTTTTTGTACCGTATGCCAGACTCAGTGGCAACACTTTGACCTTGAACTGGCCTAGAGCTGTACGGAGGAGGAGACCAGCTTATACTGGTATTCTAGGTACTTAGGCCTCAACTACTTAGACATCAACTCAGGCCTCAAAGTCACCGGCTACTACTAGCCGTACCGTCAGCACGCACAGTGTCGCGAGCTAACTCGCCCCTCGTTCGGGCCCCTTCTATGCCCAATGCTCTTCTGACTTCAACACCGGAATGTGACTTGTTTGCTGGGAAATAGATAGATTTGTGTCGTGAATGTATAAGTTTTTGTGAGAAGATGGATAAAAGATAATTACAAGGTTTTTTTTTTTCTTTTGGTTGTAGTTTGTTAATTATATACCTAAGTGTTATTTCGTGCTAATTTTGTTGTCTCTCGTGTTTATATTTATATATTTTTTTATGTGTGTCACTTTTATTTTGTATTTTGTTCTGTACAACGCCTTAGAATTACATTCTGTTATGTTGTGCAAGAAAACTGAAATTAATAAATAAAATAAAATTAGATAATATTATTTTTATTTTCATCTAGGTACCTACTCCTAAGTACAAGGAAATGGGTCCTTAAGCCCGGATAAGGATCCTCAATTAACTTACAATCGCCACCGGAGGTCGTCGACATCCTGTCAGAGTACCATTCAGCATTCCATCCACGCCACACATACACCACGACAATAAGGAACGCGAACAATACTTCATTAGTAGATATAAATCGATGCTTAGTTCAGGAGTGCAGTGCGTTGCACATCAAATAAAAAGTTTATTATGTTTTATAATTTACGTCGCATTGTAGATGCATTCGTTTTAATGTTATTTTGAATGGTACATACACAATGGCGAGGCTCTGTGAACATGATAGTAAAGCTGATTTGGTCGTTAACTTTAATTGACTTACGAGTTTTAGGTCGTAGATTCAAACCCAGGCAGGCACTTTACTTTGTGTAAATTATTTTATCACCACTGATCTCGAAACGTTGAAGGAAAACATCGTGAGGAAACCGACATGTCCTAAAACCAAAAATTCGAAGAAGTGTGACATTCACCAACCCGCACTGACCCACTCCCTCTCACAGAGAGCAGGCCTGTTTCCCAGCAGTGGGAACATTATAGGCTGATTATGCCGCTAGTCATTTTTACCCGACTACGGCGAAGAAAAAAGGACGGTTATGATTTTGACCGGTATGTATGTATGTATGTATGTATGTATGTATGTATGTATGTTAATCTGTTCCCTTCTATCTTCTAAACCACTCATCACAATTTGACAAATGAGGTATCGTTGGAAGCGTCTTGATCGTTCGCTGGTTATAGGCTATGTGACGTCACATTAAATTAAAAATGGCGCCTACTAGAGGACATAAAGTCAAGAACTTAAAAAAAAAATTGTTTAATCGTACCATGTTGGGTATCAAATGAAAGGGCTTAATGAGCACATTTCAAAAATATATATATTATAAACACAAAAGAATAAAAAAAAAATTAAGTAATAAAAATTATAACCCAACTACGACTAAAAAGGTATAAACAAGACACCACAGACAGACAAATTAAAAATCCGGAGTCACACGTAATCTGTTCGATTTATGCTCTAACACGTGTGACTCCGGATTTTTAATTTGTCTGTCTGTGGTGTCTTGTTAATCTTAATTGGGTTATAGTTTTTATTACTTAATTTTTCTTTCATATATCTCTATCAGCTCACTTTTCACTCCCTTTCGTCTTCTCCTCTTCAGTCATCAGATCATCTGATAATGACATAGGAGATACAAGAATGTCTTACTGATTAAATTGATTTCAGTAATGAGAATTGCTGAGCATAAATAACGGTGTAATGTAATAAATTATCGTTTAAAAGTAATAAGAGACGCTGTTCCAAACTACTTTTAAATTATAATTTATTATGGCTTCTTTAAATAATAGAATAGGAAATTATGCTATTTTTTTTGTGTTAGGACCTCTCTTTATTAAATGAATTACCTAACTGAGAGTTCAAATTGTTGATTGTTCGTTTTGTTTCAAAATAGCATCACATATCACTCTTGGGCATAATCTGTTTCTAAGTAAAGTCATAGTATTCTTTCTACACACTTCAGACTATTGACACTGCAGACGAATCCACTACAGTAATAAAGCTCAAAACACACACAAGGCGGGTGCGTGTCGGGAGCGGGTCGGGCGCGGGATTACGGCGGGCATAATAAATTGTAATTCAAGGAATTATAATATGGATGTCAACACACAGAACGCGGGCGAGGGTCGTGTGCGTAGCGTGTCGTATTTGTTTTGTGACTGGCTAGGTACATCTGCGCCCGAACCGCTGCCGTCCCGCGCCCGACCCGCAGCCGTCCCGCGCCCGCGCTGTGTGTGAAGACGATGACAGCGCAGCTCCCGCGAACAAAACGACCCGACCCGCTCCCGACACGCACCCGCATTGTGTGTGTTTTGAGCAATATCCTTATTCCGTTCTCCGTTAAACAGAGGTGACAGATACCAGTATCTTATGGTCAAACTAGTATTCAGACTGGTCCTTACAATAAATGACTAGGAATTGCATAATTAGGTATTTATTCTGTATAAAAGTGGATTCATCACGCTTACTTCAACATATTTTGATAGTGTATACGTGTCAGTATGCAGTGGACTCTTGTTATATTCGTGGTACTTGCACTTGGAAGATGTGGTTTTGCGGACCGAAATTCAACCAACCCGAAACTTTGTCAAGAAGTTCCAAGAGTTACAGATAAAGGAACAACAGTTGATGACGTAAGTAGAAATATCACGCCTTGTTTCCCCGAAAGGTTAGGCAGAGGTGTACCCATAATACAGACACATTTCGCCAATTATGTTTGAGTCCCATGCAATGGAGGCGAGCCTATTGCCACCATCGGGCACATATTCCAGACTCCGGGCTGCTGTATAATGCTGCATATATTATATAATTGTTGTATATACTATGCTGTATATATTATATAATTGTTGATATAGTTGAAATTGTTGATAAAGTTAAAAAATCAGCACAACATTAGCCTTCGTATTTGCAGAAACCCCACGTCATGATGGGTCAAATCCAAAGTCAAATCATTTATATAATATTAAGGCACTTTTGAACGTGGGTCCTGAGGGCCAAGGCAAAGTGACATTCTACCAGCATTAACGATGATGGAAAAGTCAAAAATGTATCGGCATAAGCTACCGAAAATCCAAAAAAAAGAGAAGCTAACTCCTGTTGAAAGTCGTTGTAGAAATACGCTTTGAAAAGCGATTGCCACTTTTCTGTCTAGGCCCTCTGGATTCCATCGCTAAGAAGGAAAAAGAACGAAAGAAATAATACAATAGACGTAGATATATGTATTTAGTAACCTATTCCGCTTAACTATTCTTCAAGGGTCATAAAAAACCCTGTAAGAAATCGACACGTGTTTCACCTCTCAACGAGGCATCCTCAGGATGACGATTGCCCAGTCGCAAACCAGAACACGACGTAAAGATAGAAAGAATAGTCTCAGGCAGGTGGCGAGATTCCCAGACAACACTGTCATTAGCACGATTTTCAAATAGATTAGCTATCGTCGTACGTAGTAGCAGCCGTCAGAGGGTGCTAAATTCTTGGTATCCTTAGTTAGGTACCTTTTATGACACATAAAGTTACGTGGCGACACGAAATATAATATAATTCTTAGAAAGGAATGTTGGAACTTCCCTTGACTTACTATTTGTCATTACGATGTGCCTGACACGATTTAAGAAATAAGTATCCTTTTGAATTAGAAATAACATACTTTACGTAACATGACTGTCACAATGAACTACTGACTCATATGATACATACAATCTTTTTTACCCAACAGCGCGTGAGTTTCCGTCAATAAGTCGACTATTACAACATAATTATTTCCTATGTGTTACATTTAAATTATCGGAAGGTAAATATTATATTACATGTTGAAACACGGCCAGAAAGCACATTGTCTAAAATAGATTAGTTTTTTTGTTTTCTTGAAATGAGACACCTGTTGGTTTATTCTAGATGTGGGCACAGAAGTGATAAGTACTCGATAGAGTTTTTCCAGAATTACACTCAATCAATTTGCCTAACTTTTTCCAACTATGTTGGAGTCAGCTTCCTGTCTATATCGGATAAGGTTGACTACCTGTATTTTACATGGAGCGACTGCCTATCTGTACAATCGAGTTACTTCGTTACACACTCAGACCAAATAAAAAACTAGGACAGAGCGCTGTCAACAGTGACGTGAGGCCGGTTTCGTAAACATGTGTGCACTTAGTTTGGTGTAGTTTGATTGTAGTGTCATTGTATATGTATGAATAGTTGTAAATGTGTGTGAGTGAGCGTGTATTCACAGAGCGGTGGTGTAGTTTTAGCATGCTTCACTGTATTGTTCACAGCGCTCCGTCTTGGTTTTTATTTGGTCTGAGGTAACACATACCCCTTAGTAAGACTGGTTATTAGACTTTTAAGCTTCAGATTCTGACTAGCCGTAACGACTGTCAAGGATCTACGAATACAGCCTGGACCAGCGGCAACGTGCTTTCAGAGGCACGGAGGGGTCTCGATATGTAATGGATTCTCACCCATCCACAAACCGACCGCGGCAAGCGAAGCTTAACCTACAATCGACCCGTGCGGCTGTTATTATTTAGCCACGAGTCCCACTGCTAGTGCAATATCTAATCTGGAACCTACATATATATTCTTAACTAATTTAATTTTAAAAATGTCAAGGCATTTTGCTCGACTCTTTTCTAAGGTTCCGTACCCGAAGGGTAAAACGGGACCCTATTACTAAGACTCCGCTGTCCGTCCGTCTGTCTGTCTGTCCGTCTGTCACCAGGCCGCATCTCATGGACCGTGATAGTTAGACAGTTGAAATTTTCACAGATGATGTATTTCTGTTGCCGCTATAACAACAAATACTAAAAAACAAAACAAAATAAATATTTAAGGGGGCCATAAAACAAACGTGATTTTTTTTACCGTTTTCATAGATAATGGTACGAAACCCTTCGTGCGCAAGTCCGACTCGCACTTGGCCGGTTCTTTAGCTCTGTATAAACCTATACCACGAAATGGTGAGAAATTTCCACAGAATCGCGTGATGTGTCTAGCCATTAAACCAATAGTAAATTCTGCAAATATTAGCGGCGCTTATAGATAGATGCAGCACGAAGGCGACGACTAGTTTTGGAAATATATTCATATTGTTTTTTATTTGACATTGATATATTTGACGTTTACGTTAGCAGCTTCTTCGGTATCTATGTGAGAATGTTTAAGATAAATACGCATGTCACCAAAATCAAAGAACGTGCAAAATTCACTCAGTGATCATGAAAATCTAATTGATAGTGTCAATAATAATTTACTTTATTTGTCGGTATTTTAGGCACACTTGTGTCCTTAACAGGAAAAACCATTTTTATTTATGGTTTTTCGAACTCATAATTATTTGTAGCCACTTTATAATGTCAGAGGTCATTTGAACCATGTTTTATGACCATTATTATTTTACCAGGTGTTCAATTTAGTAAAACTCCTACGGCCTCTTCATACATCATCATCTGCCTAGCCTTTTCTCAACTATGTTGGGGTCGGCTTCCAGTCTAACCGGATGCAGCTGAATACCAGTATTTTACATGGAGCGACTGCCTATCTGACCTCCACAACCCAGTAACTGGGTAATACGATACCCCTTGGTAAGACTGGTTGTCAGACTTTCGGGCTTCTGACGACCCGTAACGACTGTCAAAAATCCACAAATGACAGCCGGGACCAACGGCTTAACGTGCTTTCCGAGGCACGGAGGAGTCTCGGTATGTAAAGATGGTCACCCATCCACGGACCAACCCCGGCAAGCGTAGCTTAACCTGATGGATCGACCCGTGCGGCTGTTATTACGTAGCCACGAACTCCTCCGTAGCCTACGGCCTCTTCATACAAACAACGAATTTCCATACAAACTTTCATCACCTACTTAACCACATTTTAATTTATTTTTCAAAAATTCAACCTTCTTTAAATGCGCGAGGTTTAGGCTGTGTGTTGTCTATCAGTCAATTAATGAATTTAAGACTTTTAATATGTAAATGATCTGACAGGATCTGAGGGGCTCGAGGCTAAGTCACACGGGTCTCTAGAAGGTTAAGCAACGCTTGCCGCGTTCGGTTTGTGGATGGGTGACCATCCATTAGATACATATCGTCACCCCTCCGTCTGTGCCTCCGTGCTTCGAAATGTCATTGGTTCGGGCTGTCATTCAAAGATCCATTGACAATCGTTACGGGTAGTCAGAATCCCAAATCCGAATTGGATCCCAATTGAGCCTGAAAAAAATTAACGAAGATAATTAAAATGCAAAGGAGGAAGTTCTATGTTCGTCTGTATGTATTTTTTCTCGTTCTTGTGTATTTTCATCGATATTTTCGGCAATTGTCAATCGATTTAAAAAAATATTTTCTAGTTCGAAAGGTTGTACTCCCGAGGTGGTCCCATATAAATTTTATTAACTTTTCTTGCGCAATTTTTGAGTTAGCTTCAATATTACGTATTTTTTCCCACTTAGTATATCTGGACGATGTTCTATGTGACTCCGTCACTGTTATTTACATAGCAGGTAGTGGTATTCGAATTTGTGTGTGGGTAACACAACTAAAAAGTGAAAAATGAAAACATTTTACTAAAAAAAAAACAACGTACTTCCAAAAACAACACCAAAAAAGTGAAAAATAACTTTAATTTCGGAAGTAAAAAGTTTTTTTAAAAGCTACGATGTGATGAACGTTGGTGAGCTACTTACGCTGACATTTTATTGTAAGTAGGTAGGTACAGTATAAGCGTCAAACTTAAAGAGCAGGCCACACCGTCAGCTAGCGAGCAAGCGAGCGAGCTCGTTTCACCTGTTTTCATATTGCCGGAGCTTATCTCTGTAATTAGGGGTGTGTAACCGAAGTATGAAAAGAGGTAAAACGATAGCTCGCCTGGCCCGCTCACTCGCTCGCTAACTGGCGGTGTGGCCTGGGCTTTATGGCGATTCTGAAGTGGGCTACTCACTGCGCAGTACCCCAGCCCTCACCCCCGCTGACACATGAATTTGTTACTGGGGGCCTAAAACAGCCACATTAGCATTCTATAAGCAATTCATTTCCTGAATTTCCAGCTGTCATAAGCAATTCCTCTAATTTGACACAAAAGCAATTCATAATGTGTGGACCATTTTACGAATCTCCATAGAAAACTGTCGAACAGATGAATTATTTCGTAATTTGAATCGTACGCAGATCATATTATGAATTGGCAGTTGGTGACATTTTACGATGATTCATAATATTTTCCTATTATGATTCTGCCAAAGTGACTGTTTTAAGTCCCCTGAGCAGCTACTCGCCTCATGTTCAGACCCACCATAAAGCTTGTATTCGAAATGGGAAGAAGTGCAAATCAGCCTAGAATATAGATCAAGGCAAATTAGTACTGAGCTTTAATAATGATGAATATTAAAACGAATGACATACCTGGGTAATTATGATCCTTATAACTAATATTACGATTATAAATGCGACAGTAAGTTTATTTGTTTGTTTGTTACGCTTTCAAGCTAAAACGGCTGAACGGATTTAGATAAAATTTGGCACAGGGTCCACCTTGACCTGGAAAAGGACATAAGATTCTTTTATCCCGATATACCCACGGAATCGAAACTTATGCGGGTGTATGTTTCATAAACACCAAAAATAAATACCTATTTTAGGTAGGTACTTAAATTTTATGACAATAAACAATCAATCTACCCAGCCTTTTCCCAACTATGTTGGGGTCAGCTTCCAGTCTAACCGGATGTAGCTGAATACCAGTATTTTACATGGAGCGACTGCCTATCTGACCCCCACAACCCAGTAACTGGGTAATATGATACCCTTTGGTAAGACAGGTTGTGAGACTTTCGGGATTCTGACGACCCGTAACGACTGTCAAAGATCCACAAATGACAGCCGGGACCAACGGCTTAATGTGCTTTCCGAGGCACGGAGGACTTTCGGTATTTAAAAATGGTCACCCATCCACGGTCCAACCCCGACAAGCGTAGCTTAACCTCATGGATCGACCCGTGCGGCTGTTATTACTTAGCCACGAGCTCCTCAACACAATAAACCTCTTTGGATATTCTTAAAACCATTACATCACCTCGAAGACACATTTACGACCAGCCATACGTTCACAACACTCTAAGTTGTTATATTTTTATGATCATGTCTATTATATTTTATTAACCTGATGGATCTAATACCAGGCGCATCTAAATATAATTTTATCGAATTGTTATTGATTTAAATATTTTATGCCGATTCGCTGAAAGATGACCGAAAATTATCTGTTTAGTGGGTTTCGTCCGAAGCAGGAGATTGGTTCTGAACTGTCAATTCCATTTTTAAACTCGAAAGCAAAATGTGAATCGAGTAGTTAGTTTCATACCTTCCTAGGCAAGAGAAAAACTCTAAGTCGTCCGCTTAAAAATGTACTATATCAACCTATAGGAAAAGCTGATTAAAAAAAAAAATTAAAGTAATAAAAACTAAAACCCAACTACGACTAAAAAGGTATAAACAAGACACCACAAACAGACAAATTAAAAATCTGGAGTCACACGTAATCTGTTTGATTTAAGCCTTAATGCCCAACACGTGTGACTCCGGATTTTTAATTTGTTTTTGGGTTTTAGTTTTTACTACCCTAATTTTTTTTTAAATTATTTTGGGTTATTATATATATATTTTTGAAATGTGCTCATTAAGCCCTTTCATTTGATTCCCAACATGGTACGACTAAACATTTTTTTTTTTTAAGTTCCTGATTTGTTGTGACGTCACATAGCCTATAACCAGCGGACGATCAAGACGCTTCCAACGATACCTCATTTGTCAAATTGTCATGAGTAGTTTAGAAGATAGGAGGGAACCAAAGAGAATTAAACCATTAACCAACAATTATATAGTCATTGGAGGGAACAGATGAACATACTTACATACATACATACATACATATATACATATATACATACCGGTCAAAATCATAACCCTCCTTTTTTCGGGTAAAAAAGACGTGCGAGTCAGAACTGCTCTTGAATGAAAGATTCCAAAAGTTCTAGAAAGTTGCTGATGCCCGCGACTTCGCTCGCGTGGATTTCGGTTATTATATACGAAAACCTTACTTGAGAACCACTCTATACATCGGTGAAAACAGCATGAAAATCGGTGCAATACGTTTTTGAGTTTATCGCGTATAGGACGACAGACAGACGCGGCGGGGGACTTTGTTTTATAATATGTAAGGATAAGGATGAAAAGTATGACAAAGGAAAATATTTTGATTTATACCTTCAAATGGCAGCCATTTAAAAGGCAAACCCAATTAAATATTAACGATTTGCTACCCTTAATATACTGCACTAAACTCCGTGCTAATATAAGCGTCAAATAAAATTTTGTCATAGTCATGGTTTGCGACGTATTTCCCGAAATCCTAGGCTTTCACACGGTACTTCGCGAAATGGATAACGAATCCATTCCGGACCCAAGGCACCCCTGGAGGATACCCCTGGGGTGCCACGGGAACTTGAATTCGGTCCCGTGGCACCCCAGGTCCTCAAATCCACACAACGGTGAACCAGTGGTATCGTGTGTAATGCATTTTTTGTCCATTTTCTGATTGAATGATTTTAGGGAAAATCGCCATTCGTACCGGAAAACTTAGGTACCCAAATCTCTTACGCCTGCTTTCCCGAAGGGTTAGGCAGAGGTGTAAATAAAGTGCCCCCACATTTCGCCAGTCATTGAAGTCCCATGGTGGCGAGCTTATTGCCATCCCCCGGGCACAAATATCTCTGTAGTTAGAACGATAGCTAATGTCGCTTGCTAAAAGTTTCCATTTAAATAGGACGAAGCCAAAATCGCAGCATTTTTGCAGCAGGCCCGAACTTTGCACGATGTCGCCAGTCAAACACACACACACACACACTGTCAAACTTAAATAAACAGTTCGAGTGTTTATTTTGGCGCTGTCGATGCACTTATTTCAGGAGCTTTCACCATTTCGTTTGAAAAGTCCTGACAAAAATCCCGACATTCATAAAAAGTTTGGATATTTTATTTTTTCATCTTTCATTTTTCTTTTAACTATTTTGTTTACTAATTAGACATTTAAATTATTTGCATTGTTTGTATGGAAATTAAAAATAAATTATTATTCTAATAACACGACAAAGGCGGTTAAAAATTTTGTTTACTTAAAAAAATAGAAAATGTCGAAAAGTCCGGGCAAGTGACAAAGCCGAACAAAGTCCGAATACGGGACTAAGCCGGAAATTTACGGACACATCTGATCGGATGGAAACCCTACCCTGTCATGCTATGTAGCTACATAGCTAACATGATTGACAAGCTGAGGTGTAGGAAATGAACGTTTATTTTTCAGAAAAAAACTAATTTCTCAACTAAACTCACATATTAAAATTGTTATCATCATCTGCCTAGCCTTTCCCAACTCTGTTCGGGTCGGCTTCCAGTATAGACAGATGCAGCTGAATACCAGTATTTTACATGGAGCGACTGCCTATTTAACCTCCACAACCCAGGTACTGGGTAACACAATACCCCTTGGTAACACTGGATGTCAGACTTTCGGGCCTCAGACGACCCGTAAGAACTGTTAAAGATCTACAAATGACAGCCGGGACTAACGGCTTAACGTGGTTTACGATACACGGAGGGGTCTTGGTATGTAAAGATGGTTACCCATCCACGGATCAATCGCGGTAAGCGTAGCTTAACCTGATTGATCGACCCGTGCGGCTGTTATTTCTTAGCCACAAGACTCTCCATATTCAAATTTTTATGATTAATAGTAGGATATTAGTAGGATAGGATTACAAGTTTTCGTTGCTACGAAACCGCTACGGCTACGAAGGGTTGTGCCCTCGACGTCTCCCGTAGCACCGTAGGCGTAGGTCCGCTACACAAGCTACTGCGATATAATATCTTCATTTCAAACTATCGTCAAGTATACCAGTAATGCTAACCAGTGATGGATTTTTATTTCTTTTAAATATTGTTTTAACCGCTATTTTGAATTGAGATCTACATGGAATGAAAACTAAAGAGCCACTCTTAGAAGTTGTATTGAGTAAATAATTGTATATTATAGCTTTAATTAATAATCAATGGAATTTCTTGATTTACTATATTTTATCGGCATCGTAAAGACGTATTACGGTGTCACAATCAAGTGTTCTAAGGCAGTTACAGACAGTAGTAATAAAATGTACAATTGAAATTCAATCATCGTTAAACGGGAATCTCGTTATAAAACAATCAATTAAGGTGTAAAACGATCAATAAAATGAAGGATAATTATTCGGAAACCCACTCGGTTATAAATGTGATTACTCCCATAACTTCCATACTATTATTTTGTTAGGGCTTCGTCGTATGGGCGGGCGGGAGCGGGTGCTGGCTGCTAGTAAACAAAATACCGCCACGCCAGTACCGCTTCCAACACCGACCGTGCCGCACGCGTTTTCACAAAACCTAACGCAGATTAGAGACCTCTATATATTTTACACGAAAAACGCGCGCGTAAAAGTTCAAAGACAACATTTGAAATTGTGACTCGTAAGTAATATTTTGTATGTGGTTTGAAAAGGTATACTTTTTTCTTTTATCAGTTGGTATAAGTATTGAAAGGGTTCAGTTTTGAGTGTATTGCGGTATTTATTATACCAAGTGGATTAAGCCAATGCTCGCGGTGCCATCGGGAATTTAAACGACAATGTATAAATAGAATAATGTATTGTATTTTGTTGGTAAAACTGTGTTTTTAAACTGTAGAGTTTTTTTTATTTTATTGAAACTTAACCCTTTCCGTTTTACTACTGCAGGTGTAACAGCTGCGTATATTTACCCTCTTCTGAAAGAAGTTTGAAGCATAATTTCAATGTTTTTTAAAGGATAAGTCTGTATTATCTTATACATAATAATATATCTCATTATATTACGTATGATAAAGATAATTATTGTCTTTATCAGTAACATTGTTATTGTAATTAGGTATCTTTGTATGAAGTTATCTTCAAAACGGAATATAATAACTAAGCATGGTTAAATATAATATCTAATTTACGCTTAACCAGTAGGCACGCATTGTTTTTATTTATTTGGACATAAACACAACAGAATCGTACAGTATCGGCTCGACCCGATTGTGATGAAACTTTGCTAAGTAGAGGCGGACGCGCCGGAGAAAGTTCCTAAAAAAAAAGAAAAGGCATTGTAAGGCATGCTGTGCACTAGCCAGTTTTTGATAATTTTCCGCATCTGTACTCTACATTCTAATATTTCACCCTACATATCTAATACCATTGTATCGGGATACAATGTTTAACTAAAATTCCGAACATAACTTTATTTTATACCACGTTTTTTATTTGAAAAGTGCGATTTCTTGAAAATTTTCAGCAAAGGTTTCTCGCTTCTAAGTTATCATCATCTGCCTAGCCTTTTCCCAATTATATTGGGGTCGGCTTCCAGTCTAACCGGATGCAGCTGAATACCAGTATTTTACATGGAGCGACTGCCTATCTGACCTCCACAGTCACTGGGTAACACGATACCCCTTGGTAAGGACTGGTTGTCAGACTTTCGGGCTTCTGAAGAGCCCTTCTAAGTAATTGAGTATCTTCTTTTCAATGTCTAAAATAAAAGATACCCTTTTAATGCACGATCGGAGGCCTAAAATATATAAAAAGTTAGGGAAAGGTCCTTCTACTGAAAGTTTGTCGAAATACTTATTAAATAGGAAAGAGGAATCCCTTCGGAATTGACCGCTTTTTACCTTTATGATACTTTAAATATTTATGTTTACCTAAAACATAACATTAAATACAAGCTTAAGTATGCGTACATTGAACATTATTATAATTGTAAAAAATATACTTATATTTTTTCACGAGGAGTTTAAAATCAAAAAGGCATTTTTTCCCAAAAGACACTTTTACAACATTCCATATTATATCCATTTCATGCATTAAATCAATTGCTATTTACTGTAATTTGAAATAATGTATCGTTAAATGAATAATTATATAAACGTGGAATTTACTTTTCAATAGGTAATTTACTAAAATGTTTCAGCAATTATTGTCTCTGGCACAAATTACAGAACACGTATCAACTTGTTAGATAGTCCGATCTCGCAATGATGTCGATTGTAGATACAAATAAATTGACAAAGTTTTTTATCAACACCCCGCCTTGTGGTGACGTAATTATCATCACTAGGATGCAGCTATATGACAAGAAAATGTAGTCTAGTAACTAAAGTAAAACTCCATAGTAAAGCTGCTATACACATTGGAAACCTCTATTTATTGTATGAGGGTTGTTCACATTGGGGTAAATGACATTGGGCCTGGGGTAAATGACATTGGGCCTGGGGTAAATGACATTGGGCCTGGGGTAAATGACATTGGGCCTGGGGTAAATGACATTGGGCCTGGAGTAAATGACATTGGGCCTGGGGTAAATGACATTGGGCCTGGGGTAAATGACATTGGGCCTGGGGTAAATGACATTGGGCCTGGGGTAAAGACCCATTGCAACAAACCCAAAGTTTCATCAATGTAGCAGGAAAATGCAAAGGAGATACCGAAAGTTGTCAATTTAATTTCCTAATATAGAAAAGTTAAAGAACGGTGAACAAATAAGAAAATTAAATTAAAAAGAAGGAAGTGTGATAAGAATTTTCCTGCACCTTGCCAAAGTTTTATTTTTATTATTACAGCCGCAGTAGAAATACTCAATCTGTGAAAATTTCAACTGGCTACATAAGGCCCTAAGATACAGCCCGCTGACAGACAGATGGACGGACAGCGAAGGCTTAGTAATAGGGTTACGTTTGGCAAAGTTGTATAATGATCATAGACAAGAGCTAGCACTAGATTTCTTCAAAAAGAAAAAAAAAGGAAAACGGAACAGATTACGTATGACTCCGGATTTTTAATTTGTCTGTCTGTGGTGTCTTGTTAATACCTTTTTAGTCGTAGTTGGGTTACAGTTTTTATTACTAATTTTTTTTTTTAAATTCTTTTGGTGTCATAATATATATTTTTTTGAAATGTGCTCATTAAGCCCTTTCATTTGATACCCAACATAGTACGATTAAACAATGTTGTTTTTTAGTTCCTTTCTTTAAGTCATCTAGAGAGCGCCATTTTTAATGTGACGTCACCTAGCCTATAACCAGCGGACGATCAAGACGCTTCCAACGATACCTCATTTGTCAAATTGTCATGAGTGGTTTAGAAGATAGGAGGGAACAGATGAACATACTTACATACATACATCCATACATACCGGTCAAAATCATAACCCTCCTTTTTTCTTCGCCGTAGTCGGGTAAAAATATGATTGACGTGTAAAAGTGTTTTGGATACTAAGGCTCCGCTGTCAGCTGTACACTTGAAATTTTCACAGTGTGAACTACTATGGTCGCTATTTCTAACAATAAATATTAAAAATAAAATAAACTTAAAATTGTACGGTGGTACGGAAACAGAACCCTTCGTGTCCGACTCGCATTTGGCCGCTTTTTTATAATATTTACCTAAAATGATATATAATATTTACCTAAAATTATATTTAATATTTACCTAAAATTATATTGTCAATAAAACAATGATTCTGACTTATTAACACTGTAATTTGAAAATATTGTAAAAGCTAATTATTTTTAAAAGGGTAACCGTTGAGTTTCTTGGCGGGTCTTCTCCATAGGAAACCGTGCACCTAGCTTCTGACGTGTCGTATGTGCCCATGTAGGTTTATGTGAAATATTTATTTTATTTCTGTATTATTAGACACCTAAATGACGTACACACGGCTACACATCAAGCTATACGATTCCAGTATAAGCTGACCTCGCATTGTACGGAAATCCTATGCAATGCGAGATCAGCATAAACTGGAAATGCATAAGCTTGATGTGTAGCCATGTGTACTGGATCATAAAACTATTATCGACTCCCAACGATTACTGATCGGAATAGTTAAAACTTTAAAAAAAAAATCGACCGACTTCAAAAAAAACAAAACAAAAAAGGACTACTGTACTAAAACCAAACGATAAAAGTACTTCTTTAATAATAAGAGAAAAATAAAAAAATAACTTTAATTTCGGAAGTCGGTGTCTTTGCTTTTAATTTTAGTTTTTGGCCACCGACTTCCGAAATTAAAGTTATTTTTTTATTTTTCTCTTATTATTAAAGAAGTACTTTTGTCGTTTGGTTTTAGTACAGTAGTCCTTTTTTGTTTTGTTTTTTTTGAAGTCGGTCAATTTTTTTTTTTTAAGTTTTATTATTTTTCCTTTTTTTGTGTAATTTGATTTTTGTAATCCTCATGGGTAGACCAACTAAAGGAGCCGCCCGCATGAAGAAAAACAGAATTAAAGAGACTAATACTGCTGAAAAAGAACGCCTATCTAAGAATCGCAAACGGAGTGCTATGTCCGGTTCCCAAGAATCACCGATAGCTTGTCATGCTAGGTTATCTCAGATGAGAAATTATATGCATTCTCATTTGTCACAGGAATCGCCAAATGATAAGATCTGCCGACTCAATCTTATTCAAAAACGATTAAGTGGCGAGTCGTCTGAACAGCGCAAGTATCGTTTAGATGTTATACGAAACCGGCTGGCTAATGAGACTCCCGTGCCTTCTCAAGAATATAAGGGTGAACACTATACATTTGCTTACACTGTATAGTTCCCCTCATCATCATATTATAAGGTGACCATAATCTGATCTGTAATGTCACTTACAACCTATATGGTTGCAAAATTCTTATCAATATAAATGAATTAAGTCCAAACACAAGGTAATTACTGTGAACGGTTGAGGAGTTCCGTTAATCGTCCTTCGTCTTCATCATCAGACCCTTAACGACAGTCACAACCCATCCAAGTGTAAGGTTCTTATCAATACAAATTAATCAAGCCCAAACACAAGATATCTGCTGTAAACCACTGAGGAGTTCCCTCGACTGTCTTTCGTCTTCATCATCAGACCCCTAACGACAGTCACAACCCATCAAAGTGTAAAGTTTTTATCAATACAAATTAATCAAGCCCAAACACGAGGTATCTGCTGTAAAGCATTGAGGAGTTCCCTTGACTGTCTTTCGGCTCCATCATCAGATCGACTCCAGACCTTCATAAAATTGTAGTGCTGTAAAATACTTAATGAATAAATTAAGGAATGCACTAGTTGCCCTTACGATTTTTGAAAGTTCCCCTCGATTTCTCTAGGATTCCATCATCAGATCCTGACGTGGTGACAATGGGACCATCTCAGAAGTATAAGCTTTTGAACAAAAAAAGGATTTTTTAAATCGGTTCACAAACGGCGGAGTAATCGGTGAACATACATAAAAAAAAAAAAAAAAAACAATCATCCGAACATAGTACCTCCTCCTTTTTTGAAGTCGGTAAAAACTACCTAATATTATTTCATGTGAAAAACACATAAGTACGTATCTAATTAATTGTTGATTTTATCATTGAATTTATAAAAATAACTTTGTTACACAAAAGATCAGCTTTACAAAGATGATATAAGAGGGACCTACACGTATAAATCATGCACACACCTATAGATAATGTAAGTAATTATATCATGACATAGGTAACAATTTTATTTCCCTATCACTGAAATAAAATTAAATAATCATCATTCTATGTTCTTATTTGTATTCATTATAATATTAGGTGTTGTGTTATATTGATAAAATCTTGATTGATATTACCATTCTAATTAAAAATAGTATAATTGATAAAGCAAAAAATATTTCCGGAATAACATAACCTCAAACATTTTAAAATTACCTGCTATCAAAAAGGCGCAAAAATAATATTGGTAGATGTATTACACGAAAACGAAAACACTGAAAAATGTATACATTCGAGTCCTATCTGTGCGTCAATTTGTACTCGACCTTATTTTAGCCACGCCCACTTATGACAATAATGTTTAATAGCTCTCCAGTGAAGGCATAAATACAATCATCGTTACAATGATCGTAAAAGATAGATACCTACTAATTAAAATAACAAGTTTACAATAATTAAGTGATTGCTCACGAAACTAATTATACTTAAGTTTACAATTACGGCATTATTTTTATCGTTACACGTGGAACACGTAATTTAAAGAACATTCTTATGTGACATTAAAGGCTCGTACAGACTGGCGCGGCGAGACACCGGTCGAACAGTTTTCATAGAAATAGGGAATATGCATGTATTTTTTTAATATTTTTATTCGATAGTTTACATCGTGAAATAATAGTTAAAAAAAAGCAATGTAAAGTTCTTAAAAAAAATGTTAAAAATATCCAACCGATCCGGGCTATTCAAACGCCCTGCATTTGGCGCGCTTGGTGTGGTGACGTCACATTCTATGAAAACAAACAAGCAACTGTCAAGTCAATGTCAAACACTCCTTTTTGTAGGAATGTTTGACATTGACTTGACACTTGTTGATTGACTTGACATTGACATTTTGATTGTTGTGCTAGATTGTTACGTCACATCCGCTCTTAGCTTTTCAAGTATTTGAATTACACGCAGTTTTTTGGCACTTAAAAAAAAATAATTTCTCGGTCAAAAAGAAATTTTATTCAAAAATATTGATGGAGGCATAATTCTGAAGTAAAAGTTTATAAAAAAAAATACTTGACCCTTATTTGAATCACTATGCATATTCCCTATTGTTCCTCCAGAGTCGCGCCTGTCTGCGGGAGCCTTAATACAAATAGTATTTTATCATAATATTTTCATTAAGTTCATCGGCAAATAGAATCAAACATGAATCTTATCCCCATTCTTATACAGCATGCATCATGGGGCCTACCACCACCGCTTACTAGTGATGGATTAATTAGCATTCGCATTCATTGTTAGCATGCGAATTCTCATTTGGCATTTAGCAAATTAAATCGAGTTGCGAAATTCTGTAAAGTGAATTTATCGTTTCGTACTTTTTTATACTATCATACATCAGAGCGTCGACGCACGCAGCGTTAGCGTGCGCTCTCCGTCGCACCCACGGGAAGTCGCGAATACTAAATCTATCGGTTACAAGTGACCGTAACCTCGTTCGCGAGTGAAATTTATTAGAACGCACTTTTTAATTCGCATATTAACAAAATTCACAAACCTCATTATTATCAATGATCGTCAAATAGCTATTAGCGTAGCAATAGCAATTATCATGCTAAAACTCAAGAATTCACATGCTAATGAAATTAATGCAAAATCGCATTCATTGCCGTTACTACCGCTTACAGCAGTATTATTTTAACCTTACTTCGTGACGGAAAGAGATGGAGATATACGTCCTATAGAGCGTCATCTTCTTCCTACACTGAAGTAATATTAAAATAATACTGCTGTAAGCGGAGTGGTAGGCCCCCTGAAAGACTTAGTCATATTTTAGGTTGTGGTACAGACCATAAAACTGAACCACTTTACGCGCGCGAACAACACGATTACGATGTTGGTCTAATGGAGGAAGTAGTTCGGTTTCTTGGGTATGATCACACGTTTCTGATACATGCTGTATACTACCTTACCAACAGGTACCTACTTAAAAAAAACACAATTATTAAGTATTTAGGTAAGTACAGTCGACAAATCTTCCGCATCACCGCTCACCTTTAAGGCAATAATCGCGTAGCACGGCTCACGACTTGATCGCACAATGCAATCGTTTTAACCAATGGCAAAAAAAAAATATTACACCTGGTCTTGTAACAAACAATAACACAATATGGATTTGTGTGAATACACTCACACAAATACATATTCGGTTTTATTCATAAAAAAAGCTTATCGAAGGTTTAAAACACTCTTTAGTTAAAGTGTTCGATAAGCCTTTAAAACGTTCGATAAAATTTTGTATTCATAAACGTTCTATAAACCTTCGATAACTAATATGTCGTTAAAATTCAGATATGCATCAAAATGTTGCCATTTTATTAAAGTCATCCACCACACCACGCCATCATCGACCAACTCATCGAAAAGTCAAACGAGAATGCCTGTCTACGCGCCGAATAATTGTGACCATAGACATTATTACGTACTGTAAACTATTTTATTGTCTACTGTTTCGACACTTTTGACGCGGCGCGTCTTTCAAATTTGTCAATGAATTTGTTATTATGATTCAAGGAATATAATATCTACTCTCTGTATATATTGAAGCGATGAAAACTTTTGAATAGTTACTTGTAATTAAAAAAAATGGAATCAAGACAGGAGACCAGTGTTCTAATAAAAGGCAATGTAACAATTGGTTGGTGGAGGATAGGCTGCGGCCTACAGCCAAAATGTGTTCAAAGTAAGTTTTGTTTTGTAAACATTCTCAATTTCTCATATGCTTGCTTACTTTTGCTTCTATACCTTAGATTGTTTTGAACAAATTGGTCAGTGAGAGGGTCTCCTTAATAGAAACCGCCAGACATTTCCCAGTCCAAATTTAAAAAATCCCAAAAAAATAAAGATTCACTACACGCAACTCGCAATTACAATTCACGAAATATATCAGATAAATTAAAATGCCGGTCAGTTATAAATGAAAACCTCAATATAATGAAGAGAAATAATTTATTTATTACATTAATTTTGTATTTCAGGTTAGAAGCTAGGATGGCGCTGTACTACAAATAGGTAGCAGAAACTGAAAACCCCTGCAGGAAAAAAATACATGAGGATGAGGCACAGATGGCAAACGCAAAACAAAATGAGAATATTTTGTTCTAGAGTATTATAAAAATAAATTAAACTGATACTTTTTGTACAAGCTTTTTATTAAATTAACTACTAGCTAAAATGTCTCCTTTCTTGAGTTGAGCACTTGTATGAGTTTCATTGATATTGCTACCTTCTAACTGCATGTCTCCATGGTCAACTGCAATGTTGTAAAGTTCTGCTAGAACCATTTAATGGTTGTGTCGCCTTTCTTGGGTTGGGCACTTGTATGAATTTCATTGATATTGCTACCCTCTAACTGCATGTCTCCATGGTCAACTGCAATGTTGTGAAGTTCTGCTAGCACCTTAATGGTTGTTTTCACAATATCTAGTTTGCAGGTAATGCCATTCAAAATAAATTGAAGCGGGCGGTTTTCAAGACGTACAATTCTTTAACAGAATCCAATCCAAGCTTTGTATAGCTTGCATTACATAATAATTAACTAAATTGGTTAAACAAAAGTGTAAAATAAATTAAATACAACTGCAGCTCCTTGAAGTACGATTGTTTATTAAACTGACATTTGTAGGCTGACACAAGACATGTTACATTTGTATGTCAAATGTCATTTTCTGATTAATCAGCTGATATAGAGTCGGCCATTTTTTCCTTATAGTACTGTTAAAGTAGGGTTCTGGCTGTGATAACTTTATAGTAGGTTTATAGAACGTTTTTGTGCTAAAATGCGTTTATGAATAACAATATTTGACAACCAGACATTAGCAAGGTTTTAGATGTTCTATATCTTTTTATGAATAAGACCGTTAGTCTCTAATTGGGCGAAACCAGGAAGGGGTGTGGATTGTCACTAGCTGCGCTGCCACAGAAGTATTTTCTTAAGTGAGCATACTTAAAGTTTGTTGATTGTACCTACTAGCTATATATTTCGCGCGATATGTTTCTATGTAACAGACACTCCAAATTAATTGGGATAAGAACAGGAGAATAATGATATTCATTAAAGTAAAATCGTACCTACTACAGTACGACACAACTTAGATGTAACATCGGCAAAATTCGTAAAACCGATCACCATCCGAACTGAGTGCGCATTCTAAATCTCCAATCTTTATTATTGTGTGAAAATGATCTTTACGTAAACGCAGTAACTTGTAAAGTCATTTAACCAAATACACATACACACATTCACAAAACTTACACACACACACACCCACACATTACATTTTCATTTTTTTTTTTTTCGGTTTACCCTTTACATTCTTTTCGTAAAATTTAAATGAATGAATGTAAATTTTCAAATTTATGATACATTCAAGTTATGTCGTACTGGACTTAGTTAGTTACCCTATAAAACAAATTACAACTAACTGTCTTTAGTTCAAAACAACTGGGAACAACAAGGGAAAACACCTCTTAAAGATTAAAAATTAAGATTAAGATTTTAATTATAAAACACTCGATAATTTCGCTGCCCTAGTTCAATAGTAAGATATCTTTAAAAATGTCCAAATTGAGATAACTTTTGTATCATGTAAAAAATTTGCTCTTCTTTCTGATAAAAAAATCGGATATATGTGAAACGCAACCTAAGTGCACTTCACTGAGACATTTATGCATATTTTTGCCGAAAACTAGTTCAAGATTCTGGCATCTCACGATATCTAGAGTGATCAGGAATATTTTTACTTTTCTTTTATTTCTACACAGAGACTTCTTGAAATGTCTTAATATGAAAATAATAATAAAAAAATAAGCTATCATTTAAATAAATCAACCACATTTCAAATAACGACAAGTGAATTAGTCACAGTAAAATCATAAAAGTATGAATAACTTAAAACATACTTTTTCAAGATATCTTACTATTGAACTAGGGCAGCGATTTGTGTATAACACTACAGTGTTATCTATAGTCGATTTACACTAACACACCTGGGGGACTACTCTCTTTTAACTCCGTCAACGAAAATACGGGCCCGTCCGAAAGTACTTAGCCCGAAACTTCCTATTGAACCCATCACCCGATTAATTGACTTTTTTGGACTGGCAAAAACACATCGGGAGTAGGGACAACTAACAAATCGTGGTGTCATTCATTCTTAGATCGGGCCTTGGACTAATCGTATGTCTGTAGGTGATACGGAGTAGTAACCCCCCGTAACTTCGGCCGAAACTACGACTTAGGAGGGAAACCTCCTGTTTAGCCGTCTTTAAAATGGCATGTGGAGTGCAAACAGATCTAATGCCATCTTCTGATACGATACCTACTATCGGATTTGTCTATCTTCTTCTGCCTAGTCTATTCCCAACTATATTGGGTTCGGCTTCCAGTCTTACCAGATGCAGCTGAATACCAGTATTTTACATGGACCGGCTGCCTATCTGACCTCCCAACCCAGTTACTGGGTAACACGATACCCCTTGATAAGACTGCGCTCGAATATCTGGCTAACTTTATATTACTTATAACATCTCAAAAGATTGTAGAAAGAAGTAAATATTAGTTCTGTTATGATCAGAATCAATGTACTTACTTATCGTAACATTTCAGTTTCGTCACAGTTCGTAAAGTTAGAAATAAGCGATTTAAAAACTGTAAAATACCTGTTGCTAAGAACATACTTCATACATATATACATATTATAGGTAAACACATTCCTTCAATTTAGATTATTTCGTCAAAGAAAGTCATGACTTTTCTCTGATACTGTTACAGAAAAACTTGATACTAATTTAGTGCACGAACCTGTTTGAGTTAAAACCTACTATCCTACTTCCTACTAATATTATATCCTACTATCCTACTAATCCTACTAATATCATAAATGTGAATGTTTGTGTGTTTGGATGTTTGTTACTCAATCACGCAAAAATTGCTGAATGGATTTGGATGAAATTTGGCAAACAGATAATTTATAACCTGGATTAACACATAGGATACTTTTTATCCCGATATTCCCACGGGATCGAGACGGGTGAAACCGCGGGGCGCAGCTAGTATACGAATAAACACAGGTTTTTTAAGGTTACAGACCTATGAAACACTTAATTCAAATGAAAGATAACATTAACTTAGAGTAGACGCGGCCATATTGGAAATTGGCGCCAATTTGCACCCGCCATATTTGTCACGGATTCAGGATGTTACATTTATTAGTTCCATTTATAAAATGTACTAAGTTCATTAGATACGCTGCCTTAGACGCCTATTAGAATTTAATTTGTAATCAAAAGGAATTTTCACAGCTTGATTTCTGTTTATTTTGACACTCGAAATCTACTTTTGCGATTTTCAAGTCAACGTTTACTTTATTGATCACGTATAAACACAAATGTCCACCGAAATCGTGAAGTGGTGATTTAAATATAAGTATCTAGATGTGTCCAGCGGCTTCACCTGCATAAGTCTCGCTCGATCCCGTGGGAATATCGGGTAAAAAGTATCCTATGTCCTAACCCACGTCATGGTCTATCCATGTGCCAAATTTCATCCAAATCCGTTCAGCCGGATTAGCGTGAAAGCGTAACAAATAAACATACAAAAAAAATCAAAATAATCTTTTCTCTTATAATATTAAGTTTAGATAGAGTAGATAATTATGTGCTAATTCAATTTTTTCAACATTTTCCTCAGTAGTACTAGGAATTCTGCAATTTCATTTTTTTGTGGCTGCTGATTCTTCTCCATTTCGCTTGGGCATTGTCATGCTGAACAACAGAAATCATAGATCTTTAGAAATTCTATGAAAAATATGTAGTTGATGGGCTATCGAACTCTAATTCGATGAGCAGGAAAATTCTCATATTAAAAAAGACTAAGCTGCCCGCCCCGGCTTCACACGGGTAGGACTAAGTACTTATCTACGGCGCACCTACCTACCTACCCTACCTACCCTACGTACCCTACCTACGTACTCTACCTACGTACCCTACCTACGTACCCTACCTACGTACCCTACCTACCCTACCTACCTACCCTACATACCTACCCTACTGGGAACGGGATAAAAAGTATCCTATGTCCGTCTCCTGGTTCTAAGCTACCTCCCCACCAATTTTCAGCCAAATAGGTTCAGTATAGTTTCGGAGCCTATTCAATGCAAACAAACAAACAGTCAAATCTTTCCTCTTTATAATATCATATATTATAAAAAAAGATATTGACGTCAATAATGTATCCAAAATAAATAAATTAGAGGAAATTTTGACAGATTGAGACAGATTAGAATTCGAACGTTCTTTAAAATACTGGTGTTTTTTACTCGTACCTTTTCAAATTAAATTATTGGATGTGGTTTCTCTCGAGTTTTGATAACACACATTGTAAATATTATGTTCTGTAGATTAAACATTATTTACTTGAAATGGTTCTGATTCAACATTATAATAGGACGTCACTTAAGACAACATGGACCTATGCCCCAGACCACATGACTATCAGTCATATGATGTGATTGTTTGTTCAAATATAAGACAGTAACGTTATTTAAGTAACTCTTTGGCTGATTAGATAAAGATTGAGTACACAATTGAAAATTATCACCATTATTTGAGCATTCAAACAATAAAAGCTATCCGTTCCTTTCTGTGAAAAGCTCACCGTGAAAACTTAGGTGAAGTGAGCTGTCAATCGTGTCAATTCGTCGGGTGGAATGACAGCTCACTTCACCCAAGTTTTCACGGTGAGATTTTTACAGAATAGACCAGACCGGTCTATTCTGAAAGCCACCTAAGTTTTCACCTGACCTTGAAAACTTAGGTGAAGTGAGCTGTCAATCCCTAGCGTCAGGCACTTTACCTGACGCTAGGGATTGACTACACTGCATTATGTGTGGTCACAGCTCATTTTAAGCACACTTCACCTAAGTTTTGACGGTGAGATTTTTAAAATAAATAAGTGGAATGATTTTTTTTTTTTACCAGACTCAAATTAATTTGTGGGACCAATAGAAATTAAAAATAAAATTGCTAAATTATTCCCATTAGTCCCACTAACAAAATCAGTGCGACGAACAGGAATAAATTGAATATTATTTATTAAATTCCCGTTTGTCCCACCCACCAGTGGAACAACGGCAGTGGGACGAACGGGAATACACGGTTTATACATTCAAGTGTATTAACATTTTTATGCATACATACATAATCAGCCAGCAGCTAAGCTTAAAGGAATTCAGGATTGTTCTGCAATATATATTTTATGAGCGATGTTGTTTTGATGAGTCATCGACTCATCGCCAAAAAATATTCAAATAAAATATATGCCAAAAATAACTCATAGTATTAATAATATTTGGAGTTATTTTTGGCACATTATTTGGTATTTGGAGCTGTTATTTAAAAAAAAAATCGATTCGATTTTACTTTCTACGACCCTGTAATTTTCCTGAGGACTAAGGGTCAGCCACACCGAGACGCGACGCGAGGCGCACTTTTTATGATCCGATACAATATCGAATTTATATACTACACAATAAGGTACACGCGCTGCTCAGCACCGCGTATCTCAGCGTACTTTGACACGTGTCAACCCTCGCACTGAAATAATACCTTTTCGTGAAGAAAATAAGTTCGATAATTGTTAAAAAGTGTGCGCAGCGTCGCGTTGCTTCACGTCGCGGTCTGAACTGACCCTAATATGTGACGTATTTAACTATCCTTCAGTCAATCTTCTTTAAATATTCAATTGGCAGCCTTGATCAATTAATGGGCTGGTCGTGAATAATGTTTCAATTGGTTCAGAGTCGCGGTCGATTCTGGGTTAATGCAATTATTGGAGTTCAATTGGTTTGACGCGGCATGAGTGGAGCCACCCGCCACAGTCCAATTAATTACCGGTAGAGTAACCATGATTTTTAAATTTTTTCGTCATTTCTTTTACATTTTCCTGTCATTCATTGTACAATGCGTAATGTAGTTACAGCCTAAAAAATAAATATGTTTTGATTTGCACAAAATAATAATACGTTATTAACTTTTTATCTTCTTTCTGATCGGTTTATTTTAAACTGCGTTATGTGTGTTCAAAGATAAATATAACGCATATTGATATGTCCATCAAAGTGGCGGATATCATTGGGTCACGACCCCGAGTTCAAGAAAAGCTGGCTTCGGTTATCTATCAGTAAAAACTACGATAAGATGTAACAATTCGAACATATTATCAAAACAAGGTTACCTATGTTAGCCACGTGTTTAACTATTTTATAATAATGAATAAAGAAGTATAGTAGCAAGGATCCGAATGAATGAATGAATTTATTGGCCAGGAATCCAAGATATAAGTACATATGGCATGGGTATCAGAATAGTTTCAGTAAACCTACGATTTTCAGTCGTACAAGTATTTAAGTTACATGCTTAAATTAAGTTTTGAATAGCTACATTATAATTATGTAGAATTACACTATGCTTATCGGAATAGGTAGAGCAAATCTACCTAAAGTTCAAAGAACAGAGACAAAAAAAGTGGAGACTTCCTTACGACTAAAATATTTTTTCGGGACTAATGTCGGGATTTCGGGACATCACATAAATTATTATTAAAACTGTTATGTAAATAACATTAGCTTCTGCGCTTACTTACATCGTTCAAACGAATATTAGATTATTAGGAGATTACCTTAATTTTTTTTAAACAATAGAAATCGTGCATACTTTTTTTTTTAAAACAGAAACATGAAATTAATTCGATAGTTGTTTTACTTTATTAATTTTAGTTGTACTTAAGTAATGTTCTGAAACCCGGGACATTAGTCCCGAAAAAATATTTTGTCGTAAGGCGTCTCCACTTTGTCTCTGTTCTTTTTCGAACTTTAGGTAAATATACTCTACCTATTCCGATCTCTGCTTATCACACATTGCTAACGACAATTTATAATCGCCTCACCAAATAAGCAACACATATTTTTTTCTAATTTGATGACAAAATTGGCCGTCGTCGGTCCACTAACAAGTACGATGATTGACATCAAATTTACCGTCCAACACGTACTGCCAAACAAGTTGATATTTACCACGTAAGGTTACAGAGGCACGTACATAATTTCTTAACAAAATTATTATAACTTAGTCAAGTTAAAAAGTTTACGACGGCATTATTCATGCTGATGGAAGTTTTTTTCGCCTGTCGAATAAAAATTAGTTAGTAAAGTTTCAACGTTTACGTGAGTTTCATAATAAAAGAAAAATAAAAGTCGGTGTCGACTTGAGTAATATATTTTTTTTACGAATACTCATTTTGTACTCATAATTATCAGCAAAAGGCACAAATTCAGGAAGCATCCCTTCTAAATACAGAGATGATTATTTTTCGACATTTAGCAAGGAGCATTCCACCATTTGTGTCCTATCAATGCTTAGGTTAGTTTTATGCTGCATCGACGCGTAACCTGTTACCATGGATTCAGTATTTATGATTCCGGAAACCCTTTTTTTATTTTTTTTGGTTGGAAATGATCAAATAACTTCTCCCGCTCTGGGCAGAGCGGAAGGGCGTGTCAGACTCTTACTGACTAAAACCCACCCACCCGTGTTCCTTCAGGTGCCTGTAAGTTGCCAAAGGACACGGTATCCTTTCCGGAGTTTCCCCCGGCAGGCATCGGCCCTTCAGTTGTGCTGACATCTCTTTGAGGCGCGCGTGGAACACGACGCGCCGTGGACCTCGGACCTGGTCCTTATCGGACAGCGAGCTACCCATTGCTCACCATCCGCAAGCCCGCGCCTACGGAGACCGGAAATTCGCCTGGGATTTTCGGACATATTGCGGTGAAATGCTTGCCGGTTACTAAAAAAAAATTGCGGTTCCATATATTTTGACCGCGTGGGTATTGTATTTTTTTACGTTGTAGCTTCTTTCTTTTTCAAACTAGGTCTGAGATACAACGCAGCTTGTCTATGAGGGATGAGACCTTGGAAATGCGACCACACTATATAGAAGAAATTGCTAGCGGTGCTAAGTTTTTATTTTTAAATGCGGATTGTATCGAAAAATTCAACTTATTAAAATTTCATGGTGTCACTAATATCGAACCAGCCCTCCCCAGTGGATTGGGCGACACCATTACTCAAAACAACGACTTTCTCTTTAATTAATCCTATACCAAAATATTAAAAGTACGCTACGCGCGCGCTAGTGCGCTTACGTTACTTTAATTAAGTTATAGTTGCCAATTTGTTAAGTAAAGGACGGCCAACCATTAGCGGATTGTTTTATTTTTTGTTAATTGGTTGAAAAGTATTCATGTATACCTTTGGTGTGTAGGTACCATTTTTATTCCCACTCTTTAATTTCTGTGGAATACTAGCTGATGCCCGCGACTTCGGCCACGGGGATTTCGGTTATTATATAAGAAAACCTTATTCGAGAACCACTCTATCCATTGATGAAAACAGCATGAAAATCGTTGTAGTAGTTTTTGACAGAGGCGGCTGAGGACGTTGTTTTATAATATGTAAGGATGGATCATCATCAAAATCGTTTTTTTTTTAAATAGTTTTTCAGTTTATTGCTTACCTTTATTATTGATAACATTATTGCAAAGTAAAAAAGATTTTTCGTATGATATTTAATCATACGAAAAATCTTTTTTACTTTGAGTTATGTTCATGAAATTTTTCTGAAAAGCCTACATAGTTAGATTTTAATCTAATCCTTGTTCGAACCACGATAACTCAAAACAGTAACTAAGTGATTGAAAATGAATTACGCACTTATGATAACCAATTACGTACATATCGATATCTATATTAGTTAGATAATAGAGCTGAAGAGTTTGTTTTTTGTTTGTTTGTTTGAACGTGCTAATCTATGGAACGGCTCCTTAGGGTCGTAGCGTGATGCTAGCATATAGCCTTCCCCAAGATTATATAGGGCTATCAAATGCAAATAATCAATAATTTTTCAAATCCGACTGGTAGCTCCAGAGATCGTGCGCGTTCAAACAAAGTCTCCAGCTCCTTATTATATAAGTATAGTACATAGTTGGTTAGCACACGGGACAAAATAAGAAAAAGGATTTGCCATATCCATAGATTTTTGACGGCTCCTCAGACATAATCTGGTGTGATTGGTCGAAAGACATATCAACAATGCAAGGTTGCTTTAAAAACCGGAGAACATCTTTATTTAACAAGCCTTCCAACTTGCCTGGTTATAATGATATGTACTTTTGACTCTGCGTCCAGCGCTCGGTGTGGAAACACGTCGTGTTCTGGTTTGCAATTAGTCAATCGTCATCCTGAGGATGCCTCGTTGAGAGGTGAAACACGTGTCGATTTCTTACTGGGTTTTTTATGACTCTTGAAGATTAGTTAAGCGGAATAGGTTACTAAATATATCTACGTCTATTGTATTTTATGTACTTTTACATTAGATTTGTGTACTTACTACATACTCTTGTAATACCTATACAAACATCTAATATCCTTGCTCAGACTATTGGAGTACATACTTTAGGCTACCATTTACCCAGGAACGGACTGCTAGTTTGTAACAATAGACGAATTTCCTTCAGTTTTTTCAAATTAACGACTAAATAATTGATTCGCAAAGCAATCTTATTTTTAATCTTATATTTTGAATTATTTTTGATTATTTTTCGTTTGAAATTGTTCTCACATATAGAAGCACGAAGAATACTGTACCCAGGATTTTGTAATATCTATATACATTTTTAAAAGAGTGTCCTTGGAGTTTCTTGCCCGTTCTTCTCCATAGAGATCTACGAATTTGAATGGGCAACTAGCTTCAACTTTTTGACTAACTGACCGACTCTTTGACAATTCAAAAGTGCCTGTAAATGGTTTAATTGAAATAAATGCTTTGAGTTTGAGTTTGAAGTTTGAATCTAAAAGGACTTAGAAACCATGCAGGCCTCAATGACGTTGTAGACAAGAAGGCTCTAAGGTCCACTATTGAATATACATTTATGTTGCTAAGAACAGGGTTTATTCAACCCAAGCCAACTTAAGCCAGGGTATGGCACTATTATTCCAAAGCAAACTTAAGGGTGTTTGAGAAGTTACCGCAACTGATAACAGTATTGCGAAACTGATATCTAAGAGTAAAGTTCCTGCAGATGTGCGCAGTGAGTGACTATGCTAATATTATAAACTGGCTTCCGCCCGCGGCTTCGCCCGCGATATATGTCGATAAAAAGTACCCTACGTCCTTCCCCGGGATGCCATCGGTTCAGTGGTTTGAGCGGGCAAAGGTCAGCCAGACAGACAGACATATAGACTTACTTTCGAATTTTTATAATATTATTATAGTATGGAAGTATAGATGTGAAAGTGAGTTTGTTTGTTTGTTACGGTTTCACACTAAAATGATGATCACACCCGCGGGAATATCGGGATAAAAAGTATCCTATGTCCTATTCCATGTCATGGTCAACCCCTGTGCCAAATTCCATCCAAATCCGTTCAGCCGTTTTAGCGTGAAAGCGTAACAAACAAACAAGCTCACTTTCGCATTTATAATATTAGTTAGGATAACTGTCGTACTGTAGGGCAAAAGCCTCTTCTCAAACCGGTAAGATTACAGCAAACGGTTATAACCCTAAAATTATTAGCCTGCTGTGTTTTACTTTATGGTACACATCACGACAATATTCCCCGAAGGGTTAGAAGGAAGAGGTGTTCCTATAAGTACACCCATTTTTCGCCAGTAATGTTTAAGTCTCATGTGGGGGCGAACCTATTGCCATCAGCCGCGCATGACTCCAGACTCAGAGCTGTTACTGAGAAATTTCTGTTGGAAAAACCCAATAACACTTTTGCCCGACCTGGGAATTGAACTCCTCATGCTCAGCAGTAGCGCTTGCAACCAGTAGACCAACGAAGCAGTCGGAGACAGTACCTACTTTATGGTATCTACTTGTGTGTGTGTTTAGCAAATTTCCTCAGTTGAGAGACTGGAAAAGCTTTTGACAAAGCTTTTTAAGAAACTGCCTACAAGTATGTAGACGTCACAAGTTTTATGCTTCGTCTTTTTGATTTTGTTATACCGTCCAGTCTGTTCCGTAAATGTGCACTGCTTATCATGGGAGTCCTCAAAGATAGACTCCCTCACCACTGATAATTCTGGCTTAAACACAAAGGGGTTTATTTATAAACGTTGCTTAAAGTTAAGTAATGATTAGCGACTGTTTAACCATACATTTTTGACGTTTGAACGTCACTTAACTTTAAGCAATGTTTATAAATAAACCCCAATAACTTCTCCTGGTTTCTTGCTGGATTTATCTGAGTCTTTCAGCTACTTCTGAACTTTTGATCATTATGCCAATATGAAATCGACGCCTCTTTGGTTATCTCCTAAAAATGTTAGTCCTTTTAGTTATTATCTTTTTTATTTTATTTTATATGTTCCCTGCTAATCCTATCAACAACAGTACTTTACAAATAGAAAGCAAAAGTAATAAACCACAGATCACACCACATGTCCCTACAAACTAAGCCCTCGCGAACAACGATTACTGTAATGTTAGTTCAGTTTGTTAGCTAGGACCATGTGATTTCCACCTACGCAAATATTGACACACTGTGTTATGCCGTGTGTCTAAGTCTTATATAATCAACGTAATTTTATTGCACTTAGTTACACAGTGTTTGTTTGTATTAATTTGGAGTAGCGGATGGGCACAAATATGATAAGATTTGCTAAATATACGAGCTACCTAATAAACTTTAGGGTTGGTCTGAATTCTGGCTAAAGACTAATTTCGTAATACCTAAGTTTTATTAATACCAAGAAAATGACTAATCTTCTGAGTAAATATGGCCCCCAAATACAAGTCGCTTTGGCTTATATAAACTAACGTTAGATACAAATAGTTTTTCTGGTCAAACTCGAAATTCTGTTCTAAGCTGCTTTCCTTCACATTTACGAATAATATCTAGAATTTTAGCCTTGCTAGATAGACTCATGTCATTGTGAATTTTATAACTTTTCCTGTTAAGTAATACATATTATGCATTTCTGATAGGTTGTAATGAATTATTTCGTCACCGTTTACCATATTTTTTATAATTTATCTTGTTCTAACTTGTTTTAGTATCTACTCAAAGAGTTGAAGAAACTCTCAACAGACTTTCAAGAAATCGTTTAAATACCTATCAACTGTCACAAGCTGACAGTCGTCTTTCACTTTGACGAGGACAGCTGTGAAAGTGGATGACAAGCGATGACTTTTCTAAATCGTTACTTGTCTAAAGGTATCTGGGATATCACTGACATCGGTGAAGGAAAAAATCCTGAGGAAACCTGGAGTTATAATAGCAGTACGTGGTAGCCTAGTGGTGTGTGGTGTGACCGTCAGACTGCCAAGCCACAGGTCTCGAGTTCGAACCCAAGACACGCACCTCTGACTTTTCGGATTCGTGTGCGAATTGTATAATTATCACTTGCTTCAAAAACGGTGAAGGAAAACCTCGTGAGGGAAATGGCCATGTCTGAGAGATATTTCTTGACAGCATGTGAAGGTGCCAAGTCGGAGGCCCATGGGCGGCATAAGAAAGAACTCTGACACCAGGATAGTCAGTCAACCACACGTAAGAGAAAGAAGAAAAATGTATATAACTCTGAAATCCGCCTTGCGAAAGTGCTTGATCCATACCTTCTCTATATGAGAAGAGCCATTTGCCCTGTAGTGGCACAATATACGCTGGTATTATTTATATTATACATAATATTATAACTTGTCTAAGATCTTGTCTAGGCGGGCAGGCAAACTAAATATTGTATTTCTGATAGATCACCATGCTTGGATAAAGTAGCAGGAATCACACAGGACCCAGGATGTATGGGAAACGGTCTTCCCCACTGACCCAAAGACCACGACGAAGTAAAGTTACTCAACCAATTCATTGGAAAATGCTTTATAAACTCTTCCAATGTCTTGGAAACAGCATCCACACTAACCTTATTAATGAACCTATGACAAGCATCTCAAGGCGATGCATGATGCAAATGACTAAGCCACTAGTTTTACCTCAGACGGTCTTTACGGGAGCTACTACAGACGCAGTACCTCACATAACTGTTAGGTATGATGTAATGAAGCGTCATCAAAGGGGCTCGCTCTATGACGCATTTCCATAAGAGGTTTCCCTATTGATTCTCAAAAGGAATCATCGAGACGGTACACGAGACATTATAAAAAACCATCAGAATTCATTAATAAACTACGTCACCCCTGCTTTCCTGAGTCACGCAGATTCCATATGATACAGATATTCAACTATGTACAAGGGTCGCCAAAAAAGACACGCGCAGCGCAAGACCGAGGTCTATTCTTGTCAAGTTCAATAGCCCGCGACTAAGAGATTCGTTCCTTGCAGCATCAATTCAATTCAACAAAGCAAATTCGAAAAATAAACTAAATTCAAGTCACCTTGGCATAGCTAACGAAAAGCCGGTGCCGATATTCGTCGTTGAACACCTATCTCCTGAGAACAAGGCTCTTCATGCGGCGACAAGAGTTCGTGCCAAGGAGCTAGGATACAGATTCGTATGGGTTCGCAATGGGAGAGTTCTATTGAAGAAGGATGAAACTGCGCAAAGTGTGGTTGTGGAAGACTTTGAAAAGCTAAAGTCATTAACATAGATCTTATAGTACTGTATTATTGTTTCTTTTTTTTTTGTGTCATTATTATTTAAATTTTTTTGTTTCTAAGAATGTTCACTAGCCTAAACTTTATAAAATTCAATTCCTTAAAATGTTACTATCAAAATACCAGAGGTCTTCGTAGCAGTTTATCTGAGGTTCGTCAACACATACATGACAGTGATTATGATGTATTCGTCTTAACCGAGACTTGGCTTTGCGAAAGTATTTTTGATTCTGAACTTTTTAATGATTCTTATTCTGTATATAGAAGAGACCGAGAATCGTCAAGCTTGAATAATCACAAAAAAACAGGCGGTGGAGTTCTCGTAGCGGTAACTAATAAATTAATTTCATGTCGCATGACAGACTGGGAAAGTAACTGTGAAGATTTATGGATTATGATTAAAACCAACTCCAATACATCCCAATCCTTAAAGATGTGTGCTGTGTACTTGCCACCACCTGTAAATCTTGAAGTTTTTGAATACTTTATTGATAATTGCAATTCGGTCATTACAACTAATAGCGACTCCTCAACATCAATTGTCGGCGATTTTAATTTGAGTTGTATTAATTGGATACATGAGGCTACTACTGAATCTTGCATACCATCAACTTCTAGCACGGGAAGCCTAAAAAATTTATTGCTCGACTTCTTAGCGCTTAATGATTTAAAACAGCTAAACTGGATTAAAAATTTTCAAAATAAGACGTTGGACTTAGTGCTCTCAGATGTTGAACAAACTGAAATAAGTGACTGCCTTCACCCTATAAGGGAACTAGATAAGTACCACCCGGCTTTCGATTTGACAATAACTTTTCAAACGTTTACTAAAACTTACTTAAAACCTGCGGGTAAACCCAACTTTCATAAAGCAGACTACGGAGCTATAAATAATTCTCTGAAACATGTCGATTGGACCAAGGAATTCAGTGAATGTGATGGCGTCAATGATAAATTGGATAAATTTTATGATATAATCAACGAAACCATAAATATACATGTGCCAGTAACACAATTTACACGAGGCAAATATCCACCATGGTATTCCCATCAATTAAAAAAGCTACTTAAAGTGAAACTGAAACTTCATATCAAGATAAAAAAATACAACAATCCAATGGACATGTTAGAATTTAATTACATAAGAAAAGACTGCCAAATTCTTACCCAAAAATGTTATGACAACTACATAAATGAAATTGAAAATAAAATTAAGTATCACCCTAAAATCTTCTGGTCACATATTAAAAACCTCCGAAAAAGCAATTCTTCTTACCCTCCAGAAATGACTCTCGGCAATGTCAAAGCCTACGGTAGTAAAGCCGTTTCAAATTTATTTGCAGAACAGTTCTCCTCCGTATATGATCCACCTGACGATAATCGCAATAATTTCCTTAATAACTTACCTTCTGTCTCGGTTCCGGTTTTACCCATCGACGACCTTTCAATCCTTCCTGAAGCTGTTTTTAGTAAACTCTCTGGACTCGACATATCTAAAGGTGCTGGACCTGACAATGTGCCCCCAATATTCTGGTTAGGATGTGCAGAGTATTTGTATTCTCCACTGGCAAATATTTATAATACCTCGCTAAAAACTGGGGTTTTTCCAAATAAATGGAAAAAAGCTAGAATAGTACCTATTCACAAGAATGGGAAACGGGAGGTGATATCTAATTATCGACCCATCTCCATTCTGTGTACTTTGTCTAAGGTCTTTGAATCACTGGTGTACCCAGTATTGCACGACCACATTAAACAATTAATATCCACTAATCAGCATGGTTTCATGGTTAAAAAATCTACAAACACAAATCTTGTTAATTATGTCACTGAACTAACATCCGCAGTAGATAAAGGTCTTCAAATTGATGCAGTGTACACAGACTTTTCGAAGGCCTTCGACAAGGTAAATCATGAATTGCTGCTAAATAAGCTCCAGTCGTTGGGTGTAACCGGTATCACACTGAGCTGGTGTGGAACTTACCTCGAGAATAGGACTTCTTCAGTGGTTGTAGATTGTAATGAGTCAGATCCCTACATTGCAACATCCGGTGTACCCCAGGGGTCCAATCTAGGGCCGTTGTTTTTTAATGTGTTTATTAACGACATATCAGACATATTTAAATACTCCACACCATACCTTTTTGCTGATGACTTAAAACTGACCCGTGTAATTTTGAATAATGTCGATACACAGCTATTACAAATTGATTTAGATAGTCTGAGTCAGTGGTGTACCAACAATAAAATGTACTTGAATTGTACTAAATGTTTTCATATAAAATTTACTAGAAAACACAACAAAGTCGAATCTGTTTACAATGTACAGGGAAACACACTAACAGAAGTAACAGTTATTCGTGACTTAGGAGTATATTTGGATAGTAAACTTAATTTTATAAATCATATAGACCAAATGCTAAATTCAGCTTACCGAGCTCTTGGCTTTATTTTGAGATCTTCAAAAGAATTTAAAAAACCATCCACTACATTACTTTTATTCAACAGTTACGTACGAAGCCAACTTGAATATTGCAGCACGGTGTGGAATCCTTCGTACCAAGTCCACATAAGTCGCATTGAAAGGGTTCAAAAGAGACTTGTCCGTCATCTAGCGTTTAGGTTTAAAGTAGGAAATTGTAGATCTTACGAACATAGACTAAATCACTTCAAACTCAAAGATTTAAAATCTCGCCGCACTATCTCCGACATGTTGTTCCTGTATAAATTATTCAATAATGGCATTGACTGTCCAGATCTTCTTAGCAAATTACGCATTAACGTCCCTTCCCGTATTCCTCGCTATCCCGGCCCTTTACTGAAAGCCCCTCAACACAGAACAAATCTAGGTAAACACTCGCCGATTGTTAGGATGACCAATCAATACAACTCACTGTCATGTTCTTCCGACGATATAGACATTTTCTCCAACAGCCTAAGTAAATTTAAGTTGCTGTTACACGCAAAACTTAATATTGAGTAGGTGTTTTTACTTTAAATTGTATACTTTATTTCCATATTAATAATTGATTGTTTGATATCTTAATGCAAGCTGTGGTCTCCTATAATTGAAGATGCACAAGGATTTGTATCTTTTTATGTTTTATTTTTAGCATGTAAGGTGTAATCTTTGTTGGAGATCCAAATAAATAAATAAATAAATAAATAAATAAATTCCAACCTGTTTCTATAATATTTATTCTTCGTCTTGTGACCGAGATAAATTTCACTTTTAGGTATTTAAACAAGTTTTATTAAAACGTCAACAACTTGTTGTAATCACTTTAGTTTGTTACTTAAATTAGTGTAGACCGGTCGTTTTAATTATTCGTTTGTGAATTTTTGTGTTAAAATGTTGTACGTTTATCTGTCCTCGATTTTGATATTGTTAACTGCTGTGTCTATGTTTTTGAAGAAGGATAAGAGTGGAAAGGTAGGCTCTTCTCGTATCTTTAATTATGTCGGGAAAAATCGTGGAAGATCGTGAATTTTCATGGATTTAATTGCTTGTTTTAAAAAAATATTAGTTTGCTTAAAGTCATGGAGTTAATCGTTCAAAGTTAACAGTTCAAAGGGTGGAGTTTGTATGACCTGTCAATTACAACACAGCGGTAAAGCCTACATGTGTCTTTGATGTAGAGTCGCTCAAATTAATTATGAATATAATATTAAATGAACAGGTGCAAAATTGATAAACATATTTGATTTGTTAATTTGAAATAAGGCGAATGCTCTAAGGTTTGAAATTTTAATTAAATCTTGCCTTTTTTTTACTTCAAACGACACATAAAATAGCACATTGCATAGAAACTATATTTTTTGCTAGGTAGGTATTTGTTTAATTTTTATACAAAAAGACTTATGATTCCTAAGTAGTCTTTGTCGAATTATTATGCTCCGCGGATCTCCTTAATAGATTCTTCATAGCTTTTCGATGACTCATTAGTTATTTTTATTTCGAAAAAGCCGGTTTAGTTGTAGCTTTTATAACAGTACTAACAAGTTTTGTTTCTAACTTAACTTAAACATTCCTTTAAAAAATAAACATAGAATTTAAAAAAAACTATTTAAGGTAGGGCGGATTTTTCTAACGATATCTAAATCTGAGGGATAATTTTGAACTACGATCAAACGTCAATTTCACGTCAGCCGTTGGTCAGACGTCAATTTTATTCTAAGGATAAAAGATATCTGACGTTGGAAAAATCAGCACAGTATGTAATAGAGACTCGGCGCATTTCCTAAATCCAACATAAATAAACCTACTAGTTATTTAAAATCATACTTATTATTCAATTGAACATATTCTTTATTATTTATATATATACTTGAATACTTACATATTTTTTTCATTTTTTTTATTAATTTCTATAGGTTGGTACTATTAATAAAAATTCTAAATTAACTCTGTCTGTAACCTTTAAACGGATTTTAATGACATTTGGCACACAGGTAGAGACCATATTTGAGTTAGGACATAGGATTTTTATTTGTTCCCGTGGGATAATTATTTTCCGACCTCCAACCAAGCAAAGCCGCGGGCAAAAGCTATCGTTGTCTGTAATTATTAAAATGCACTAAGACTATTCAGAGCTGCAGAATTTGCACGCTTAAGTCACGAAGGGGTTACAATTGCAACTAGCTAACCGTTTTTAGTTTATATTTATTAATCATATTTGTTTTAATAATTAAAATTCTATGACTAATGTTAGTATGTCGGATAGCCCTGAAATTACCCATGACGAATTTCCGAAATATATCTTACACTAGCTTCCGCCCGCGGTTTCGTCCGCGTGGTATGTCGATAAAAAGTACCTACCTTAAGTCCTTCCCCAGGATGGCATCTATCTCCTTGCCAAATTTTGTCGAAATCCGTTCAGTGGTTTAGGCGTGAAAAGGTAACATACAGACAGAGAGACCGACAGACAGACAGACTTACTTTCGAATTTATAATATTAGTATGGAAGTATAGATATATACTAATATGTAAAACAAAATAAATGTCACTGCATATTTAATTTAATACGCGTATTTTCCAAACACGATTTTTCGTATTTTTAGGCTAATGCTTATGATGATGATGATGTGATTTTCCAAAAACTCATTAGACAGATTCAGGATTTATGGCAATTTAAAACCTACATGTTTGTGGCAAAACCAGTGATCTTACCATAGTCTACCGTTCGCTAAACCGCAAGGCTGTTGACACATTCAGAATATTATAGGTATTAGGTACAGTATTAATATCAGGTCAAATAGCCTGACCACTAGGTAGGTATGTTAGCAAATGCTAACAGCCCACAGTTATTATTATTAACTCATTTATTTCAGATAATTACAATCCATAAGTACACAATACATTAAATTATATAAAATTAAAATCAATATATTTTACACTAACACATATATCATACACTAATTATCATAATACACGTACATTAAATAAAATTAATTAAAATCAATTTACCTACACAACACTAACATTATAATTAAATTAAATAATTTACAATAAAATAAAATAAAAAATAAAAATTGTGAAATGACATGTTGTGACAATGACATAGGAATAAGTGAATGAAAGGTGTTTTCAGGATTTTTTTAAGAGCTTTCTATGAAAAGTTTGTCGTTCCACTACCTACTAAAACATGGCAAGTTTTCACTTTCTCTGAAATTTGGGGTTACAATATGAATCCTTCATGTTGTATTTATTCATGTTTTGTACTTGATGAATCCTTACATATTATAAAACAAAGTCCTCCGCCGCGTCTGCCTGTCGTCCTGTACGCGATAAACTCAAAAACTACTGCACCGATTTTCATCCTGTTTTCACCAATGGATAGAGTGGTTCTCGAGTAAGGTTTTAGTATATAATAACCAACATACACGCGGGCGAAGTCGCGGGCATCAGCTAGTATCATAATAAATTTTACTATAGATATACCTATTTTCTTTTATTTATTTTTATAGATATACCTATTTTCTTTTTCTTTTATTTGTAATAAATGTATGTAGTTAGTTATTATCTTTATTTCATTTTTCTTACACAAAAATTATATTTTTAAATATTAGAATAAAAAAATATATAAAAACATTTAAAAATATAAAAAATAGTAGCCCACCGGTATCGGGAACAGGGTCCAAGCTTAAGGTAGTTAGTTAACTATTATAATTATATTAGAAATAGTTTACATAATGAACAGATCCTAGGTATGTTAACACTCTGAAGGTTTACCTACAGCAAGCGCTTTTCCCAGCAATAGATGTGTTCCTCCAATATAGGCACTACACCCACGTTCAAATTAACAACCAAGTATTTCATAAAAAAAACTTATGATAACAGAACTCACTTTTTGTATCACAATCTCAGGCCAAATAATAAACCAAGACAGAGAGCTGTCAATAGCGACGTGAGGCCGGTTTCGTAAACATGTGTGCACTTAGTTTGGTGTAATAGTTGTAAATGGGTGTGTGTTAGCGTGTATGCACAGAGCGGTGGTGTAGTTTTAGCATGCTTCACTGTATTGTTCGCAGCGCTCCGTCTTGGTTTTTTATTTGGTCTGAGACCACAATGTCAATTTCAAAATGTCGGTTTCAAAAGGAATCTCAACCGCAAATAGATAATAATTATTATCATAGATTGAGAAGTTTTTTTTTTGTTTTTTAATTTATGTGTGAATTTTGTTAAATTGAATAACTTTCCGTCTTTCTTCTTCCTTTCTTTCATAGACTTTCTTAATATTTAATTAAGTAACTAAATATTGAGATGGTAACAAAATTATTTTGTTACCATCATTACTACCACATTAGAGCCATTTAGTAAAGTAGTCAATTCAGCTGATTATCTCAAGGTCCATTTTATACAGTAAATTGACTCCCGCATATGCAAATGTAAATGAATCAATTGGTATATTTATTCGTTGCTAACGTCAGTAGGTAATGTAACGCTAGTCCCAATGACTCGGTCAAGAAAATTTGCAATTTGTTCACACGATTCGATTCGGTAGTTATTTACTTATTTCAATGGGTACCCAAGTATCTAAATTATGTAAATTACAGTAATTTTCCAAATTACATTGTGAATGACATATCCGGTAATTTTAATTTCAAATTTTTTAATGAATTCTTGACAAATTATAGCAAATAGGTGCCACAGGCAAAAAGTATAATTTTTGTACAATTTCGGTTGCGATGACCCGCCATGTTGCCGCACAAAGCAGTCACACTGACTAATATTTGATTATACCTAATAAAACGTAGGTTTTGTTTTTATTCATTAATTATTCAGGGTCGGGTCTACCTGTGGCTTTTAACACAAAGTTACTCAAAAATGTCTACCTGAAAAACGAACCCGGAATATAACTAACTACCTACGCGGCCAGCACGCTTGCAATCCAATCAAATCAAGTCCAAAACAATAAGAATCATAATATTTTACATTCTAAGGCTCAGTTCACACCGAGACGCGAAGCGACGCGCACTTTTTTATAATCCGATACAATGTCGAATTTATTTACTACACAATAAGGTACACGCGCTGCGCAGCCCCGCGGAGCCCCGCGCATCTCAGCGTACTTTGATACGTGTCAACCCTCGCACTGAAATTATATATTTTCGTGAAGAAAATAAGTTTGATAATTGTTAAAAAGTGCGCGCAGCGTTGCGTCGCTTCACGTCGCGGTAAGGTATGTCCACACCGTGAGCATTCGCGCATAATTATGAGCATTCTGCCATGTTTTAAAACAGCTGTTTTGAACGGTACTCTAGGTCAGGGAAATTCGTTTGTCAACCAATGGACTACCAACTTAAAATATCTGTATATTCAAATCACAACTGTCATTCTTTTAAACTTGTATGAAATGGCTATAACCCGGCAAATTTATATAGGGTGTAAATTTTCCAAGCACTGCCTAACCTTTCTGTGACAACAGTGATGTTATGTTGCAAGTACTTGCCTTTTCTCCCAATCTAAACGCCCTTCTTTCTCATCCCAGGTCACAATGGGCGGTTGGCTAAGCTACTTCTGGTGGGGCGGAGACCCCGACGTGGTGAACCCAGTCTCTGGGCTCACGAGGCGAGAGATCAACCTGGTGCAAAAATCCTGGGCACCTGTCAACGCAGACATGGTCAATACTGGTGCTGAACTACTCAGGAGGTAAGAGAGAGCTCATAGGGTATCATAAAATTCTTCCACATCGCTGTCAGCGGGAAAAGTGCCTAAAAGACTGGCAACATTGCCACTTATATTTTATTTATTCCCTTTGTACATAATGTTAGTGTTAGAACATTTAAAATAAATCCTTACTAATATTATAAAAAAACTCTGAAAAGTAACTCTGTCTGTCTGTCTGTCGCGCTTTCACGCCAAAACTACTTAACCGATTTAAATGACATTTGGTACACAGATAGTTTAGAGCCTGAGAAAGGACATAGGCTACTTTTTATCGACATACCACGCGGGCGAAGCCGCGGGCGGAAGCTAGTATTTTATAAGATATAATAAGGTAGTAGTATTCAAATTTATGTGGGGTAGGTACCACTATTAAAAAGTGAAAAACAAAAACTTTTTTTTTGGAAGTCGATTGTTTTTTTTTTTTGTAAAAAAGTTTTTATTTTCCTCTTTTTAATAATTGTACCTACCCCACATAAATTCGAATACCACTACCTGCTATGTAAATAACAGTGACGAAGTCAAAAATAAGATATCGTCTACATCGACAAAGTGGGAAAAATACGTAATTATTGAAGCTAACTCAAAAACTACGCAAGCAAAATTAATATAAAATATCTTGGAATTTATAATATAGAGATGAGCGTCAACCTACATACAGCTTAAACATATCTGGCAATATATCTGCCTACCCTTTCGGTGAATGCGTGGTGTTAAGTTGTATGTCATATACTTCATCTCACATAAATTGAGTAAAGTAGCAAAAATAATTTGTAAATGCTATTTTCAGTACATCCCGATGATTTAAGATTTTTTTAATTTTACATATCATAGCATCATGCCTGTATTTCCCGAAGGGTTGAGCAAAGATGTACTTATAATACACCCACATTCGGCCAGTTATGTTTAAGTCCCATGTAATAGGGGGCGAGTCTATTAATTTTAGCTTAGCTAAAATATGTATCGACGCCTTAGAGTGAAAACCTCGTAAGTGTAAAAAAGAAAATTTTCAGGAGGAAGAAAAAGCTGCGTGCTGTAAAATTTTTATACGTCGTTTTTTATGTTTTTTTAAAATTAATATTAATATATAGTTAGATATTAGCCCCAGAAATTGCGAAAAAAAATCAGTTGTTCCCTACATTTATGTTCTATTGTCGTATCGTCGTCTCCACCTTGTATAAAACGAAATAAAAAAATAATTACCACGTCTACGCACATTTTCAATCAGTACCTACTACATAGGTATCAAACTTTACGTAACACGTACCTACCCGCCAATAAATCAATCAAGCGCAAGTGACCGCCCGTAGCCCGTCACTGTTAAATAGTACAACAGCCACTACTGCCGGCCGTTTTTAATAACTATGTTAATGTGATTTACGATACTGTTCGGTATAGGTGTTGGCGAATATCCAGATACATTTGTCCCTTAGGTATAGGATTATTGGTAGTGTTACCGATAAAGAAACAAAAGCTTTGAATTCACGACGTGCTTCTGTTTAACCAAGCTTTTCATTTTCACAAGATTTCAAGTTAGTCATTGAGTTCTTAGCTCCGATGATGGAAAAAAAACTAAAATATATGCTACCGAAAAGCTTATGACAATCTTGTTGAAAGTCATTGAAGAAGCGATTTTACTTGTCTAGGAAATCTAGAGTTGTATGTGAAGTTGATCATCCCTCGTATTTCCAACGCAGAAAATCTGGAAAACAATTTTGTACCGATTTCCAGCTGAAAAGAGTCATAAGCCGATTTAATAGGCATTTATTTAAATATCTACTAATCCGGTTTAGGAGTCTTTTCATGCAAACTTAGTTAAAAAAAGGATAGAAAAAAAAAAAACCGGCCCAGTGCGAGTCGGACTCGCGCAGGAAGGGTTTCGTACCATTATCTATAAAAACGGCAAAAAAATCATGTCTGTTGTATGGGAGCCCCCTTAAATATTTGTTTTATTTTAATTTTATTATTTATTTTTAAAGTGAATATATAACTAAATATTCTGTGAATATTTCAAGTCTACCTGTTGCCGTTATCAATATCAAGCAAAAACGAGCAAAAAAAGTCACATTTGTTGTATGGGATCCCCCTTAAATATTTATTTTATTCTGTTTTATAGTATTTGTTGTTATAGCGACAACAGAAATACATCATCTGTGAAAATTTCAACTGTGTAACTATCACGGTTCATGAGATACAGCTTGGTGACAGACGGACAGACAGACAGCGAAGCCTTAGTAATTGGGTCCCGTTTTACCCTTTGGGTACGGAACCCTAAAAACAAGTATCATAATCAGTGATCGGAGTAGGTAGATTGATTTTTGGTACTTGTAGCATAAATGCACACAGAAAGAATAACATGGATAAGCCATTTTTCCGGAAAGTAATTCCGGTATTTCCGGATTCAATTAAATATTGTTAATGTTGGTAGTGATATTATTACTACTCAATTCAAAATTTAAAGGAAGGTATCAAAACTAAATTAATTCATTATTTATCTGTTGAATAATAAAAACAATCGAATTCTGATTTTCGATTTCCGTTTTTTTTGAGGATGGCAAATCATCAAATGACTCCTTCTACTCTGACAGAATACAATTCCTACATAAGTTCCGGTTTTTTTTTAATAATCCACCAATTCCGGATGAATGTCCATATTAATATATACGTTTCGGATCAATGGCCCCAGTTCAATCTACCTACTCCGATCATTGATCATAATATAAGAAATTCTCCCAAAACATTTTATACTCAACCCTAACTCCGAAGGATGCGTGAAGCTAAGTGGCTCTATGTTCCTACCCACATCCATTACGGGTAGATCTTTTCGTTGGTATTGCACGCGTAGCCTTGAAGATTCTACCGTTGTTGTGCCCCACATAGATGGTACATTATATACGTATATTTTTATTGCTCCTCTGTCATGCCGTCAGCTCCGACATTGTTGACATGCCACCTGTTCGCGAGTGTCGACCCAAATGCGAAGGATGTCTTCACACCCTCACCAAAAGGATCCTCCGAATAAAAAGACCTTCCACTCTTGGAATGTCTAATAATTCGGATGTTTCGTACAAGCTATATTTCCTTATCTGTAGCAAAAGTGAAAACATAAAAAATTTCAAGAACTCTTACCGTATTACCACAAAACTGTGTTTTTCAGTTGTTTAGCCTAAACACAGTTTGATATAAAACTGACATTAGACAAACGTTTAACAAGTGTCTAAGTTTTTGTGGTAAGACCCTTTAAAGTTTTGTCGAAAAATACCTATTTATCACATTATTTGCCATGTGGTGTTGAATGAATTATAACGCATTTTTAACGGCAGACTGACAAGAGAAACCACAAAACAAATCCAAACAACAGAAACTACAAAACAAATTATTAGTCAAACTTATTAAGTCACCATAAAGAATAGAATACTCTTTATTATGTACGCTATAAAAATGACAGATATAAATGATCAGTCTCCTGCCCTAATCTCAATTTATTTGAGGTCGGCGCAACATGTCCCTTTCTATCATACTTCTTTATTACCTGTCATCTCGATAGTCATCCCCTTTCTATCCATATCATCTTTCATAAGTCACCATTTAAATATTAAGTGATAATAATTATTATAAAATGCTACAAGATGACTAATCTTCTTCTAAAAAGTTCCCTTCTGCGTCCAGTGCTCGGTGTGGCAACACGTCGTGTTCTGGTTCGCGTCTGGTCAATCGTCATCCTGTGGTTTTCAATAACAATCAGCTGAATAGATGCACCACATCTATAGTCTAATTTTGAGTTACGGAAAATAGAACTAAATAAAGAAGTTAACCTACATCAAGTAGATCTTTGGAAGTTTCAGCAGCTAATAAAATCGTCGCTGAAACGTCAAGTTACTCTGCAGGTGTGACGCCACCCTTACGGATGGCATTCCCTTCCGTACCTACTGGGCAAGTCGGCACTTAGTATTCTGGTTTAGGAATAGGGGCGTGTTTTGGCAAACGTGACTTAGAAGTTAGAACTAATCCTATACAGTGGCCGTATTATGAAGTATAAATGCCATCATGATTCCAGACCGAAAAAGAGATGGTGCTAGCGGTCATGTATAGCTCCATCTCTCTCTTGCACTGGAAGCATTAAAACGTCATAATACGGCACCAGGATGTCCCTGGATATACGGATCAAATCGAATAGGGACGTGGGCAAGGTAATTTCCAAACTTTATAACCCTGAGAATTTTTTTTCGCTAGTGAAACGTTTTCTTATGAGAATCGCTCGAACATTGAGTAAAACTTTTGCCAGATCGAAGCTATTGCAGTATTTTTTTTATCTTATTGAACACATGTTTTCCAGCTGCGTAAAAGTATTACCATAGGAAAAGGCGACTAATCTACAAAGCCCTAAAAATAAAAAGTATTGGTAGCCCTGATAGAAAGTTGGTCATAACTTTTGAACCGTAAAAAATTGCACCGACATTCTCAGGGTTAAAAAGTTTGGAAATGACCTTGCCCACATCCCTATTCGATTTGATCCATACTTCCAGGGACACCCTGTAACCAGTATGAATAAAATGATAACATACAATGTGACGATGGTTAGGAGACCTCATGTCCAGCAGACGTCTTTCGGCTAAACATTCCTAACTTGTCCATCTCACATGTTACAAACTTGTTGAATGAATAAGCACACACGGCTACACATCAAGCTATACATTTCCAGTTTATACTGATCTCGCATTGTATGATTTCCGTACAATGCGAAGTCAGCTTATACTGGAAATGTATAGCTTGATGTGTAGCCGTGTGTACCTAGTAAGAAGTTTCTTTTGAAAAACTTTAATCATTCTGTTCGCTAATAAGGACGGAATTTGTGTCCCTTCACAAAAAAAAAATGTCTCACCAAAATGTGGCAGAAACAATAACAACAGTAACATGGATTTCAAAAAGAAAAATCTTTGTGACTTAAGGTATCATTCCGTAGCCGACCGCAGGCGGCAGCAGCAGGCGACGTGTCGCCGCGACACGACTGGTTTCTATGTACTTCTATGTAATTACCTTCCGTAGCTAGCGACACATGGAAACCAGTCGTGTCTACGGAATGGTACCTCTAGTGGACAGTGCGATATTCTGGTGCATTGCAGAACAAATCTATAATTATCTAATTAGTAAATAACATGAACTTACGCAAATAGATAGTGTAGGTAGCCAAAACCAGGAGGCATTAGTTATGCAATTAGCTAAATGTCACTGTAGTAGTGTCCTGTCATGATTATAATTATAACGCGTTGACGTACAGATCACACGAAACAATCAGCAATTTATTACAGTAAGTTGTTAACACTTTATATCTAGAATAATCTAGATCTTAATCTAATTCCTATTTAGGTATAACTAGATAGTAATTAAGGAACGTGTGATATTCGAATCGATAACTTTAATAAACTTTTAATAATGTGCAACTATATCTGTTTTATCAATACAGAAAAAAAAAACAACTTTAATAAGAAACAGTAAGTTTTTATTTTTGTTTTAATTATTAAAATTCGATTTCGTTCTGATTGTATATATATGAGTGGTAGCTTGCCTTGAGTGTCATCTAGGGGTAAAACTAAAAAAAATGATCGTCTTTCCATTTCAACATTTTTAGGCATTAAAACGTTTCTCTAAAAAAAATTCAACCAAAAATACTGAAAGCCGAAAGAAACCCAAATAGATCCCTTAAGTGCAGAAAATCAATTTTCTCTAAGTAAGTACCTATCTACTTACATTTTTTCCAAACGCAAAGCTCTCTCTATTGGTAACATAAGATATTATATCCCACTTAATATCCCGGATCGTATGTAAAGGCACGTGTATTCAACATGCTAATGTGTATTCCAAATTGCTCTTTTATAGCTGCCCTTTTCGCATGAATATATAAAGGAAATACAAGTTTCTGAAAGCTGTATAGATTATACTTGGAATGATTTGATTGAAAAACTGTGAATATTTATTTGAACTGGGTTTGGTCCGCTACTTTATCCGCGTAAAAACTTGTCAACCCTTTCACCTTTTTAACGGGTTTTTCACAAAACTTTTCAAAGGCACCTCTTAGGAAAGATAATGTTCAAATTTTTTTTTTTTCAATCTTTCTTCACTTAGAAAGCTTTACAGCCGCTGGTGGGCTTTAGCCTAGTCCAGTATATTTCTGCAACGTAACGTATATTTACACAACTATGTTTGGCCTTTTCTCTCCAATTTCTCACTCCAAAAATTCAATCTGCCTAGCCTTTCCCCAACTATGTTGGGGTCGGCTTCCAGTCCAACCGGATACAGCTGAATACCAGTATTTTCCATGGAGCGACTGCCTATCTGACCTCCACAACCCAGTAACTGGGTAATACGATACCCCTTGGAAAGACTGGTTGTCAGACTATCAGGCTTCTGATGACCCGTAACCCGTAACGACTGTCAAAGATTCATGAATGACAACCGGGACCAATGGCTTAACATGCTTTCCGAGGCACAGAGAAGTCGCGATATGTAAAGATGGTCACCCATCAACGGACCAACCACAGCAAGCGTAACTTAACCTGATGGATCGACCCGTGCGGCTGTTATTACTTAGCCACGAGCTCCAATTTCTCACTCCAACAGTTCTTAAATCTTGGCCTACGCCAGCCAACCATCTGAGCTTGGACCGCCCTTGACTTCTCCGGCCATCTGAATGTAATCAAGTAAACGTTTGGGTGCCCCAGGTCTCGTCCATTCTTGTGACATGTGTTACCCTCAAAGACGTCCTATCTAAATGGTCAGGCTCATTATACATCTCGTAGAGCTCATGCAGATATACCGCGTCCGCCATTGCTCATTTCGAAAATGCGCCAAAAGTTAAAGAGAAAAAACGAATAGAGAGTTCTCATCTTTTTTATCTTTGCCTTCAGACAGAAACAGGCACGCAATCAAATGGTCCTGAAACTGATGTATACTTTAGTTGGGAATTATTTGAGTAAGCCATCCTCCAACATACAATACCATTGCCACAATGGCATTCTAACTTTTCCACGCTGTACACGTTAGAGGTACAGTCACGGACTTTAATTGATGAGCCACTTTCAAACTTTTCAATTTTGCAGTTTCATACATTCATGAGATTACACGATTAAACACGAACTCAAATCGCATGCTCATAAACAAAGTGACAAATTACTAGTAACCGGAAATAGTCTTCTCCATAGAGGTTGACTAATAAGTTCTCAATGATAAATAAATACAATGTTTATCCAATCTATTTGATACTGACCTCCTTTGAATCAGAGCTCATTAACTCGATAATTCTGAAAACCTATCCGAAGACAGTGACAGTTGAAATGTCGATGTCAGAGACGTTATTTACGAATTTGTCGAAATGACTAATTAATATTTCTCCGTACGCTAACGTTACTATGGCTACGCTAAAACAATCTTCGTTAGGTTACGGTTGCTAGACCTGCAATTGGTTGACTTCGGGTGGTCACTCTGCTGTCAAGTTTGTAGTTCTGGCTCTCAGGTTAGCCAACCGGTAACATTATTAAATATAATTTTCTTCTTCTATAATATGAAGACATGACTTTCCGTGTCTGGATGTACGAGTATAACCGACTAAGCCCGATTTGCATTACACGGCTAAAATATGAACAGTGCCAAGTGGCTCATCAATTAAAATCGGTGACTGTACGTGCACAGCGCGGACATTCAAGATAGGTTACATTAGTCACATCAGACGCCCGTAACCTATAGGTAGTCGTCGGACAAAAAATATTCACCGTAGCTGAAATCGGCATAGGATGTACTTTTATGTTGCTTTTGTTGTTGAGAATTTATTTTACTTCGGTTAGGAATAGTTAACCGAAGTCTCAATTTTGATGTGTCTGTTTTGTACTCAAAACCAACCATTTAGCTGGCAGGGGGGGGGGGGAACACTTGACTCTAACAAAAATTTGCACTTTAACGCTTAATATTCCGCAAACGGATCCCTGGATCCAAAAATGGTTTTTACAAACTCCCATTATTTTTAAACGACCTTTCCAACGATACCCCACAACATGGGACTGACGAGAAAAAAAAATCGCCTGTTTACGTGTAGGGAAGGTACCTAACCTAAACAAAAAAAATTTTTACGTTTTTATTTTAACGCCGGTTTGTCGGCGTAATGTATATGTATACCCATACCAAATTCCAGCTTTCTAGTACCAACAATCTCTGAGCTAAGCCGCGGACAGACGGACAGACGGACATGGCGAAACTATAAGGGTTCCTTGTTGACTATGGAACCCTAAAAAACGCTCTGTATTTGGACAGCCGTTATTGTGACCGTTCACCGCTTTTTAGGAAACCAAAGCTTATCAGATCAACAATTAAAAATGAGACATAAGAATAAAAACGTTTTGTCTACATTCCTAAAAACAAAACAAGAAATGCAAATGCTAATGACGTGTAGAATTATGTAAACGTAGGTATTAGTCATTATAATATTCATCTGCGGCAACGTCTGCGAGACACGAAGCGACTTTAATACGTATTTACATATTTACGTAACGGATTCGCTTTTTATTTAAGCACTAGCTGCGCCCCGCAGTTTTACCCGTGTAATTCTCTATCCCATGGGAATATCGGAATAAAAAGTATTTAGGTATCCTATGTCCTATTTTAGGTCATGGTCTACCCCTGTGCCAAATTTCATCCAAATCCGTACAGCCGTTTTAGCGTGAAAGCGTAACAAACAAAGCAACAAGCACTTTCGCATTTATAATAATTATTAGTTAGGATTACTGAACACATGTTTTCAGTTACTTAAATTATTGCTCTTCTAATAAGCAATTTTGCATAAGATTGATTCATGAGATCAAACTATCTAAAGGTCGTAATCGTTGACCTTAAATAAATCAGATTTATTCAATAATTTGCGGTTTGAATAAATTCTTATATCAACAGACCAGCTTTTTCCGTCAGCTTCGCCCGTATGTAGGTCGGAAATTATCCCACGGAAACATTTCTGACTTTTTAGGGTTCCGTACCCAAAGGGTAAAACGGGACCCTATTACTAAGACTCCGCTGTCTGTCTGTCCGTCTTTCACCAGGCTGTATCTCATGAACCGTTATAGTTAGACAGTTGAAATTTTCACAGATGATTTATTTATGTTGCCGCTATAACAACAAATACTGAAAAACAGAATAAAATAAATATTTAAGGGGGCTGGCTCCCATACAACAAACGTGATTTTTTTGCTCGAAATTGATAACGGCAACAGGTAGACGCTTGAAATATTCACTTTAAAAATAAATAATAAAATTGAAATAAAACAAATATTTAAGGGGGGCTACCATACAACAGACATGATTTTTTTGCTGTTTTTATAGATAATGGTACGGAACCCTTCGTGCGCGAGGCCGACTCGCACTTGGCCGGTTTTTCTTTTTGCTCGGCTCCGAAAGGTATAGCGCGGCGTAACATTAAGTAACACACAACAATATAATCTTCCTCAAGAATTAGGGTATTAAATGCAAGATTTTTTCAAATCCGACTTAGGACCAGAGATAAGCACGTTCAAAAAAAAAAAAACTTGAGCTTTATTGTATATTCATATAATTAATTAAACCAAATCACAAACCTATCCTTACTACCACAAAATCGAATTTATCAGTTGTTTAGGTTAAACACCTTTTAAACACAACATTTAGGTATGTATGGAAATTGACATATTAGACACACGTTGATCTAGTGTCTAAGTTTTTATAGTTAGACCCTTTGTTTTGATGAATTGATATTTAATTTGGTAAACATTGAATTAAAAACAAATTCTCGCAAAATATTAAGATTATCCTTTACGGTCAGTTGTAATTCCATTGGTGAGCAGGTTGTGGAATTTTCAAATATTTTATCTCAAAAGTAAACAAAAACAGGTTAACGTCTTTTTAAGTAAATAAATAACTCGTAAAAAGCAATAATATTTTAGTATAAACAAGAGCACCCACGCATTATTATTTTTTAAGCAGGTGACAATAAAATTTCATAAGGAGTACATAAGAGAAAAAATGCCAATACATTAAGGCCAAGGTCCTCTGTAACTACAAAGGTTCAAGAATCAAGAATCTTATGAAACCTTGTTTATATTAACTTCAAGGATTGCCAAAAACAGCTTCATAAAATGTTTCAATTTGCTCATCGTCGAGTCGAGACATCCGGAAACATACTTTAGAACTTGATCAATAAAATTTTCGAATCAATGAAACAACTTTTATTGCATTATGTTTTTTTTTTTTATTGATGACGAATATAGTATGATTTTATACTTATTTATTTATAAAATATTCGGAAAAGAAAATCTATAATTTTTTCTCCACTAGCTGGGCCCAGCGGTTTCACCCGCGTAAGTATCGATCCCGTGGGAATATCGGGATAAAAAGTATCCTATGTGTAGTAACCTATCCAGGTTATAAGGTTTTCCAAATTTCATCCAAATCCATTCAGCCGTTTTTGCGTGATTGAGTAACAAACATCCAAACACACAAGCACACAAACTTTCACATTTATAATATTTATAGGATTTCTCTTTGTATAGAATTACAAAAACTGAAAAAGAATATTAATTGAATTAGGTAGGCTTTATTTGTCTGTGTTTGAGCCTTTTTCCCGCCCAAATGAATCTAAGCTCTTAACTCCAAATAGACAACTAAAAGTGAGTGGTTAGTTAGCACCCACGCCCTTGTTTAATGCATGATATTATCTACTGATACCTACTTGTGCTTTCTTTTGTAATACAAAGATAATACTTTGCCAAAGATCTCTTTATAATTTTTTAATTGAATTGTGTCCTTGTCCTTCGGGCCGGATCAATATCACTAAGCAGTTTCATCAAAATTCTTTACTTCTTACTTAATTCAAATTATGCAGGTAAACTAAACATAACTTCATCCATAATGCACAAAAACGTGCGTCATCATCTGCTTAACTGACCTCCACAGCCCGTCACTGGGTAGGTAATACGAGACTTGGTGAGACTGGTTGTCAGACTTTGGCTTTCTGTCGGCCTGGTACGACTGCCAAAGATCCAAAATTTACCTAATACGTAATTATACAAAATTAAAACTAAGTATACCTATACAAAAACGCGCTTAGGCACCTAAGCTTTGAAGTAGTAGGTAACTCCTCCATTCAAATAAACGCCCAAAATGTATCTACATGACGCAGGAGTTTACAATTTCACAACTTTAAATTACGTGTATACACAAAAAGTGTGAATTAATAGAAGTATATAAATAAATATGTAATAATAGAGTATTGTGAGCTGAAACATGATATTATTCGCAAAATTTACATACATTACATTGCATATTTACATTTTGTTATTTTCTGTATTATCATACATAATATTTTGTATCTCATTATTAGTCATTATAAGCGGACTGTAAGTTCTTATGAGAAATAAATTTCATTACACCGAAATATTGTGGTGTCAGGATGACTAACGAATTACTGTTAAACATTTTTTAATAACGTATGTTTTATAAGTTTTTGTAAAATAATACATAGGACGTGAGTCTGTTTATCAATGACTGCATAATTAAATATTAAAACGGTACACTAGGTGACCTAACACACATAATTATGAGACATGTTAGTATACGTTAGGTTCTGGAGAGTCAAAAGATTCATTCAAAACTGTACCTTAACTAAAAATAATAACAGCAACTAAAAGCTAGAAAGATAACAACCAGTTTCATAGAAAAATATCTTACGGTAACCACCTATATTAAATCTTACTACCTAGTCGTCACCTGATAGGTAGATCTGAGAACAACCAAGACAGAGCGCTACGAACTACATAATGTATACAGCAGCATCCCAAAACTGCACTTCCACTCTGTGCATACACGCTCACACGCACACATTTACAACCATTTACAATCAAACTACACCTCACTAAGTGCACACATGTTTAAGCAACCGGCCTCACGTCACTGTTGACAGCGCTCTGACTTCGTTTATTATTTGGTCAGGGAAGTAGTATTAAAACATAAAATATTAGGGTAAACATCGACGTATCTTTGAGCAAATATAGAAATTATTACAAAAACGTGCTTACTCTTCCAAAAAAACTGCACAAAAACCTTCTTAGCTTATGATAACAAAACGTTGTCCGAAAAACTGTACCAAAAAAGTGTTAAACTTACTATGCTAACAAAACGTAACTGAAATAACAAAACGTAGTAGAAAACAATAAAACACAAAAAAGTGTTTAGCCTATGATGAAACTCGGTGTTAGTTTGAGAATACGTATTCGCAGGTGAAGTGGAACGAAGCCTTTACCTATATTTGTGCGGAAAATCGATATTTCAACCCAATTAGCCACGTTGATAGTTTCCTAACTTTGCTTGGGGATACTAACTCTCCATTCCCTTGTTTAGACGTTTATTCCTGACTTCTGGATAATAATGGAGACTTTATTTCGTCACCGTAGTTAACATAACTCAATTCAAAATAAAACTCATAGGAAATAAGAAACCCATGTCCAGGAGGGTACTTCTACAATGAATAGATAACAATACGAAAATAAATGAAAACACTGGCAATATATCAGATACATACCACACCGTAGTAAAAAATGTTTTTTTTTTTCAAACAATCTATTATTTTTATTTTGCATGACGTTTTGTTACTAACATATTTTATAAGTGTGTATTACTAACATCGTATGGATCAAGGTCTTTTTATTATTTTTTATTTTTATTTATGTTTATTTAAATAGGTAGTACTTAATAGTGATGGGCCGACTATGGATTTTGCTGATAAGCCAACTAGCTAAAGTGTGAGCTATAGTGACTAAACTATTGGATATATTTTATGGAATATTCGACGGGGAAAGTCTTTGGATAAACCTTCGCAATTTAATTTATTGTCGTACGTATTGTCATCTCCACCTTGTTTAAGATGTTTTTGTCTTGTCTAATGAAAACAGGTACCTACCTAACTTAAGCCAGTGGCCACGATACGAATCAATAATCATCTACGTAGCCTTTTCGCAACTACATAATATGTTGGGGTCGGCTTCCAGTCTAACCGGATTCAGCTGAATACCAGTATTTTACATGGAGCGACTGCCTATCTGACCTCCACAACCCAGTAACTGGGTAATACGATACCCCTTGGCAAGACTGGTTGTCAGATTTTCGTTCTTCTGACGACCCGTAACGACTGTCAAAGATCCACAAATGACAGCCGGGAGCAACGGCTTAACATGGAGGAGTCTCGGTATGTAAAGATGGTCACCCATCCACGATACGAATCAATACCCTATGTTTAACATATTCCAAGAACTCTGCACTATAAACATTATCGTGCTTTTCATATTGTATGTAGGTAGGTACTCATATAAAAGTGTGTCATAATCATAACATTATGGGCATACCGCGTATGTCGCTCTCGTAGAGAGCATTCCACTATTTTATGATAAGTAAAATGCATTACTAAGTTGATGGTATTCTTAAAGTTAAGTGATAATAAGATACAAGGTGGGGACGATGGAAGATACGTGTGCCGTTGCCAGTCTGCATTATGAAAATTCAATCAAATAGGTCCTATAACCAATAGTTTAGTCACTATAGCTAATCAAAGATTGGCAAAACAAACCCATAGTCGACCCATCACTAAATTTACAGTGTAACCTAGATAAGTGGGATCTCAAGGGACCTAAGATTATGTATCATTTAAAGAGGCTTTCCATTGACCCAGTTTTCCAAATAGTCAGGTTTAAAATGACAGTTATCTTATTTACAGAGGTGTAAGACAGGTCAAACTGTAGGTACCGTTTTTATTTATAATTAGGTGATGCCCGCGACCTCGGCCGCGTGGATGTCGGTTATTATATACTAAAACCTTACTCGAGAACCACTCTATCCATTGGCGTAAACAGCACCAAAATCGGTGCAGTAGTTTTTGAGTTTATCGCGTACAGAACGACAGACAGACGCGGCGGAGGACTTTGTTTTATAATAAGTAAGGAAGGAAGGTGAAAATGTTTATTAAAAATGCAGTAACTGACCAGACCAGTATTGAAAATGATAAATTATTATTAGTTGTCTTACTTATCGTCGTCAAGATGATAGATAGCAACATGTTTTTAAAGCCGATGGAGCATCCTATATTTTGGCTCGCCAGATAGTTTTGTTGTTCCACTCACTGCCTTGACTCACTGCTTCATCGGTCTTGTGGTCGCAAGTGCTACTGCTAGGCATGAGGTCCTGAGGTCGATTCCCAGACGGCAACATATTATTGGGTTTCTTCATTAGAAATTTCTCAGTAACATTTCAGAGTCTGGATTTGTGCCCGGTTGATGGCAATATTACGGGATAAACGTAACTGGCGAAATGCGGGTGTACTTACCAATGTGTAGGTCACCTCTGCCCACCCCAGGAAATCAGGCGATATGTTATGTTATGTGTATTTGAAAAACTTTGCAGAGAGCGGAACTAGGATACATTGAAACGAAACTATTCCAATCCAACTGTTCTTCAACTTTGTATTAGCAATAACAACGAAATTCAAAACGTTACATACTAAAATTTAACGTCTTCGTAGCAAAGGTAAATGTCACATTTTACGGCTCTCGTTGCAAAACGTTATACAAACAGCTGCTGTTATGAACGACTTAATAAACGTGTTCCAGCTATGTGTCACTGTGTTTGATTTGTAGTCCAGTACGCTAGCACAGCGAATAGTTAGTGTGATTAAACGCCACTCAAATGTGGAAACTGAACGAGTTAATTAAAAATGTACTATGTCTTTTAAAACTTTGACCAATTTATGACAAACTGAGAATAGCACGCATAGCATGACCACTGTAGATGAACAATGTTGGTTGAGGAGAGTTCAGACCTTTTTCCAAGAGTGACAGAGAAAGACGTAGGTATGGAGGACGTTATAGGTTTAAAGAGAATAAAATTGAATAAAAAGATAATATAATCAAAAAGAATCCTTTGAAGTTATTCTCCATTTCAATGCAGCCCGATCACCGAGACTGAAATTCTTTGGCCTTATCCCAAACTCCACATATTGTTAGAATACGATACTTACTACTAGGTATTATTTAACCATAAGAAAGCGATGCCAAGTTGGCACGTGCACTGCTGTAAAAACAAGTTTTATTTAAAGATTCATACCGAATTAAAGATTTGGACAAAAACTTCTTAATGCACATCACAAATTTAATCAAGAAATCAAATATCCGAAGGCTTGCCCAAATCCGTTTTAAAATTCTAAAGATATAAAAAAATAAAAAAGCGTTTGAATTTTCATTAATTAATTAGTTGAAAAACAAAATAATAATATGTTTACATATTATTTTGTTTATAAGTAGACCTACTGATGATAAAAATCAATCAATCTGCCTAGTCTTTTCCCAACTGTGTTGGGGTCGGCTTCTAGTCTAACCGGATGCAGCTGAATACCAGTATTTTACATGGAGCGACTGCCTATCTGACTTCCACAACCCAGTAACTGGTTAATACAATACCCCCCTTTGGTAAGACTGGCTGTCAGACTTTTGGGCTTCTGACGACCCGTAACGACTGTCAAAGATCCACAGAATGACAGATGATAAAAATGTTGACCTTTATTTATACAATATTATTAAAAAAGGAGATAAAAGTATCTTGACTTGGCTCACGAGGTTGTCGACATGTGGGATGTGGACTTTGTGATCATTGTGCCGATAGTCGTATCAGCCAATGGCTTAATTGCCAAAAGTCTCGACCAACACCTATGGGAAGCTCTCGTTGGGCAGCTGGGTTAAGGGCCTGATTCAGAAAGCGGTACTCCTGGACACGGCTCGTATTGTTAGGAGGTTCCTCTCTCTGGAGCCCTGACAGCCACCGCCGGTAGCTTGGACCCTGTTCCCGATACCAGTGGGCTACTATTTTTATATTTTTAAATGTCTTTATGAAATAAATGAAATTATAAGGAGATAAAATTATAGAGGTATTTGTGAGTCGGAACTAAACTGATACGATTCCGAAAATACTTTCAGTAATCGGAAGCTACAGTATTGCCAAGTGTCTAAGTGATATATTTTATTATATTAAAACAATAAATTGCACGCGAACGATATGGCGGGCAAAAGCTAATTTTTACATAAATGCTTATTGATCGAGAGTAAAAGTAGAAAACGTTCTTAGTAATTTGTGTCCATTAGAGCCATCAGCTAACGTTAACCGCAAAATATCGATCGAAGTATGCAAAAAGACATGACAGGCCACTTTGAAGATAATGTCGATTTTATGAGAAAATGGGAGTTGCACTTAGTGTTATGACAGTCATTTCAGAAAGAGAGTCTCTATCTATTGACACTGAAGGGTCCTAGAGGAATAGATCGTAGAAAAAGAAAATATTATGTAGCGTAATGTTTGTTAGTCTTATGTTAGGATAATCACGCATGCTTTATAATAGAGCCGCTCTAGGATCTCTTAAGTTTAAACCTTTACCCTATTGCCATAAGAACCAAGTTCATCCCCCAAAAGCACCACAATAGTAACTTGAAACCTTTCCACTTTCCAGATTCTTCACCGCCTTCCCGGAGAGCAAAGAGTTCTTCAGGATGATCAAGAATACTCCTGAGGACCACTACCTGACAAACCCACAGTTCAAGGCACACGTCATCAACCTGATGACGTCACTCAACCTTGCAGTGGAGAACCTCAACCAGCCTGAGGTGGTTGCCGCCATGATGAGCAAACTCGGAGAGTCTCACGGCAGGAGAAAGATTCAGGAGAAGAATTTCCAAGTAAGGATCAGAATTTGAACAATAGTCCCTAAATAATATACCGAAAAAACCTCCTTCAGTTCATAGGGTGTCGTAAAAAATGAGTAGAGTCCTTATGGGTTCATTCGAAAACCAGCGTCAGACAGTACCTGTCTGGCATTAATGCTGAAATGAACATTTTTGGCGCAGCCGTGAGGCACACACTATTGTTTTACAAACAAAATAATACTTTTTTTTTATTTGAATTTTGTTTCATGAATTGTGTCCAAATAAACTTTATTCTTTCTTTCTTTCTTTTCTTTTAGATGTGGCATTTGAATGCCCATGCTATTGGTATCCTGATGACATAACTGCACGGAAGTAAAAGAGCGCGAAGCAGGTTTAATATGCTAATTGATTAGAAATACTTACGTAGGGTTCAGAAAACATAATTTATTTTTTCTGGTAGCTTGGAGACGGACCTTTTTGCCTTGAATCACATCAAGTGTGGTACGGATATTTTTACAAAAATATTACTTTCCCAATCCTTTCATACGGTAGACGTGTTCGTAATCCAAAATGAAGGTGAGAAACGTTCGATGCTTGAATTAAATTCAATTTACGAACCGCAAATATGGCCGATACGCTCATTTGCATATTAAATGTATTGGATTAGACTAATGTACGGACCACGGAGGGTGTGGTTCTATTTACATACATAATACCTACTTACGTCTACGTTTGTACTCTAGGCATATTATATTTTTGTACTGACGAAAAAACATAATAAAAAGATTCCGAGCGTATGTACCTACCTACTACATTAAATATATATTGTCATCGTTTCATATACCAATGATCGTTTTTGCAGCAAATCAAACTTCAAAAGGTCCAATTATCGTTTTTTTTTCATCGCTAATTGAATTCAATTGTGCGAATTAGTGGCATAAAAGGCTAATTATACTTAGATTTGAAATTAATGTATAAGTTCATTGAACGAGCAAATTTCATTCGTATTTACCCACTTCATCCATAACTACTTGGGTCATAGGTGACTCGCAGAAGGTCCTACCTACATCAAAATGTTAACTTTAGTGTAGAATTTCTGAACTGAACTTATTCTTGTTTGGAAAATTTCAAGCTTATACCTAATTTAATGATGATGCAACATCCATCTGTTTGTAAATACTTAAAATAAAAACTTACCTAACAAGATTTTTTTTTCTTTTCTAGCAACTCAAAGAGGTCATCGTGAAGATGTTCATAGAGGTGCTCAAACTCGACGATGTAACACTCGGCGCCTGGGGCAAGACGGTCGAGTTCTGGTACAAAAACATATTCGAGACTCTAAATAAAACGGAACAGACCAGATAACATACACATTGTCAACCAATTACAGTATAAAGAGTAGTTTAGGATCTACAATGGCTACTGTGAAAGGCAAACTCAATTTGATCTGCTTTACGATGATAGGAAAATGACCGAGCGAGCTAACTCAAATATCTACTTACTGCTTCGGAAACGAATGAGCTTGATAAATTCAAGACACGACCTTCATCAAACATTAATTTATTTTAGCAAGTAATTAATGACGTTAGGATAATGTTTAAGTTATGTTGATCTTTAATGACCATAGACTTTTCCCCCCAATTTTTTAATCTTTTAAAAACCGTCTCTAACCGTTTTTTAATTGATTAAAAAAAAAGGAGGTTATCAATTCGTCTGCATTTTTTCAATGTTTATATATTCGAGCAGCCCTCGTTATCTTTTATTTCCCTTTCATATTTTCTTTGAACAGGTACTTAGGTACCTATGTTCTTGCATTGAACTCTTGTTAAATGTATAATGAATTAACTAGTCACTCTCATAGAGTTTGCTTTTCACTGGCAATCAGGCTGAATAATTCATATTGCATAGGTAATTATTTTTCTTAACGACTAAAGTTTTCAAGAATCGATTTTATCTAATGAATTTTCCATTCGATTTGTATTTTTCATAAAGAGATAGAAATACTTAGGTACAACTTCTATTTTATTTTGTTGTTGATTAAAGTATGTCGATTACATTGTTATTATAAAGGTAATCGTGTTTTTTAACGATTTTATTGAATTTTTTAGATAGTACCTATTTTGACGTGTCCTGTTCATCTTTTCTACTTCTTGTTCTTCTGTGTAGCTTCTTTATTTATGCCCTTGGACTGTATCAATGTCGTAAACACCAAAAATCTTAAACTTTCACCTTTTCTTTACCGAAATTTCATAGAATTTCTATTATTGTAGGTACCGTTGGCTTTTAAGTGTTTTATGTACCTGCACTGAATTATTAATTTGTCATAGATGTATATTATCTATTTTTATTATAATAAGACGCATTTAATAAAATTGTAGGTTAGATTTAAATGCTTCGAACATCTTCCATTTTATTGCATAGTGTAAATAGCTTTACCTATTTGTAAATAAAACTGTCGATTTTTGTACATTGTACACTTGTTAAACCAAAAATATATTATGTAAATACATATTCAATATTGTCAACAATTTTAATTATTGGTTCATTAAATTTTATATTTAAACCTTGGCGTATTACTGTCTATCCTATTGGACATAGTCACAGCAGTAGATATTGACCCTATTATAATGGCGTAATTACCTAGGTATGTATCGATTCGGATAACAATACGACCGAGCTGTACAATTGGAGGTTCTCAGTTTGAAGAATCGTTTTTCTCTGAAGAAATTGGTAGGTACAAGATTGATTGTGAATTGAGGTAATGGTATGAACCAATACTAGAATAGAATAGAATAAGAATTTCGGAAACAACTGTCATCTACGAACGATAGTCAGAACAATGGGAATCGGTAACGTAACTACTTACTCATTATTTTCCCAGACAAATGGTCATACCTACCCATAGAAATATAAATATCTATGGTCACAGTCATCACTCAGACGCAAATCATCAACGTCTAATTTATTTCCAAAGTCAAAGGGCTCTCATCAACCGCTGTTAAGATTCGACCATGTTCGTAAGTAAGAGTAAATACTTGGATATATAATAAAATTCCCTAGTCTCGCAAACCGGCCATAGAGTATAGAGTATGGCGCGGACTAGCAAGTGCTTGCATTATTCAGCCTGCTGCATATTTAACGCGCGCCGTCGCCGCTCTCCTGTCTCTCGTTACTTTCCCACAGGGTTTACGCAAAAGCAATTTATTAACAATGATTTATAAACCTAGGTACTTACCTTCTTTAATAAAATAGCTCCCCAATTGATTGGTTACTATCACGCCTGTATATCCCCCAAGCCTGGCAGAGCTATAGGTAGCCGGTGTAAGTAGGTAGGTAGGTACCTACAACCAGTCAACCACAGTCAGTAAAGTTACGCTAATTAATTTTATCTCCCATGTAATAGAGGGTGAAACTATTAGGTTCCATGAACCGGGCACAAATTTAGGCTCCTTGGGTATTTACTCTGCCCAACCTTTAGGGTCATCAGGCGTGATGTTAGGTTCTATCAATCCCGCAACCGAAAAAAATCACGAGCCGTTCAGAAGTCGGTCTTATAACACTTGCACAACAAGGCGGGCGTAATTTTGTCACAGAAACAAAGTTTTGCAACTGAATGCCACTTGTCGTAACCTACAGTTCGATTCAAACTTAATAACGGCTCGGAAGTTAGCTTCTCGCTGCGCAGTACCCCACCCCTCACCCCCGTTGACACATAAAATTGTTACTGGGCAGCGACTCACCTAATGTTCCGAGCCGCCATTAGGTAAGTTTGAATCGAACTGCACCTTTCATGCGGGAATACCTATAGGTATAATTTTGATCCTATAGGTAGGTAGGTGTCGTACTGTATGGATCGGAATCCTGGGCCGTGAAGAAGACGGATGAAAAAAGAATGCATGTAGCGGAAATGAGAATGTTAAGATGGATGTGTGGAGTGACGAAAATGGATAAAGTAAGAAATGAGTATATAAGGGGAAGTTTAAAAGTGGCGCCAGTCACAGAAAAGTTGAAAGGTAATCGTTTGGCCTGGTATGGGCATGTGATGAGGAGGGAGGAAACGCATGTGACTAAAAAAGTGATGAATATAAGTGTTGATGGATGGAGCGGGAGAGGAAGGCCAAAGAAAAGATGGATGGATTGTGTGAGGAATGATAATATGAAAGAGAAGGGAGTAAATGATAACGTGACGGTTGACAGGGGAGAGTGGAAGAAGGAAACGTGTTGCGCCGACCCCGAGTAACACGGGACAAGGGCAGGAAGATGATGAGGTAGGTAGGTGTCATAATTTTTAACCACGGGATAAGATACATCATCTTAGTACCTACTCCTACATTTCGCCAGTGACCTTCGTTTATGTCCTATTTGGGGGCAAGAATATTGCCATCAACAAAAAAATCTGATGGAAAAATCTAATAACACTGCCCAACCTGGGAATCGAACCGAGGACCTCGTGCTCTGCATTAGCGCTGCCGATAATTCTATCTACCTATCATGCAGGAATGCCTAGGTAGGTATTAAATTATTAAGATCTGGTAGGTAGCTGGTATCTTACGTGAATATCTACCAACGCATATAATACAGACATACATAAATACCATACACCCTTGCAAACATATTTTATTACCGCCCGCAGCTCCTTTCCTATACAAAGGGACCGTCAAATCATTTAGTGTGATATCGTTCAATGGATAAATGATTCCTTCTATGTACCTTTATAAAATGAAGGCACTTAACGATACACAATGAAGTGTTGCTAACAGCTCGTACAATAGTCCAAGGTTTGTATTCGTCGGTAAAATCAAAATATTTTATTTGACATACTTAATTACATAAACCTACATGGGCACTTATGAAACGTCAGAAGCTAGGTGCCCGGTCCCAATTTGTCGTTCTGTATGTTATAAGAGCCGGAAAGAAATTCCACGGTTAATTTTAAAAATAATGACTTTAGGCGATTATCACACTGCCACGCATCACGCTGCATGTTGCGTGTCAACGCACCAACGATGAACGCGCGTGGATGCATTGTCTGTGTGTTGGACTGTGCGTGTTTTCTATACAAACGGAGATAAGTACTTACAAGCAACGTTAGAACACGCAATCATGCGCTACGCTGCGTGGTGCGTGGCAGTGTGTTAATCGCCTTACATGTTTTCAATCAAATGTTCGAATATACAAAAGTGAGTCCGCGTATCACTGGTCAGTTTCCCTCAGTCGTTAGTTTATTTATTCGCCAGTTTCGTTTATTCGTCAGTTTTGCCGATCAGACATTTGCGTTACCTCAACAGTTTCTAGTGTTTGCCAGTTTTTGTCGATTCTTCAGTTTTATTCAATTCGTCAGCTAAGCGCAGTCGGTAGAAAACTGCACACCGGTCTGCTAATTTTAATTCTATCTTCTAAACTAAAACTGTGACTTGGCGACTGATTCAGACTAATTAGCGATTAAATTTGGGAAAACAGATCATGGCTAGGTGCTCTAGCTTTTGAGATTCAAAAAGGCCAAGCTGGGGTACGCGCTCCCCAGATCGGCCACCTAAACTTTTGAACCAATGACCGAATAATTCTATTTGGCGACAATTTAGACCAATTTTTTGTTATCAAAATTAAAAACCCTGATGGTGGCCATGCCAGTGTCAATCAGGGACCAAGTTATTGCCATCAATCGGGCACAAATCCAAAAGCTGGCTGCTACTGAGAAATTCATGGTTGGTAAACCCCAATATGTAACGATGCCCGACCTGGGAATCGATCTCAGGACCTCATTCAGCACTAGCATCTGCGACCACTAGACTATGAGGTATTAATGGCGTGAATTAAATCTTACATTATTCTTTTGAAAAATATAAACAGGGTTCAAAGTTGGAGATAAATAAAACACAAAGCTTTAATGATTTTTTTTTATTTTTTTTTTACAATTAATCAGATAACATACATATCAAACCAGCCGAAGTATGGCTAAACCCATTTATTATCTAAACTTACGAACAATACAAGAAATTGATACCTCACAAATTCACCTTACTTTAATATATATAGATATATTATAATAATATAATATGCGTTCACTCTACATATAGTCTACAACCTACTTACTCATAATCTAAGTTTTGCATAAATTCAAAGTAAATATGCCCAAAAGAAATATTGTTGAACTATGAATATATATTACTTTTTGGCAATTAATTGAGTATCATTTATGTGCATAGCAAAATTAATTTTCTTTTAACATGTAACTTAGATCTTACTTCATAAAGAGGCCACAAATATAACATGCGTTTCTGTCGTCAGTTCGATTAAATAGGGACTTTTTGTTAAACATTATTTATTGCCTATTCTATAAACATTACTCTTATCGAAATGTAAGAAAAATATCCTTACGCAATAACTGAATTAGTCTAGCAGTGCTGTGTAGTGAGTGTCGAGGGTCCACCGATGGCGGGACGAGGCGCGCGCGCGGGCGCGAGGCGTGGCCGTGTCGCGTCGCTCGCACGCCCGCGCGCGCGCTCCGCCTGACCCGCCTCACCGTTGTGCGTACACATTGCGCTAATTACGAGACAACATTTCACATAATGATCAAAACAACTATTTGTCATCTACATAAAATTTGCTCCAAATGTTTATATTAAAATATGTCTACTTATTGTAACTTCTAATTAGTTACAGCCAACTTTACAAATAATTGATACATTAGACTCTCAAATAGATCTCTACTAACTATTATTAATTAATGGTAAAAAATAAAGAATAAAAATACTTCTAAACATTGCATTTCAATCACATAAGGTTTAGTTTAAATACAATAATAACATTTTTAAACCCGAACATAAGTATTACAAGAACAATGATATCGTTGAGTTCTGGAATGGAAAATAGCACACTTAAATTCACTAACTGTTACACTTACATAATAATTATTGTTCTCCTGCTTTGTTTGTTAATATACATTGCTTTTAAGGTAGTATCAGAAAAATAACAGTAAAATATATCGACTATTTGATACACTGATAAAATTCATGATAAACCCTTAAATTAACTTAAAGAAATTGTTAAAATTGTGTACCAAATAACAGTGCAGTGCGTTTGATAAGTACTGGGAGTCGATATATAAATAGTTTGATATAGGACATACTATGTGAGGTTATTGAATGAGGTAATACAGATACAAAGAACATAGAAACGCTACCGATGGCGCCTCGGACGAAGCCGACCCACCGCCGTCCATACTACTGTCCACACCTTATATAAATGGAGACGCCTATGTCTAAAAACACGGCAGTTGCAAAAATAGATCTAGAACATGTAAAAGGTGTAGCACGAGTGTGACAGGAGCGCGGTGCGTCGCTCGCCCCGGGCACCCGCTACGCTATTATTTGGTACGTGACGGAACACTAACGATTCGGCGCAGCGAATCGTCGACGGAACATACGTAGAGGATGGTGTACAGATCGATACAAATTCATATTACTATTAAGGCAGCCGTTCATAAACTTACTACGTGAAAATTTCTTACGCATGCCTCATAATTATTACGACCATAATTATATTATTACACATTATACTTTAGACATTGAGAATACAAAGTTTCAAATAAATACCCAACAAAGTTAATTTGAAGAACATAAGGAACACTACAGCAGCAATCAAATTGCGAACACATTTTGTACTACATAAAAAATAATACACAACCCTTTGCGCGAAAAGACTGAAAAGTTCAACTTTTAAAGTCACCATGAAACTCGGGCCCTAGCATGAAATGCAATACAGACTAATATTCCGTGCGTTCGTCAAAGATGTGCTTATGAGTTTAACGTACATTTATATCTCCTGCAAACGCAAGGAAAATGCTTCATAGTACGACCCTTGTGTCACATTCAGTTAATACTAGATCTTTAGAATAAATTTTCCCATCACAGAGATTTGCACAGAAAAATCTTTTAGTTTTTTTTAAATATATTTAGCCTATTGATATAATTATGTCATAATTTAGTATCTGCTTATTTCTTAAGTGTTCCAATACAAATACCAAGGAGAATTAATTATTAATAATATTGGTGTAACGTGAGACGAGACAGCCTAAGTCTACGCTAAACTTATCAATTAGTTATGTTGATATTGTTATAATGAAATATGTCGCTGAAACATGCTTTATATAACTACATTGTACTTTAACTCAAAGGTGGTACCGAAAAATATTATTTTTTTATTATAAAACAACGCCAATCGTTCATTATTTTAAAGAGATGTCACTCACTACAATACTAAAGGCAATCAATTTTGTATTCATTATTATGATAACTAAGGTTTTACATTATCAAACTTAACGCACATTACGGGAATCACGGATATGAATACAACAAAATAATTCGAATTAGAAATGTAGACGATATGCAACGTTCAAAGATCAATTATTTTAAGGAAACAAATTTCGGATGACATCGGTGGTACTCGAAATAATTTCTTGTGATCAGTCTCCGCCCTGGAGCGGCGGTGATGTCATGATACTGAGTGATAATTAACTTAGTTTGTAAATCATTGATTCATTGGGATCGGTACGCTACATCTTTACATGGTGGGCTTTTAAATTACTAATTAAGCTTGTTCGTTTTGTACAACATAAACCGACAACGGTACTAGTCCACTCGTAAAATGGTCTTCCAAATGTATTCCAGCTCGATACATCACTAAAGTAAAAAAATATACGAAGCAGTTAAATATTATGTCTCGTCACATAACATGTGCCGCTGGCAGTAGGAGACCTCTAATAAAATAAATATTCTCATCCGACTCACTGGACAATATTAAAAATATTTTCTTAATCACAGATATCAGTCTGTCAAAATTTAAATTAAGTATATTTCAGAATTGGATTAGTCATTCCTCACTTACATAGGATATTATTCAAGTACAAGTACAATCAAGGTACAAAAGTGACTAATTTAAGACCGCAGAGTATTGATTTTTGATGCCAATAGAAATATCTAAATATTGAGAGGTTATTAGTACTTTAGTGGAATTTGGTCGTTTGAACTACGCGATTACGTATATGTCAAGCACGGTGTCGTCGAGACCGGTACACTTCTCTTATAGTACAAATGAACATTGAATATAAACAATTTCACACAGGTACAACAGAGATCTAATGAAAGAATAATACGAATATAAACTAGTTTCATATAGGATATGATCGTTAAATTATGCTCGATTATAATCACTCGCTCCGTGCGATACATGAATGCGAGAGAGACTAGAGAAGCAGTGTGTTGTGTAGTTAGCGAGCAGCAGTCTCGAGTCTACTGCATCAATTAACTGTTGGTGGGGGGTTGGCCTTGATACACATACATAAATATACATAAACGCTACATAGTGGTCGTCGAATCAAATGCAACTTCGCTGACGTATCCGCAGGGTAAGGCTGAGCCCGCGCGCCCGCGGACGGGGCTCCAGACCAACGCAATATATCTACCGGTGTGCATGTCCTTTGTATGCTCGCAGAGCTAACAGATAAATGGCGACTTACTGCTCTATTACAACTATACATAATAGCAGTTAAAATATTCTCAGCAATCACATTTAGTTAAATTACCACATAGAGAATTTAGCTTAGTTCAACATTTTTATCAATGGCCCTCTGTTTACACGTAAAGTCACTCAGTACATTTTTTTTTTTATTATTTTGTTTATAATCAGTTGTTTGTGTTTTATCAAGAACACCCTTTGTCTTACAGCTATATATTCCAATAATACAAAAATCCATTCACTATAATTAAGGTAAATTTTAGATATTTAAACACTAAAATGTAAAATATGAACATCCTAAATAAACTCTGATATTCCAATTTTTAGGCATTAGCTCAATTAATTAAATATATGATTGAGTGACTATGAAGAAAGAGAAATAAATGCATTATAATAATACTACCCAACCATTCCCTTGTAAAGTTTAACAGGGTCCAAGCTGCTCGGGCCGACCTATCGTTACCTCTACACACTAACGTCAAAGCCTTCGTTATTTTATATTTGGTATTCACTTATTCGCACCACATAACAAGACTAGAGGAATGATTGCCTCTTGTGTCGACGTCACGCGTCCCCGCCATCTCAACACGATCCCTCGTAAATAAGGAAGACTAGTTTCTTTGTAGATATCACCTAATGTGTTCTCTATTGTATTAGGACGTCAACGTCGTAACGTACAAAAATATATATAAATAAAGACAACAAGCAAAACTTTAACCTTATTTAAATTAAAAGGCCCTCCTGAATATCGTACGAACTATCACTAGGTTTAATTATGTCGTATAATAAGTAACATCGTCAGTTATATGCGACGGCAAAACGCATTTATTTACAATGGAAAAATGAGAATGTCTTTTATTAGTGTGTAATGTTCAGCTTATTTATGAGTGTAGTTTAATCAGCGTAAAATGAAACTGCATAATATTCATACATATTTTGGTCCCTATATGTGAGTACACAGTTGAACGAGTGAGTGCTGCCTGACAATAGGTTCATCGCGACGATGTCTAGCTAAAATAAGCCGAACTGTTGTCACGCCACCGACCCGCGCCCTTGAACCGCGCTGTTCAATATTCTGTGCAATATTTATTGGCTTTTCTTAGCGTGTCAACTAACTTAAAAGGACGATAAAACGTAGTAAGAAATATACGTATCTATTCAAATACGAGTTTAATTTGATGCTAAACTAATAAAGCTACCGATTTTTAATAATATATTTTAACACAACAAGGTCTCAGGGACGGTAGAGTGACAAGCGAAGGAAAGCTACAAAATAAATTACAAACGCGCTACGCGTAGTTTAGGCGGCATGAGTCCTACGCCATACATACTGCAGTTATCAGCTATGGTCCAGTACATTAATAGCTAATTTGGAGATTACAAAATAACTTTAGAATTTTATTCCGCACTAAGGGAAGTTTAATAATTAAGATAATAAAAAAATTAAAATTAACAACAATATGAGCAAACTACTTGAATAGTTGAGCTAAAATAACACCAGAGCAGCTTGGATAGACAACAGCGACCTAAGCGTCGGCTGTCAGTATTAATGGCTCTTATTTGTACGATCAATAGGTTGTTGTGATGTCAGAGATCCACGCAATTTATGTAAACAACACAAGCGGTCGTCCAATGGCTTACAGACATCGACTTTGGCATTCAAGTGTTATGGAATAGATGCGATCGTTCGAAACACGCGACACACGCGTGATCTCACTTCAAGATAACCAACAAATTTTAAGGTTACACGTTAATTCGGGTAAACTTCATGACAACCAAAAAATAAATAGATAAAAATATTTACATATACGTAGGTATATTTAAGTATATATATAAAATGTTGATTGATGAAATAACACTTATTACAATAAAAGTAAAACATAGCTAAGCTCATTAATGATTACACAAGGCGTGGGCGCGGGCCCCGCTGCTCGCAGCCTTATATTGTCTACAGCTAGTCACAGAGCGGTGCCTAGGCGCACAATTCATTATAATACACTTTTGAAAGGAAACGATTACACCTGCCATCGGTTACGGTAACGTACCACAGTTCATTGAGGCACAATCATTGGTTTCTTTTAATTGCTTTTCTTTATATATTTTTTTTCATTTTTTTTTGTTTTTATTTTTTTAATTATTTTACTTATATTTACATCTATGATCGTTATTATAATTACTTGTAGGTACGTAAATTTACTCTAAATAACAGAAACAAATCACGAAAAATGTTATTAAAAGTGAAGCGTGAAGCGTATTAAATTTTTACGAATAAAATACCACAATATATACATATTACAGTATAGATGTATCATATAAATACACAACAACATAATAATAACACAGACTAAATTGCACATGGCGCAATAATTGTGTGCAGGAAATAATGATGCAGTCATTGAACCGAGAGGAGATTCAGTTAGCGCGGCGCGATGGCCGCTACTCACAACCTTGTGATGCGCGGAGGCGCGCGCACCTCTACCGATACACCTCTAACACCATTTATATACTGCTACCGACACGTCTACACATTTAAAATACGTCCACTTTACAATAATATGTATATCCATTATTTAAGTACTGATAACTTTAACTGACTAAAAATTTCAAGGCATAAACTTCTTTCGTCTTTAATCTATGGATGACGTATTCTAAAGGGCACTGGTTTATTATACTTTCCGTTTGATCGGCTTGTCTAACCTTAAAATGGAAAAAACTTTATAAAAAATTAAATATGATATTTATTGCTGTATCATTAAAATTTAAATTTGCACCAGAGTAAACAACTGAGATTTAGGCGTTATCGAATATTGGTGTAGAATTGGACAGAACAATATCAGTTAAAAATAATACCTATACTCTTTATTTATTCTATCAATCGGTAAAAGAAACACCCTCATCACTTAAATTGAGCTTTAACAATACATAGAATTGACATTTGTCTGTTTATACGTGCACTATTGTTGAATAGACGTAACACGAAATGTTATAGGAACATCAGATCATTAACCCGTACCGCGAATATAATTTCAAATTTTGGAAGAATATTTATCAAGCGAGAAATGCAATCAGTTGTTCCGGACATCTTTGATAATCACTCTTTGGCACCTAACATTAAACTCCGTGACAATCTCGATTATGGCCCCTTGGAAGGCGAATCAAATAGTTCTGCTGCATATACCGTGCCTTCGTATCAACAACCAGGCTGTGATGAGACGTGTGTCACACAAGCGGACGTCTGCAGTAAGAGGATAGAGACTCCGCGTTCAAACTAAATCTGTATCTGATACCAATCGCGAAAGGCAACGAAGAATATGCAATGATGAAAACGCAAAACTGCCGTCGGTCCCTATAGTAAGATAATACGGTAGTAATGACAAATGCTAACATTGTTTCTAAATGAACACATCACACATCGAAACATTTAACACTAACTACTACAGGTCCGAAGCGAACAGAGCTCAAACGCACTGACACGTCCAAAGTCGCGTTCACCTAACTTAATTAATTAATTTGTGAAGAGTACGCGAGCCAGTGGCTCGACAAGGTACAGCGAATCGCTTAAATCTAACTTAAGGCTAAAATCGTTTTATCATAAAAACACTGGAAGATGTTCGAAATACAGATACAATTTACATTATTATAAGTCGGGTGACCGGCTCGTGAGCGTGGTGGGTCGGAGCGAGTCTCGTCGAGAGCCGAGGGCGGCCGGAGCCGAGCCTCGCGCTCTACTATTCTAATCCCGTAATAATTGGTAATTTTATATTTTGGCAGAGTATCTCTGTGGCACACCATCAATAAATTAAAAAGTAAATAAAAGTGTAAATAAACTTTATGATAACGAACTTTAACTTACACGTGCAATCGTTGCCGTTAAATATCAGTTGTATGCTTATTGAACTCTACGATAGGACTTAAATGTAAACTTACACCTACAGTTATGTAATACCGACAAACCTACGGCTACAAGTATATTATTAACAGAATATCTAAAGCATATGTCACTTTGAATAACGTTCAAATTGAGCCTATAGAAAATACCACAAATCTTTTATTTAAATAGATATTGATATGGCTAAATTTAAGTTAGAACTTTATTCTTACCTATACACAAAAGTGTAATATTTAATTACTGTTCAATTATAGTACTTTAATAACATTTCTCACAAATGTATGTGTAATATAAAATGATAAAACAATTTTCAATTTATTATATTAGGTTACCCTTACGTTAATCGTATAATCTAGATAATCGTTTCATTATATTAAACATAAAGTGGCACTTCAATCACAAATACTGGAAAAAATTTGGGGAAACGTCAGCTTCGGCGGGGCCGACGCCGGCGACTCGCGCTACTATGATACTCTCAACAAAATAGATTATCCTTACATTAGGCAAGATACTTTACATCACAGGATTACTGGATCCAAGGGAGCGTCCCACCTTGTACTTGCTCGCTCCTAACGCATATAACTATATACTCGTTTGCATCAGACTATACGGCTTAAAAGGAATTTACCGCTACAAGAATGCACTTCAAATCTCATAATGTTCAAATTTTGTTACCTTTATAAAAATTACAACTAATCGTAAAAGTTTTGTTAGTGGGCGAAATGCACTTACACGTTTATTGCTGAATAAAATATCACTACTGGAAAACGAGGGCTCTATGCGAGTGAGAATTCAAAACAGAAATAAATAATTAAAATACGACAAGTACAGATAAAACGAGAAAATAAAAACGAACACGAAAGAAACTCGGAACGCAACAGCTCGACGGGCGAAACAGCAACAGCCCTCGAGCACAACAAAATAAATATACGCTATAAAATAAGGCCACGGGACGTGTGACTGAGGTAGCCCGCGACGCACTACTCTATCTGATACTACGATTATTTGGTAGATTTGCAGGAGCGGGCCGCGCGCGGTCTGACCGCCCTGCGGCCCGCGCCCGCCGCGACCGGACTCTTCCTTATAAACCTCGATACAGTTTAATTTGCCATTGTATATGTATAATTCTTATATACACTAAATATTCTACATGAACACTTAAAACACAGTAAGATAATATAGTATGTGGACAGTTGGCTACCGCGACCGCGTCGCGCCGCGTGCTCGACGCCACGTGACGCGTTCGACATGATCTGACTAGGCGAATAAAATTAGTCGATCCCCGTACGGGGGACGGTAAAGCGTAATTACAACTAGACACCTAAGGCTTCGATCCTAAACTCGTGTCGTCGACGATCGAGCGACATGCCGGCCGATCGATAAATACTATTTATACTATCCAAATCGAAGATTTTACGCTAACCATAAAAAATTTGCACCTCAGGAATGACCGAGGCGACATTTCCGAGCGACCGCGACCGAAACGAAACTAGGACCGAAACCTGATCGACACGGACAAATGCATCTGTACAGATCTCTCGGCGCCTTAGATAGACTCCCCGCCGAGCAGGTCGGGCGGCAGGAAGGAGTTGAGCGACGAGGGCGTGGCGCGCTGGTCGTGCGAGTCGGGCCACAGCGCCGCGAAGCCGCCCCAGCCGTCCTTCTGCCCGCCGCGCCACGCGCCGCCGCCGCCCGAGCCCAGGTGCTGCAGGATCATCTGCACCTCGGACTCGGCCGGCGACTCGGCGAAGATCGTAGTGTTGCTCAGCACGCAGTTGTTCAGGGCCATCTGGGCCTGCACACACGAACGCTCGGTCATCACACGAACTAGCAGTAGCTTAACGACGGACATCAATTTAGCAGACACTCACCTTAGCGGCCTCCTCGCGCGTCGAGTAGCGGGCGAGGGCGAGGCCCTGGTTCAAATACAGGTGGAAGTTCTGGAGGGGGCCATGCTGGACGCAGAGCGTCTTCAGGGTGGACCCGTCGATCTGTAGGATACATACTGCGTTAGAATTTGACACAATACATAAAAGTATCGTATAGCTGTGCCCTACAAAGGAATAAAACACTTGGGCAACAAGTGTGTAACTCTGACCAACATCAAACATTGTGTTAGGCAAACATGTTAGCGGTGACCCATTTCTTTCAACCTAAATTATGTTCTGTGTGCATTGCTTGTAATCTTGTTTAGAGAGTTGATGTTTTTAGGGTCCATATGTCCAAATGAAAAAACGGGACGCTTATTTATAGGATCACTTGACGGTCTGTTTGTCTGTCACAGCCACAGACAATTTGCTCCGAATCTACTGGACCAATAAGTTGAAATTTGATACACATGAATTTCTGTGACACAAACACGGACACTGGGGGCAAATTCGAAAAAAAAAAAAAGTTTTGCGAACAGTATGTGCAGACAATCAAATACAATGGCTTCTTGTCTCTCAATTTTTTTTTCTATAGTTTGAAAGTAAATAATTTATAAGTTATTTAAGAAAGTTAGTGAAAACTGACCATTCGGTTCCACTTAATGAGACAAAAATTTTGTAAGAAATACAGAGAATGGTTCTTTACTTATAGATTACAGGAAAACCTATAAGAACTCATAGATGAGATGATGATCAAAATCCGTTGCATAGTTTATAATTACATTAATATGTAAGACGCAGTGCGTACCTGAGCAGTGAGGTTCTTGAGCAGCAGCCAGGTGGAGGCCTGCCAGGCGGGCACGGCGCGCGCCTGGTGGTGCTGCGGCCACGCCTTGTTGAGGCCGGGCGGCGCGGGCCGCGGCTTGGAGCCCCACGCGTCCTTGGCGGCGCCCGCGGGCGGCGCGTAGCTCCACGTGGACGACGACAGGCTGCGCTCGCCGCCCGGCGGCGACGTCTTGCCGCCCAGCATGTCGGCGTCCTTGATCACCGCCAACGACAGCGGCGAGCGCACTACCGAGCCGGGAGTCATGTTCGGGTCGTCTTCCACGTTCTTCATCTGGTTGCCCTGCGGTCGAAATGTTCGTTGTACTGATGTGCCTATAAGTTGGTGAAGCTGTCTTCATATCCTATTGCATTGCAGTTATAAAAGGGCCGGCCCAAAAAGGGATACAATGACCTTATTCACCACGCTGGGTAGGCAGGTAACCGCAAAGCGGACCGTCGCGCATCGGTAACGCTACTGCCAGCCACCGACCTGAGATATGGGAACTGGCAAATTAGATAGATGGCCCATATTTAGAAATGTTACCATTTCTGTTATTATTCACCAATCTTAGCCGCATGCAGGTTGCCGTCGAAAAAATGGATAGATATTAATATCAGCCCTTCATCTTTTGCACACTCCTGAAATTTTGTCGTTTCTTACCTTCCAGGGCTTGCCAGGTTCAAACTCTGGCACCAAGTCGTAAACGGGCTGGTGCGAAGGGTGGGATGGCCAGGCATCCTTGCCGTCAGCCACATCATTGCCGCTATCGCCCCAACCTTCGGAGCCGCGTCCCACTCCCCAAGTACTGCGGCCATAAGAAAAGTTGAATAATGATAATGAAAGGCGAACTTATGCAAATATTAGCCCTGAACTGGCCTTTATTACAAACAATCGACAGGAATTAATTTGACATTAGCAATAATGTCAAGTGCACTTTAGTCATGATTTGCTATACATTTGATTTTGTTTTGCAGGGCCTATTGATTCAACACTAAAGTTCACTAAAGCTAAGCTAAGCTTCACTAAAGTTATATTCTTAATTTGGTGTACATGTGGAAAATTCGACATTTATTGATTTTTGAGATATAACAAATGAACATACGAGTCAGGTTGCAGTCCAAGTTGGTTAAGCTGTGGGCTCGTTGTAGACTTGGCAGTACCGGGTGCGCGGCTGAACTCAGAGCCTTCTCCGTCCTTGTCCAGAGAGGGCAGCTTCCATTGGTTCAGGCGAGACTGTTGGTTACCGCCGCTGCTGCCGTAGCCCTAGATAATATGAACATAATTAGAATCATGACAAAAATCGGACGATTGTAAGCTTTCCAGACATAAACTCGTCATTTGCACAAAGAAATCGAAAAATACGGAATTCAATCTGATTTTTAACTTATGGGGGCGTCCATTAAGGTGAGGCGCTTAGGGGGGGGAAAGGGTCGAGCCGAATCTCACCCAATCTCACGTGTGGGAGAGGGGGTTTACGGCAAATACCACATTGGAAGAATTCTTTCATTAATTAATACATACCCCTTGAGTATCTTTCGGTATAGACATATCACTGAAGTTGTTCTGCAACTGGGCGATTGGGTCATGACCCTGTTTGAACAAATCTGAGCTGCCAGCTTGTTGCTTCATGTATAGAGCTTGCTGCGCCGTAATCTGGTTCTGAACAATAAAAAACACATTAGTATGAAGATGTAATAAAATAAAGATTAAGCTTGGCAACCAGGGTCGCTAATCTACTTCAAACTATGATATTGATGAATCTTTTGAAATACCAAATAACTGCAATATCATTCGAATCTGGAACCAGCCTTAGATATTTACCACGCCCATTTTAATTATAGTCGCCCAAGAACATACTATTCAAGCAAATCTATAATAAAAGCTTGTAAAAGAAACACATCATTGAATGATTCCCTATTGGTTACTAAACTTACTTGTAGAGCCGTAATCTGCTGCTTTGCCTTAGTGATTTGCACAGAGTATTGCAGCGCCAGAGACGAGTGACCCTTAGTCATCGCAAGGGAGTTCTGTTGCAACAATTGTTGGAGCACTTTGATCTGAAAGAGAAGACATCACTGTAAAACCTCCATCTAAAGAAGACTACATACATTCAAAAAGTTATAGTTCAAAATTCAAATAAAGTAAAAAAAATAAAGTATTAGAAAATGTTACCTGTTGCAGCAGCTGGTTCAAAAGCACGAGGGTTTGCGGAGCTAGAGGCTGGTTCAATATCTGATGATTGAGATATCCGGCAGACACTGCCATTTGTATTTGTTGCACGAGCATGCGCAGTTGCGCCGCGCTCGGCTGCCCGCCATTGCCCGTACCGCTACGATTTTAATTTTGAATTACAAAAAAAATAAAATGTTTGAGGCAAATGTTTATTCGTAGAGAATGTGATGTGAATGTGAGTCACTGTTTACAAACACAAGTTACATTCTTATGTAATTTTTATTTGTAAACACCATTAGTTGAGAACATAGTATTTACAAAAAACATTTTTCCTCAATGATGCTTTTTTTGTGACATTCTGACCTTATTTACAAGGTCACTTTAGAAACCTATGGGTCTGAACTAGATAAGTACAGCGCACACTCTTCGCGGGTTCTTTTGGTTTTTCGATATATCATACCTGTTGGGGTTGTAAGACTGGTGGTGCTGCTGCGTGGGCGGCGGCGGCTGGTTGAGTATCTTCTGCACGACGGCCGGCGACACGGCGGGCACGGCGGGCGGCGGCTGGAAGGGCCCGGCGTGGTGCCCGAAGTGCTCGTCGCGCCGCCAGCCGTCGCCGCGCGCGCTGGCCAGCATCTCCAGCGCCTCCTCCGCGTTCATGTCGCGGCTGCGCAGCGCGGCCTCAGCCTCTTCCTTCTTAAAGCCCATCTCAACGAGGAACCTACGATGGCAAACAAACGTTTCACAATTATTCTGCTACAACATATATCTGCTCATATCAATGAATTTCTTATTATTTTACCTGAACTGCTTGCTGTTCCACACCATCTCTTTAGGTAGCTGCTTACCCAGCGGGCCGCCTTGCGGTGGCTTCGGCCCACCCCACTCGCCAATATCATCAGGCCATGCTGTTCCAGGTCCAGCAGGCTTAGGCTTGGGTACGGGCCATAGAGCCGGTCCGGATGCGTCGGGCCAAGCAGGCGCGTCGCGTTCGGGCCAAGCTGGAGTGTGCGGCTCTTCCCAAGAACCGTTGCGTTGACCGTGCGCGCCCCATACGGCGTCGGGCTTGGTTGGCGTTGGAGGCATACGCTGGGGGCCAGGCGGGCCTTGCGGTCCGCGAGCTGCCATGCCACCCATTCCCCGCTGTGCCCACAGCGATGTACCGTCGTCGAATCCCCCTGGAGCGCGCCTTGCCGCCGGTGGCGATGGCTCCTCCCATCCTGATCCCTTGATCGGGTCCTTGGGCCCCTGAGCGCCCCACTGGTTGACGCCGCCGGGCATCATTTTGTTTGGACCTGCAGTGTGTTGGTGATGCTGGCTCCACATGTCGCCGTTCAGGCGGCCAGATATTCCTCCACGCAGGTCGTGGCGCGGGTCAGCGCTTTGCTGGCGTGGGTCGCTCGATCGATGCGGGTCAATACGCGGATCGACAGGTCGGTGAGGTTCTCCCCATGCGTTCCAGTCGTCCTTCTTAGGCACGCCCCACTGCTGCGCGTGTTGCGGAGGGCCTGCAGGCCACTGCTGCGGCGGCGGCGGTCCGGTCCACACGTTAGCGGAGTCCGCGACGTCATCGTCTTCTCCCCACGTGCCGCCGATGTTAGTGGTGGGCGTGTGGCCCCACGGGGTCTTGGCGGCAGGCTGCGGCGGCGGTTGGCCTCCGTTCCGAAGGTTAGCCTCCCATAGGTCGGTTCCAAGGAATGCACCATTATTGATATTCGGTTTCCAGGCAGGTGGCCCCCCAGCAGGCTGGGTTTCCGTCTTTCCTGGTCCAGGCTCAGGAGAGCCAGGTACATCCCAATTAGTGTCTTGATTTACATGTTGCTAAAAAAATATAAACACTTAGAAGATAGTTCTTTAGTTAAACATAATTGCATTGTATTTAGATAAGATAGCTGAACACTTACGCCTCCCCAGCCATCTTGACTAAACAAAGCTTCCCTCATTGAATTGAGTTGCTCAATCTTAGCAGAGGAAGTGCTGTTGGCGTTGTTGCCATTGTTTCCATTGGCCGAGGTGGGCCCATTCGAATTTGCAGCTGAATTGGGAGGATTAGTACCGCCATTGTTGCCGTTACCCGCGTTGTTCGTACCTAAGCAAAAAAAGATTAGAAAATCAATTAAAGTTGAAAATAAAATACATAATTATTTTGGAATGCATTTTATATTTATTGTCAACTAACCGTTGCTCGTAGGTGCACCATTGTTGTTAGGCTGCGAATTTGGCATGTTTGGTGGGGAACTTTGCCAATTTTGTGCAGACGCGCCACTGGTTGGAGGCATTTGATTACTAGTCCCCTTGTTGCTATTCACTGCAAGAAACAATCCCAACCATAAGCACCTAGACAAAATGCGAAAATCCACAATGTTAGTCGTAATTTCTAATCACTGTAATTATCATTTGCCAGCAATAGAAACAAATTTTATTTTGATGACTTCATCATTAGTGACGATATTAAAACAACTTACTGTCTGCTTGAGAAGTGGGCGGGCGCTGAGCCGTGTTATTCCATTGTTGAGTATTGTTTGTCCCATTATTTGTTTGGCCACTGGAATTACCGCCCCAATTCCCAGCTGGCAAAGAAAAAGATCTATTTTTACTCTCTTATCACCGGCGACGATTAAAATATAGGTCTTATGTCGGCCACGCGCGTTACTGCCAAATATTTGAGAGTCGATCAAAAACTAACTAACTTTCTGATTGAGATGTTAGTAAGAAGGCAAGGAAAGATAAACTTACTGTTGTTGGAGGCGGGAGGGCTGCCCCAGCCGGTGGCCGCGTTGAGCGAGCTCTCGCCGCCGCCGCACAGGCGCAGGCGGCGCGGCACGCCCCAACTGTCAACCTCTTGCGTTTTCATATCCTTGATTATTCGATCCTCGTTTTTCGTGAGTTCCAACATAGCATCGAAGGTGAGATCACCGTTCGCGAACATTCGCAAAGCCGTCTTATTGGCGGGTTTGTCGTAACCAACTTCCAATTCATTATTGTCATGGTATGTCTTCACAGACTTGTCTTCATTAGTAATGATTCGAGTTTTCGTTTTGGATATCATATTATGAGCAGACTTGTCGTTTAGTAGTTGCGTATCGCAAGGCTCATCTCGTATAATACAAACTGAGGATTTAAAAGCGTAATCAGACTTGTTCATATGCTCCGGCGCTCCGAACGCCATCTTATAGTTTAAGTTAAAGCTACTGAAATATGGGTCACTGTATGAGATACCCTGGACTGTTATGGCGTTAATCGTTAAAGGAATGCAGTAGTTAGGCGTATCGCCAATCATTTGGTTTTGTTGGACACTATCAACAAATTCTACATTATAAATATTTAAATCTACCATTTTTACACTAGCTTCATGACTTTCATTCTTCTCGACTCGCTTAAAAGCACCAAAATTATTTGTGTTCACCACCAACATCAAGGTGGAGTAATTACATTGCATTGGTTCGGTAACAGTATTAATATTGGAGTAACAATTATCCTTAATTAGATGTCGAACACATAATATTACAGAAACATTAGACATCAGACAATTATTATAAATAGAATAATTTTCTACAGTTTTCACCTAACATTATACTTATTTTCACAGATAGCATATTGTTTCAATTATAGACTAAGTAACAATGGTTCGTAGTGATGCAGTCAATAAAGCAGGTAGCAGTGTTTAGTGCCTCTATGGCAGAGGACAAGGTGAGATCACCGCTGGAAGCTGCTGCGGACTCGCCTCCTAGCCCCGATTGGCCCAGCCCTATAAAGTACACAACATTGTATCAGCATACAGCCAACTTGTGCCTCATATAAATAATAATGCATTAAAGGATAAGCAAAACCAAATTTTCTTAAGCTATACATTCTACTATGAGGACTTGAATCAAAATCAAATTTTTAATTGTATTGTTAAAACAAAGGCTATGAAAGAAACATTCCCATTCTCCTAGTAACAATTTTTGCATCACTGACTAAATTGTACTGCTCTTATTTACTCTTTCTTTACTTGTTTTAAAAAATAGTTTATTTATTAAATTGTTCATCAAATAAGATATTTGAAACCCGTGCAAATATGTTCCATGAGTGTTATAATACTAGGTGAAAATTATATTTCTTGTTTAGTCCGAGTTTAGAAATGTACTTAATGAAATTATTTCAATGTATCACAAATGCTCCATAAAATGTGTTATTCCGAAATAACTGTTTATGAGAATAACGAATTTTGTGATCTTTCTTTTAGCTAGCATTCATTTTGCAAGAATTCATTCCTACATTTCAAATTGTTGATTTGCAAATAGTATGTACTTAAGCAAGTTGTTGACATAGGTATTTTGCTTACCTTTTAGGACGGACGAGAGGCTGAGCTGTATATCACAGATAATGCGGGCTCGGCAGATCCTTCAGAGCAGCTTTGCAGTCAGCTCGTAACGTTTCAGATTATCTGTAGGACAAATAATTCATATTTCACATTTCTTATTGGAACAATTAGCATAAACAATCAATAAAAATCAATACGTGGGTCACAACAATAAGTACATGATCTTTTTTTTTTGAGGTTATCTCAAGGATTAAAAAAAAAGGTCACTTTGATCAGCGCTTAAACATACAGCATAGGTAGACACTGTACCTAAATTCCAAGGAATAGCACATACATCGAAATATACATTACCTACTTAGATTTGCGTCGCAAAGATAAAAGCAATCTTTACATCAAAAATCATGGATGGTGTTTCACAATACGCCATTCCAAAATGTATACGATCTAATACGACGCAAGTACTTAGTTTACGGTCGCACCGAAAATATAAAGAGTAAAACGTTATAGTATCACAATTCCCATTTCAATTTTCACATTCCTATAAAAACCAATATTCTTTTCTTACAATATATACTTATATATTTGTGTGTTTCGGCCTTGAGACTCGACGACTCGATGTTGAATATCTACAGTCGTGTATATGTATCTATCTATGCTATATCATCCACGGTACCTATCTATATCTAGAGTGAAAGTTAGCACGACCCATATCATAGGAATAAAGCAAATATTTTTTAAACAAATTAGTACTCCACATATACAAACACTTGATTGACATGAATATTACAAAACTTCCTCAAAAATTGCACTCTAATCAGGCAAAAATACAAAAAATCTTACGTGACACGACCGAGCACAACGGTGTTATATTACTAGAAGGAATGAGACAGAAAATTAAACATGTCGCTGACATCCCATTTGTTGGAGGGAGAACAAACATACGCCTGAGAAAGCGATGCCATAAATGCTCAGAACGATCAACGACGACATAAAGAACTATTTCTATAAACTAGCTTATTTTAGCACTTACCTCTGTTTTGTAATGTTGTTGGCACATAACTTAAAGATTTATACAAAATCACAATCCCAAACCCCCGAGAACACGGCTTCGACGGCTGGATGGAATGATTTCGACGTCGGGGTTCGCACGAAGAGCTATGAAACGCTACCAATACAAGATGGACATAAACGTCGCTGAGACGACTCTAAAGTTCCCTAGTTTTTGTCATGGCTGGGTTATAGCAATTTACTATACATACGTATAGCATTCAATATGCTGAGGGTATTATCTACAGTATCTATCTATAAATATGTACCTATAATAATACCGTACGAATACATACCTATTTTTATACTGAGTGTATCTCTATAACTATAGACAGTCAATTGACTATGGATGCCTGTGTAAAACTGTAATGTAGAGGTAATAGATGTACTTAGTTGGTATATATAAATCGTTAGAAGTGAGAACATAAGAAACACCAAAGCTTTCCATATTTATGTACCTACTTAGAAACAAAAGTTTATACGATCCAAGCAATAATTATCTTGGTAGGTATATACAGGGTGTGGCGTAAATAATGGATAATACCGTATCTACGGGTGGCGGACTCAAGCCATATACTTACTTATCTACTTTATTAAAATATTTCAAACCCCAGAGCAGGCAGGTATCCGATTTTTTTAATTTGCTCAAATATTGCAATTTTTCGTAATTTCCTCGATCTCTGTGTTTACAAATGAAGGAATTTTCATTACATCTGATTTCTGGTGTATTCAATAAAAGTGCTGTAGCATGTGTAATTACTAATTATTGTGTAAGTATTACACTTTTCTCATGAGGTATTTTTTTTTTCTGAAAAAATGTGTTTCTTTATGTAAGTATTCTTTTTTCCGAAGTGTAAAAAATTACATGAGGTACTCTAAAGCCTCTCCCCCACAGACGCGTTTTTATCGCTCGATAATAACGCCAGGGCTTGAAATACCGGTAAAAATATGGTATCGTTACAGCCTTCTGATGCAGATATCGTTAATTAATAAATAACGTTATAATATTTAACATTATATCTGGCACATTTTATCGTTAAACATACGTAACGTTAAAATCTACGCTATCGAAAATTTGATCGTTATGATTTAGTTTTGTTACCGTCGCTCTGGATATCGTTAAAATTTTCAGACTGCATCGATGCTAAGACTGTGTCGTACGACTATTTGCGTGTATAATAGGTATTCTCTTTGCTATTCTGTGTTGTGCTTGTTCTTGTGAATATACTTGGTTGGTTTGTCCGCCGGCCGCCTTTGAGAAAACGGGCCGGCAACGTCGCATAAAATAACAAAAATAATACCGTTAATGTTTTACCGCTATTTTTACAATAACATTAAAAATACCGGTAATTTTTAGCACAACTGTTAACGTTATTATTATGTTATGCTACTAAGTAACGCTACCAAATCGTACCGATATCCAGATATCTCTACGGAAATACCGTTACTTAACGTTACTTTTAATGTGAATTGGTAACGTTTTCAAGCCCTGAATAACGCAAGCGTTATTGTGATATCTCTTTTCAGTGCATTTTATATCAGGGACGGCCACGAAGTTACACACTGCTGCGATAATAACGCCGCAATAGGAGTAGGACGCGCGTTTCGACGTCCTGCGATATTTCGTTATGTGTTTTTAGAACATTTTGTATTAGGATATTAGGTTTTTATCATACGATAAGCCGATAACAAAGAGAATTAAACCAGAGGCTATATAGTCGTCATTGCAGGATAATAACGCAAGCGTTACTGCGATATCTGTGTTCAGTACATTTTGTATTTGGACTAATAACTATTAGGACCCAGACGGCCACGAACTTACACACTGCTGCGATAGTAACGCCGGAATAGGAGTAGGACGTCTCTCCTTCCTGCGATATTCCAGTAAGTGTTCTTAGATCATTTTGTATAAGGACGCACGTGATCTTACAACCACCTGCGTTATTATCACGAGATAAAAACGCGAAACGCAAGACATATCGCACGATAAAACGCAGTTGTGTACAAAGAATCTGGACGCGGCAGGCAGCGCAACTCTTGTTGCGCCCGCGATATCGCGCCAGTCTTCACGAGCCTTTATTGTCGCACGATAAAAACGCGCCGATGGGGAAGAGGCTTAAAACTGTAATACACTCTAATAACGGGGTGTCCTGCGTGAGCGACGAATACGACGCGAAGCGACGCGACACGACACGATGCAATGCGACACGCGACAAATGTCCTACGTCATTTTGGTCATTACTTCTCGAATCATGGAGAAGTACAGTACAATTTAGCTTGAAAGTTTGGTGTCGCATCTGATCGCCCTCAAAACAAGTGTATACGCATTACGTCGCGTCTCGCCGCAGACTGCCATATAGGCCGCAAGCAGGGTATGCCGTTGAGTTGATCGCGTTCGTCGCGTTCGCAACGTTGCATCGTGTCGTATTTGTCGCTCACGCAGGACACCCCGTAAGGCTACCCGCATACGTATGGTTTCCTGATTAGGATTCCTGATTCGGAGACCTGAAGTCTGGATGCATACCTACGCACGGTTTCCTGATTCGAACGAATGTCTGGTTTTTTTTTACATTCGGAACGTGTGCGCCTAGTTGAACATTTTGTATGTAAAGCAAGCATTAAGGTTTCCGAATCAGGAATCAGCCGTACATATGCGGCCGGCCTTAGGCTGGCCGTATACTCGTACGTTGCGTCCGAACGGACGTCTGTGGAAAATACCATACCAATGCATGCCTATAATATCCATTGCGAAAGACTAGGACGGGGAACACCCTTTCAAAGACTTCGTGTAATTCCTGTACTCTATTAGACCCTACCCTACCTCAAAAAGCTTAGAATGATCCTCCGTTATGCCGAAAATACTACAGCATTAATTTTAAAATAAATATAATATTATGTTAAAGTTGAGGGTTGATGCTAGGTCCTACGTTTTGCGAAAACACGATTACACCAAATTTTCTCAATAATAAACAAATCCAAAGTTACCTCTAACAAAAAGTTAAATCAAATTACATCATGAAACTTTGCATAATAATAATAACTGAACTAATTCAAAAGCAGGTCTTATGTTTTTTAAATTACCATTATTTATACCACCGTAAAAAGCAATAACCTAAACTGTTCGAGGCTTGAGCCACCATCGCCAGTACCCAGTCTGTCTCGCTCTCACTCAGGCCGCGAGTAGTATGGTGCGAGTGAGAAAAAAATTGAGGTAGGGTAGGGCCTTAATTTATATACCTATATTTATATACATATCATCCTGTGCAGATCAATCAAGGATCATGGACGGTACAGTCAACTGCACCATCATCCATGAAGTTATAGACAGACCCTAGACCGTTCATTACAAATCTTTCCCGTGAGCTATTAGTAGCACTGTTCTGTTAGTCGCCATGTTTTACTCTATTTGTAACTGCTTGACGAGTAATTGTGCCAACATGACAACAAGGGACAAGATATATTGAACGGTCTGTACAATCAGTTTTGGCCATAGAGCTCAATGGTTTTTTGGCACAACGTTTTGGTTGGTGCGTTAGTTCTCTAAGTAGTCTGTGGTTGGTGCAGTACTACGTAGTCTGTGGCTGGAACGCTTCGTCGGGAAAATAACGAAATTACTTTACCGGACCGTACCTGTAGACCTTACGTCAAAGTAGAACTGTTAATAATTATTGACATAATGTCAAAATTTGCACTAATATCTTTTGTGTTTATTCGATAACAATAGAGCATAGCATCAATTCGCTACATTAAAATTACATCGATTAGGGAAAATACATTCATTGCTGTGTCAGATATCCGGCAGCAATGTCGTGTAAGAACAGAGAACAATGCCTCGTCGCTTCTGGGCTATAAGAAGGCTGATAAGAATGCCTTTATCAGAGGCAGGGGACCAATATTCAGTATGGGTAAGTGTTAATAATGTGAATCTAACACTCGTTATAGCAGAAAAGTAGTTTTTTTGATGTCCATATGTGACAAAACCGCACGCTGTCCTACAGAGTGTGGTAGCAACAGGATTTCTGCATTGAAGGTAGAAGTTCTTTTGTTCTGTATTGTTTACGATATAAACTGTTGTTTCTCCCTCCCTCGCGTACTATACCGTTACAAGCTGTCCCTCACCTACTTTCAGTCCTCTGCAAAAGATTGATACTTTTAAAGAAAATATTGTGTTGAATGAACCAACCAACCAGTCTTGTTATCGTATTACCCACTTACAGGGTGTGGAGGTCAGATAGGCAATCGCTCCATGTAAAATACTGGTATTCAGCTGCATCCAGTTAGGCTGGAAGCTGACCAGAACATAGTTGGGAAAAGACTAGGCGATGATGATTGTGTTGAATGAAATTAAAAGCTTGGTATTCAGCTGCATTCAGTTAGAATGGCAGCCGACTCCAACATAGTTGGGAAAAGGCTAGGCAGATTGAGAAGTACAAACACTGATAAACTTTTAGTGTTCTGTAAAAGAATATCATAAAAAAACTACTTAGCTACACCATTTTATAGTAGATTAGTGATTCAATATGAATTGTAAATAAAAAATCTTGAGGCAACAGTAAATAAACAAGGCCATTTTCCCTATTTAACATTTTGTCACCAGGTGGGTTTAATCTACATATTCAACTTGATTGTTGGGACTGGAGCGCTTACACTGCCAGCAGCCTTTGCACGTGCAGGATGGGGTCTCAGCACCATATCACTGATGTTTCTTGCGTTCATGAGCTTCTTGAATGCTACATATGTCATCGAGACTATGGCTTGTGCAAATGCTGTGTATAAGTGGAAGAGGCTGCAGACTATCAAGAGGGAGAGTGTAAGTATTGAGATAATACCAGAATATGTATATCAGACAAATTAGTAGGAAGCCTAAATTGTGGAAAACTGTTCTATTTGGCCACATACTGTATTTTGTATCACCTCATTATGTCTGTCTTTTATATGGAACTAGCTTTTGCGCACGTCTTCGCCCATGTGGATGTCTAAAAATATAACCCACGAGAATATATTTTAGGGGTATGAGGAACAGGGTGTAAAGTTCACTCATCCACCATAGAAAAGGGAGGATCCTCCGACCAGACAGGTGTTGTCTGGCGGGCAACTGCCCAACGATTGATGTCGGGTTCTTGTATATATGTACATTGCACGGTAAACTTTAATTGCGCGATGCAGGATTTATGTGACGTCATGTCTTTGATGCGTAGTTCGCATGTGGCGATGTAGATACCGCCACAATACTACCGGGATTACCATACCTAATAGGCAAAAGCCATTGATTCCTACCCCTGCGCCCCCCGCCATCAACCATAAGTATTTTAACATCACGCCGTAATCCCCGATGGGTTAGGCAGAAGTGTACCTATAGTACACCCACATTTCACCAGTTATGTTTTAAGTCCCATTTAATAGGGGGCCATAAGTATTTTGAATCTGTGACGTCTTTTAAAGTATTCATTTCAATGATATATGATTTCAAGGCATACTTGAATCTAAATTATGTGCCCAATTTAAATAAAATATTTTATTGGAAAAAAAAACATTGTTATTTCAATAAAATTTTGATCAAATTCTGAAACATAATAATGGTTACTGGGAGTCATCCTTAGAAGATAGGCATAATTGCTAGGAGTCATCCTTAGAAGATAGGCATAATTGCTATCGTGGACTTTTTTTGTTAAACCTTTTAAGATTTACCTACAATCCTGTAGAACATTAATTTTATGTATCTCTTACGGTTTACGCGGCGCACGTCAGTAAAGCTCCCAGTCGGCATGATGTTTTCGATATCTTCAACAGTAATCGTCATATTTCAGCCAATTTACACAAGACAATACACCTAAAGCTTTCACATAGATCACTCCGCCCATTGATGAAAAACCATTTGAAAATCTAGTTCAAAAATCTAGGAAAAATTTGTCAACAAATATAACTAGCTAGGTATCCTACTATCTTACTAATATTATAAATGTGAAAGTTTGTGTGTTTATGTGTTTGTGTGTTTGGATGTTTGTTACTCAATCACGCAAAAATGGCTGAATGGATTTGGATGAAATTTGGCAAACAGAGAGTTTATAACCTGGATTAACACATAGGATACTTTTTATTCCAATATTCCCACGGGATCGAGACTTACGCGGGTGAAACCGCGGGGCGCAGCTAGTCTAAAATACTACCAAGTAACATACATACTTTTCCTTTATAGTACTTTAGGTCAATTCGCACCTGGACATGCTAGCCTACTAAGAGTTATTTAGGGTTTATCAAGTGCATAGGGCACTTAAAACTAGAAAACTCCCTGGAAATTGTTAGGATAAGTCATTCTAGCTAGGTGATTGTTCCAGTAACTTACTCATAACTCATTCTACTTAATCAACTTTCTTAGTTTTCTCACAGATTGCACTTTCTTTTCCGAACTCATAATTACAAGCACGGCTGAGCAATTTTCTGTTCCACTATCTCTTTTTGTCACTAAGAGACGTCATTCGTTAGAGAGAGAAGGCCACTCGCAACCTTCCGCTTCTGCTTTTACTTGCGGATGGATTTCTCGCTCTAGTGAACTGCACTCCTGAGTGACAGAAAGAGATAGAGATATATGGGAAAATCTGTAGTCTGTGAGTGTACCTACCTATATTTGATTTGACCCTAACTAAACCAGACCGCAAATTCACAGATCCAAGACCAAGAATCAGACGATGATCCAGCAACCTCGCAGAACAACCATGGGGACCTTGAAGAACCTCTGGTCTGCGGAGACACGATCCCTTCTCGATACTACAGCCTCGACCGTCGTGTGGAGTTGGGGGAGATGGCGAACCTGTTTTTTAACAAGATCGGGAGGACTACCTTCTATTGCACCTTGTGTATTTACTTGTATGGAGACCTGTCGATATACTCGGCTGCTGTTGCCAAGTCCGTTATGGATGTAGTGTGGTAAGGAATCTATTTTAGTTTTGCAATAAAAAAGAAAGAAAAATTGGTTTATTGCCACAGAATACGTACTATCGCGGACACTGGCGTGAACCAATTTTAAAACTTATTACTAAGGACATACGGGTGCAAAGTGGTTGACCGTAAATGTCCAACAGTAAACACCGTAAATGTTAACCTCTTAAGTACCTCTATTTTGCGGGAAAGTCCGAAAGGGATACCGGGACCTTGGCAACAGGCAAATGAAGGAACACGGGTGGGTTTTAGTCAGTAAAAGTCTGACACGCCCTTCCGCTCCGCCCAGAGCGGGAGAAGTCATTGGATGATTTCCCACCCTCAAAAAAATAAAATAAAAAAAAGTACCTCTATTTCACTTTTTTCATTGTCATCCTTTAAGTTACTGTTGGACATAGGCATCTACATTATTAGCTCTTGGACTTACCCTACATGATAGTCCTGATGCTCGATTGATTTTACCATAATGATTAGCGCCGCTGAGCGATAAGATACTGTGCTTCGGATCGCGATATCTATTCCTCGGAATAAATAAATACTGGTAGATATGATCTTACACTCTTTCGAGTTTATCTTGGGCATTACTTACATTGGTGAAACAAACCATGGCGAGGAAACCTAGAATTATAGTTTAACTAGCTGCGACCCGCGGTTTCACTCGCGTAACTCTCGATCCCGTGGGAATATTGGGATAAAAAGTATCCTATGTCCTATTTCGGGTCATGGTCTACCCATGTGCCAAATTTCATCTAAATCTGTTCAGCCGTTTTAGCGTGAAAGCAAACAAACTCACTTTCGCATTAATAATATTAGTTAGGATATAAGTCTGAAATCGCCGACCCACCTTGAGCAAGCGTGGTGATCAATGCTCGTGCTTGTCAGTATGAAAAGAGGCCTTTCCACTGAATATTAGGTCATAATAATACCGTATTATGATCTATTATTCAGTGGTAGATGTTAGTCCATTTAAGAAACTCTCTGTAAGTTATCGCTCTCATCACACAAAGGATTATCCTTTTATCAAAGATACTCTTCACTGTCATACGCCTGGTGATTACCTGTTTATTATTATTATAATTTATACTGTATCCTTGACCGATATGATCATTGGATAAATAAATGAATGGACAATCAGAGGAAGGTACACGCACTAAATGAAGCGTGTAATCGATCGCGTTGCACAACAATCACTAATTCACTATGTTGACTTAGAACGCAATTACTATAAAGTGTGTGATGGAAAAAAACTTGAAGTTAAAACAGAATAGTAGATTGTATCATAAGGGTGCAAAATAATATTTTTCCGGCGAGGGCGCCTTTTAGAATCCAGAGCGAAGTGAGGGATTCTAGAGTAGAATCCTGAACGTAGCGAGGGATTCAAAGTACTTCGCCCGAGCCAAAAATTTATTTTGCGCCCGAGAGATAAACTCTACTTTTCATCACCTACTATGAAAAAATAAAAGGCGCCTCATATTTTAACCACGCTTGCTCAAGACAGGTTGGCTATTACAGGCTTATAATTATTAACTATAAGTTCAGGTTTCCCCATCATGTTTTCCCTCACCGATGTCAGCAATGTACAAAATAAATCAGAAAAAAAAAAATGACTTCCAAAAAAAAAAAAACCCTAAAAAGTGAAAAATTACTTTAATTTCGGAAGTCGTAATTATTCCGATAAATTTAGTATCTTTTTGTGTAGTAAATAACACAAAATCTTGCATCGCGCAATGGGAGTTTACTGCGCTATCAACATTATACAAGATTCCAACATCAATCGTTGGGCAGTTGCCCGCCAGACAAGACACCCGTTTGGTCGGAGTATCCTCCCTTTTCAATAGAGGATGAGTGAACTTTCCACCCTGTTCCTCTATCTCTTAATGCTGAATCCAGTTAGACTGGAAGCCGACCCCAACATAGTTGCGAAAAGGCTTGGCAGATTGATTTTATTTTACGTCGGTCCTAGCACTTTCCAGTACCCACACGGCGCTACTATTGGCCGTCGTACCAGCCAGTCTTTATTCGAACAATATTTGCGTATGATTTCTTTGGCGCTGAACACTAAGATGTTCCAAATTCAAAAAGTGCGCGGAAAAGATAATTGCGGCGTACTTATTCTTTGCCGCGCAGTTATAAAGAGGATTAAAAACTCATTACTGCCCGCTAAAAGTTTCTTATAGAAAACACCACCTTTGGGTGCACTTAAAGGCGAACCAAGTCGTCCTTTTCAATAGATGGGATGAAAAAGAAATTTAAATAAAGAAATCTATACAATTTATTTACACATACCCACGTAAAAATAAATAAAATTGAAGTTTCTGTTAGTAATGCCAAAATAACAGCTATTACTAAATGCATATGAAAGTTTATACGGTACTTATAAGTAGTTATTACGATATTTAGCTTGCATTTGAGTTGAATTGAGAATCTGATGGAATAAGCATATTACCTGGTGGCCTAAACCGGCCACATTAGCAATTCCTCTAAAAGCAGTTCATTTCCTGAATCCCAGCTGTCGTAAGCAATTCCTCTAATTTGAAATAAAACCTATTCATTAGTTGTGGACCATTTTACGAATCTCCCTACAAAACTGTCGAACAGATGAATTATTTCGTAATATGAATTACACGCAGATCATTTTATGAATTATCAGTTTGTGACATTTTACGATGATTCACAATATTTTCATATTATGATTCTGCTAAAGTTACCGTTGTAAGCCCCCTCTTTTTTTTTTTTTGAGGATGGGAAATCATCCAATGACTTCCCGCTCTGGGCGGAGCGGAAGGGCGTGTCAGACTTTTACTGACTAAAACCCACAGGTGTTCCTTCATTTGGCTGTTGCCAAGGTCCCGGTATCCCTTTCGGACTTTCCCGCAACCCTGGCTGGCATCGGTCCTAGCGGACCCCGCTAATTGTGCTGACATCTCTTTGAGGCGCGCGTGGAACACGACGCGCCAACGACCCGGGCCTGGTCCTTATCGGACGGCGAGCTGCCCGTTGCTCGCCGTCCGCAAGCCCGCGCCTATGGTGGCCGGGAATCCGCCTGGGATTCCCGACGCCCAGGGCGTCTCCAATGGCGGCGGTTAGGGGCGTGAGGGCGCAAACTTTGCCTTTCCCTCACGCGTTCCGCCTCCTCCTTCGCGAGCATTACTGCTTCGCAGAAGGAGGTGACGGCTTCCCATGCCCTCTCGCTCCGTACCATGGCCTGGACCAGGGCCGGACGCGAGAGGTCATTGCCGCCAATCGCCTCCGCGAGGACACGGCGGTGCTCCGCCCAAGCAGGGCATACCTCCACCTTATGCTCCATCGTGTCCTCCGGGCGATCCGCACAGTGGTGACACCCGGGCGTTTCCTCCCGCCTAATCCTACACAGGAACCTCCCGAAGCTGCCATGTCCGGCGAGGACCTGTGTCAGGCGGAAGGTGAGGACGCCCTGATGCCGCTCTAGCCACTCCTCAAAGAGGGGACTTATCGCCGCTATTGTGGCGTGCCCAGTTGTAAGCCCCCTGGTTGTAAGCCCCCTGGTATTATATCATTGGCCACGCATGTCTTGTAAATACCACCAACGATATTATCATACTAGGTATGAGTAGCAGCAATTTATTAACATAGCTGTGAGATAAACTAACATACTCGTATTACAATAAATAATTCAGACAGTTACCAATATTTGGTCAGGTGTAATGTTCTGTAACTGGTGCTGTATACGACAATAATACTATAATGTATAGCCAACGTTGCGAATAGCGACAGAGATAAGTCGGACGAATGTCTGTGTCCTCATGCGTGTGGGCAGCTATAAATATAAATTGCACACTGATTTATTGACTGTCCAAACAATAACAAAGATGGGTGTGTAATTGTACGTCATTAATCAAGTTCAGTTACTTAATTAACTTAATTGGAGTTATATTTTTCCGTCGGGAAGAAATATTAATTTGTCAGAATGGATGGGTGGATAGATATAAATGGATTTGAATAGATTTGTCAGATAGAATTGGATGCAGCAGAATTTGGGTTTCAGTATAATCTTACCTTAAACAAAAATGACATAAATAAGTATAAGTATTCTGCGTTCGCAATTTTTTGCCAAACATGCAAACAAACACGAGTTGTAGGAAAAACAACTGTAATGCCTACACATAAGGTTCAGTTTGCGCTACAAATTCATATTTTTATGACTTTTTCAACGGTACTAGTCAGTCTAAAATCAACTTTATTTACACTTATATAAAGTTGATGTTTGTTTAAGTGGAAATAACATCAATATTGGAAACAGGGATTTAAATAGACCTTAGAATGTATATGTCAATTAAATGAGTTTTTAATATAAGATTTAGTCAAAATAGGCCTTCTTCTTTTCTGGCTGTATTTCTCCTAGACCTTGGAATGGACAACTAACTTCAACTTTCTGACTAACTGACCGACTCATTCACTATTCAAAAGCGTATTTTTCTTTAAATAAATGCTTTGATGTAGAGTTTTTGTCTCTTAAACCATTCTTATTTCCACTCAACAGTTCCCCGATCCCTCCGAACGTGACTGACTCGAAAGTCTGGGATGAGCTGCCTTGTTTCAACGCATCATCTTCAGAACACATCGGGTACACTCGGCTGGACACCTACCGGGTGGCATTGCTCACGTTCGTGGGGGCTATGGGACCTTTCGTCTTCTTCAACGTGCAGAAGACCAAGTATTTGCAGCTGTTCACTTCGGGGATGAGGTGGTTGGGTGAGTTTCGTGATTTTAAAAGTGGTAATAAAATCTACAACAACGTATTTTCTAGGCCTTAGCAAAAATAAGCGAACCAAAAATGGTAAAAGGTTTTCAAGCAGAAGTTATGACTTTTGAGAATAATTTGCGTACGTTCCTATTTTGAATACAGTCCTGTACCACAAACAAATATTTGAGTCGGCTGGTAGTGGGTATTTATTGCTTTTTAGAAAAATTAAAATCTATTTATTCGTCGCTTGTGAATTTGCTCTTAAAATACGGTACTTCAAGGAGATTTCCAATTTGTAAAATATTGAAACAGTGTATTAAACGTAAACACATGAGTAGGTAAGCTGTGGTAACTGTGGAAAGTTTATCGCATTCATTATAAAAACAAATAGGTACTAAATTCAGAAAATAATAGGCATTTGTTATCGCAAATGACACGTTATTAAAATTAAAAGCATTGATTAATTTAATGAAGGCCTACTACGGCCTTATAGCACACGCACACCACAACAACTGCACACAACTCAACCTAAAAGGTAAGCATTGAAATGTTATTTTATCGTGTCAGGTAGAGTGACATTTCCAAAACTAATTGTCGTGTGTTGACGACGCGTGGCGAGGCATTCCCGACTCATCGTCGCATACTTCAATCAGACTACCAGAAATGTAACTGTATGTCACACAACATAAGGCTCACATTTCAATGCATGACTTTCAGTGAACTTGGTGCTGAGCATGTTACGACATCCATAACGCTCACGTATTTTTTTTACATAACTAACTAGTTTAACTAATAAATTGCACGTCCCTGATTCAGTCAATGGGACAAGTGCAATAGTGCCCACTTATTGCATTCACACCAATTGACAGGGAATGACTGATGGAGCAAGTGCATAATAAAGAGGATTTGTGGGGAGCACCTATTGCGTCAAGGCAACTGGAAAATTCATTTAATAACAGCAACAACAACTTTCTTGTACTTAAGAGTTGTAAAAAAAAACTACCTATTCGTACATGCATCAAAATATCTATGGATGAAAAGTTTTTTTTTTTTTCACTAGTCTGATATGGCTGTCATAGCGAAAATTGTTTAGTATGGCGGATAGAATCACCCCCTTGACGGATGTAGGTGACTAATTCGCTACCCTGTATAATATTATTCTGTTGATATAATATTATACAGGGTGGCGATTTAGCTGCGCCCCGCGGTTTCACCCGCGTAAGTCTCGATCCCGTGAGAATATCGGGATAAAAAGTACCCTATGTCCTATTTCAGGTCATGGTCTACTCCTGTGCCAAATTTCATCTACACCGTTCAGCCGTTTTAGCGTAAAAGCGTAACAAACAAACAAACTCACTTTCGCATTTATAATATTAGTTAGGATAGTTGATTCTGTTGTTACCGACGCCGGTGATGTAAACACCACAGCATCACAGCAATACGTATTAATTTTATCGATCGCGGATCGAAAAACCAAGATTCATGATGTTACTCGATCATTATGTTTTATGACTATTAATGTTTACGTACCTAGTTAATTATATTACTTGTAGCTAGATATCTACATATTATATTTATCCGCTATGTAAAGTAAATCTGGGTTTGTAGTCATTATAATAAATCTCGACCTGAGACGCATTAGATCTGATATCGAATTTATAATATAAAACAAATCCGACCTTATGCGACACGCATTAGATCTGATATCGAATTTATAATATAAAACAAATCCGACCTTATGCGACACGCATTAGATCTGATATCGAATTTATAATATAAAACAAATCCGACCTTATGCGACACGCATTAGGTCTGATATGGAATTTACAATATAAAACAAATCCGACCTTATGCGTCTCAGGTCGAGAAATTATGACAATATAGCGATGAAAAAACTAATCAGTTGTTCGAATCTATATGCTTATACTTCTACAGTACCTATAGTGATAATGTCATATGGACGGAAATCCGTTTTTGATAACCTAAGAATTTCAGGTAGCAGAAGCTACAAAAACCTATAACGAACTTGCACATTGAAACTTCTAAGAATTATATCGACATTAATAATATAATTATTTATTATTTGTTTCCAGCATTCACGATAATGATCTCGATGGCGATCCATCTGCTGGTGGGTCGCGGTCCGCAGGGCCACCCGCCTGCCTTCGACGTCACCGGCATGCCCACGCTGTTCGGCGCCTGCGTCTACTCCTTCATGTGCCACCACTCGCTGCCCGGACTCATCGCACCAATCAGAGGCAAGACGAGACTCGGTCTACATCTATTCTTCGATTACGCAATCATAGCAATTTTTTACCTACTCCTAGCATTCACTGGAGCGTTCGCCTTCGCACATTTAAATGACCTTTATACACTTAACTTTATACCCACAGAGAGCGACAACATATTCCTAGAAGTTGTTGAGTATTTCCTCGCATTGTTCCCAGTTTTTACACTGTCCACCAGTTTCCCAATTATCGCTATAACGCTAAGGAATAATTTACAGAGCTTGTTCTTAGATACGTCGAGACTTGAATCGTACAATTTTATTTTAAGAAGAGCGATCTTTCCTATAGTTACAGTGGTTCCTCCAGTATTGCTGACGTATTTCTTAGAGGATATAAGTATACTCATTGAGTTCACAGGTTCATACGCTGGCACAGGTATTCAATACTTCATACCGACGTTTCTTGTGGTGTCTGCGAGACGTCATTGCACGAACTTGCTAGGTTTTGGAGTAGTCAATAAGTATAAGAGTCCATTTTCCCACGTTGCATGGGCTATTTTTGTCCTGCTTTGGTCATTCGTGTGCATAATTTTAGTGTCAGTACACATATTTGAGAAGAATTCATGACATTAATTTTGAGATGATGTTTATATGAGAATTTGGCAACGTAAATGAAATATGGAAGTGTTTATACCATTTTGTAAGATTTCGGATTCAGAGTGAGGTTTCAAGGCAACACGCATTAGTTTTAAGGAAAAGTAATGTTATAATAAGATTTTTAAATTACTATATTTTATCGAATCAAATAACTAACCAAAAGTCAGGTGAAAAGACAATATACTTATGTGTTCATTCATATCTCTTCCTCGCTGTGCTATCGTCAATAATCTTGTTTTAATTTTATAATTCTAATGACTTTTATAATAATAACTATCGACGGCACAGCCACAGCCTTTGTATTTTTGTATCAGTATTGCTATTTGTCCTAATAATCAATTAACTATAATAAATTAGTGTTTAACGTTAAAATATCGTCGAAATATGGCTAATCTAATCATTAATTATTATTCATATCAGAATAAATGACTTAACAGCCGCAATATGAAATAGGTTAAGTATTAAAATTTAAAAAAATCGTTCCGCCGTTTGGCAGCTACAATGGCACAGACTCACACACGTTAAACTTATAAGTCTTATAACACCTCTCTTTTTCCGTCTGGGGTTAATTAATGGTTTTTAATGAAACTAGATCTCTTATTACTCTGCGGTGTACTGTTTATTTTTTTCAATACATTAGTATCAGGACATTTATTCTGGTATGGATCTTTATGTAATGTTAAAACTATATAATCAATGTTACCTTATTCCCAAAGAATAGGCAAGAAGTGAATTTTGTATTATTTGTTAGTGCTTTTAAGCTTACGAAAAAGACATATATAAGTCTAATGATGCTTGAATACAATTGCGGAACTGCAAAGCACAAATACTATAGAATATTGAGTAGCTATTGTGTGATATACAGGGTGTATCAGAAAGGTGTGGAACAGACCATCAAACAGAACAGATTTCTCCTTGGGACCAACATCGTAAACGAGAAAAATATATCAGCCGTCCAATACATTTGGATCGAGTAGCCGGACCGCAGATAATTATTCTGGATTACGATGTTGGTCCCATAGAGAAAGTTTTTAGGGGTATGAGGAACTGGGTGTAAAGTTCACTCATACTCCATAGAAAAGGGAGGATCCTCCTTCCAGACGGGTGTTGTGTAGGTACCGCCACAAGTTGTTAAGGGTCTGTCTTTGTACCACACATTCCCACCCTGTAGAACTCTGAATAAAGTTATGTTCGATCAATGATAAGCACGCCTTTTACGACATTGACAATCACAAGAACAGTAAAAATTGGTTATTTTGCCTTCACATACTTTCGTATCGCATATTTCCGTCGAAGTATTTTCTGTCAGTCCAGGAGCACATAGAGGCAATAATATGTCTCGAGGCTGCTTCCTATTTTAGTGATACTATATACTTACTGTTGTGTTTTAATAAAATTGTGATTATAGATAATAACCATGAAATTTAATGCTTGCATAAATAAAATATTCATTGTTGTACTTACATTCTTAACAATTTTGTAACGATGAGCAGGTATCAGTCATGACAATGTTTGGTCTCTATTTTATTGTTAAATTAAATCAATGAAACTTTATAACAATAAAAGAATTACGAAGTTATGATACGATTAGAAATATGTGTATAGAAATAAAAATGTGCATTTATTAGACCATAATATTTTATTCTTTATTTGAAGATATTTTGTATATTCTTTTAAAATACAATAGACGTAGATATATTTAGGAACCTAAGTTAGTAGTTAAGCGGAATAGGTTACTAAATATATCTACGGCTATTGTATTTTATAATGGATTTCCGCAAAGTCACGCCTGAATAAATTAACTATCTATATTCTTTTAAATTAAGCACCTATTTTTTCTACTTTGATTTTGAATGCTAATGGTGCCAAATCGTTAAAGATTTATTTACATATGTTAATTCCGAATGTTCTATAATTTCATATTATGCATGCATGTTTCTCATTGTGATAGAGGAACCAGTTAAATGAAATAATGTAAAATTGTATATGAAATGGAGTTTATTGTATCGACTGATTCTTCATTAATTTATTAGCAGTACAAAATATTTTTATAATAAAAATAAATTACCCGCGTGTGTTCAATTGGTTGTTTTTTTTAACCCCTATGTAAATATTATGATGGTGTCACAGACTTGATCTGATGATGGAGATGAGAGGTGGTGGGATAACGTAAACATAATGTAATTGATAATTTACATCACGCCTGTTTTCTCAAAAGGATTAGGCAGACGTGTAACCTATAGTAGGTACGGTCAAGCAGCAGATAATTGTTACGAAATTAAAAAAAAAAAATCCCCCGTTGCGACAGTTTTTCAAAGGGTCATATTCTCATTCAAAATCTTGGCAATGACAAAGAAAACTAATAAGGTGCTTAATATATTTTTTCCCTGACTGTACACCCACACTTCGCTAGTTATGTTTCTATGTGATACAGGGCGAGTCCATTGCCATCAATTAGGCACAATAGACTCCGAGCAGCTACTGAGAAATTCCAGATAGAATAATCCAATAACACATTGTCCGTCCTTACTAGGCACTTTATCACTTTTCGAACCATAAAATCAAAACCATCATCTAACAAGAATACAGCTACCTAATATCCACGTTGCTTCCGTTTCACGCTCCAATCGCAAATGCTAACTTATCTTACCACAGTATAAATAAGTAACAGTATTATATCTTCATAAAAAACTGCAGAAACGACGCGCTTCGAAATCTGTGTATATCAGAGGGCCAATTCTCGTACTTAAAAAACATTCACATTCAAGTCGCAATCTGTCAAACTTGTCAAAAATGGTGGTAAATTGATGGTTATTTTGACAGATTGCGAATGAGATGCGAATGTGAACGTTCTTAAAAATTACGGGAATTGCCCCTCTTTATGCAACAGTAGAGTGCGCGGCAGTTACGCACGGACGCGGAAGGTTTATCTACCGAGCGGCCGTAGGTACTCACTGCAAGGTCACTGTCGAGCCATAATACTGTTACTTTATTATACTGTGACCTTACGGATGTCAATAAGGTAACGTTAAGTAATTGTGGTTAGTAAAACAATAAGCACAGATAATGTTGAAGAATTATTTATTTTTTTATCATTATACATAGTTGTCACTTATCTCGCGTACACAAGCGACAAAAGCCTTCCATAGCTCAATTGACTTTGGCATGAAGTTACATTGTATTTGTGCTGCCGCCGGCGCGGCGTGGGCCGTATGGTTTAATACTGTAAGCACTAACGAGGAAGAATTTTCTTTCTAAAACAAGAGTGAATAGAAAATTAAAACTAATTTCCAAAATATCACTATTCAAGCGCGATTCACTGGGTAGCACTTGTAATTTTAGTGTATTAATTTTCGGGAAATGTAAAATTAATACTAATAATGTAGTTGTAGGTGTCACAGTAAGTAAGGCATTACTTTTGTGACGCTCGTATTTGGTGAGGAAATGAATTAATATCCAAACATCTACTTTCACTAAACCTAAGAGTGTAAATTATTTTCATTAGTTTCATACATTGGTAACAAGAGAAAACAACATTTATTTAGGTATCGATAACATAGTGAACATCTAATGAGTCGCGTGTCGAGCTTGTACACTGCAACTATCGACTATGCTAAGTGGTATGTACTGCTGTTTATCGGAACTGCGCCAATTTGACCACGACGGTGTTACTACATCATTATTACCATACTAATTAATATTTCCCGCGATAAAAACAAAAATAAAATAAAAACAAAACTATAATTACATAAAAATGAGTGAATGCATTTTTTACATACAACATTACACATACATAAAATAGACATTGATGAGATACTCGTAATACTCGTACACCATTCCCTAATATTGATAAGTAGGAGCTTCAATTGTAATATTAAATAATATTGGAATCAGGAACAAAATGTTCTAGACTTTACATCTAAAATTATCTGTCTTTATTGTATAATATAATAATATTAGTGTAGCAAATATTCGAATGATAGCAAAAAGCTTTGCCTCGTAAAAAGTATGCAATTTCAATAAGTACTCATAATCTAAACATTATAACGTCGAATGTTGAATTAAAAGTAGACATTACTTTGTAACAAATAAATAATATTAATCTATGCATTAATAAATCTAAGAATCATACCATTCGCAGATCGAACATTTCATTTAGAATTTGATTATCATTAATTTTTAGAGAGGACCGGTCAGTTTCATATTATCCGGTAATATGAGCAACTAGCCCGAAGTCCGCATGCGCAGCGTGACACTCGACTCCGGTGACACACGACGAGGACACAGACGGAGCTAGCGGATAGCTCGAGAACATCACAATAAATAGACTACAATATATTTTTGTGTGGCCGCTCGGTGGTGGGGGGGGGCGGGCGCTACTGGCGCGGCTATAACGTGCTCGCGGGCACCGCGATGTCGTGCCGCCGCAGCGCCGCGCGGAACGACTCCAGCGACGAGCGCAGCGTCAGGCAGAAGCCGCGCGACGCCGGCACCAGCGGGAAGTCGGGCGGCACCAGCGCGCCGCCCGCGCCCGCGTCGTCCGCGCCCGGCCCGCCCGCGCCCGGCCCGCCCGCGCCCGTCCCGCCTGAGGCCGGTCCGCCCGCGCCGCTCTCGCCCGACAGCAGCACGAGCCCCTCGAGGCGCGCGCACAGCGACGCCGACGCGGCGCGCAGGTGCGTGAGGATCTCGTCGCGGAAGGGCTCGGGCGGATTCATCAACATCTTGCTCATTGACTGCACTAGTTTGAGAAGCACCATCTCGTTGTACATGCGAGAGTTCTCTTTGCCTTGTTGTGTACCTATGAGGGGAAAATTAAAATAAGTGATTAGCATTCACCTTACTTTTATTTTGTAACTTAACGAGTGAGTAACCCCTGCTTCGCACGGGTGCAATGACGACATGTCGAAACATCGAGATTTCTGTGCTAAAGGAGACTGGGCGATTCCAACTATTTTATGCATGATGCCAGGGTTTGTTTGTGGATGAGTGAGAATCTTAACATACCAAGACCCCTCCGTGCCTCGAAAAGCACTTTAAGCCGTTGGTCCCGGCTATTCGTGGATCTTTGGCAGTCGTTACGGGTCGTCAGAAGCCCAAAAGTCTGACAACCAGTCTTACCAAAGGGTATCATATTCCCAGTAACTGGATTGTGGAGGTCCAATAGGCATTCGCTCCACGCAAAATAGTCAACTGCATCCGGTTAGACTGGAAGCCGACCCCAATATAGTTGGCAAAAGGTAGGTACTTACACAAAACTGTAATACCGTTAAAAACAATTTTTAATACCTTTCTGCTTCTCATAGCCGGCCTCGTTGAAATAGGGCTCCGCGTTGAGTATGAGTCCTTGCAGCGAGACAATAACCTGCAGTAGCGAGCTGTCCTTGCCCCAAACCTCCACTCCGCGGCCTGACCACGTGCCCAGTAGGGACACGCATACCTGGGGGGAAGAAAATATTGTTTTATGAACCAATGCAAGATGATGCTTTTGACATTACTATTAATTATTACCAATATATTCCAAATATCCTAGGATATATAGCCGGTTACTGGCAATGGTAGACAAGAAATACGATGACTGTTATTAACTAACACTATAATCTCGTATTCGGAATCGGAATGATGCTCCGAATACAATAACATGTACAGTCAAACGCACAAATGTCCTTTCCCAACTCGATATCAAGACTGACAAGGCGTTTGATCTATAGCGGGCACATAATGCAAAGGGGAGATAGCAGGCTTGAAAAGCTGGGCATTGTTGGCAATACCGAAGGAAAGAGAAAAACGATGAACGATGAACGAGAAACACGATAGTCCGATCAAGTAAAAGAAGCTACGTTCTCAAGCAAATTTCAGCATATGGTGATGTCAACTTTGGACCAGTGACGATGGAGGCAGAAGGTCCGCTTAAAGGGGTCCAGTGACAACGTGAGTCCATTCACACACATCTTGGACATTACTAACATCGGTGAAGAAAAATCATCGTCAGGAAATCTGTACTATAATAGTCAGTATAAGTCTGAAATCGCCAACCCATCTTGCGCAAGCGTGGTGATGCTCATGCCATCTCTGTATGAGAAGAAGCCTTTGCACTGCCTGCAGTGGGACTTAATAGTTTAGCATTATATGTACAAATCTGCTTTTTAACTAACTTTTGTTGCTGGTCGTACAATAAATGTAAACAGTAGGTGTACCTTGCCATCTTCATAGAGGTTAGGGTTGAGCCTGTCAGTGCAGTAGGAGTGGTAGTGGCACAGCGGAGGGGCCCGCGGGTACTCTCCTCCCAGTTGCACGTCGAACACGAACAAACCGCCCTCGTATGGGGTTTTGGTGGGGCCCGCGATCATCACGGATAGTAAGTCGATGCGGTCCTCGTAGCCGCGGACCCATACCTGTGGGAAAAGATATTGATAATAATAAGATTTTCTGAAATAAAACTCGGTTAAAATGGTCTATGATCCAATGACTTCGACATCAAAATTAGTACCGTAATGACACTCTTCTACACACGTGAAATTAAAAAGTTTTATTAAAGCACATTTTCTCTTTCTTCCTTTAAATTACTTTACGAGCGTACCGCCGCGATTGAACGTTGGTTTTGAGCGCCATATTTACGATATTATTTATTGTGCTTCTGATGTAATTGCATGAGCTACATAAATTAGTGTATGAAACTTCACATAACTAGATATTAAAACACTCGTGATTTAATAACCCCTGTTATGTAACCGTTTCATAAACTACTATATAAGTGTACACACAGATTATGATTTTTTAATAAAATTAAAACATTTATTAAAATAAAACGATTTGGAAAAAAATAAAACATTTAACGATTTTCATTATAATGAATAAAAATTGTGATTCCATCCTTGATCCGCTACAAAATATTCTTAGGCAGGGTTTGCAAAGTCCAGATGTGGTGAAACAGGCAAGACGCAATACTCACCCCTGGTGGTAGATCACTCTTGAGCAGTTTGATCTCCCTTTTCACGGCGGAATAGAAGGTCCTGGGCTCAGACGGCTGCAGCATGGACAGTCGGAACCGATGGGCCGCGGGCGCAGACTCCAGTACGCAGAATCCTTCGCCACCTTCCTTGTTTTCTTCAAGCACTGCTGCTGCAGGGCTGGCGGTGTCCATTTCTGCCTCGTCTGTGCCTTCTGCTGTCGCGAGAGGCGCTGTGTCGGGGGTAACTGAGGAAATACAATTTTAATATGGAATGTTCTATGTCATACGATGGACTTTGAAGTATTCATTATTGTTGTAAAAAAATTATGGTGAACACGAAATCCCAGCAAAAACGTTTGATTATTGGTAATTATTCAAATATTACGATAATTATGTAAATGTAAACTGTACCACATTGAATTCTCGTACTAGACACAAAGACGAATTCGATGATACATTTATGTTATGTTTATTACGTTTCTGTGTATTAGTTTTTCTCTGAAAATGCAGAGGTCCTGGTACTTATAATGAAAGTCTTAAAATAAGTACCAGAGTACCATTACATTTTACTAAACGTCCAGAACCCTAATTGCGTCACACATTTCAATCACAATCTTTTAGATTTTGAAGGAAAATCCTAATCCAATGCTTCATACGTTTGAAAAATTCGTCTGCTGGCAATGTAGATAATACAATGAATATTGTTGACTAGTCAAAATGGAAGGCATTGCAATTGTAAGTGTATTTCGCAATTCGACTGCTGGGGTAGTATTATGAAGTATTAATGCCATCATTATTGCACTGCGAAAACGGGATGGTGCTACCGGCCTTGTCTAGCTCCGTCTCTCTCTCACACTGGAAAAATGATGGCATTAATACTTCATAATACGGCACCTGTTCATGTTAAGTGGAGCATCTTACCAGTTCCCTCCATCTTCTGTGTAGTGGCTGTTGTAGCATCTTTGACGTCAGCTTCCTTGGCGGCTTCGGCCTCTTCCGCCATGCTCACAACCAGCGCTCCGTACTGACTATAATTATATCGACATCATGTGAGATAATATTATAAAAGGTTAGAACTGTATTTGAATGCACAATGATCATCGACTTCCAACTAATTATTTTTAATTAAGGAGAACTTCCTATATAATAAAAAAAAGAATCTAAGAAGAGTTGACGGCATATTTCTATTTGGACTTTCAAGAACAAAGTAAAAAAAACATTAGATTCCTATGATTGGTCTAAAAATACGATGTTTGGACGATCATTGCACAAATCAGAAATTAAGTACAAACCAAGGTAATAACAGGAACGGAAAGATAGTTATAAACCGTTAATGGATAAGATAGTACCAATAATATTACAGTACCATGCATATCATTATACAAGGGGTTTACAAGGTTTCAAACTGGGTGTGTGTCCGCTATGACGAAACGCAAGTAAAGCGATTACAAAGTTACGGACGTGCAGGCGGCAAAATAGGGAACTAATTTAAAATGTATTGAATTTGACAGATCACTGTCAAATTTCCTTAACAAGCAGCGCCATCCTGAACCGCAAATGCTTTTCGTCACAGCGATTCAACCCCTAAGGGCCTTGCAACACTTACATTAAACAAGTATATGGTAAATACAATATTGGTAAACTAACAATATCGGGTTTAATCGGAAATCAGAGAAATTAAGTTACCACTTTTTATAGAGTCATCTACAAAACAAACAAAAAAGTAAATAAAACATAATGTAAGGAAAAGGTGTTACATAGGCTGGCGAGGAAACAGAATATTACTAATAATGCTAAAAATTATAGCAAAAACTACTGTAATTACTATTTTTTTGTTATATTTTCATAGAAGCTAATCGCTGCCTATACATACCATTGCTAGACTGCTGATACATTGTAATCATACGCAACGGCATTTTTGTAATAAATAAAATGTTGAGTTTATTCTCCGCTGCGGTTTATTTCAAGCTTGTTATAAAAATGAATTCTTCTTTCACTATTACAACTTTTGAAAATGCACAGAAAACAAACAATCCGCAGCACAAGTTTATTCTGTCAAAACAACGTAAAATGTATTTGTCCGGCGCAGATAAAATCGCACTGAAGGACGACATTATCAGTATTTAAATACCGAGTTATCTATCAGTCATTTTGAAAGATTTACATGCATTGTATACAGGGTGTTCATCCGAAACGGGGCAATAAGGGCACCTACTCAAAGATTTTAGCGAGCTAAATGAAAACTTTTAAAGATAATATTCAAGTCAATAGATGTTAAAGAGAAGAAATGTATTACTATTGTAAGTCAAAATAAACATGATACAAAATTATAAAGAATTTTATATTCATATACATTTGTTTAATATAAGTATTGAACTACGGGTAAGAGGGTAGAAAAAAAAATCTATGAAACGACTATCATACTGTGGCATGTGATCGTTATCATGAAATTAACGGCAAGTCCTCTGAATTTGATATATTTTACCACTTTTTCATATTTTCGTTTTCATCGAAACTTTTTATAGGTCAGGTCATCACCACAGCTTATTACAAATTTTCATAACTTTACACAAGCATTATTATCGAAAAGCCCTCAACCAACTTACTTAAACTTAATGAAGTCAAATGAAGGATCTTATTGAGCAGTATTTACATTTTTAACAAAAACATTTATACAGGTAAGACCCCAGCGACACAGTACGACATAATGAAATGCATAAAATAATAATAACATAAAATATAAACAAATGAATAAATCAATAATAAACAACAAAAGCTTTTTGGAAATCTGTACATGATGGTGTTAAAAATGAATGGGGGAATCAGTTTTATGTGGTGACGCCCGTATATTTTATATGGTTTACGATGTTTTAAAGATATATGTTAGAACATAGCCCAGTAACCGTCAGCTGTAACTGTGTATAATTATAGTATGTCATATAAACCAGCTATAATCAGAATTTAGCAATTTTAACATGTACATGTAGGCACAAACAGCGCATATATAGGATAGTGATTTAGCCACCTGCATCGCATAAGGGGATTGTAAATGAAAAAAAAAAAAAAACACTACATGTTGTCTGTCAAATTTTGTAAAGGAGTTGTTTTTTCACGTTTCATATAAACGTAGGTTAAAGTGTGAAGAGTATAATCACCACCCTGTATATGTATCATGAAAACTTAAACGTATGTGGGATAGATACCAAAAAACAAAATTATGTGTATAAAGCAAAAGACATGTACAGAAGCCCAAATTTATAAAGAAATGTAAATAAAAACAATAAAGGAGGCTCACACTGAAAAGTGGTAGACTAAGTTCTCCTCAGAGCCGTTTGTGATTTGTTTTCTCATTAAGGCGTTAAGGAAATCGGCCAACTCTTGCGGCCTTCTCCTGCGAAATAAATGTAACCTTTATTACAACTTACATAAGGCTTTTTTAATTTTTAATGTGCCGTGGTGCCATTGTGCAAATCTAATAACCAAGTTTTAATTTATTATAATGCTACGGCCGGACCTGGACAATATCATCACTAAATATGTTTATACGTCAATGAAGACCATGTTTGCATAGTGAAAGATCAATATTTGTGGGCGTCAATATTTAAAAAAATTAGATGAAAGCGTGCACCATTTTACAGTCATGTTACTTTGGCCTGACTAAGATTATGTTTGGATTTTTAGTCGGTGACGTCTGAGTTTGTTTCGATCTTTCTTCACAGAGTCGTCAGTTAGGAAACACTGAACTCATCTAATTTTAAAAACAATTTAATTTTGACGTGTAATAGTGTTTTGTTTTAACCAAATTACAGAAATACATATCATTTTAACTAAGATCAGTCCGTTGCAAAAATGACACAAAACTTTCCAAAAATTGTCCTCAGTTCTGTAAAATTAAGGTATTATCTTAGTAAGCTCGTAAGCTAGCGTAGTGACTTACCGGCTAACTTCGGTGTGTGCTTTGATGAGCTGTGCGTGTATGAGTGAACACAGTTTGTAGCAGACGTTCTTGCCCTGTCCCGGGTCACCTTCCGCTGTCTCCGTGGTAGCTGGCAACACAATTGATCATGTTAAGATGCATCCAAACCGAAGTTATTTCATTGTAGAGGAACATTTTGCAAAACGATAACATTGTGTAACCTTCTACAACTTTTTAGTAAGTTTATTAAATTTGTTTTTGTTATTTGTATGTTGCCCACTACTTACAAACCCCCTTTTAGCTTGGAACAGCTAAAATAAATTATGAATCAGTAATAGTATTAAAAGATTATAAGATAAAAATAAAAAGCGATTAAGTATATTTTTCTATTTTTGTCAAACATGAATAACCTTTGTACTCATATTATAATTATGTTGTGTCTCTATGTATTTTACTGTGTGTACATAAATAATAAAATAAATAAATAAATAATTCATATTTATTAGAACACATATTCGTTTGATGATGAGTGTACTGGTTCGCTCGTAAAACCAGTAGGTACTAACAGGTCGCGCGAACTTGGGATGGTCGCGGAATCGCGTTCTATTAGGACATCGCCAGATGAAGACAAGACTAAGATCTCTATTAGAAAACGAACCTAGACGAACAAACCCAAAATATACACTTTAGTAAAACTGTCAACATTAAAAAATATATGAGTGTACTCACGATTGTCAACAACGACGATACTATCTGCTAGCGCAACAGTTGTCTCTGAACCGGCGGCCTGCGCCGACTCTATATCCAAATGCAAGTGTTTCTTAGACACAGTACACTCCACCTACAAATTATAAACATTATTTATGTATCTAGCATTATTTAAGGCAAAAACATAATTAATAGAGTAAAGTGATCAAAGGAACAATGTATTACTTTTTATTTAATTCTTTTATGTAGCTAAGAATTGAACCCGATCTTTTATTATTAAAAAAAGTTAACGCCCTGTATTATTGTACGTACCCATGCTATAATGTTGCTGTTAATGGGATAATATTGCAACGAAATGTTGAGTAAAAGAAAATACTACATAGTACGCAAAGTTTCACACTACCGCTGTCGGCATTTGTCATCAGGGGCAGTATAATGAAATATGAATGCCTCTCACACTGGAAAAATTAAGGCTTTTGGCCTCGCACAGTTTTAAATGTTCCTTTTCTCTTGTCTCTGAACATTAATCTGACAAGTATACATCACCTGCATCGGCTCCACAGTAACGTTCGCCGCGACGATGGCTTTCGTCCCCTCACAGTGCAGTGGCTTCTCCATGTCGTCGTCTACTAGCATGGGGTCGGGCGGCGGGGAGGGCGGCCCGTCGGCGGCGCGCTCGGCGGGCGCGAACAGCCGCGCGAGCTGCTCGTGCACGCGACGCTCGCCCGCGCGAGGCGTGATCGCGCCGCGCTCGCGCACGCGCTCGAGCAGACCCTGGGGTCAAAGGGTAGTGGATACATTCACAAATTGAGTTAAAGAAGTGGTGGGTGAGCTGTCTTTGGTCATTTTAACGATGGATTTTTTTTTAGATCGACTCTTGTTTCGCCACAAATACATCGGGATGGTGAGTTCTCACGTCTGTCGTGTTTAAAGGAACGGGGATATTTCATCATCATCATCATTTCAGCCGAAAAATGTTCTTGTCCACTCCTGGACATAGCAAGCCCTCAAGCACCGCCACTTCGACCGGTTCTGTGCTTCCTGCATCCAGCGAATTAATATTTACGATGATAAATATAAATTTCATAATTTGCTAAATTAGCAAACTTTTGTCAGTTTTAATTACAACATGAAATGCGCGTTAAAGGAATATTTCTCCAAAAGACTATGACAAAATGCTTGATACCTGGGAGTGTTATTTGTGCATTGGTTAATTTTTACATCAATCATTCATTCATTCATTTTTTTCATTCAATAATTTCTTACCAAAAAGTGATCCTCATGGAAGAAGGACGTTCCCATTAAGCGGTCTAAAAATCGGCAATCTTTGTACAAGTTTAACAGCTTGCGCATTATCTGAAAATAAAAGAAATCTTTAGAAAGCTTATGTTTGCATTCACATGTACCACTGGACTGAATAGTATCTCTTATAAAATACAGGTGCCGTATTATGAAGTATTAATGCCACCTTTTTTCCAGTGTGAGAGAGAGACGGAGCTAGACAAGGCTGCTAGCACCATCCCGTTTTCGCAGTGGAATAATGATGGCATTAGTACTTCATAATACTACCCCAGTACAAATTAATACTAGACTGAGATGATTTATTTTCCAGATAGAACGTGCATAAGAACAACTGTAAATGGCCATAAAACTGACTGTGTAATCAAGGAAACGTATTCTTTGAAACTGATGTACTTCATAAAGTAATTCAAATAAAGTTCAAATTCGAACGATTACGTCTCCATGACTATACTGTCATAATGAGGGCCTCATAGTTTTCTTCCGCACTTTCAATCTGGAAAATAATATATCATGTAAAAATATCTATTAACATTTGATCAAGGGCTGATTTTCAATAGTCAGATAACTTATGTCTGAAGTATAAATTACAGTTCGAGATATTTTTTACACAAAAGCTGTCATCAAACTGCACTATTTCCTCCTGAGATGAAAGTTTTCTGACTATTGAAAAATCAGCAATAAGCCTAGGATACTTGTTCATGTTTAAAGGCATTTTCCTTATTGGTGGGTCCGACAGCGATGTTTTCAAAAACTTCGTTTATGAGACGGATAACGAGGTTTTTATCAAAATGCTTATAATTCACAAAATATTGATTGCTTATTTATAATATTGATTATTTAATTAAAAGCGAAAATAACTATATCATATGCGACATAGATGTTGACAAAAACGGACTTCCCTTGAGAAGCAGCCCCGCCATCACGTTCATTTAGAGATCCATGCCGCATAATGTTACAGTTTCGGATTTCAATTTAAAATGTATTGTTTATCTTTACTCTGGCAGAGTTAAAATGTAAGTAAAAAACAGTTTTTAAGGAAAAAAGGGAAGGGGAAAAGTAAAATAAAAGAATAAATATTTTATTAAATAACTTTTAATATTCAATTCATGTCTACGATTTCTTCTGAACCATCAGGTAAAACAAAATAAAAACAAAAAGAAAAAATATGAAAATGTAATAAGTAAGTCATTAATGGAACCAAAAATGAAGAAGCCATCGAAGATCAGGCAGGATTAATATCAGGCGGCACATGTTTATTTTCTTTGGAACTGATTCATCCATGTTCACCTTGTTTCCATGGAGTAAGTTCAGGACTTTTGAAACCATATAGCACGCTGAATAATTATAATCGGTGCTCAAAACCATGATTATATTGATATAATCGTGACTTTGTGCTCGTAGCATCGCGTAATAGGAGCACTTATTAAATCACACTCTGTGGTTTCGCGAGGCCTTGCGCACATCGGGCCGGCGCCGACAAAAGTATCCTTCGACATACTGAGAGTGCATCCCGAAGTGCGAGCATTGTAGGATGCTTCGGGATGCTGAGGCGTCTTGTGGTATGCTGCACTGTCCTGCTGAATTTCATATTACACCGCTTCCAGCTTGTATGATTGTGCACATGAATGTGATGCATTTGAAATGATTACTAATGTCAAGCATTGCAGAAAAACAGCAAATCAAATTAGAATAATAAATCACTAGAAATTCTTGCTCGCAGTTCTGCCACCACCGCTGAGACACAGCCGCCACGTGTCGCATCGGCATGCCGAAGCATCCTTTCTGTCACTGTTCCCATTCATTACGATATGAGAAATAGAAATCTGAGCAACATTACACGCACGTGGTAGTATAGTTAAGCAAGGGTTTCCTAAGCCACATAGCGTCCACAATTTACGATGAAAGACGTCACTGAAACGTTCTTTAAGAAAGTTCGTGTTTCCTTAAAGAGCGTTTTTGACACCGTAAAGTCAAACCCCGCTGTCATCATTTTCATAACAGCCGTCACTGCGGCCATCATGTGGCGGCCACCGATGTCGTAGGAAACCCAAGCTTAGACAAGAAAGAGATACTTTTGCGGAGTCGGTCCGGGTGCGCCGGGCCACGTGTACCTACCTCCTGTGTCTCTGCGGACGGATCTTTGGCGAACAACACCTGCAGTCTCCGCAGGTAGTCGTATAGGCGCTGGATGAGCGCGGCGACGGGCGGCTTTAACAGCCAGGGCACGTCGGGGCCGCGCGCTAATAGCGGCCCGTCGCGCGCTAATAGCGGCCCGTCGCACGCTAATAGCGGCCCGTCGCACTCGTCCGCCGGGGACGTGCGTAGCCACCTTAACAGAGATAGTACTTTTACCTCTTGACTCTGTAACGTGGGGTGTTTAGCGAACATCTCTTCTAGTTTCCTCATGGCGATGCGGCCGCGCTCGATGTGTGCGGCGACGCGCGGCTCCAGCAGGCGGGGCACCTCCAGGCCCCCGGGACCCACGGCCGCGGGCCCCAGGGCGACGGGGCCCGCGCCCGAGCACGACCCGCACGAGCCGCACTCTGCCGCTACGCCAACTGCAGGAGCCACCACAACATCTGTATCGATAAAATACAAAGATGAAATGGCGAACCCAAGAAAATAATAGTGGTTTATTCGGTGTCTATTATCAGGAGCGTCATGGGCGAAGATTCTTCATTACGCTAAGGATTCAATAAAGCATTGAATCCTGAGCGTAATGAAGGATCTTCGCCTTTATCCCCGAGGCAGATACTCTAATTTCACACATGTGAGGTAATAAAACGCAATTCGATTTTCGAAAAAGATTTTTTTTTTTTTTTGTTGTAGTTTCATTCAAATCACATTGTTGACCAAAAGATTATAATAAAATTCAGTACAATATCAATTATGACTTACTTTAGGTTAGGTTTGCATGACATATAATTTGACATTATCAAGCAGGTGGTATGAAAACAGTGTTCTCCCACGTCGCGCAGTACATACCTGTGGCGGCCGGCGTCAGGCCGGGCGGCGTGGGCGTGCGCGGCTCGGGCTCGTGCGCCGAGCTCTGCGTCTCCCACGTCCCGCAGTACATACCTGTGGCGGCCGGCGTCAGGCCGGGCGGCGTGGGCGTGCGCGGCTCGGGCTCGTGCGCCGAGCTCTGCGTCTCCCACGTCCCGCAGTACATACCTGTGGCGGCCGGCGTCAGGCCGGGCGGCGTGGGCGTGCGCGGCTCGGGCTCGTGCGCCGAGCTCTGCGTCTCCCACGTCCCGCAGTACATACCTGTGGCGGCCGGCGTCAGGCCGGGCGGCGTGGGCGTGCGCGGCTCGGGCTCGTGCGCCGAGCTCTGCGTCTCCCACGTCGCGCAGTACATACCTGTGGCGGCCGGCGTCAGGCCGGGCGGCGTGGGCGTGCGCGGCTCGGGCTCGTGCGCCGAGCTCTGCGTCTCCCACGTCCCGCAGTACATACCTGTGGCGGCCGGCGTCAGGCCGGGCGGCGTGGGCGTGCGCGGCTCGGGCTCGTGCGCCGAGCTCTGCGTCTCCCACGTCCCGCAGTACATACCTGTGGCGGCCGGCGTCAGGCCGGGCGGCGTGGGCGTGCGCGGCTCGGGCTCGTGCGCCGAGCTCTGCGTCTCCCACGTCCCGCAGTACATACCTGTGGCGGCCGGCGTCAGGCCGGGCGGCGTGGGCGTGCGCGGCTCGGGCTCGTGCGCCGAGCTCTGCGTCTCCCACGTCCCGCAGTACATACCTGTGGCGGCCGGCGTCAGGCCGGGCGGCGTGGGCGTGCGCGGCTCGGGCTCGTGCGCCGAGCTCTGCGTCTCCCACGTCCCGCAGTACATACCTGTGGCGGCCGGCGTCAGGCCGGGCGGCGTGGGCGTGCGCGGCTCGGGCTCGTGCGCCGAGCTCTGCGTCTCCCACGTCCCGCAGTACATACCTGTGGCGGCCGGCGTCAGGCCGGGCGGCGTGGGCGTGCGCGGCTCGGGCTCGTGCGCCGAGCTCTGCGTCTCCCACGTCCCGCAGTACATACCTGTGGCGGCCGGCGTCAGGCCGGGCGGCGTGGGCGTGCGCGGCTCGGGCTCGTGCGCCGAGCTCTGCGTCTCCCATGAGTCCTCTGACGCGGAGCCCTCCGAGCCCCACAGCTCGCCTTCTTCGCTGTCGTACTCGCCCACCTGTGTATGACACTTTCATTATACTTTACAGTGAATTTCAGAAAAACTCATGCTCAGCAGTAGCGCTTGCGACGATTAGCCCAATAAAAAACAACAAATAGATAATAAAGAGGACAGTTTAATTTTGCAACTTTATTAGGAAGAACTTCTCTATTTGACTGTATTTTAATGTGTGTTATTTTTATTATAACTCTTACCTTGTATAGATCTTGTGGCCAACACATACTCGTGTGTCCGTCGACCCACCATACTTTGACGCGGCCAGACGGGAAGTTGTCAATCACCTGAAAACAAATAATTTAATTAACTTTTGTTATAGCCAACATCCGCTTTTATTTTCCAGCATTACTGAAAGCCGGTTCAATTCAGTTGATATTTTTGACAGCTAGAATAACACAGAACAGTGATATTTGACTTAAATGTAACTGTTCAGTGACTTGATCGACCTTATAGAAACTGTGGGTGTATTTCTGGTATTTTTGTCTCACCTGTCCTGCAGTGCAGTTGGCATCTTCCCCGGTAAAGTTGGCGACCCTGATGACGACCGTTCCGGGTCGATACTGGAAATCTGGATGGTCCTTCAGATCATACACGCTGACTTCGCTCTCATGCAGCATTTGTGGACTACGGAATATAATAATAATAAGTTTATTGCCATCAAATTGTTACATTATGTAAATATGACACCATTTCGGACTTTTCTATGACTCAAATCACAGTTGGTCTAATCGTTTTTTGATCCTTATAAAAAACAGGATCTATTGGCATCAACAACCACTAATACATATTATTATAAAACAAAATCCTCCGCCGCGTCTGTCTGTCTGTTCGCGATAAACTCAAAAGCTATTGCACCGATTTTCTTGCTGTTTTCACCAATGGATAGTGGTTCTCGAGAAAGGTTTTAGTATATAATAACCGACATCCACGCGGACGAAGCCAAGGGCATCAGTTAGTCTGCTTAATAATTTTTTTAAATTCGGTCAGAGACTGACAACGGACAGTCTAAACCGCTGGGTATAGAAGCATGAAATTTTGCACAAGAGGTACTTATGATCAGAAATGAGCATTAAAGAAGGATTTTCGAAAATTCACCCGTTAATGGGGTTAAATATGGGATGAAAGTTTGTATGGAAATTCGTAATCATGCCGATGGGAAATACCATTGGCTCACGGGATGTCTAAATATAAATTCCAAACTATTACAGATGAATCTGAAAGAAATGACACAATAAAATAAATAGTAGATGTAACTCACACTGGCTCATCAGCGCTGGTATAGGTCCGGTACCAATGCACGATAGCTGTCCGGCCGTGATGATCCACGCGTTGAACCACACCATACTCCCTGTGCTTCAGCTGTTTAATGACAATAATATACAGGGTTACTGGTAACTCGACGTATTCCTTGCAGGACGTCATAGTAGGGTTAAAATGCAACAAATTAAGCCACCAAATGTTCTACCGAAATTCAGTAGTTTTTGAATTAGTTAAGTTTTAGTTTTTTAATGAAAAATCCCAGATTAAACCCTTTGAAACCAATTTAAAAATGATTTACGGCGCGAATGTACTGAAATTTAAGTTATTATCATAGTTGACGCCGTAGCAGACCTTTGTTAATAATTAAAAGTTCAATAATGCCTAAAACTTTGGCAAATATCACTAACAAAACATTTAATTTTTTGTAATTTTTAGCTCTAAAACTCTTAACTAATTCAAAAACTACTGAATTTCGGTAGAACATTTGGTGGCTTAATTTGTTGCATTTTAACCCTACTATGACGTCCTGCAAGGAATACGTCGAGTTACCAGTAACCCTGTATAACTGCCGCTCTCTACACAGATACTGTAGTCAAATTTAATCGGAAAAAACGAAATTAAAATCGTAACAAAATAAAACGGTATTCATATCACCGCGGAGTCACACGTCATTACTAAATACCTATGTCATGTAATGAATACATACATCGTACAGATTACGAGTGACACTGGTCACACCAGTCTTGTTTATACGTTCTGTTTTGGTTGGCGTTTTTGTCGTAGTTGGGTTTAAATTTTTTAAATTTTTATTTTTATTTTGGGATTACTGATAATGCAAATGCAAATATTTGTTGAGTAGCCTACAAAACATTATAGCAGAGTTTTCAGTGATTTCAGAAAGCACTCTAAAAGACCTTTCATTAGATACCAAACACGATGCAATAAGTAATCTTTAAAAAAAATCAGTTACACTTTCCTTCCCCTATAATCCGCCATGTTGGATTTTATGTGACTTCATATAGCCTATAACCAGCGGAAAAACATGAACGATTGTTCAGATTTCACACAAAAACATTATGTACAGACCTGTTGATTTTCCTCGATGTTAGCTGCCCCGCTGACTACGAAGTCACCCGGGAAACACTCCTGCCCATCTAAGTGATGGATAGGATACAGTTGTGTGGATGGAATGCCCATTTCTATTGTACCGTCCTGTGGATAGATTGAACAGATTTATATTTTTACTAGCGACTCGCCCCTGCTTCGGACGGTTTTTACGATTTGATAAAACATCGTTACATATATGTTTATATTTTTATTATAAGTACACATAAACCTTCCGAAGCGACTCTCTATCTAACCTCCACAATCCAGTTGCTGGGTAACACAATACCCCTTGGTAAGATTGGTTGTCAGATTTTCGGGCTTCTGACGACCCGTAACGACTGATAAAGATTCACGAATTACAGCCGGGACCAACGACTAAACGTGGTTTTTGAGGCATGAAGGTGTCTTGGTATATAAAGTTGGTCACCCATCCACCGATGGCAAGCATAGCTAATCGAATCTCGATGTTGTGTCAAGTCGTAAAAACCGTGCGAAGCAGGAGCGAGTAACTAGTGTATAGATAATTAAGTGGATGTACAGTCGGGGAATGAAACGCTCGATCATACTTTTAACATTTATGGATTACGTTTTGGAAGATAGTTAGATAAGTGGAAATATTTGCTCCACAAGTGTATATGATACATATTCATGGGCCTGGTAATCTGTGTGACAGGTTTTCTTAGTGCAGATACCAGCCTTCCACGAAAGATTTATTAGATGTTGTCATCTAGTCGCCTTTGTGGAAGATAAATTATTCACCGTGCGCTTGAGGCGCTTGCCGCGCAGCAAGCGTGTATATAACATACCTGCCACACGACGTTAGCGCGGCTGCTCGTGTGCAGCGTCTCGACCACGACGCGCTCGCCCAGGCGCGGCGGCGGCGCGGGCGGCGCGCGCCGCACCGTGCGCTTGAGGCGCTTGCCGCGCAGCAAGCGTGTATATAACATACCTGCCACACGACGTTAGCGCGGCTGCTCGTGTGCAGCGTCTCGACCACGACGCGCTCGCCCAGGCGCGGCGGCGGCGCGGGCGGCGCGCGCCGCACCGTGCGCTTGAGGCGCTTGCCGCGCAGCAAGCGTGTATATAACATACCTGCCACACGACGTTAGCGCGGCTGCTCGTGTGCAGCGTCTCGACCACGACGCGCTCGCCCAGGCGCGGCGGCGGCGCGGGCGGCGCGCGCCGCACCGTGCGCTTGAGGCGCTTGCCGCGCAGCAAGCGTGTATATAACATACCTGCCACACGACGTTAGCGCGGCTGCTCGTGTGCAGCGTCTCGACCACGACGCGCTCGCCCAGGCGCGGCGGCGGCGCGGGCGGCGCGCGCCGCACCGTGCGCTTGAGGCGCTTGCCGCGCAGCAAGCGTGTATATAACATACCTGCCACACGACGTTAGCGCGGCTGCTCGTGTGCAGCGTCTCGACCACGACGCGCTCGCCCAGGCGCGGCGGCGGCGCGGGCGGCGCGCGCCGCACCGTGCGCTTGAGGCGCTTGCCGCGCAGCAAGCGTGTATATAACATACCTGCCACACGACGTTAGCGCGGCTGCTCGTGTGCAGCGTCTCGACCACGACGCGCTCGCCCAGGCGCGGCGGCGGCGCGGGCGGCGCGCGCCGCACCGTGCGCTTGAGGCGCTTGCCGCGCAGCAAGCGCACCGCTAGCTGAGGCGAGCGCTTGCCTCGCGCTGATGCCGCTGATGAACACCGGGATGACCATGTTGCACCGCTAACGGGATAGAACCACAAATAAAAACAAGTTATTAAATTGCAAATATAAAAACCTCATATCAACACACAACGGCACTCTTACACTCGCCATTCTTTAGGGGTGGGCGTTGCGACGACGAACCGTTTTCAAAGACCGTTTTTTGTTCTGCGAAAATGCAACCGTTTTACGTGCTGAGTTCAAACAGTCTTCGTTGCACAAACCAGTCTTCCAATTACTTTGTGCGATTTTGTATTTTACGCCGAAGAAAATACAGTCGAGAACGCAATGATTCATCTATATACATTTCGCGTTCGTTCGTTTACAAAACAGTCCTTACAATCAAAAGTGAACTTTTTATCAATGAAATACAGTCGATAATGTATTGTAACCAGTTGTCAATGCTGTCGTGATGTGACGGTCAAACCCGTTGTTGGATAAGTTCAGTCCTTTAGAAAACGGTCGTCGGGAAAAAGGATGCGTTTCGTCCATCAAAAATTGACCCACCACTACGATTCTTGGCAATTTCTATACAATCTTGGAATTGCTGTAAATAGAAATACTGCGCTTCTCTGACTTTTTTCTTATTGCTCAGCCCCTAAGGGTCCTACCGTGATGTTAATAGCCTTCCTCCTACTAGTATTAAATGCAAACAGATTTTTTTTCAAATCTGATGTTGTTTCGGATATTAGCGCGTTCAAACTAAGAAAAAAAAATCTCTTCAGCTTTACTATTAGAATAAATAGATATGTAGATGCTGCTGCCACTGTGACTTTGATATTTTAGCTACAGAAAGAGTTTTAGAGTGTCATTTGAAATTCGAAGATTTGGCACTTCTTGTTCCATATTAGTTGGATGAAATCTTCGCACAATATTCACCTGTCAGTATCACTGCCATCGCTGCTGGTATTCTCCCAGTTATCGGAATCGTCGTCATTGAGCGCCGCATCAGACTTGTTGTCTCCGTTGAGCAGCGTGTCCTCCCGGGTCGGCTCAGGACTGCGGATGTGCCATCTAGTTAGCGTTACAGTGTGCTTGATGAGAGGGCTCGGTATGTTATGGTGTTGAAGTTTAGCGATAAGCGATAGCGGTTTTTGGTGTAAGGTAGGTGGTGCATTTTGGTGTTCGAAAGTGTATAGTAACAGATAAAGTAAGGCTGATATGAATTTGTTTAGATAAGTTTAGATAAGAAATTAAACTGGTGATTGATCATTATGATGGTGATGAAAGGCAGAATAGTTAGTGGGATTTGGGTCTTCATATAAAGAACTAAAATATTTAAAAAAAGAATTAAGAGCTCTATTTCCATCAAGGGATCATAAAATGTTAGGTTCCATAAATTCAAAAACATTTTTTTTAAATTTGAATTGCTGATTGTGCCACCTCTTAAACTCAATGTCGCTTTCATATTTCTCAATTATTATTTTCTTTTATTTTAATTGTTTATTGAAATTAACGTCTTATTATTCATATTTGCATGCCAATATTATGGCAATATGTTTCATTGCAAAAAATAAAATTGTGCCATCTTTTGTAACTACCACGTTTAGTGCAAATAAATGATTTTGAGTTTGGCTTTGAAACACATTATTATTATTCAAGTATATTTATAAAATTCATCCACAAAGCAGCTAAGCTTACCACCTCCCCCCCCCCATACCAACCTGATTCCCGAATCATTCTTCTCCTCAGTAGCGGTATCTTCCTGACTGCTGGCCATGGGTAGGGACACGTCCCCAATGTTCTCGATCTTGATGCTGGGACAGTTTGCGTCCATCTTCAGAGCATCGTCTAAGGACTCTAGCTGGTCCGCGGTGTCGACTTCCATGTCGTTCTAGAAAATATAAACCGTCTTATTTCGAACTTTATTCCAACTAAGGTAAGGTTCTTAATACAAAACTAACCACTTAGTACTGGACAAAGTTGCCAGTATTGTATTAAGAACCGTATTTCGATCACAGTTAGGTTCTTATTAAAAAACTGGCTCAATGGTTTAAAGCATACTGTCTCAAGAAAAACCTTGTTTTCAATAAGGTCGAAAACGTTTGTGGGGTTTGCCCTTCATCTTCGCTAGTGCCGATTTCGTTAGCATCGTGAAGGGTTCATCGTTAGTAACGTAAAATTTTGCTGATTTATTACTATTTACCTGAATATAGTAAACCCAATTGTAATAAAAGGGATTTTTTATTATGAATAAATTACTTTTTGCTATAAAACTTTAGACATTATACAACAATAAATCAAGTAAAACATCACAAACAACTAAGTTACCTCGTTAGACTTCAGTTTGCGGTGTGCCGAGGCACGCTTCTTAGGTCTGGAGGGCACGTGGTCAGTCGAGTTGGTGTCGGTCTTCGATGACTTCTTTATCGGCTTAGCTTGCTTTCGGAGACTCCTGTAGCCTTTACCTACACCCAAAAGTGTACCTGATTTATCTCTTAATTGGTAATTAATATGAATAAAAATAATAATATGCCTATTTTGTAATGTAGCCCTTTCAAGTGAAACCCCACTTCACGTAATATGTTAAAAATTTCAACAACTCGGTTGCAATAAAAAAAATATTTCACTTGGACATTAGGTTGGCAAACATTATTTTAAACTCATGCATGTGTAGTTACTGAAAAAAGCAGATGTGACAGACAGACAGAAAAAGTAAATTCTCGATGTAAGAATGGAAGCGATACTTACTCTGTTGTTTTCTCCATTGCTTCTTGCTTACGAAGCTGTCTTCGGGGCCAATAGTGAGGAAGTTCCTGTCACCGACTTGCAGTGTGCACGGCTCGAATACATTCAGCAACTTCAAATTCTTTAGATCTTCACCTGATTTTGGAAAATCCAATGTCAACTAAGTGGAGATATTTTTAACTAGCTTCCGTCCGCGGCTTCGCCCGCGTGGTATGTCGATAAAAAGTAGCCTATGTCCTTTCTCAAGCTCTATAAATCGTTTCAGTAGTTTTGGCGTGAAAGCGCGACAGACAGACGTAAGTTACTTTCGCATTTATAACATTATAGTAAGGATGCCCGAATGGGACACACCAACGGAGTAAGTTGCATAATACTTCAAAAGGTATTTACATTTGCGTGAGCGTTCAATATTTATTTGCACGTTGCAAACATCTGCATGGAATTCTATCGTAATTCTTTAGTATGACGAAAGTATCACAATTTCCCAGACGGAGTGAGAAACTTAGGTTAGTCCGGTATGACCGTGAGCGATGCTTCCATACTAACCAGTCTCATAGGATATGACCTAAGTAAGCTTTAAATTTATTATCAAGGAAAAGTGTAAGTCGTCTTCGGAGCTGTTGGAAGGTGCGATATTTAAGGGTAATACGCCTATATTCCTTGAAGATGTAGGCAGAGCATTATCAACCAATATTGTTCCTACTGCTGGGACGCAGGCCTCCTCTCTATGAGAAGAAGTGAGACGTGATCCATCACGCGGCATGCTGGGGTCAGAGGTGTGTACAAAGCGTGCAGCGCTGCCAGTGAGCGTCCCTGTCTGTTTGTTTAGTGATATTACGCTATTGTTACCTTCGACTAGGAACTTGGGCTGCTGCGGCGTGGCGGGGTCGGACGGGTGTGTGCACAGCGCGCGGCACTGCCAGTGGACGCTCACGCTCTCAGTCATCACCGCCTCCACAGTGAACTGGGGGACAAACGAACATAGAATATGTTGTAGGTACTAAATGCTAAGGCGGCTAAGACTTGTGGTAGTCACGGTCATGAGTCGTGAGAGTAGGACGAATAATTTTGATTACTAACTCTATAACGAGTCTAGTGTCATCTCGCTCCGTGTTCTTTCCACGAAGATTAGCGTGGTTCCTTGATCACGTTATGAAATACCTACATTGTTAAGGAGGATGCGCCAGGGTAGCCCGCAAAATTCAATTTTTCTTACGTTTTTTGCAATTTGCAGGTCGGTGTTAGCTTGTATGTTGATCTAAATATGATTTGCGCACGTAACAAATATGGATTTACAGAATTATAAACATTAGAATCAGCAATACAACTCTCTAAGTTCATGAAAGTCTCAAATGTCGAGATTTCATGAAATCATGCGCATCCACGTTAATGATTGATTGACTAATTCTCTCGAAAAATTTACAAAATAAACTCTTAGTTTTTGAGGAAGTTTGCGATATTTTACGAAGCCGGAATTCGGTCGTCGGATGAGGAAGATCCGGTCACTTACAGTAGGTAAAAAAAATTACCGAATTCTTTGATCAGTATATTAATTTTATTATGGCATAGTGCTTCCCTCTTATATTTCACTATACTACGGTTTATTTAGTTTTTAAGGAATCCATCCAGGGGGCCAAGTCTACTAATTTACAAACATTACAATGGTCTCTCCATTGTGAGTTTTTGACAGATTTGCCATACAAAATCTTGTAAAAACTCATAATGGCGACACCATTGAAAGATTTGCAAATTAGTAGACTTGGTGGTTTGTCCTGCCATTGTCTCTGTCTCAAGGCCACTAGCTCTGTATTATTTAGGCTTACAGTTGTGCCCAGAAGAAGACATGACACAGAATCTTAAAAAAATGGGTCTCTTAAGCTTACCTTATGATCATGCATCTTATGTTTCCTGGCGGCCTTCATTTCCTTGGTAATGTGGAGCCAGTTGGCGCTGTCGAGCGAGCCCAGCGGGCCATACACCACTTGTCCAGGGTAGAACTCGGACGAGGAGTAGGGAGTGGAGCGGCGGCGGCGCATGGAGTAGTCCTCCAGAGGACAAGTGTCCAGGTCGGGGTACTCGAGGCGCGAGCCCTCGGCGGAGGCTAGGCGGAGTTTGCTGTGGACCGCCTGTGTAGCAAAGAGTTTTGGTAATCGACGAAAAGAGGAAGAGGTTCGCTAGTCAACGCGTATATTTACAGAGAGTTCGATCTGCGAGTGTCTGAAAATAAAGTGTCTAATTGTTTCGTTGCTTAGAGGAGATGGAGCAAATCGTCCTATAACGTTTATTTTTCTACAGCCCTTGACATGTGATTAAAACCAATCATCATCATCAGTTTTAAACACATGTCCCTTTATCCACACTTGTTACGCTTTCACGCTAAAAACGTCTGAACGCATTAGGACCGTGATGACCGGATAATTTCCGAACTCCACGCGGGCGAAGCCGCGGGAAAAGCTTCTGTTATATTTCTAACCACAAAAGCTAAGATGGTTATGTACAATTTAACACCAGATATTAACTTACTTGTTGCGTAACTACAACTAAGAGAAACAAATTAATTTGCTTTTTAAATCGTAAATACAAATGAACTGCTAAAACAACATGTTATTTTTCAGAAGTTTTAATATTTAACTACAACACAATGTAATGTTTTATTCAGTACCTACTACACTATGTTTCATGCATATCAAATTATATATGGTGACTTGTTGCCTTACCATCAAGTTTTATTTAACAATAGAAATATGCATAAAAATACACACACCAAGAGGTTATAATATACGACATTTTTTCCCCTAAGGGGTTTTCAGGTGAAGATTAAAAATAAAATGTTTGTGCCTTAAAAGAATCTCAAGAGAAGTTCTTTAATGATAACATTTTATATAAAATTTAAAACCATATAATCCTTATCCTTACTAATATTGTAAATGCGAAAGTAACTCTGTCTGTCTATCTGTCGCGCTTCCACGCCAAAACTACTGGACCGATTTAAATGAAATTTGGTACACAGAATAGTTTAGAGCCTGAGAAAGAACATAGGCTATTTTTTATCGACATACCACGCGGGCGAAGCCGCGGGCGGAAGCTAGTATATTATAATTTTTCCACTAAGTTGGGGCCATAAGAGATATAAAATTGACATTCAAATAAGAGCATTTTATCAATACAGGCGTAAAATGTTCTAGAATAGCCTGTTCCAATCCTATTTTAATGGTAGACTCTTGACATATCAAGTCAATGGCCACTTCAAAATAAAAGGTATCAGCAATAATAGCCACCATTATGTATTCTAGTGCATCACATACCGGTCGTCAGAAGCCGAAACTCTGACAACCAGTCTTACCACTTTTCGTTGTGGAGGTCAGATAGGCAGTCGCTCCATGTAAAATACTGGTATTCAACTGCATCGGGTTAGACTGGAAGCCAACCCCAACAAAGTTGGGAAAAGGCTAGGCAGATTGATTAATGTATTCTAGTGCATCTTTGTTATTATTTTTGGCACATGGTATGGGCACTTTGACATCCTCTTTAACCCCAGGTTCCAATGAGAATATTTGTATGATTTGCTCACCTTAGAAGTTCCAACCCAAGAATCGAGGCATACAGCTAAATCCGGAGTGAACTCCTCCAGAGGTTGGAGCCTCTCGCTAGCAACACTTGGTATCACATGCTTGGTGCCCACAATCTGCAGGGCTGCATTCATTATGATGTCCCTACAATAGCCTCTCTGGGTATCCTTGCCGGCAATGAGCCGGCGGACAACATCACCTGGCATCAATGAGCGGTCCGCTAAGCCAACCTGGGATATCAAAATATATATTTATTAATTAACAAAAGCATGGCATAATATATCTTACTTTTGACCGTTTCTTGTTTGAATATCTGAAGCTTATAAAAATTGCATGATGCAGATAAGTGTAAAAAATTTATTCATTCAAACACGCATACAGATGTATAAGAATTAAATATATTTTTTTAGTATGCTAAGGCCTCCACCCTTTTATAAGGTCGCACCCTTTTGAGCTTGAGCAAGGACACCATAGAAGAAAAATTTATGATTATATTGAGTGAATGCTATAAGAATGGAATATGGAGAGCTTCAACGGTGTCTTGGTTGGTAGGAATCCACTGTGTTCATTCATTATAACAATAAGTATGTTCATTCATTGTAGCAGTTGGTCCATGGTCTGTTGATCTTTAGAAAACTGGTGACAGGTAGATAATAAATTATTTAAAAAATGTATTAAGGACAGAGAAATTAAAAATATGGGAATTCTAATAACATGATCTCAGTAATATAGTTTTTTTGTTCATATGATCTCAGTAGTAATAATTGAAGTATTTTTGTTTATAATTTTATTTTAAGGTATTTTTAGCATGCTGAAATAAGTAAGCAAATATGTTAAACTATTAAAATATGTTATTGTTTAAATATTTCAAACTATTTATATATTTTATGCAAAATAAAGATACTTCTATTCTAAGTATTTCTCTTTCAAACATCAAATAGTATTCCATGGAATCATTGGTTTGTGGCATTTGAAGCAGCATGGTTTTTTACTATACCTACATGTACATTCCAATTACTATACTAATAAACCTGAGTATCACGTCTGGTTCAGGGTCAAAATATTGAAAGCTAAGAACAAGTTATATTTTTATTGGAATTTTTAACAGATGTTTTAAAAGCATCTTACATCTTTATAAATTCTAAGAAAATTTTACAAATTGTGGACAAGTTTCTAATTACATTAAAATCTTGAGGGTAGACTTTTAATTTGAACGAAGTTTATAACTTGTTTTACCCTTTTAGAACATATTCAAGGGCGAACCCTGTGTTATTCAAGAAAATTCGCATTAGCCCTGGGCTTAGGGGTTGTTGTACTCGCAAGTACAGGCCTTATATTTTTTTCAATAACCACTACGGTGCGCAAGTGCCAAACACCGCGTGAGATCAAATACGATATTTTTTAATTGTCCTCGCTTACCGACTTCTCGGATATGACTCGCTCGGTGCCGGAAGGATGCCAGACAACACGAATTTCGCCTTTTTGTATAGGTGTTTCAATGTCGCTCTCTTGATCGCTGGAGTTGGCTTCATAGTTCTCGAGTACCAGACCGAAGACCACTTGACCGCGATTGTTGATTTTATACACTTCATCCTCGTAAAAATATTGAAAGTCAGTCGGCGAACCTGGATTTTGCCCCGCCATATTGACGGGAATTATCTAAAGACACAAATAATTTTGTTTTTTACGTGATTATGTTCTTTCTGACAGCTGATTGCAATGTGTGGCGCATGCGTCAATAAATTATGCAAGGAAAACGCCATCTTGCGGGCTTTTTAGTAAAATAAATTGCGTTCCGTTTTAGCTTTTATTGTTATTCAAATGTTATCTATCTGAAATTGTTTATTTATTTTAATCATTTTTAGATATTAGAAATTCACCGATAATCTCTCACAGACCATAATCCGTTTTTATAGCTGTAGTTGCATTTAGCCAACAACTACAATAGCTTCTATGATTACGGATTGATTAGTTAAAGTTGGGACTCATTTACCCAGTACTTATTCTTTGGACTCATTCTTTGAGAGGCAACTGGCAGATTTATTAGATTAGAAGAATAGAACCATCCTTTCTGTTATGTAGCCGTATATAAGGTTTTCGATATGGTTTTAAACATGAACGGCTTATGATAATGTGCATTGGATATTGGATACCCCAACCAAGAACCAAATACCACGAGCAGGGTCAGTAAACCCTTTCCCTGAAATCTCTCAGAAGGATTTTATAGGGTTTCAATGGATTAGCCGTTGAATTGGTTAGGTACATACCAGAATAATAAAGCGCTTGCCTATTATTTCTTTAAGAGTTATCGTTAAACTGGGTAATCAAATGAATGGCTAACCTTTTGAACGACTTAACTCTTCAGCAACATTGTACGTGGTCCTTGTATGGAATAGGTTTAGAATTAGGTACTTTTGGCGGATAGTAAAGTGAGAATGGGAATATGTTATCAATTCTTCAACAATATATTAATTAGTCAAACTTAATCTCAAAGCATTTATTTCAATTAAGTAAACCATTTACAGGCACTTTTGGATTGTCAAAGAGTCGGTCAGTTAGCCAGACAGTTGAAGCTAGTTGCCCATTCCAAAGTAGTAGATCGAAATCGTAGATCTCTATGGAAAAGCAAGAAACTCTAAGGACACTCTTTTAGTTTGCTACTCATACCTACTGCACATATAAACACTAGTTTTTATTCGAGACATCATCCGCGTGGAATTCAGAAAAAGGAACAGAAAGCACCACTAAAACTGCGCCCGCGTCACGGTCCGTCCGCGGCAGACGTTCTGCGTGGATGTGGGAAAAGGAAAACGACATTGGAATGAGTCAAAGTTTAGTCAAAAAGCTAGATACAATAAATCGGAGAGGTTATCATAATTTAATTTTAAAGAAAAACTAACCCTTCGACTTTTTGTTATAGACAGCTAAGAAGATAGATATTAGATAAGATCTACATAGATAAAGTATACGTACCGAATAGTGTTGCTCGGGGTCCAGGTGCTGTATTATGAAGTATTAATGCCACCATTTTTCCAGTGTGAGAAAGAAACGGAGCTAGACAAGGCCGCTAGCACCATCCCGTTTTCGCAGTGGAATAATGATAGCATTAATACTTCATAATACTACCCCTGAAAATCGTCAAGAAGGTATCGGAACCTTCTTGACGCACTCTTAAGGATTTTCTTTTTCATCTAAATATACTTGCCTGTTTCCTATGTAGGTACATCTACAGCTACACCAAACTGCAAACGTATAAGGTACTAGTTTCCGCCCGCGGCTTCGCCCGAGTGGTATGTCCATAAAAAGTAGCCTATGTCCTTTCTCAGGCTCTAGATTATCTGTGTACCATGCAGTAGTTTTGGCGTGAAAGCGCGACAGGCAGACAGACGGACAGACAGAGTTACTTTCGCATTTATAATATTAGTAAGGAAGTAAGGATAGTAAGGAAGTAAGGATTTTACGTAATAGGATTGTATAACAAACTTTTTGATTAAAATGCAACTAAGTATATTTTATATCTTCTATCTTGACCGCTAGAGTATCACGCTGCAGTAGTCACTATTGTAATCTTTAACTTTACCCCATACTTACAACATAGCTGCAGGCCTTGTGTGGCGTATTAGGTACCTATGGTATACTAAGAAAGAAAAGTAAGAACTGGTGCTATTATTATTAGATCCAACAAACTTAATAATGTTTTCCAAATAGAGTCTGTTAACAGACACAATAAGGCTTCTGGCTTGAATCTGACGGCTCAGCGCAGCAGGGGAATACGCCCAGTTTTACTTATCATATTGCATAATTAATTGTTATGAGCATTTGTACTCCGATCGATTTTCAGTGAAGAAACCATTGACACACGTGCTACCCGTTCAAGTTGCAGGGTGACACAGCTGTGACGTTGGGCCGAGCGCCGATGCCGGTCGGTTCTATTCTCGCTGGCCGATCAATACGACGTTATCAACATAACTGTGTAGGTGTTTACATGCGCGTAGTACCCACACAGCCTCGCTTGAATGAGGTTGTCGCGAGTGATAACGCGACGCAGTAAATAAATCGTGCTTTGATATTTAAGGAAATGTGAACATATCCCGCAGCGAAATGCCGCTGCCCGAACTGTTGAAACGAGCCTCGAGCTACTTCCTCGGTTTGGAGTTCGACGACAACGAGGAACCCCCGAATTACGTCGACAACGAAATATTGTTTTGCAAGAACAATGTGTGCGTGCATCCACCGACCGTTGCCAGGCATGAACTAGATATTGTACACCATCCAGGATACCTCACAGTCACTACTAAAGTTTTTACAGACCAGCATAATAATGCGAAACGACCTACGCTTTTCCTCAACTGGATTCCGAATTCAACGCTGCGGAAATGTCCTTCGGCCGTAGAAACCAGTCCGAGCGATGAGTTAGTAGTAACTGGTAAACCGGCAAATCCAAAGGAAATACCAAAATCACGCAGTAATACGAACAGCGCTAAAGTGGACGCTAACAACGAACATGCATTTTCTGATTCTTCAGAAACTACAAGTTTAAATTCTATCTCTGATAAACAAAGTATAAAATCGTCTGATACAAGATACACTCCCAACGATACGACTCAAGACGAGTTGTCCTCTAGTTCTAAGCCTACGGTAAAGTCAATAGATTCTGTAAAGGATAATGTTTTCAGTAGTTTTGAGAAGGATGAGTCCAGGGAAGAGGTGTTTGTGTACGACAAGCACGTGAGATCACAATCAATGACGTCGGTTAACATAACAATTGCTAATCCAACAATAGAGAACGTAGATTTGACCCCTGACTCTCTGTCGGGAGACAGGTTTATTAGGTCACTGTCAATGAGTTCATGTGACGAGGGTAACCCAAATTGGATGAGTACACCGGAGTTTTTAGCTTTGAAACACAATTTGGTGTTTCCTGACAGCGTTCATAGTTCACCAGTGCCGCAAAGACGAGCTCCTTTGAAATGTCGAAGGTGAGTCCACTATATTCTAATTATAGTTTAGCGTACATATTCGACCTCAGAAAATAAAATCTTCAGGAAATCCTCTGTTTTGGACATCTCTGTTCCCGCGCACGTTATTGGTGTTATGTTTTTGAAAACTTTCTGTCTGCTAAATACGTACCTACCTTTAGATTTTGACTAGCCACTAGGTACAATTTTTAATCAAACATGCTTTAAGTGATGACCAGATTTGCGCGTTTTTGTTGTTTTAATATGGCCAGGGACAAGAATAAGCTTGCATATAGCATTAACTACCGGTTTTAGCGATTTCGATTATTCCCTGCCAGCTATATGACTGAGACCTACATTCAAAATGGTCTCTTGCAGTTTTTTGTCTTCAATTAGGTAAGTAGGTAATTTTGTTAAAACTGTAGGTAGGTAACTACACTACATGTTGATGTAGATTTTATGCGCAGTCGCTTATGCATGGTAGCTGCTCGAAATGTAGGTTTTTTATTTGATTAATGCTCTTGGATTGCTTTACACTGCTGTTGACGTTTAATCTTATCATTACTCTACCGGATCTACTAGTAATACTGTTGCAATAAACATTTATAATTATTACTGTTTATATTTATTTTCGCACTTCATGTACCTATTCCAAGTAAATGGAAGTAAAGTAAGTACCTACTTATTTTACCCGTCTTTGTTGATTCCTATATATTTCAAGGCTAATAAAAATGGTTTCGTTTCCGATCAGACAAGCGTATGCCAAAGCAATCCCAAAATCCATAATGGACAAAATACCGTAAAAATCTACGTAGAACCCGAAATCCTTGGATACAAAACACAACTTTCCTCTCAGAACAAAAAACTAAAGTATGTTTGAGGGTATCATATTGTTTCGCACCGTGAAAACTTTCATCAAGCCCATTTTTTCAGGGCTTCTTTGTGTTTCTATGGCCGAGGTTCGAGGTTAGAGGACCTCGAAGCCTTTTTGGGACGCCATCGCTACCTTTAATTCGTTTTTTTTTTACCTCGGAGTAGTTTTGGATATAGTAATTCAGTTTGGCCTGAGTTTGGGCTGGACTTTTTGGGGACTTTGGACTGGAGGTTGGTACTGTAGGTATATAGGCGGTGAAGACAGTGATTTGGGCTTTCGTTTTTGGAAATTCTAAGTGTGAGAGTCGTTCTTCTTGAGATCTCCAAATCATAGGTAGAAGTAGAATTGTTAGGAGAATCAGCTAAGAGAGGAGTTCCACAGGGATACATTTTGGGCATGGAATTGGTGGATGACAAGACAGACAGAAATAGTAAAAAAAAAATAGGTACGTCAAAAATATATAAAAAACGAAGAGAATTATCTATAAATAGCATTTCAGTCGAGCAAAGTGGTTGAATAAACCCACGACACGCAAGGGCTCTCGAGGGATGACGGCGACGGGTCGAGGACGCCCACTCTCTGTCAACACCAATTACTTGTCTGATGGTTGAATACCGTTAAATCCTTTTTTCTTAGTTCCTGAATCTTCTTCAACTTAATAAAAAGCTTAAGTATTTATTTATTTTTTAAAAGCACACTCACATAACATACCTTGAACTTATGCTAGAAATAATCTTAATAAAATACTGTAGCATCTATCTTTAGAAACATAAAGTTGAAGAGTCTGTTTGTAATGTAATGTCAAAATAACAGCTTCTTACCAATGCCCAAGAAAGTTTAAACGCTACTTATTTATAACAAGAAAACGGGCAAACCTTACAGTAGTCGCATAGGATGTGTAACATCTGACATCTAGGCTGACAGTACCAACCTCTCGGAAAATGGGTTGGTACCATCTGAGGGCCAACTGTAGAACCGCGTGCGCTCATTGGCCAAATCAAATAGCGCGCGCTTCTCCGGCTTCCTGTTACACACTTCCGTCCCTTTTCACGAAATCACTCCCACTGATTGCAGGAAAGCTAGAAGAAAGACAAAAAATAATTTTACACATTTTTGTCTCTCTGTTTGTTCTTACTAATGACCGAAACTGCTTGACTGATTTCGATGGGACTTTCAGGTAGCTGTTGTTATTCTTGGCTACTTTTATTTTAGAAAAAGAATATGGGCCTTAGCGGATGTTTTGTGCTCTCTGTCGATATCACCTTTTTCGCCTTTCAAATTTTGAAGCAAAAGTAAAGATGCATCACGCCAGTGTTCCCGAAGGGTAGGGCAGAAGTGTATAGCACCTATACCCATATATCGTGTTATTTATTGCCATAAACCCAAAAGGAGTATATAAGAATCGCAGCAGGTGGCGTTCTGTAATTTCTACCTACCCCAATGGGAAAAAGACGTGAGTTTATGTGTGTACAGGTATACATAAACCGGTACTGGTAGGATAATGCTTTTACTCATTGGTTGTCCAATGCTTCGTTCATCAAAGGTATGAGTACTACATTCTTAGATACAAGCATAACTACCTGCTTTCCAAACAATCGCGTCATGCCTTCACTCTGAAAATGTTGACCATTTCTCGCATAATTTGTTAGCACACATGTTGGCCAACTTTTTGTTTTGAGAACTTTTACTTGCAGTCTTACCAATACCAACCTATACCCTGTAGTTCCCGGACTTTGTCTTGTTGTTTTACATGAAGAAACTTAAATTAAATTAAAAAAACTTAAAAACCCCCGACAAAAACAAAGCGTCTAAAAAGTAAAAAAATTATAATGCATGTATTGGCCCTTTAAGTTTAATATAAAAGTTAAAACCTATTTTTTGAGACCTTTCCAATGAGCCCACGACACCTCTGCTGTAAGTTGGTGAGGGAGTTGGGTATCCTGCAAATACAAGGTAATGCAGCATCAGTTCAAGGCTACTGTATACTTCTCATATCATTGAAGTAACAGAATTCTAAATTTCGAATCGATTAGACCTATAGAAGATGCTCATATCCATACATCAAGTTGAAAAGAGCTGATAATTTTCAAACAGCTGAACCGATTTTCTTGAATCATAGCTAAGAACACTTTCTATCAAGACACCATTCAAAAAAACAAAAAAAAAAAACAAAATTGGTTCAGCCGTTTGGCAGCTACGAGGGAACAGACAGACACACGTTAAACTTATAACACCCCTCTTTTTCCGTTGGGGGTTAAAATAAGAAACACTTTCTATTCCGGTATGAAATAAGTATCTCGAAATAGAATCTGCATGGATCCGTCCCCTGTTCTGTTTCGGTAACAACTAACTAAAGTATTACCTATACATGTATATTATGAGACTACGTTCTGTTGTAAAAATATTGGAAGGCAGCAAAGAAAGACTGGCAGTCCTGAGTGCGCTAGACTGGACTAAGGGTTATTTTCTTGCACTGCATGATACTTACTTTAGCCGCCGCATATTTTTTTTCGCCCCTTTTTTTTTTTTTGAGGTTTGCAAATCATCCAAAGACTTCTCCCGCTCTGGGCGGAGCGGAAGGGCGTGTCAGACTTTTACTGACTAAAACCCACCCGTGTTCCTTCAGTTGCCTGTTGCCAAGGTCCCGGTATCCCTTTCGGACTTTCCCGCAACCCTGGCAGGCATCGGTCATAGCGGACCCCGCCAATTGTGCTGACATCTCTTTGAGGCGCGCGTGGAACACGACGCGCCATCGACCCGGGCCTAGTCCTTATCGGACGGTGAGCTACCCATTGCTCGCCGTCCGCAAGCCCGCGCCTATGGTGACTGGGAATCCGCCTGAGATTCCCGACGCCCAGGGCGTCTCCAGCGGCGGCGGTTAGGGGCGTGAGGGCGCAAACTTTGCCTCTCCCTCACGCGTTCCGCCTCCTCCTTCGCGAGCATTACTGCTTCGTCGAAGGAGGTGACGGCTTCCCATGCCCTCTCGCCCCGTACCATGGCCTGGACCAGGGCCGCACGCGAGAGGTCATTGCCGCCAATCGCCTCCACGAGGACACGGCGGTGCTCCGCCCAAGTAGGGCATACTTCCACCATATGCTCCACCGTGTCCTCCGAGCGATCCGCACAGTGGTGACACCCGGGCGTTTCCTCCCGCCTAATCCTACACAGGAACCTCCCGAAGCTGCCATGTCCGGTGAGGACATGTGTTAGGCGATAGGTGAGGACGCCGTGGCGCCTCTCTAGCCACTCCTCAAAGAGGGGACTTATCGCCGCAACTGTGTTTTTTTCGCCCCTGTTACTTACGAGTATATCTGCTCTAACAACGATCCTTGAGCCGTCAAGGTCACACACCTACCTACTCACATCGTAATCCCTATCATCAATTGCATTCCTCCCAGGCTCAAGGCACACTATCCCGTGCCAAGAATGTCATTATTGCTCGCATAACTCATTTATACCCTCAAAAATTCATCCCTCTTGAATGTTAAGCGACCATAGAATGTGCGAGACATTCATATATTATTCCTTCATACTTTTAAATGCGAAAGCAACTCTGTCTGTTACCTTTCACGCCAACGGCTAAACGGACTTGGATGACATCCGTTCCGCCGTTGGCGTGAAAAGTTAACAGACAGACAGACATAGTTGCTTTCGCTTTTATAATAGTACGTATACAAAAAGTATCCTAATTACCTATACATATGTATATGTCCCAACCGATAGGACATATATGCATAATTAGGATACTTTTGTGCTGGTAGTACGTTCCCGCGGGATAATTTCTAATTGGACATACAATTGTCGGTACCTAGTAAATTTCTAATACAAGGATCTTGATTCTAGAGAAACTGCAAAGGTCAAAGTGTTATTGAGACGTGCACTAAGACTGTCGACGCTGTTTGCATTTTTCAAGCTATGAATAAAATGTAGGAATGTTATTCGCGTCATATTCAGACATAATGAATTTCACAGAATATATGAATAGATTTTGAATGAGGTTAAGTAACTACATATTAGAAATGTTTTATAAACATTAGGTACGCGTTATTATTCTAAGTAGGTAGGTATTGGTACCTTGTGTTACCCTTTTAAATGCTAGCTGGCGGCAAGCCAGAGCAAGTCCTTAGTTGTTGGAGCTTGGCATTACTAATTGCACTGATTAGATTACCCAAATATTTCCCAGATCTTAAATTTTATAATTTCTTCCTGATAACCCCTTAGGGTAAGAAACACTGCCAGGGTTGCGGGAAAGTCTGAAAGGGATACCGGGACCTTGGTAACAGGCAACTGAAGGAACACGGGTGGGTTTTAGTCAGTAAAAGTCTGACGCGCCCTTCCGCTCCGCCCAGAGCGGGAGAAGTAATTTGATAACGTCCCACACTCAAAAATAAAAAAAAGGTTAAGAAACACGCCAGTGCAACAAAAACTTCATCTGAAAAGCTTGTGTCGATATTCTCTAAGGATTGATCCTTTTATTAGCGCTCTATGTAAGGGACCAGTGACATGATACGGCTCGATAACTTAATTAATATATCGTGTAAGGAGCGTGACATACTTTACGTAGAGGGCAGCAAATAAATGCCCTACTTTAGTTCAGCTTCTTATTTATTCGATGACCTGATTCCAAACGTCAGTACCGCATTATTAAGTAGCTAGAATATGATAACTGTCATACATATAGATAGGGTGATGAACTTATGAATAAGTACATTATTTTATTTATTTATTTATTTATTTAACATCTCTTTCCTACACTGAAGTAATAATACTGTTGTAAGTGGTGGTGGTAGGCCCCTGCAAGAAAGGAACAGAAAAATACATACAAAGGCATTTCTTAGTTGGAAAACAAACACTTTTGCTCCAATCACACCAAGTAAATTAATACGAGCGTCCTGAATTCTTGATCATCAATAACTGCTTCGAATTAACAAAACACTATTCTTCTAAATCTATATTTCAGTTCTCCATATTTGCTTATCAAATATAGCAGGTAAAGAAAACTTAATTAAGCATTTAGGTACCTAGATATTCAAGTCAGCGAGTCTTATATTCCTCAGAGACGAAAGCTACTAGCAAAGTTAAACTTATTGCGAACGTAGAACACATTAATCTTTATCCCGGAGTACTAAATTTTGCGGTTCGCGTGGGAGATACACGACTCACGAATAGGATCATTTACATGTAACATTGTAATGTTTCTTGCTTCGCGTTTTTCTGAAGTCTTCAGTGATGTTAACGGTATACATTACGTGCATTAGTGCCGCATGAAAACACGCATCTAGATCAGATTATTCGTTTACTGCTAATCTGTAGGTGGCCAAGCAGCCATATTCTTTATAGTTTCTTGGATTTTATTGATACAATGTTTAGTCTAGATACCCCATGTTAGTCTCTTATCGTATTCGTTCTTTCTTATTCTATTCCATCTTGGATACTTTTCAATCTAAAATTACCTTCTCCAGGTTCTCAGTAGACCTGAGTCAGATGCGGTCACTGCGGCTGTTCTTCAACGATGACAACTGCACATGTGGGCAGCTAGTTGTAGCCTCCCGGGAGTCTCAATACAAAATCCTTCATTTCCACCATGGAGGACTGGATCATTTGGCACAAGTGCTCCATAGATGGCACTCGTTGTTACACAACATCAAACTTACTCCAGGTAACTAGACTACCAGAATTATAGTAATTTTTCAATATACTTGCATCCTCTGAACTCTACTAACGTAAGTAGGCACTGTGTCTGCAGGTTCTGAAGAGCCCAACCTGCCCTACCGTCATTTCATGGTATGCCGTCCAGAAGTACAAAAGTCTGAACAACATCCTGAAGAAGGGAAATTGCCGAAAATCTCCCCCGAACTATTCTACGGGAAAATAATGAATGGAAAGGGAGTGATCGAAGATGATCTCTTTTTGAGGAAATGTGTCTTTTTCGGAGGGTTAGACAAGGAGTTGAGGCGAGAAGTCTGGCCCTTCCTCTTACACTGCTATCCATACAATTCTACTTATGACGAAAGAGAGATAATTCTTCAGATAAGGGCAAGAGAATATGAAGAAATTTCAAGAAGAAGACTGGAAAAGATGACTCCTGAGCAACATGCAGTATTCTGGAAGACGGTACAATGCGTGATAGAGAAAGATGTGGTGCGAACTGACAGAGGCAACCCATTTTTTGCCGGAGAAAATAATTATAATGTAGAAATCATGAAGAATATATTGTTGAACTACGCTGTATACAATCCAGTTTTAGGGTAAGGATAATTAATTGTTTTGTTCTGTTAATTGCCAGTTATTAGACATAAAGGTCTCTACCAACCCACACTGGGCCTGTGTAGTGGATTACGGCCCACTCTCTCTCACAGAGAGGAGGCCTGTGTACCAGCAGTCGGAACATTATAGTCCGATTATGCCAGACACAACAGCTTTTGTAAACGGTTTTGCGACGCACATTGTTCCATACTAAGCGTTTTACACCCAACAGCTTACTGAAATAAATGACTATAGATAGATACTTGGAAATGCTGCGTCAATGGCCCTTGTGTATGGAGCCGTTTCACATTCAATGCTCATCTGTCTTGTTCGACAAGGTCATATTGTTGGACAGATAAAATATTGCGAGGATTCGTAGTAAACTTGTTTTTTTCTTTTCTTTTGATGATCAAGTTATTGGCATACGTCATCTAGGTTTGCACAGTTTGGAGAAGATTAATGAGATTCAGGGCCTGTGTCATACCTCCGGAAAAATGCCAGTAACATTTTCTAGCGTACGGTTCCACTCGAATTCTATTCCATTTGGTGGATACCTGCTAGTGTTTAGGTATACGGAGGTGCTGAAGCACTGGAACATAATGATGTGTTTTAGATATGAATTTTATTTTCCAGCTATACGCAAGGAATGAGTGACCTCTTAGCTCCAGTGCTGTGCGAGATAAAATGTGAGGCTGAAGCTTTCTGGTGTTTCGTGGGTCTGATGCAGCGGGCTATATTTGTATGCACGCCAACAGACAACGATATGGATAACAATCTTGTAAGATACAACTGTTTACTGTCGAATAATGTAGGTAAACGAAAGTTATCGTATAGCTTCATTGGTGTTGGCTTTTATTCTTTACCATGAAATAATTTTTTCGTTCTAACATAATGATTAAGGCCTTTTGTTGTTTAATTTCGCCTTGATTAACTTTTATTAATAAGTAAAAACACGTCTTACTTAAAAAATCCCACTTGTGTATTACCTAAAATTGTGTGAATTTATAAGTAGGTAACACAATTGAACAAGTTATGCAAACTGCATAACTTGTTCAATTGTGTTGAAGTACAACCAACTTTAAAACACAGTTTTGTGGTTACCTACAGGTTATATAATTACGGAGTTCAAAACAAAAATATTTTCATGATTCCTAAATTCAGTTTACTTTATCGATTCAATAATTTCAATGACGTTTAAGTACATAATAGTCGGTTGTTTACTCGACTTTATTTTATATGCGAGCTTTGAAGCCAAATCAATAAAGCCTTATTAGCTTTTCGTAACCTGCCTTAACAAAAATGCTTATCTAACATTAAGTAATTTAAGAAAATGGAGGGTAGATAATTATATCCTAATGCCTTTAATGAGCATTCTTTGTACCTACTTGGTCACTATTTAAATAATTAGATTTAAATTATTATCCCCTATCAATACCAATGACCACTAATCTTTATAATTAGTGAGTCACAGGTACATATAATCCTATCATATCTATTTATATCAGACAGATTACAATGATGTTAATAATTTTTATTATGACGTTATTGAAAACTCCTACGCACGACATTTTACTTTCAGAGCTACCTACGCGAACTAATAAGGATAATGTTGCCACACTTTTACAAGCATTTGGAAAAACATGTCGACGCTATGGAGTTACTGTTCTGTCATCGTTGGATACTTCTGTAAGTATTAGGTGGAAGGCAAAGTGCTTATTGTTAATTCACATCCATCGGTTTCAGTTAAACTGTGGTTAGACTACACAGAGCGACACTCTCCCGAACCTAAAGTGTAAACACGAATTCGAGAAAAACGCGCTTAACGTTTAGAATCCATAAAAATAACTAAAAGAGACTTTTTGATAAAACCATGAATGCAAGGAAAAGTTAGGGAATAAATTGGTGACTTTACGAAAAATTGCGACTAATAAGCGACAAAATTTTAGAGGAGACAGATCTTCGCTAGGTGCTTCTTAGCTTTTACGGGCCAAGCTAGGGAGATGCTCTCCAGATCGGCTACCTATAAACTCTTATAACTTTTGAACTAGTGACCGACAAATTATGATGAGACAAATTTTTTTTGTTATCAAAATTAAAATCCCTTATAGTAGCCATGCCAGTGTCAGTCACAAAACATTTATCGGGCAGCACACGAATGCACGATACTTAGTTTCAAATGCTCAATTTTATTACACTGAACTGCTCTCGGCGATTGCAATTAGGTGCTGTGAGGCGGTTGTATGTGATGCGCAACCTCGTAAGGTACAGGCTGGCTAGAGGGCAGCCGCGAGTTTCGAACGTTCCAACAATTTGGTTTGAAATATGTTAGGAGTGCTTTTTGTTTATGTTCGTCAGTCTAATCTTAGCTACCGAACAATGTACGCGTCTCTTATAAAATGAAATATTAGAATAAACCCTCTTGAATCCTCTGCATCTTTGAAATTATCTTCTCACACATAAGATAACGCTCTCAAGCGTTATAGTACACAGCTTAACTTAAAAAAAATATAAGAAGAGATTTTTGTCCTCCACTTGTTAACTTTTAATTTATGTAATAGCTGGGCCTTACTGAGTTGATTACGCCGAGTCAAGTGGTTTAATCATTACCTATCTATTTTTAAAGCTTATTTAAAAGGGCCTCAGACTGGAAGCCATACAATACCCCCTTTCCTGTGTGTTAAGTATCACCTCGTGGTTTTCTTCCCCTCTACTTTGATTTTAATCTGTGCGTAGGCGGCTACATTCGTAGTCGTAGGATGTCATAAGGAAACCTTTGGTCATTAACTTAATTTTTATTCTTCATTCAACTCGAATCCTACGCAAAACCCACACACTAATCGGCGAAGGGAGGATCAAAGCCAGACAGAATTTAATTAAGTATTCCTAAAAGATGTACGATCCTGTGACATTATGCCTTTGCCTACTACATCCGATTTTATCAGAATAATCCAAGTCTGGCCTTTGGGTTTTTTCTCAGAAATCTTCCACTTTGTTATTATTGAAGTTGTTAAAAAATGTGCAGGTCTAATAATTTTTTGCAATCCAGTAGCTAGTTAATGATTTACTTCGATTTTATTTGTTTACTATCCTCTTTTTTCCATTTTTGAATAAAACACTCTGACTTTAAAAGGTTTGACAGCAGACAAGCAACCTAGCCACTTTTTTTTTGTTCCGGGGTGGAAAATCCTCATGGAAACCTAACCTAACGCAATCTTTTTGTATAATTCCAGATGTTTCAAGCGCGAGTTCACGGAAGCAGTGGCGCTCCGCATGTGGGAGGCATGCTGGGCCAACTACCAGACGGATTACTTCCATCTCTTCCTGTGCCTGGCCATCATCGCCGTATACGCGGATGACGTCATCGCACAGGACCTCAATACTGACGAGATGCTGCTGCATTTCAGTTCTTTAGGTACGTAAAGAACTCTCCACATCTAAGGACACTGAGACAAAGAACAGACGTGTCGATAAGAGTATGATTTCGTAAGGTTTCATGAATGACTCCTAAGAAAGGAACACCTTGGACAATCATGGATAGAATTTAGCGATCAAGGCCCATTCTAGAACGATTAACTTGCATATTTCACGTAATATCTGTAGTTAAAGTCAAACTTTAAATCAAGATTAATGCTAAAGCATCGTTCTGGAGTAATTTTTTGATAACAGATCCGCTTTTGGTATATGGTACTAGTCAGTTCTTTTTAAAAAGCCTTTTTAATAGTTCCTTTTTTATCATATTTCAGCAATGTACATGGATGGACGCCTCATCCTACGCAAGGCCAGGGGTCTCCTCCACCAGTTTCGCCAGCTAGTCCGGATCCCCTGTACTCTGGTAGGGATGTGTCAACGATGCGGCCCTGGCATATGGGACTCTACTCACAGGCCCAGCGTTGAATGTACCGGGGCCCATGATTTCTGCAAGTACGCGGTGCAGTAAACTTGTAGATTGACGGCTTTACTATATACAAAACTAGCTGATGCCCGCGACTTCGCCCGCGTGGATATTTATACTAAACTAAAACTTTACTCGGTAACCACTCTATCCATTGGTGAAAACAGCATGAAAATCGGTGAAGTAGTTTTTGAGTTTATCGCGTACAGGACAGACGCGGCGGTGGACTTTGTTTTATAATATGTAAGGATGACTATTTTTGGGAAAGACTTTGCTGTATTTGATTTTGAATGCTATGTGTAATAATTATAAGCTTGAGAGGTGCCCACCCTGAGGTTGTTGGGGACTTATATTGTGTACTAAAGCCGAAACATCGTAAGGCAGTTTTAATTTCTAAAATCAGTATTTAAATGTTACTTTTAATAATAGTGCCGTGCATTGATTCCTGCTTTCTAGAATTTAAGTTACAATTTGCCCTATTTGCGACAAAAATACTAAACAGATAGAGTTTTAGAGTATGAAGACAGTTCTATGTATAAAAGATGTTATAATATTTTGTTTGTGAAGAGAAATCGGAATAATGGAGTCTCAAATTAATGTTAACATATAACAGTTTATATATTTGTACGCTTTTAGAACAGTAAAGAAAGTAAAATATCATGATTGGTGTTAGAAAGTCACGAAATAAGTTTAAAGTAATGAGACAATCACGTTTCTGCAAACTAACGTCTTATTACCTACAAGAAAAAGTTTCAGGATGTAATAACGCGAGTGAAAATGTGAACCATACCTACCTAATACAGTGACCTACTTTTCATGTCCGCATTTGTATAGAACATGCTAATTGTTTCTTCAGAAATCGTGAAATGTTTCAATCAATAATCGTGACAGTTACAGGTCGTTTCATTATGACATTGTTTTAGAAGTCGGTTGCGTTAAAAAATGAGCAGTTGGAAATTGTAGGGTTAAAATAAAATGTCTGAAACCTTCATTACAATATCTAGTAGGTACGTAAATCAAAATATTTTTATTTGAATAAGTATATACCTAACCTATATACTAATAAATAAATACCTACTAGTTTTCAGAAGTGTGCTTAAATGAGATTAAAGTAGCTTACTTAAGCACACATATTTTAATTAAAACGTTATAAGTACTTACTTATAATTGTGCATTTACTCTAAAATGCACATCGTACAAAATGAATGTTATCAGTACAAATTATAACTATCAGTATTAAAATTAAATACGAAGAAGGAATGGTATCTGTCAAAGACTTTTGTGGTAATGGCCAGGACATATCAAATTGGTAAATAAATAATGTTCTTCTATTACTTATAAATTTTACCAATATTCATCATAAATTATCAAAATTATTACGAAAATTGTACCTGGTTTATACCTAGATAAAGTGTAAAAATATTGTACTTACATGAGACTTACATCTAGAAAATCTACGGAGAATTCATTACCAAACATGGAAGGATCAGATGTTTGGAAAACACCATAATTTGTAAAATTATATTGTATAAATTATAGCAATTATTATCGTATTGATTGACTATTTATAATAAAATATAATTATTATGAGGGCAAGTTATTCATAACGTGGGCTATTTAGTAAAATAAAAAATTGCGCAATTGTTACAAAGATATTATAAATTTACATTTACCTATGTATAATATTAAATTGTTGTGTATAATTTAATATTTATTTATTTTTATGTAAATAAATAAATATTAAATTTTTACTGGTTTATAAAAAAAAGATAGGTAGATTAATTATTCGCTTGGTGTTAAATCCCTGCTTTGAATGACGTAAGAAGATGTAAATTATACAAGATCGAATTAAAATAACTAGCGAAATTTCTCAAAAGTGATGGGAATGGATATGGTTTTTGTTATCGTGATTAGATATCGATATCACTTCTGTGAAGTTTCGCACCAAATTTAATTCGACATTATACTTATTTAATCATAATGTTAGATTAATCGTCTGTATTATGTACCTAACCAAAATATGTCGTGCTTTATAATTAAGAAAAACTACGGAGTTCAATTGAATATCTTGAACAAGGCAGCTTTTTATATTCTTGAGTATATATTCGAGTATTTTTACAAAGTTATTATTATTAATTTATAATGTTTTAGAATGGAACGATATAAAAATATTTACAGTTTATTAAAATACTTTTGATGTGTATAAACGTGTGAAAAGCAACCTAAAATCAATCCTGAATTCAATGTTCTATTTGTTGCTATTGTTGAGATTTGATTTTGTTTCAAGCTCATTAAGTACATTGACCTTATGATAATTATACCAAAAGGTCAACCAACTCTGTGTTACTAATACTATGTTTGCGCAAATAAATCTACCATTAATTTATAAATCTGTACCAAGCAGCTAAGTAGTACGTTAGCTACCTGGTAGGTACCTACAAAAGGGACCTATAGGTATCGAGATTCACAGTTATATGTAGTTAGATATATTTAAAATTGCCCATTCTCCTTGTTAATTAGATAAGTAATAGGTAGGCACATGATTACAAAATACATGCACTTGTACAAAGTTCATTGAATAGTCAATGGGATAGAATAAATCATGCAACGATGAGTTCACGTAGTAACAACACTCCCGCACACTGGGTTTTGTGCTCCGTGCCCGCACAACACATTCGCTCACTGCTCAGGATATTCCGCATAGACCGGTAATTCTAGAATATTCATATATTATGTTAGAATTACCGGTCTATTCTAAATAAATCTCACCGTGTAACTTAGGTGAAGTGAGCTGTCATTTGACACTATTGACAGCTCACTTCACCTAAGTATTCACGGTGAGATTTTTACAGATTAGATCGGCTGAAAAAACCAAGACCTTCTTTCTAATACTTTCATAGATATTAGATTAATGTTTTCACCTTTTACCCTAAATAGTCTAAAATATTGTTATACAAATTAAATATGACGTATTAAGAGGCTACAAAATATTTTAAAAAGGTTTATTTTTCGCATATTGTGAATTGTTACGCGTACTCTGTGATATATTATGATCTGCTTGTATTATATTGTGTAAATGTATGTAAAGAACGTAATGTATTGAGGAAAAGGAGCCATATCTTATTAGAAATAAATGTACAAGCATCCATCCAGTCGTTGTTTTTTAACCCTGATGAAATAGATTTTCAGAAATATTGATTTGTATATGTAAGTAGAAGTAGAAATACATTTTCGTTCCCAGCCCACAATTGACTTAGTATTTACGAATTTAAAATCTTGGTACCCTAAGCCTCTAGATATCTCTCTCGGGTTATATAGACTTTTGTACCCATAGGGGGGATCTATTGGTACACAAGTCGATGAAACAGTATTCTATACATAGGTACTCAGTAACATGAATTGCATCTTATCTTCAATTTTCAGATATCGGTGGGTACATGGACTTAGCAAAAGCTTTCGACAAGGTCTGATACAAAAGCATTTTTTTTAAATTTTGCTTTACCACATCTACTAGTGCCAGACTAGTCCACAATACGAAGTAATAGAAGAGATTTAATAGGCTTCTAAAGATTCGCTTTCTACTTGAAATATCGAACCCTTGTTATGTGCACCGCGAAGGTGTCCCTCAAGGCTCTTAGTTATTTCCACTACTAGCTACTACGTGATGCCACTAACGATATTTATATAAATTATTGAGCTACTCGCATTGTTAAGATACGATTAGAATACTATTCAGATGTATTAGGTATTTATGATAATCTAGTAATGAGTAGTGAAGAAAACCAAAAAATGTAGCTTATTATAACATCTGCCGGTAGTTACCTAGGTACAGATGTACCTACTGTTTCTTTAATTATGTTAATAAAATGCGAGCTGTGATAATGTTTCAAGAATAAATGTTTTTTTACGTAACAAAACCTCGCTCAACGACCGTTTGCATAACGCCGTCCATAAAAGGGATGCTTCGGATAAGGACAGGATGATGAAGAAGAGGTTTCTTTATAGCGGTCGCTTGAGGACATCCTCCACTAGAAAATTGAGAATCAAGACTTGGTAGAAGATGATAATAAAAATCGAGCAGCAGCTACAATGCTTTTATCGTAGCAATAGGTATAACACTGCACGATATGCATGTTGGATTTTAAGTGCTTTTTGTAAGTAGGATCATTCGCTTTGATGCAGTGGTAGAACCTCAAATGAAGGCAATATGGCCATGATTGGTGTTTCTTTTTTAATCCCAGACACTAATTTGACTGAAGCAAATGTCAAACTCAAATTGAAAAAACAAATAACAATCACTTGTCTCTAGGATTCAAAAATGAACTTTAGTCCTTGGTTCCAGTGAGGAGATCGACTACGATGTAGCCAACTGATGGATTGATTGGATTTGGACGGGCTTCGTGAAGAAACATTGACCGTGACCTTATTTCCTTTAGTAGGAATAGAAATACCGAGGTATATTTATGTAGCTATAATAAAAATCAAAATAAGAACAAGAATGACCTTTTCACCCTAATAGTGACGTTAAACATTTTTTCAGTTGAATCAGCAAAATTTTGAATAGAAAGCGCTGATGCAACAATGTGAACTGTGAAATTAGTGCGATCAAATTCAAGGATAGTCTTCGCATTTTATTTGCTGTTTGGAGTGTTATGTTAACAGTATTCAATTGTATACGTTGTTATACCTATCGAGAGAGACTAGTTTATTAATTGCTTGAAAGACACAGATAGTTATTCATCGTTTTTTACACGATTTAATATCAAGCCGGGGTCACGTGTACTTAAATGAAGTAAGTAGGTAGACAAACCTTCGAGTACATGAGTGTAACGGCGGGACTACCAGTTACAGTAACTTGCGGGTCTCCAGTTTGTGCCTATTTTTGGGTGCGCTGTTTTTGTCAGACAGTTTAAGGAGTCCACTTTAAATGATGGAGGAATTTCCCGAAAATGCTAATTGTATCTCATATAAGTACCTACTTCACATAGATTGCCTTATTAATTCTAGAGCTCAGGTTGCCAGTTATCACACATGAGCAGCTATCAATTGCAGCACATAGCTATCTACTCGTAGGTAGATAGATATGAACAACAGCAGCATCAAAATTGCTTTATTTTGCAGAAATACTTACCAAACATGACACGCATTTTAAATCTGACTGCGCCTTTTTTAAGCGTTTTTTCAAGTATCAATTAATTGCCTGAACTTGTATGAACAAATGACGGGCAGACACAGACAGCGTTGAATGTGTGCCAGGCCTAACTGATTAACGTGAAGTTGTAAAGTCATGGTGTGCGAGTATGTTCAGAGTAAACACGGCCATCGCGACGGCGGGCAGCGGCGAAGCCCGGCTCACAGACTACTTAGAGATCATAGAGTAAAGTGTTAGAGATACTACGTATGCGCGGCTGTTGTTCGTGTAGAAATAGTTAAGCGACTGTTATTCGCACTGATAAGCAAGACGATTGCAATTTACATCATTATAACGCGGTGAGAATTGATTGTCAACCAATGATTATCTCTTTTAAATTGTTATTTATATTTCTGCTTGCAACCACTACACACGCGGCTCAAGATAACACAATGTTTAAATTACCGAAAACAATGCGAGCCGTCGGGCTCTATAAATACTTGCCGATAACCGACGTCAACAGTCTAGTCGATTTAGAAGTGAGTTTACCAAGTGTTCTGCAATCTGATGTGTTGGTGGAAGTCAAAGCTACGGCATTAAATCCGATTGATACTAAAGTACGCGCTCCGAAGCCGAATATAGAAACATCGCCTCGGATTTTGGGATGGGACGGCGCTGGAATCGTTGTCTCCAAGGGCGACAATGCAAATTTATTCAACGTTGGCGATGAGGTATTTTTCACCGGCAGCATATTAAGAAATGGCTCGAACGCGCAGTATATGGCTGTTGACCAATATTTAGTGGGTAGAAAACCCAAGAACTGGACTTTTGAACAAGCCGCCGCAATGCCACTCACTACGCTTACTGCTTTCGAGTCCATTTGTGATCGCTTGCTGCTCTCAGAAAAGGACAAAGGCAAGACTTTGTTGGTCATCAACAGCGCCGGTGGAGTGGGGTCAGTAGCGACGCAGATCGGTAAGAATCTGGGACTCAAAGTGATTGGAACTGCGTCGCGTCCAGAAACACAGGCTTTCACGCGCGAATTTGGAGCAGCTATTGTTCTCAACCATACTCAGGATCTGATACCACAGTTAGAAGCGAATGGTTTTGGAACAGGGGTTGATGTCATTCTTGTTAACTTCGACCCCGCACCGTATTGGGACACACTGATGAAAGCTATCAAACCTCAAGGTCGAATTTGTTTGATTGTTGACAGCAGTTCTCCGTTAGATATAACACTATTGAAAGACAAAAGCGTGACGTTGGTGACAGAAAGTATGTTTACAAGAGTGAAGTATAACACTGAAGATAAAATCAGGCAGTATGAAATTTTTAATCAAATTTCGAAGTGGTTCGAAGAGGGAAAGCTAAAAAGTACTTTGACAAAAACGATGGGCCCGATCAACGCTGCTAACTTACGAGAAGCTCACAAATTGATAGAAGATAAGAAAATGATTGGGAAGCTAGTGCTATCAGGATTTTAGTTTAATAATTTTTTTAAATAAATACTCGTTAGCTATAAGTATTTTAGTTTGTAATACAGTGAAAATGTGCTGTCAATTGTATGTTAATGTTATACGATGTTTAATAAAACAAATACATGGACCCTAAAAAAATTGCACACCTTTTTGGGCGGTCGTGTAATAACACTAATTCGTACCCTAGAATAATCACTGCAACTAATGGTCTACGCAGTAGATATATTGGAGATAAATATAACCAAATCATTGAGAGTGCTTCCCTGTTGCTGAATCTAAATTGGACATGACGACTAATAAAATAGGTACTACGGTCACCCCTACGTCTGTAAACCATAGGTACCTACGAATAAATCAGGTAGAAAATGCCTCAGGCATTAAGTCCGCCTTTGTACAGTAGTTTTTTTTACTTGTGCATAAAGTTTTAATAAATAAATCAATAAAGGTGAAAATAATGCAATATTGACTATATAACTTGTGGCAGTAAAATTTGAGTAAAACTGACTTGTTCGAAAACTTTTACAACGATGATGTTCGTGGTTTTCGCATAATTAGCGAAGTCTGAGTGATCAGCATTTTTCTAGTTCAACAAACTTTTTATAATGATTATTATAGCAATCACCAAACAGCCCATTTGCAGAGCTTAATTAATAATGTGTAATAATCACAATAATAAGGCTCGCCCCGTATTACATGGGACTTAAACTTAACTCACGAAATGTGGGTGTACTAAAAGGTACACCTCTGCCTAACCCTTACGGGAATACAGGGCGTGATGTTATGTTTAAGTTACAATAATACCGGAGAAAAGGACTGGTGTTGATTTCCACGCTTTACCTTCATTCCTCAATAGAAAGACGTTGGGTCATCCATGTTTAGCAGTAGTCGTTAAAATCTAGCAAGGAGTATAGCTATGAATGAAAAACACAGATTTACCTGTTTTTTTCGGTGAAGTGGTTTCTGAGTTTTAAGCACAATAACATGGACAGACAGACTGAGACATCGTGGGAATTGTAATAGCTACTTACGTAATGTATGACGGTTAAAATGCAATGCAAGGATGAACTACTCTTTAGACAAACACCGCTTACATTTTGATAAGAACCCGATGTGAGGAGTTATAAACATACTTTTCGCGTTCTCATTGTGTTGTTTACAAGCGTGACTATGATATTGATATTTAATTACGGTGATAACATTAAAATACCTTTTGTTTCAGTTACATTTCTCTCAGCAACCGATACACACGCGTCTAAAGTTACTTAATACAATGGCGAGTTTACCGAAAACAATGCGAGCTGTTGGACTCTATAGATATTTGCCGATAGAAGATCCGGACAGTCTCCTCGACATAGAAGTGAATTTACCAAGTGTTCAAGAATCTGATGTATTAGTTGAAGTTAAGGCTACAGCGGTCAATCCAAGCAACGGGCTCCGAAACCTAATACAGAAAATCCGCCAAGAATTTTGGGAGTTGATGGCGCCGGAATTGTAGTCTCCAAGGGAGCGAAAGCCAATTTATGGAATATCGGTGACGAAGTATTTTTCACTGGCGACTTGAGGAGAACTGGCTCTAACGCACAATACATAGCTGTTGACCAATTTCTAGTGGGAAGAAAACCAAAGAGTTGGACGTTTGATCAAGCAGCGGCTATGCCAGTCATTTCGCTTACCACTTTCGAATCATTTTACGATCGCTTGCTGCTCTCAGAGACGGACAAAGGCAAGTCTTTGTTGGTCATCAACAGCGCCGGCGGAGTGGGGTCAGTAGCGACACAGGTCGGTAAGAATCTGGGACTTAAAGTGATTGGAACTGCGTCACGACCAGAAACACAAGCTTTTACGCGCCAATTTGGAGCAGACATTGTTCTCAACCATACTCAGGATCTGATACCACAGTTAGAAGCGAATGGTTTTGGAGCAGGGGTTGACTTCATTCTTGTTAATTTCGACCCCGCACCGTATTGGGACACACTGATGAAAGCTATCAAACCTCAAGGTCGAATTTGTTTGATTGTTGACAGCAGTGCTCTGGTAGATTTAAGACCATTGAAAGACAAGAGCATTACTCTAGTGTCAGAGATGATGTTTACGAGAGTAAAGTATAATACTGAAGACAGGATCCGGCAGTATGAGCTATTGAAAGAGATATCCCAGTGGATGGAAGAGGGGAAGCTGAAATGCACTCTGACGAAAACATTGACCCCAATCAACGCTGCTAACTTAAAGGAGGCTCACAAACTGCTAGAAGACAAAACATTAATTGGAAAGCTGGTGCTATCAGGATTTTAATTTTATATCGTGTTACCTTACACATTGTATTTTTTTATTAAAAAAAATCTCACAAAAGTTTTTCAATATTCTAAATCAACTTTTAAATATGTCTGCAATACCTGCAGTAGTAAGACTAGTAATAAAAGTAATCAATTTGGCGAATTAAGTAAATAATTTGAATTATTTGCTAGATAGAGCTGAGAGACTAATAATAAAATTATTTAATGCAAACTTACAGATTAGAAATAGGGACGATATTTTTTCGACTGTCCCCAATTCCCCACAATGTGCCCTGACGATCTAGTGAAGGTCGAAATCCACAGGAAGCGGACAGCGCAGGACGGGTCGTAATTTCGATGCTTGGGGAGGGCCTATGACCGGCAGTGACAACATTCGGCTGAGATGATGATCCAAACAAACTCAAAAAAAAAAGTTTAAAATAATTTAATAACACATTACTTTTGTTCAGAAAATGATCCCAAAGTGTGTGAAGAGTTGTTAAGAACGCTCGGATCAAAGTCCTGACCTATGAAAGGAGATCCAGGTGCGTTCCAGGCTTTCTTCAAGATATCAATGTTACGAATCTCGTCACTTGTTGGTAGACCCTGCATTTTCCTCTCTTGATTCCATTGCATCTCACGGACCTAGAAAAGAAAGTAGAATTCAAGGTTTTTAATTTAAAATACCCATTTTATAAAAGTTAAACAGATTTTAGCGCGACTTGGATATATATATTTCTGGTAGACAGGTTTTTTTTTTTTTTGGGTTGGCAATCATCAAATATCTTTTCCCGCTCTGGGCGGAGCGGAAGGGCGTGTCAGACTTTTACTGTCTAAAACCCACCCGTGTTCCTTCATTTGCCTATTGCCAAGGGTCCCGGTATCCCTTTCGGACTTTCCTGCAAGATGGATAGGCAGGTATAATCAATTATTGATTGGCAATATTACCCTTCTGCGCGACAAGACAGGGTTACATATGTTTTTCATGAGTATCTATCAGGTATCTTCGTTTGTGGGATTCTTTATAGCTTCTAAGTATCCTAAAAGCTGGATGGATTATCATTTTTTATTTATTTGTTACGCTTTCACGCTAAAACGGTTGAACGGATTTGGATGAAATTTGGCACATGGGTAGACCATGATTTGGAGAAGGACATAGGGTACTTTTTATCCTGGTTTGCAGATGAAGTCGCGGGCCACAGCTAGTTTCATATAATCATGAAAAGTTATGGCTTGTCCTGTGCCTCATACATGACACAGCTAAGCCTTGCATAAATCTATAATTACTGCCTTGCATAAATTTATAATGAATAAGCAGATAACTTTGATTGGATGTGTATCTATACCTTAGCAACATGGTCTTCTGGCAAATCATCTAGAGGTCTGGAACAGTCTATTTTATCCAAGTCTATAGCTTCTTCACTATTTAAAAGCTTATTCCACCATCTTTCTTGAAGTTTTTCTGTAAATTGTAATAAAACATCTCAAGGGTCAGTAAACACCGAGACGCGACGTGACGCGCACTTTTTTATGATCAAATACAATATCGAATTTATTTACTACACAATAAGGTACACGCGCTGCGCAGCTCCGCGCATCTCAGCGTATTTTGACACGTGTCAACGCTCGCACTGAAATTATACCTTTTCGTGAAGAAAATAAGTTCGATAATTGTTAAAAAGTGAACCCTAAGGCTCCTAAGAAGTTGTCAATAAGATGTCTTATCAGGCACATGGCTTGTATTAAAAGACATAGCTATGCTACTGCTCTGCTTGAATGGACTTTAAGGGGTTTATTCATAAACGATGATTAAAGTTAAGTGACGTTCAAACGTCAAAAATGTATGGTTAAACAGTTGCTAATCATTACTTAACTTTAAGCAACGTTTATGAATAAAGGGGTATTACATGAACTTTAAGACATTAAACTTAGCCAGGTAGCATAAATATCTATGAATATTATTTGACAGTATGTTAAAACTTATAAACTAAATTATTACCCAAATGCATTAACAGTTTCCCTTCACTGATGCTCCAGAAACTATCCATAGTCTTGATCTTGTATGGCAATGAATCCTTGATTATGGTGTCACCATTTCGAAACGCCACACATATGTCACTAGGGTTAATTGTCACTTTCAGGTCCTTGGATGATTTTATGTCTGGTGGAAGTTTTACAGTTACATCTGGAATTGGGAAAAAAGGGCATTATGGTACATCTCTTAGTATAAGAAAGAAATATTTGGCTTGTTTTACAAATTGTTGGATGTCAGTTAGCCCTTATCAGAAAATTTATGAAAACATAAAATAATTAATAAAGATATCACGCGGGCGAAGCTGCTGGTAGAAGCTAAATAGTAGCTAATATTCTATTCAAACAAAGATTTTTTGTTTCTCATTATGTTTATTGTTCTTCTCACACAAATATAACCACATTTGCATCACATGTGTGTGTCCTTGTAAAATTACTGTATTAGTATGACCTACAAAATAGCTGCTGAAATTAAATTAAAATTATGTGATATTGTTACCTAGTTCCATAATATTCTGAGACCACAAGTATTTCTCCCTCTCAGCACCATTATAAGTGTCACTGTTCTTCTGTATCGGTATCTCAGGAGGTTTGTAGTCTTCTGGGAATGCCTTTGAAGTACTGGTCACATTACTGGGGGACTCACATTGAGTCTTTGGTAATGGTCGGTCATTAGATGACTGTTCTATTATTTCAACTGGTTTCTCGATAGGTTCTGTGGTAGTTGCTTCATCATCATCAGCAATAACTTCCACCTCCTGCGCTACAGTTGAGCACATGATCTCATTGTTAAGGTCGAAAAGTTTCTCAGCACCATTGGGCGCTTTCCAGCTTTTGGGGTCACATGTTCTGAGGACTTTAATCACCAGCTCCTCAGCGACTCCTGGGGGGAATCCCATGTTTTCGTACGGACCTTGAGGTACATAGTAGAAATCGGTCCTGGACAATATTTGAAAGAATTCATAGTAGGTTAGCAGGTTCACTGTCCACAGACCACATACGGTCTGTAGAGAGACTTCCATATCAGTCCACAGACCGTATGTGGTATGTTCGCCCGTACAATTTCTAAGTCATCTGATACTGTGGACGTAAGGAGAAAGTCTCGTATTTAATGCGGACTTGGCAGGACACATCATAAGGATTATAAAAAGTGCTGGGACATAGGGAAAAAGTCGATATTTTTTTTCTAAAGGGTATGAAATAAAAAGTGTCAGCATATTTTTTTTTTCGAGGTTTTATTGTTTCATTACTTAGAAATAAGCTAATCAATGGGTAAGTAGGTAACAAAATACGGGAAATGAATAGAAAATTTATTATACAGGACAAAAATTATACATGGGCTTTTTGAAAACATTGCAAACAATAAGGTTTTGTGCAAATATTGCATATTTGCGAAACTCTTTTTGCCTTATTAGTGGCAGCTTGTGCTGTCTCTCCTGCCGATCTATGTCGCTCGTAGCAACCTGCACACCTTCGTCTTTGTAGTTTACCATCTTTCTTATCCAGCATTTGAAGAAAATGTTGTGCTAGCGATGGCGGGACATTTTGACGTGATGACCCTGCAGTTGCATTTGGCTGTGGAGTAGCTATAGCCGAAGCCGGTATCTGTGTTATGTTTACACCCACAAGTTTTTTCACAATATCTGTTTGTGCTTGTAGAAGAGAACATTTATTTTGAGGGTTCAGTTTTTTGTAGACATACAGCGCATTTATTACGGCTACCCCAAAAATCACATCAACAGCAATCTTCTTGTACCACGCAAGACTTTTACGAATTGGAGAATAATAACTGGCTAACTCATCAGAAAGATCAATGCCTTTTTTGCGGTCGTTATATTCCAAAATCATATTAGGCTTCAGGCGTGCATTTCTCCCAGTAGTCATTGTCTGTTCATCAGCGTGGCAAGTTGAGATCATAAGTACATCCCTTTTGTCCTTCCATTTTAGAACTGTTATATTATTCCGCTGAGCGGCGATATGCTGTCCACTTCTGAGCTTCTTTTTTTTTACTAATAACGGCAAATGTTTGCGGTTTTTTCGCAAAGTGCCACAAAGATTAGTTTTGCGACTGAGCAAGTATTCAGCTAATGGTATACTTGTATACCAATTATCTGCTATAATCATTCTCCCTTGGTCCAAAAGCTCTTCACACAGCTCAACAACAACGCTTCCAGGTTTATTCAGATTAGAAATTTGGGGATCTTGGCCAGTATACACTTTGTATTTCCAAACATACCCATCATCAGTTGTGGCCTTGTAAATTTTTAGGCCGTACTTGTGGGTTTTGTTTGGGTTATACTGCCGAAACAGTATTCGCCCTTGAAAAGGGACCATCGACTCATCAACGACAACGACGTCTTTTGGCGTAAGTAGTTTTCTGCAGTTTCTCATTACAATGTCTACAATTGGTTTGACCTTATACAAGCGATCATTTCTTTCCGCCGTATTGTCTACAAAATGCCAGCAACGCAATATTGAAACAAAACGATTGTACGACATTTTTATCATGTGCATCAGTGGATGGTAATAAATAGGGTCTCGTTTCCAGTAACTTTCTAATGATGGAAATCTAATTATGCCAGTCACTAAGTAAATGCCCATATATTTCTCTATATCTTCCCTGGTAACAGGTTTCCAGCGAGTCAAACGACCACCAGGATTAGCAGCAATAGATTGCTCAGCGTACAAGTTTGTCTGTTGTACCATCAAGTCTAGGATTTCATCATCAACCAATAAGCGAAATATCGTAAAGACATCGGCATTTTCAGGAATTTGATCAATATGTAAAAAGCTTTCACTAGTAAAATCTTCACGATGCAATGGCTGGTCATGTAGTTTCATGTCATAATCTGTAGTTGGTCTGTGGTTGGTTGGTCTTGAAACAGAAATTCTTGGAGCAGAATTTCTCAGAGCTTGAACAGATGTGTTCATTGCATCGCTACTAACACTATCGCTAGAATCTGAATTCGATAGTGCGGGCACATCACTAGCCAGTGTGCTAGAAGTTTGTGATGGTACTTCAGTAGCAACAAGTGTACTAGAAATTGGTTGTAGTGGAGCTTCATCGTGTATACTATCGTCATCATTCATGTTTACCTGGTTATCCGGTGATCCAGTGGCTTCTAAAGATGAAATGTCCAACTCACTTGGAAAAAAATCGGGGTCCGCCACACTGTCGTCATCATACAAATTTTCTACACTCTCCGATGAATTTGACTGAATTTCTTCTTCATAATCACTTTCTTCCAATATTTTTCTCAGCTGCTCGTCGGTATACGCTTGTTTACGGCTCATTTTACACAAAAAAAGAAAAAATCGTTACAAGAGAACTCAACGAATAAATCAGTGAATGATTTGAACTTCACTATCTGAAATGTCAATAACGTCATATCAAATGTTACAAACTGTCAATGTCACTAGATATTTTTGTTGCCAAACGATAAAAAACGTAATAAAAAGGAAAGTATACGCAGACCACATAGGGTCTGTGGACTCACGAGGTAATTTTTACCGTCCTGGAAGCGCTACGAGTCCACAGACCATATGTGGTCTGTGTTAAAAAAACTATTTCAGTAGAGTATAAAAAATTTGTAACACATACATGCATACATTTTAATCATAAATAAACTGACTTTAAATAAAAACATAACTGGACTTATGGACCATTCCCACTCTGGAGCCTGGACAGTGAACCTGTTAGGTACTTGATCACAAACAAACAACAACCGATGATGGCATCACCCTGTGACAAACCTCCGAAACTACAATACTTTCAAAAGCACTACAGCATAATATTGCCAGAAGAACAATGTTACTACTCAGGCCAGAAAGAGATGAGAGTATACACCAATGGATCAAAGGCCGACTCTGGAGAGTCGGAGTTTTCTCATACAAGCCTAACATAAATATATCCAGCCCTCTGAGAATGTTCAACACCATCTACCAGGCAGAGTGTGTGGGCATTATACAAGTGGTTTACAATATAGAAGCCAGGAGAGTTACAGACACCCACATACGTATACCTCCAACAGGCCCTCAGTTCTCCAATCCTTAACTAAAAAATATTTTATCTCGAGAGTAATACTAGAATCTCACAATTCATTAGAATGTGTAGCAGTATCTAACCGCAACATAGTGACACTCCAATGGGTAAAAGGACACAATGGATCACTAGTTAATGATGCAGCTATCAAACTAGCTTGGAAAGCATCCAGCAAGTCAGTCTGCAGACCTGAACCTATTGTACCCATCCCCTTCAACCTGCTACGCAGTTAGCTACAGGAGTTCAGACTCACATACAAACAGAGAACTGGTGGACCTTGACACCGGGCTGAAGTCAGTAAAGGGAAGCTATGCCACCCTTTGAGGCTAACGAGATGCTAATTACGCCTGGACAGGAACGGCTTGCATCAGGTGACTTGGACCATCACGGACACTGCTCGCTAAACAAACACTTCCACACAATAGGCATAACAGACAGTCCTCTGTGCAGGGCGTGCATGGAGGTTGAGGAAACCGTTTGTTGGCTGAGTTTCCTTTCAATGAAAATAGAAGATCATTGTAACACAGTGGTTTAATAAAGTTCTTTACATTTTATAAATATAAAATTAACTTCATCTGAACACACAGGATGACAGAACAGAACATTACAGTTGCTAGGCAACAACTAAACTAAAAGGAGACTACTCCTAAAACATAGTGCATTAAAACCTTCATGGTACAACACCCCCACTTAATCCACTATGCTGTCTGCAGAACACATGTTTCTGCTTACCAACTCCCTTTGTCATCATATCAGCAGGCATAAGGGCAGTCTCACAATATTCAACATAAATTACCCTTTGTTCTGCTAATTCCCTAACGAAATGATATCTTATATTTATATGTTTAGAACGTTTTCCAATAGCAGGAGTATAAACTAGCTTACTAGCACTTTGACTATCACTAAAAATAGTAACAGCAATGTTATGCCTGCCCGTCAGTTCAGAATATAAGCCATTAACTGATATCACTTCCTTAGCGACCTCACAGATTGCGATGTACTCAGCTTCAGCAGTACTTAACGCTACACAACGCTGTTTTAAAGACTGCCAAGACACCGCAGCACCACTGAAAACTAGGGTATAACCAGAGAAAGATTTCCCATCAGGCCCATTTCCCCAATCTGCGTCTGCATAGGCGACCAAAGGCTTATTACATTTTTTGTAACACAACGATAGCTCCGCTGTCCCTTTTAGATACCTAAGGACTCGTTTTAGTGCCGCCATGTGAGTAGAATCATTGCAGTTATTGAATTGACTTAGCATCGTAACTGCATATGATATATCAGGTCTTGTACAACATGCCAGATACATAAGTGAACCGATAATTTCTTGATACTGCGTGTTGTCATTCTTTCTACCACATTTCAAGCGAAGATTCACTTCAACCGGTGTACCAACTGGTTTGCACTCCAACATTCCATATTTCTCCAAGAGTTTTGAAATGTATTTCTTTTGAGACAAGTGGATTTCACTTAAACTCTTCCTCTCGATCCGGACTCCAAGACATTCTCTTGCCTCACCCAAATCTTTTATTTTAAACGATCTTTCAATCTGATGTACCACCATCCTGGCTTCTACAGTTTTATTTGTGAATATATAAAAATCGTCCACGTACAAAGCTATAACAGTGAAAATTTCTTCATGATTCTTTGTGTATACACACTGGTCATATTTAGACCGAGAAAACCCCATCTTTAATATATGCTCATGAATCTTTTGGTTCCAACACCTGGCAGCTTGTTTGAGGCCATAAATGGCTTTCTTTAATTTGCAAACCTTGCCTTCACTCCCCTCTTGAACAAAAGATTGCGGCTGTTCCATATAAATCTCTTCATGCAGATCTCCATTCAAAAAAGCGGTGGTAACATCAATATGATGAACGCTCAGGTTCTTCTCAACTGCCAGTGCTAGTAGAAGACGTATCGACGACATTTTGACCACCGGTGCAAATGTTTCAAAGTAGTCTTCACCAGGTTTTTGCGAATAACCTTTAGCAACCAGCCTGGCCTTGTAGCGCTGGTTGCTGCCATCAGCTCCAACCTTCAACTTGAAGACCCATTTCGATTTGATAACATTAGCGTCTAATGGTCGATCTACCAATTCCCAGGTTCCATTCACCTTCAAGGAATTGAGCTCGTCCTTCATCGCTTCGACCCAAAACTTCTTGTCGGAACGCTCCATAGCATCCTTAACTGAAATAGGGTCGGGATCATCCGACACATAGAAATTGTATATCATGTTGTTCTCCCGCTTAGGAACCCTATTTCGAGCAGGGTAACGTCTCGAACTTTGCAAATCTTCTGCCATAGGATTCTCTATGTCGACAGAGTCGTAAAAATTCTCTCCTGAATCCGATCTCGTCGGTGAACTAGCCCTCGCTGTACTAGATGCACTTCCAGATTCTTCTTCATTCAGATCCGAACTAACCACCGGAACCCCCACTGCATCGGGACCAGCAACCTCTGGAACCTCTGGTTGAGTAGTGGAACAACTAACTCCAGGAATGTCATACTGTATATCTATGACCACAGCATCCTTCTTAGAAACAGGAACAGCTCTGTCTTCTCTCTCTTTCTCTTTTATAGTCACGGGAACATTTTCCATAAATGTACCATCTCGAGCGATGATAACCCTCGTTGGATCATCCTCCAAATTGATAAATCGGTACGCCTTCGAATTGTTCGAATACCCAGTCATTATCATTTGAACCGTCTTTGGATCAAACTTCTTGCGACTATGATCCTTTACCAGAACCTGAGCTCTACATCCAAATATTTTCAGATGCGATAGATCAACTCTCTCTCCTGTAAAAACCTCCTCTGGAACTTTATCCTTGAGGGCCATTGTTGGAGATCGGTTCTTCAAGTAAACGGCACAACCGACAGCTTCTCCCCAGAATCTCTTGTCCAAACCAGCCTCATGCACCATACATCTAGCCTTCTCAGTTATTGTGCGAATTGTTCGCTCCGCCACTCCATTCTGTTGAGGAGTATAAGGTACTGATCTTTGGTGTTGGATCCCATGTTTCTTCAGGAAACCTTGAAATTCTCCGTTGGTATACTCAGTGCCATTATCGCTACGAAATTTCTTTATCCTCTTTCCCGTCTGATTTTCAACTAGTGCCTTGAATTCCATAAATTTTGCGAAAACTTCGGTCTTGGATTTCAACAAATAGCCAAATGTTTTTCGGCTGAAGTCATCCACAAAAATCAGGTAGTACCTATTACCACCCCAGGATTCTACCTCCATAGGACCCGCTAAATCTGAATGCACGAGTTCAAGAAAGTCTTTTGCTCTCTTGCTTTTCCCTTTAGGAAACATTTTGACGCACTCCTTCCCTTTACAGCACCCTTCACATGGTTCCGTGCTCACCTCTTTAAAAGTCAGACCATCTGTCAAACTTTTCAGCTTCACCATCAGAGCTCCACTCAGGTGACCTAGTCTTCTGTGCCACAAATCAAAACAGGCGCGAGAAGAATCTTCTGGAGGACACGTCAGAACCATCGCTGCTTCTTTATCTAAAACATATAAACCCTGTTTCAGTGGTGCTGTCAATACTGGCTTTCCGATTACTTTTATTTTGTAATCCTTTTGGTAAACCTTACAAGAAGTCTCATCGAAAACAACAGTGCAACCCTTAGTACACATTTTACTTACCGACAGCAAGTTTGTCGTCAAACCTGGAAGCATAAGTACATCCTCAAACCTCACAGAGCGCCCCATGACATACACATCCCCTTGTTCACTAGACTTAATTTTATCATTGTTCGCGGTCGTCACTAGCTTAGAACTAATGTATTGTTTATCTTCAAGAATGTGCATATCAGACGTCATGTGTGATGTAGCTCCAGAATCTACGACCCAATGGCCCTCACCAACCGTCATAGTTAGAGCGGCCATTAGTCCCGAGGTTTCCTTATTGTCTTTCTTCTTACTGAAAAATGTGTATTTGTTGTCTTCAGACTTGTTTCCCGTCTTACGACGTTGACACTGCCACTTATAATGCCCTTTCTGTTTACACAAATGGCATATAACACCCTTTTTGGACTTTGACATCAGTGCCGTTGCCGTGTCATCTTCAGTTGTGTTCGTTGTGCTGCTTTTCCTCAAGCTTTCTTTGAGCAGCGCTGCCTGCACAGACTCTGTCGTTATCTTCATGCCTGAATGCTCCAAAGTCATCACCAGAGGATTGTACACGTCGGTTAAACCGGCCAACATAATAATCCCAACAAATTCATCATCTAGACCTGCCTTTATGCTAAGTAAGGACTGGCTGGTTGCCAGGATGTCATTGAGATATTCCTCCATCGATGAAAACATTGTCAATTTGACATTGAATAACTTCCGCAACAGATAAAGCCGTCGCAGTAATCCGCCGTCAGCATATGATTTTTGCAACGCTTGCCAAGTATCTCTCGCTGTCTTGAGATGCATGATCATGGGATAAATATTTTCCTTGCACATGAGGCAGATTTTACTCCTAGCTTTGGCATCCTTCCTTTTAGCCTCTACCGAGTCTGCCACGAACTTTTCATTCACACACTCCCACAGATCGAGATCGGTCAGAAACATTTCCATAGCAAAAGCCCACGTACAATAATTCGCTTGGCCTGCCAATCTCTCAACACTTTTTATAACAGCTTGTTCCATATTTGAAATTGAGATCAGATACTTTTCCGCTCAGATATCGCACCAGACCACGCCTAGGCCCATAACCTGTTGGCTGAGTTTCCTTTCAATGAAAATAGAAGATCATTGTAACACAGTGGTTTAATAAAGTTCTTTACATTTTATAAATATAAAATTAACTTCATCTGAACACACAGGATGACAGAACAGAACATTACAGTTGCTAGGCAACAACTAAACTAAAAGGAGACTACTCCTAAAACATAGTGCATTAAAACCTTCATGGTACAACACCGTTGCATCACCCAGATCTATCACAGATGTTCAGAACAGACCAGAAGACCTAAAAAACTTTTGGAGGGAAGGTGGGCTCGTTGGAATATCCACCGGCGGCCGCTATGGCCCACGCACAATGGTCCACCTGAAGGACTAAGTGCGGAAACCAAACCCCTTAACAAAGAATATAGTTATTAAGTACCTACTTATTTATAAGTCTGAAAGCCAAGCCAGTCTCTTCAACTAGGTAGTGATTTTGTTAATGAGGAAACCTATTCAGAGTAAGTAACATCCCGTTTATTATTTCCATAGATACAGTACAAAAGTAAACAAAAACAGTGAAACTTACCTTCGGGCTAAAAAGCCGAATATGGATGAGAGGAAACCTAATATTGATTGTTCGTTGACTAAGATTGAAGTTAGTACGTCGTCATATTTTGTTGTATCGGGAGAATCAGACATATTGCCTAATTTTAATGCATAAATCTTTAGTTTTCTATTTTCGCTTTGACTTTGCGTTGCCTTGTTCACAGTTGACAGCTGTTAGCTGTGGTTGACAGTTCATGTTTTGACATCGAGTGAATGATAAAATGAGTGAACGACAGCAATCAGTATGCATGAATGAAGATTATTGATTGAAGATTTGAAGATACTCGAAACGGTATCAAAAACAGGGATGCCAGTAGATTAAATCTATAATATACCCTGCTGGGTCCCAGAGACTAACTAAAAAACAGTTACTCATGACATCTTGTGTTAGCACTAATAAAGTAATACATAACAAGTAAAACGACGAGACACAGTACGATAATTATAGTAGTAAAATACGGTAAACTACGAGATTTTACGGAAATGTTTCGCGTACGTTGGTCAGCCGGTTAATAATATAAAGTTTACGTTACATTAGATTTCTTATTCTTGTGTACGAGGTAATCTGCTATACAACTAGGATACAAAGAAAACCAAATTAGAGATTTTATATCTAACTAATAATAATCGTTGTAAGTTTACGAAAAAATTAATAAATTTATTTTTGCACAAGGCTTCATTTTTTGATGTAGGCGAGCACTCAGACACTGTTATTAAAATTAAGGTTTTCGTGAATCATATTTAAATCTTCACAACTTACTGACTCACAAATTGAAAAAAAGGTAAGAAAATTTGAATTTCGCGAGCTACCTTAGCACCTACCCCATAATCACAGAACATAAAGAGAATTGGACACAATTGCCCTATTTCATTCAATTATTCAAACTGGCAGCCCTGATCAAAAACTTCATTCTTTAATGAAATAAACGTTTCATTTCACCAAAATCTTTAAAAATGTCTTAAAACACATGAAACGAAAATATGAGCTGTATAATTTATTTTGATTTTTTATTTTCTAGAAAAATAAATTTAAAAATTAATAGAAGAAATAAGAAAATCTTTTTACTATTCACGACTAAACTCAATCTTATTTTTTAGCGTTGGCATCCCAAAACTAGTTTTTTAATTTGCATTCCCGCCACTTGGCGGAGTTACTTCGCTTTCGAAAGTTTCACATCCGCAAGAGAGCGGCAAGGTAAGGCGAAGTGAAGTAGGCAAAGAAGTCTCGCGCGCGAACTCGGTACACTGCAGGCGATGACCGCATTCATATGAGTTTTTATTATATTGTGTGTGTGCTGTCGTGTTCTCCGATCCGTTAAGTGTTTACGAAAATGCTGTATAGGTGAACTTTTAGGATACAAAAGTGTTGTGATAGTGATAATATCCCTTAGCCCTCTTCTACCTATTACTGTCTCTTGAAGGTTGTAAAAATGCCTTGCTCAGCGGTAACTTTGTCCATAGCGACCATTACAGCAATAGTGGCTGCTGCTTTAATGGCTATAGCATTTTCGACGGATAACTGGCTATATATTGAAGTAAAGCGCACGAGCATACAGGTAAGGAATTATTTATAATTAAATTAAATATTCATGTATTAACATATGCTAGACATTTATCTTTGTTTACCTGTAATTTTTTGTGTCTGACAGTTCCGAAGAAAAAGTAATCTATGTAGTTAAAACTGTTTTTTTTGTTAGTTACCCTCATAATGTAGTTAGTAGGTAGATTGAGGTCAATTTATTTTATACTAACTACCTTTTTATTTATCAGTTTCCTCAACGAGTCACCACGATGTCTTCAAAATTAGAATAACAGCATCTTTTCGGTTGCCTTATCTTATAGCACCAACTTTGAGTACCAAGGTCGAAGTCAACGAAGTCTTGAAATTATTAAGAAATTTGGAGAACAGCTGCTACTAACACCTTCCACCAAACAAACAATTGATTAACATCTTGGAATTTTTCATTTTCGATTGTTTAGCACAGAGCGCCAGCGCCGGCGCATATATAATCTTGATCATCAATAAATCTTATGTCTTACGACATTTCCCTTGTTTCATTACGAAGGTACAGTAGTGGAATGGACTCAATAAAAATCATCGTAGCACCACGTATTCTTTCGAGTCCTTGCCGAGGCACCGTTAGAGCAGACACGTTACGCATAAATATGCACGTATTAATGGCACGAACAAATGTGTGGGTAACTGTACTGTTCCGTGCTACTCCTGTTCACCCAGTCGTGGAGATAAAGAAACTACGACCGATAACGATACACGCCAAACCACGTTTTAAAATAGTTTAAACGACGGTCCCCTTACAACCGAGAAGTCATTGACATACACAAAAACTTCAGTTAAACATTTGCAGAAAGCGCGTAATTTGCAAAAACTGGAACATAATCACGGTCAATTTGCTTGTTATGTGCGTCGGACTTTTTGTAACGACAGACCGACAGTTTCTGGTTTCTTTTCTCGAGTTGGGGTCATGTTTTTTATTGCGATAACAGCCAACTTGTATCGCCTTGTCTTCTACCTGCTCGCGAGGACGGCTTAATTTTTTGCTCGTTCTTTAATAGGGGTGGCTTTAAAAGCTCCACGTAGACAGGTTCCTACGTGACCAATCCTTCAGCATCTTGTCTTTATCTCAAACTTAAATAGTTTTGTAACATTTTTTGTTGAAGCGTCTATAATTTTAAGTCCAATGGGAAACTACAATCTTTCCATAACTAATACCTTATATATAGTTTTGAGCTAACAACAAGTGTACAGATAATGTATGACTGTTCTCCGTTATTTTAGTTTTTTCTGATACCTCACTATTTATTGTGTTCATTCATTGGAACAAAGTTTCCTCATATATTTTTATGGGTATGTGCAGGTACGGTTAAATTATAACCACCCTAGGTGGCGTAAAAACTCATCAAAAACATGATTTTATCACAGCGTTAGACGTGCTAAGCACTTATGAGATTAAGTTTCATATGTTTTAACAGGAATAGAAACGAGTTTTGTACGGTAATATTTGTTAATGATCACATGGATTAAAGAAAAGATCTTATAGCCTTACGGTTTTTTATGTAAAAAAGATCAAAACTAGTCTGTATGTCTTGAGTCCCGTTTGACCTCAGCAAAAAATGCACAATCATACTAAAAAACTATCCCCAGATACTAATTGGTATAGGTACCTACTTAGGTAACTGAAACTCAATCTTCGCGGGAACTCTTTGGGATAGAAATTCTTTTTTTTAATCCGAAGGCAATTTTGCTAAATTTTCTACACATCATTACTTCTCATCCCATAATGCGCACAAAATTACATAGAGAGAATGTAATCTTACTTTATTATCACTTACCAGCTTGTTCAATGAGGCCTCCAAGAAGAAAATTACTTAGCATAATACCTAATTGTAGTTTGCGAGGCGTCTCAGAGACGTGTAGCGAATGACTTACTATCTACTACATATCCAAGTCTATTAGATCTTGTAAAGACAAACAAACAGTGGAAAGCTTGGGAGAAATCGATCGTGAAAGTGACGAAATCTGTGTGAACATCTCTCTGAACATGCATAGTAACTACATAGTTAGTTACCGCGTTACGATAACGGTAACTTTAAATTACGTCATTGTTATCATTGCGGATTTATCTATGCTGAAACTAACATTTACGAATAGAAAACGTTGGATTACGTGCTGTTACGATTGTCTTATGTTTTCGGTCGAACAACTTCAAATGACTGCAAAACGCTGCACGGTACTCCCAGAAATTGTATTACCTCTATTAGCACACTCCAAAACGTTCTCAGGACTTTTATAGTACCAAATTTTGTTACTTGGGTTGTTACTGTTAGCAAAAGAACATTTTTATAAGTATTATGATCACACAAAACTGAATTTATTACTGTATTCTCAGTGTACCGAAAATATTTTATATGCGCCAACTAAACTAAACATTTTAGTTGGCGCCCAACACTACTATAGAGAAGAGAATTCAAATTAATGAAGTTCGTGATGTTTCTGCTCCGTAAAGTTAAATACTACGTACAGCTACAATACACAGTGATATGAAAGTCACGACTCAGGAGTTTAGAGTTAGATGAATTGTCCACTATTAAGGTAGGTATGTTGGTAACGTACAATCATGGTTTTATTCAAGTACTTGGCAATAGGCATAATGCACGATAATTACTACATATCACTACATAATATAAAACAAAGTTCCCCGCCGCGTCTTGTCTGTCTGAACGCGATAAACTAAAAAAATATATAACGGATTTTCATACGTTTTCACCATTGGATGAAGTGATTCATGAGGAAGGTTTAGGTGTATTTATGGTTTTGTGTATGATGTTTTATCAAGCGCAAACCGTGTAAAGCAGGGACGGGTCGCTATTAGATTTTAAATCCTGCTTCACATCACCATAAATATTTTATTATTCAATAGAAATGATTTTAAATGAGCTCAAAATATCCGCATGAATGAACATTATGAGAGACTTTCATATTGCTGATGCGTCGGTTTTCTTTGGCGGTCAGTTTACAAGTTATGCAAAGACCAAAGAAAGTGGTTTATGCAAATAACTAAATATTCTGTGAGAGATGGTTTTGGTTTTATGCAACGAACATACGTTTCATGTAATGTGCGATGTTCATTTGAAGGAATTAATTGTATGAAGACTTTCTAGTGTGCCTACTGCTTATGGTAGATGGTTGGATGGTTGGCAGGAACCAAAAACATGGTTGTGAACTATGTTTTTGGTTCCTGACTCTGGAGGGTATAGCCATAAGTAGCTGTCAGCTTCAGATTTGGTTCAAAAGCAGCCGATTGATCTTTTTACAACTACCAATTTATAGGCTGGTTGCGCCCTGCGATTTCACCCGCATAAGTCTCAGTCTCCTGGGAATATCGGGATAAAAAGTATCTCATGTCTCAATCCAGGTCATGGTCTCCCGTGTGCCAAATTTCATCCAAATCCATTCAGCCGTTTTAGCGTGACAGCGTAACAAACAAACAAACTTACTTTCGCATTTTTAATATTAGTTACGATTTATAATTTTCACTTTATTTGTAACACGTTTAGCATCATATTATTATTGTTTACTTCATACCATACTTATTAAATAAATAAAATGCAAAAGTGATGTAAGATAAATCTGCCTTTTTTTATGGCATAGGGCAAAACCGGGACGCCAAGATTACTCCTACTCATTAACTCCAAAAGTCCAAAGAATAAACAAAGACATTCGAGAAACATTTCTATTTACGGAAGAAGCAAAACATCTGGGAACTAAGGGATGAACACGAATAGTTTGTTTATTGGCTTACCTGGCGAGGGACCGGATGCAATGTTTGCTTATCCAAACAAATAAACGCTAGTTGTACAAAATATAGCCGTAAAAATGGTGATTAAGCATCTATAGGCCAGGTAGATGGGCTATTGTTCAACGTAGTGTTAATCATACTTAATGCCTAAAGCCCAAGGCTCCACTGACAGGTGGATTGTTAAAGCCCTTGTAAAACGAAAACGTCTGGTTGTTCAGGTTCCTGCCAGGAAAACTGTTGAGCTGACTGTTCCTATGCGTTCTCTGGCGGGGTATTGTTGCGACTGCTCATTGAACTTTCTCTGTTCGATTGTAAGCCAAAAGCCAGTAAAGGTTGGCTCTTTGGACAACTACAGTAGTCCTCAGGCTCAACAACAACATCTATGGTGTGACGTTTACTCGCGTCTTACCTGAGAGAACCCTGACTAACGTCGTATCGTTACTATCAATAACAAACAAATATGTATTCTTTTGTTTAACAAACTTCGTTGACGAAAATTCCTAAATACGTGTCTACATCTACACGTCATCGACAATGGGTGATTATCACGGCAACCCGCTTTCATGCACGACGACACCCACTTCTCACGACGTCCGACTACAATTCTTATATACTATTCCGCTTTCTTGGTTTCATAGAAAAGCCAATTGAAAGTTTAACAATGTTTGGTTACGTGTATCGCGGTAAAAACAAATTGAAATATCATCTTACCGAAATAGTTGTTGAATCAGACTTTTTTTTTGGAGGCCTTACCACGACCTCTCCAATAGTACCTAAAATTAGTAAAAAATATTTTCCACATCCAAAGAGTTACAATACCTATGCGTAAAACGGTGACTGGCTGTTGTCCTTAAAAAAATAAGCAGTCAGCAACTAATACTAAAAAATAAAATGTGTTTTTATTTTTCTTTCTAGTTTATGACATTCAGAAGATTTCAGACTTTCGAAGCCAGTCATGAATACTACTTAGTCTGTGCTAATTTTGTAAATAATAATCATTTAAAAACTGAAAAATTATGAAACACATAGGTACACAGGTACTTAACACATTAATCCTAACTATATTTCCCAAAAAATGTTACTGAGAGAGTTTTAATTTCAGAGATTTAGGTACTTAAAAAGTTAATAAAGAAAAAGGATTTAACAGTTTTAATCACTTAATCGATCAAATTAATCCAAATCAATCTTGGCTTTTTACAGCGGCGTTTAACAACAAGTTTGGTGTAGATTTCTTTTTCTTAATCATTTAGAAGAAAACGATCTTAAAGAACTCGGACCAAATAAAAAATCTAGACAGAGCGCTGTCAACAGTGACGTGAAGCCAGTTTCGTAACTATGTGTGCACTTAGTGAGTGTTGCCGTGCAGTAAAAAGTCATTACCCTAATATTTTGTCTTAAGTACTGGCAGAGGGACTGGAAGAGTAAAAAGATAGGTTAGCGAGGATATTTGCGTCCATACAAACCATAGAAAGGTGCAAACTGTATAGTGTGTTTTGAAATTACTTAATCAAGATTGCATGCACACGGATATTGCATGGTCAAGCGTGATTGCAGCTTCTAATAGTCAGTTTAATCACCGGTAATCGTAGCTTACCCACTAGGGGTGGGACCAAGCTGTGTTTAGAAATGGCTGATTTCCATAAAAAACAACAAATTCAAAACCTGGATGGGCTACACGAGAGGATTTCTTTCGCGAAATACGTAGAAATATGCAATGACTGATATTGATGATTTCTACGTATCGTTCATTCCTTAAAAATGGTGTAAAAACAATCGTCGAATATTGTCATTTTTACAAAGCTTACTAAATGAATTTTCGGTCAAGTTATGTAAAGTAAATATATTATCTGCTACAACCAGAAGTATTTTAAAATATTAAATTTTTACTTAATTAACCGGATTGAGATAATTTGGTGATTATGTCACATGATTACGAAGTGTCTTACGTACGACATGCAGAAAAGAGTCAAGTGAACGTTTACGATACGAGGATGTATAGGAGAACAACGGTGCCGCTTACTTTAAAAAAATTGCCGCCATTACCTGCTGCCATATTTGTATGGCCTATTTTTTTTAAATGACATAACATAACCGATATAAATTGATTATCGAAAAATGAACAACTAGGTAACTATAAATCTTGGAAAGTGTGGATAATCCATCTCGTTCTCAGATCGTTTCATTGCTATTATGGTTGCCTTTCACAATTCTTTCCATGGCTTATAGTTTTCCGGCCTTTCACTGAACTTGAGACGGATAATGGCTCATGTAGCATGGTCAGTGCTGATATTTTCGACGTACATTGAAATTATACATACATATTAATTACATTTTTTGAATAAAATATAGATGGATGTCGTTTTTTCACAAACCGCTTTACAAAATGCATTAGATAGTGGACGCTTACAGTACCAACATGAACGAAAATCAGTCCTCATCAGCGACATTTAGGTACTAGTGCTGAATGCAGTTTTCAGGAAAAGCATAAATAATAATAGATATTTAAAAATATTTCTGCTTTCTATTGCTATCTATTGCAAAGTTTTCGATCCTTATCTAAATACCCGATACCTGTTATTATTTATTCATTAATTTCCTGACTGCACAAGATTTCCTTTTATTATTGAATGTGAGCAAGCACTTGGAAGGATTTTTGAATATTCAAAGGAAGAAAATTTGTATGGAAATTCGGTATCATTTTTACCCCCCCCCCCCCCCAACTTCTAAGACCTCACATCATTCATAGCATAACACTAACAAATCTTAATGAAATGTAAGATGGCCGACGTTCGTTGCCAAACTGCACAGTTTCGCACAGCATACTCTCATTATTGTTGCCCCATTGTGTCATTATGGTTTGTTCATTGATTTTGCAACTATGCACATTATAAAGACATTTTTTCCTTTAATTAGTGTCATATGTATGACATAGTGTACTAATTGAGGTTGTATGTTATGGCAATTATGGTTTATGTTAAGTCGGTTTTGTCAAGCAACTTATTTCCCGGTTTATGGGAATAAGCTGTCGAAATGTTGGTGTACTACGGTATCTCTGCCTAACTCTTCCTGGAATACCGGCGTAATGTAATGCTATGAAAAGGTGGTTTTTGTCTCGCTTGGTACCTATATGGTTTCAACCTATTAGATCTCTACGTACAGAAAGATGCGTACGCTTTAAAATCACTTCTAATTAATAGCATATATAAATTGTTACTACAGGTTTCTAAACTGCTTTTTGACCCTTTTTTAAAGTTTTAAGGCTCTTACATACTGGGGCGATCCGTCGCGTGACGCGAATTTTAACAAAACAATTTCTCACGGCGAACAATGCGGCGGCGCGGCGTCGCGTCGCGCGACGAATCGCCCCAGTATGTAAGAGCCTTTAACTAATTATCTCTTATTAGCATCATCCTTGCTAGATGGTTGGATTGGAGTGCTTTGGGCCCAAAGTTAGCAGGTACGGTTCTTATGCGTCTTTGCCAAGCGAATAAAAGCCGCGTTATCCATCCGTAACGGTCCTATTATCGAAATAAAGATTCATTTCTCGCTCCAATTTAGAATTGGTGGTAAAAAAAATTATTGAACTGATGCGACCTTGCGTCTTTGACGATTTAGTGTAGGGTTCATTAATTTTAGTTGATAAATGGGGTCTTGAATTAGTACAAATTGGTCTACTTAAAAGATGAGTACCGTGATATTTGAACCTTTTAATTTAACAGGTGAAAGAGCAACTTAAAAAAATTACAACAGTCTAAGTAGATACTACTGTTTATGATTAGAATTTATCTTCTTAGAAGCAGCAGGAAACGTATAGCTTTATATGTAGCCGTGTGTACACTCAGTCACTCACTCTCGTTACGCAAGCGCAGCGGACGCGCTGAAAAATCGCCTCGTTGGAAACACGCTTGCAAATCGTCAGTGTGATTGGCCCTTAAAGTCATCATAACCAGTTCGTACCTACCTATAGGATTTTTCACAACGAGAATCAAATTAAAAATCAAGTAAAATATGACCAATAAAAATATTTCGTAGATTGTAAACCGGTATCATTGAGCGTATAAAAGTTAATGTTTGTGACGTTATAAAGGCTACAAAATTTAATTTATTTATAGGTACTTAAATAATAAAGCTTGAAGAATTTGTTTTTAGGGTTCCGTACCCAAAGGGTAAAACGGGACCCTATTACTAAGACTCGGCTGTCTGTCTGTCCGTTTGTTACCAGGCTGTATCTCATGAACCGTGATAGTTAGACAGTTGAAACTTTCACAGATGATGTATTTCTGTTGCTGCTATAACAACAAATACTAAAAAAAAAAAATTTAAGGGCTCCCATACAAAAACGTGTTTTTTTTGCCGTTTTTATAGATAATGGTACGGAACCCTTCGTTCAATGTCCACGGACACTGCAGTGTCCAGTGCGTCCACCTCGATGCAGTGAAACTTGACGTTGACGCTGATGGATGCGCACACGCAGCTAACGAGATCCATTTCAATTGAGTCATTACTTCATGTGCGTGATGTGTTCGTTTACAAATCTTGGTTTTTAATCTGTAAGGATTTTTTTATGGTTTAAAGTAAAAAAGTAGAAAAGATATAAAATTAAAATAAATTATAATGCAGTCCATTTTTTTCGTAATAAAGTATCTAACTCCATAAAATATACGTTAATATTACGTCTGTTTTGCCCGAAGGGTTAGACAGAGGCAAAGAATAAATATATAATGTAGGTAAATACATACATAAACATAGATTTAAATGATACAATTACTGCAGAATTATTTTAAATTATGATTTTGTAGTAATGTCTTTCACCTATGGACTGATTAAAGTATAAGATATAACTTACACTGTTTTCCATATTACGAACATTAACATTTTTTGTGATACAACTTTGATAATTTTAAACAACGTTTTGAATGTTACCATAATACATAATTATAAATACTATTAATGTATATAAATTTTCGGAGGAGCTCGTGGCTACGTAATAACAGCCGCACGGGTCGATCCATCAGGTTAAGCTACGCTTGCCGGGGTTGGTTCGTGGATGGGTGCCCATCTTTACATACCGAGACTCCTCCGTGCCTCGGAAAGCACGTTTTGCCGTTGGTCCCGGCTTTCATTTGTGGATCTTTGACAGTCGTTACGGGTCGTCAGAAGCCCGAAAGTGACAACCAGTCTTACCAAGGGGTATCGTATTACCCAGTTACTGGGTTGTGGAGGTCAGATAGGCAGTCGCTCCATGTAAAATACTGGTATTCAGCTGCATCCGGTTAGACTGGAGGCCGACCCCAACATAGTTGGGAAAAGGCTAGGCAGATGATGGATATAAATTTTCGGACTTTCGACCTAACAAGCAGTACAAATGGAATTTATATACGAACTACCTGCGCCCCGCGGTTTCACCCGCGTAAGTTTTCATTCTGTAGGAATATTGGGATGAAATGTCCTTCTCCAGGTCATGGCCTGATAATATTCAGATTGGCGAATTTTACGTGCAGACCGCAAATCTTGTAGGTCAGGCAGGTTTTCGACGCGACATCGAACGTATGACCCTGAGTTCAGAAAGCGGACACTTCGACGTTGTGTGCTTAAGGAATATCAATAAATAAGGACTACCATCGAATTTTTAGATACTGTATTTAGCTTGTATAATGTCTGGCAGTTTCAGGTCAATCGACCCAATATATTATATAACCATTAACTGAAGGAAATGTAACTGAAATTGAGATAATTTTATCGTAGCTTATTTTCAAGTCTGGTGGCTACGAAAACTGTCAATACTGTTTTGTGTCTATCTTGTCCGGTCTATTTACAAAGAAATAAATGAGCTACCTACTCTAAATATTAATTGTATCTTATCTACATAAGAAATGATGATCAATACTAATTACCTACTCACACATTGGAATTTCTACAATCAGCAAAGCTATGAATGCGTAGGTTAAATTAATAATATGCGTAGGACCTTCGCGACCTACGAATGAATTTTGAATGCAATCAAATAATTAAATTACCTACTAAATTATTCAAACTAGGAACCAAATCAAGTTAACAACCAAAAAGTATTATTTATAAAGTTCTTATTTCGATAGTCTACGATACACTGGCTGGTAAAAAATCAGACAATTATAATAACAAGTAGTGCTATTGTATAGTAATGCTGTATCTTCAAGGTTGGCAGGTTTATTGCCGATTACCGCAGCATCTGCCCTCTGTTAAGACCATTAAGAATACCATGTAGCTGCCGTGGGAATATAATAATATTTATTTGGATTTGGGCAACTATGCTGTGTAATTTGAGCATGCATTCAAACTTGCATCAAGACTTAGACCCTTTATTCATAAACGTTGCTTAAAGTTGAGTAATGATTAGCTACTGTTTAACCATACATTTTTGACGTTTGAACGTCACTTAACTTTAATCATCGTTTATGAATAAACCCCTTAGTGATTTGCTTAGGTTTCTACCGCGGAATGTATATAATGAAACTCATGAAGTTGATACAAGTTACATGAATGATAACGGCTTCATTTCCTAATTAGTTATTCCCCGCGACTTAGGGCTCCCACACATAACTGCGAATTCGCAACGCATCGCAAAAATCAGCGACATTACGCTTTTTTTTTTTTTTTTTTTGAGTGTGCGAAATCATCCAATGACTTCTCCCGCTCTGGGCGGAGCGGAAGGGCGTGTCAGACTTTTACTGACTAAAACCCACCCGTGTTCCTTCATTTGCCTGTTGCCAAGGTCCCGGTATCCCTTTCGGACTTTCCCGCAACCCTGGCAGGCATCGGTCCTACCGGACCCCGTCGATTCTCTTTGAGGCGCGCGTGGAACACGACGCGCCATCGACCCGGGCCTGGTCCTTATCGGACGGCGAGCTGCCCGTTGCTCGCCGTCCGCAAGCCCGCGCCTATGGTGGCCGGGAATCCGCCTGGGATTCCCGACGCCCAGGGCGCCTCCAACGGCGGCGGTTAGGGGCATGAGGGCGCAAACTTTGCCTTTCCCTCACGCGTTCCGCCTCCTCCTTCGCGAGCATTACTGCTTCGCAGAAGGAGGTGACGGCTTCCCATGCCCTCTCTTTCCGTACCATGGCCTGGACCAGGGCCGGACGCGAGAGGTAATTGCCGCCAATCGCCTCCGCGAGGACACGGCGGTGCTCCGCCCAAGCACACCTCCACCGTATGCTCCACCGTGTCCTCCGGGCGATCCGCACAGTGGTGACACCCGGGCGTTTCCTCCCGCCTAATCCTACACAGGAACCTCCCGAAGCTGCCATGTCCGGTGAGGACCTGTGTCAGGCGGAAGGTGAGGACGCCGTGGCGCCTCTCTAGCCACTCCTCAAAGAGGGGACTTATCGCCGCTATTGTGGCGTGCCCAGCGACATTACCCTAAGAGTTTCTTCTGAGCTTAGCTTCTGCGTTGCGAATTCGCACGAATACGCAGTTTTGTGTGGGAGCCCTTAGCCCGCATTAATGTCCCACGGGAGGAATAATTCCGTAATAAATTGTTTTCTTATAACTCTATTGGTTTACGCGGTTAAGGTAAGCTCCCATGCAGTCGGCATGCTTTTTTCCGAGCTCTTCAACTATCACCGTCTCATAGTGAACACCGTATGAAAATTTGTTCGGTAGTTTTTGAGTTTATCGCGTTCAGACAGACGCGGCGGGGGACTTTTGTTTTATAATATAATTATCCAGTGATCCATGATAGTGATCCATGCATACTCGTAGTACCACTCCGATAAGTTTCTCCGACGAGATCCTCACCTATTTTCCTGATACACACTACTCACTATAATTCCAGCTTGTTGTATAGCATTAGAATCCTGCCAAAGCACTTGAATCTAACCTCGGATCTGTTTTTAACCGACTTCTTCAAAAAGGAGGAGGTTCTCAATTCGTCTGTATGTTACGCGATTACTCCGCCAATTATAAATCGATTTTGATGGTTCTTTTTTTGTTTGGTAGGTCATGCTTCAGAGGTGGTCCCATATAAATTTTATTAACTTTGCTTGCGTAGTTTTTGAGTTAGCTTCAATAATTACGTATTTTTCCGACTTAGTCTATGTAGGTGATATCTTATTTGACTCCGTCACTGATATTTACATAGGTTAGTGGTATTCGTATTTGTGTGGGGTAGGTACCACAACAAAAAAGAGAAAAAATAAAAACTTAACAAAAAAAAAACAACCGACTTCCAAAAAAAACACTAGAAAAGGGAAAAATAACTTTAATTTTGGAAGTCGGTGGCAAAAAACGAAAATTGAAAAGCAAAGACACCGACTTCCAAAGTTAAAGTTATTTTTCCCTTTTTTTGTGTTTTTTTTGGAAGTCGGTTGTTATTTTTTTAATTGAATGCCAAGTTAATAATAACATGATTTCCACAAAAATCATTCGGTAACAATCGCCGATAATATCAACATAATATTCCCTAGGTATACTAAAACTATTCCAAGAACTGCCTATAAACTCAAGTCGCAGTTTCTCAACTTGCATTGTGGAAGCATCTACACAGCCTCACTTATACGTATGTCTGGGGTGCTCGGCATTGCAAGGTGAACGGGCCCGGCCGAGTACATGACCCGCAGTCGCGTCCTCACTCTTGCGCAAAAACGTCCACTTTGTACAGCTGAGCGTCTTGTTCCGAGCACCGGTCTGATACACAATGCGCGACAACCAGAATTATGTGGAGATGTTTAAGCATTTGTAGTGAATGCAGTGTTTAGGGAGTCCGAAAGTTGACTCTTGGAAACGGATGAGATGAACGACCCTTTTTTCTCACGGATTTGGTGACTTTGTTTTTAGGTTCCGAACTTAAAAGAAAAAACGGATCCTTTATATCATCACCTTTTTGGCCGTATGTCACAGAGGTTTTTATAGATGATGATCTTGGTAAACTGAAGTAAGTATTATAAATTCAACTGAACAAAAAGATGAGTGAAGACAAAAGACAGAGAATAACATCAACGCATACTAGATGAAGCCATTAAAAACTGCTGTTTCATTTATATTTCAACGCGTCTCCATCCGGTTTTCAATATTCATTAGAGTAAATGTTCTAAAGAGGAAGCTCACATCCACGGCGGCAGTGTTAGCGGTGGAATCTCTAGTCGCGTACAGTTGACCGGTTTTTTATGTGAAATCATCGTACACGGTCCATTCGTAGTTCGTACCACATTCCGAACGTGCTCGATCATACATTGACGTATGCACGACGTGCGCATTCGTTTGCGCGCCTCGCCAAGCGAAACTGTATATATTAGCATTTGAAACTAGCCAACCTTTTGTGATTTTAATCGTAGGTCTGTACTTATTAATTGAAAAAAAAATATGAGGACGAAATGTTAGAAAATTTTGCGAAGAATTAGGTACTGTTTTCGCAATACAAAAGATATCAACGAGCGCACAACTATTGCTGATAAATAAAATATTTCCAAAAAATATGTTGTATATTGTAATATAAAATGATATCAGCAATTAACCACTAATTTATGACACACTAAAATTGTAGGTGCTGCAATTATCCACAGACAAATTGCTCTAGTATTACGCTTCATAAATCTCCCGCGTCTAATGTTAACTGTCCACTATTCAGTCATGTACGCGTGCGTAAACAGATCTTAACAAAAAATTAAACATAATTATTTTCATTTAATACTCAGCATAATGTTTCTTGGTGCATTAACTTCATACGTAGTAATAAACTCTCTAACTACGTGGTATAAGATTATTAATGATTACTTGTTTGGCGTCCAAACTGCAGAGCTACTGGTTGAGCGAAAGTTTGTAGACAATGCTCGCCTATTATAATTACCGAGTGCGCTCCGAGAGGTGGCGAAAGTGACCGATATGGACCATGTGTGGTGGAAATATATTCTAGCTTGTCATCGCTCCGCGACTCTTCGTAATTATGCTGTAAAACTTCGTTAGACATGAGTCTTTCATTTCGGAAACAAGCCGAGAAGAACATGCTTTAGGCGAAATTGGATTTGTAATTTTTAGCTCTAAAACTCTTAACTAATTTAAAAACTACTGAATTTCGGTAGAACATTTGGTGGCTTAATTTGTTGCATTTTAACCCTACTATGACGTCCTGCAAGGAATACGTCGAGTTACCAGTAACCCTGTATAAATTGATCAATCGTATCGATTCAAGTATGTTGCTTAACTTATTTATAGTGGTTTGAGGAATGTGTTAACATCGCGTGGGCGTTAAACAATCGGATCGATTCGGTTCAAATCGATTAGAATCGGAAAGGTCTTGCCTTCGTGTCGCCTGGTCACGCAAGGTTGCAATAGCAGGTTGTTGTCCAATTCTTTTATGGCCCTTATTATTTCATCATTCTCCTGCCCTTTTTCAATTTATTAGTAGTCGGTGCAACATGTCTTTTTCTTCCAAATTCGTCATCTTAGTAATCACTCCCTTTCTAACCATATCATCATCCTCACAGTCCATCCATCGTTTCTTTGGTCTTCCCCTACTCAAAATCACCATCATAAGTACTCAAAACATACCTCACTGCGAGCAATTCTGCGCAAATAGTTTTCGATAAATTGGTTTCTGCATTGAAAATAATGTTATTTATTAGAGAAGATCTTCCCTACACTGACCACTTATCTTTTTGGTTAGTTTCCTTGTATTTGAACGTGGTGGACAATCAATATTTAATTATAGAATTGTAACAAAAACGAGGAAAACACCAGCTATGTCTTACTTTATTTAAAACCGATACGTGCTTATTTACGAATACCTCGGATAGATAAGGAAATAACTTCGCTGCTTAGGTAAATGAGAGATAAATCTGCAGTTAACTGTCGCATTCTCGATTGCGTTCAAACCGGACTCAGTGTATTGTATTCCAGTAAATTGTATATAACTTGTGAAATGAAACTGAATGATTACAATATTTATGTAAAGTGAAAGGTGCGTGCGATATCGCAATTTTGATGTTAGGTAATTACCTATTATTGACATAATGACATTATTTTTAAACTGGTAATATTTTCGTGATTGATTTCAAGTTGCTAATTGGCGGCAATTCAGTATTGTCAAATTAATTCCTTCACTCTGGGTCAGTGCCGTGTGTGGTACAATAGTAGATTTTATCATAAGGGAGCAAAATAGTATTTTTACGGCGAGGGCGCTTTTTTGCATCCAGAGCGAAGTGAGGGATTCTAGAGTAGAATCCCGAGCGTAGCGAATACCAAAGCAAAGGTGTCAAAAAAAAAGTTAATAAGGCGCAAAACTGTAGTTATAAATGTTGTTTGAGTTTTTGCCAGTTAAAAATTGATATTTTTGGCTAAGTTAAAAACGTTACTTATGTATAATAAACTATTATTTCCAAGAAAGCTGATGAAATATTCTTTAGTAGAATCCTGAACGTAGCGAGGGATTCAAAGTACGTCGCCCGAGCCAATAATATATTTTGCGCCCGAGAGATAAACTCTACTTTTCATCACCCACTATGAGAAAATAAAAGGCGCCTCATATTTTAACCACGCTTGCTCAAGACGGGTTGGCTATTACAGGCTTATAATTATTAACTACAAGTTCAGGTTTCCCCATCATGTTTTCCTTCACCGATGTCAGTAATGTCCAAAATAAACTCAGAAAAAAAGACAACCGACTTCCAAAAAAAATAACACTAAAAGTGAAAAATTAAGTACTTTAATTTCGGAAGACGTAATTATTCCGATAAATTATGTATATTTTTGTGTAGTAAATAACACAAAATCCTGCATCGCGCAATGGGAGTTTACCGCGCGATCAACATTATACAAGATTCCAACATCAATCGTTGGGCAGTTGCCCGCCAGACAAGACATCCGTTTGGTCGGAGTATCCTCCCTTTTCAATAGAGGTTGAGTGAACTTTCCACCCTGTTACTCAATCTCTAAATGCTGAATCCAATTAGACTGGAAGCTGACCCCAACATAGTTGGGAGAAGGCTAGGCAGATTGATTTTATTTTACGTCGGTCCTAACACTTCCCAGTACCCACACGGCGCGACTATGGGCCGTCGTACCAGCCAGTCTTTATTCAAACAATATTTGCGTTCAATTTCTTTGGCGCTGAACACTAAGATGTTCCAAATTCAAAAAGTGCGCGGCAAAGATAATTGCGGCGCACTTATTTTTTGCCGCGCACTTATAAAGAGGATTAAAAACTCAATACTGCCCGCTAAAAGTTTCTTATAGAAAACACCACCTTCGGGTGCACTTAAAGGCGAACCAAGTCGTCCTTTTCGAATAGATGGGATGAAAAAATTCATAGAATCATTCAGTATAGGATATTACCCATAGTTTAATGACGTAATAAAACACCTTATTGCAGCTGACTCAACATTTTTCATTCAGTAATAACCAAAGACACGTTACCATAAATAATCAGTTTAAAATGATTAATAACCTGCCTTTGCCATTCATCACTTGCCACAGGCCTCACAGACTAACTAACATCAAGTTTCTCCGTCACACCTAACATTGACATTGTAATAAAATATAACTTTCTTTGCACTTTCCCATCGATAATCGTAATCAGATAGCTTAGTCGATTCTATAAAAACATCGATCGATGGACTCTAGTCGAGTTGAAGAAACGTCTCGGTCTGTTGACTGATCGCTCTGATGATCTCATGCTGATCTCGATGCTAGTGTTGTGCTGCAAAAAACTAATGATCTCTCATTACTCCAAGTGGCATTATAATAGACGAATGATCACTTTAATAATAAGAGGTACTTCTTTATTCCATCTTTCGTTTAGGCATTGCGCAGCTTTTTCAGAATCTCAAAATCAAAGTTGTCAATTTTAACAGTTTTGTATATGATTTAAAAAAAAACATCTCAAGTCTTCTTCGTAATTCTTTTTTCGTTGTGGATGTGCAGTGATTTGGTAAGTACTATATAGTACAACGTTGTGAGTCTGAAAGCCATAATTGTTTCGTTGGTCTGGCCAATAAAAACCTGTCTTGCTTGATTCGGGTCTGCGAAAAATGTTATCAACGTGTACGTAAGCAGAAAACCACGTACTAATCTTGTCAAATAATTAAAATTATACCAAACTTTATTAAACTGGATTTACTTAACCTGGTTTAAAATTCCGAATATTTAAAATATCTGTGCCTAAATCGGCAGCTGTTATTTACGTTTTGATTTCGGTAATTCTCATTGATTGATTATTAGAAATCAGTCGCTCAAAGTCTTTGAACATCAATTTGGTGTGAGTGATTAGCCAGATGGACAAATATTTGTGGAATTTCGGTATAAATGATGAATTATTAATAAATTTCTTACGACTTTGTTAGTCAAAGTTTAAAATAAAGAACTGGAAGCGTATGAAAAAATAAATTTATGTATGAATGAATGTATATGAAAAAAATAAAGATCAATGCGCTGAAGATGTTTGTTTTGGTCCAAAATGACTGGACCTCACGTGGGGATTCTCAGATTTCAGGTTTAAATATTATTTTTGCCCTTAACTGAATTGTCATGTATTGTGTAAATCTTTTGGTGGTTATCCTAAATAAATAAATTATCCATCATGTAGGTATACTTTTCTTATTATATCTAATGTCAGTTTAGCTAAAGTCTGTTTTTTAAATCTTGTAGACTAATTTGACATTTCAAGTGATTGTTGTTTGTTTTTTCAATTTGGAGTTTGACATATGCATCTGTCAAATTAGTGTACGAGATTAAAAACAGACTTAATATTTATGTATAATTGGTGTGATCGGATTCGTATAGGCGCGTGGGAATACGATCAAATTGTTTAATGTAAGTACGCTACAGTCGCCGGCGCATGTTTGACAGTTAATTAACCTATATTAACTAGGTATTCGTTGTGATTTTATTTTACTTTTTGGTGAGAAATTGTGAAAACTATTAATCTAGGTGGAGCTGTTCGCAGACAGATTGTGAAGGATATAGCTAACCCACCGCTTCCTATGTTCGAAAAATTTCTCTTCTCAACTACGTATATAACGCAATGAATGTTATTGAATGGTCGAAATGAAAGCCATTGCTACTATAACTGTTACGCTGTTACGCGTAAGTATTTTATTATTTTCTATACATCTATTCTCATATGTAGTCATAACAGAAATATTAAACAAACTAAAACCGATTAACTACAACACATTGACAAACAATCTCACGAGTGCACAGTTCTCATCGTATTAATGTCAGCATTAAAATCATTGCGTCGTTTTCCCAAGCCGTGACGTCACTCGTCAGCATTATTTACCTCACCCCCTCCCTTACCCCTACACCGGGAAGTCATTGCAACCAGTTTGATGGAATGTGCTATCTCCTATCTCTGATGGAGTTCGTATTCATCCATTGTCGACATTTTTTGTTGAGGTTATTGTTTCTTGATTTTATAAAGAAAGTATTAATGGTAGCTATAGTTAGGTACATGTAGGTACCTGATTGTTGTTTGATGTCTTCTTTTTGTTGCGGTGAATGACGTTTTGTTTGATTCAGGTTATAATTATAATTAAGACAGCAGTACGAATATATGTGTTACATAGTACACTATTGACACCTCACTTAATCGATCTTTTCCGTAAAAATATCACCTTGAAAACTCAAGGTGATATTTTTACGGAAAAGATCGGCAGATGTGCCTAGGAGTCTATTCCAAAACATGCACCGATGATAACGCGGATAAAAGGACCAGCGCAGCGGGGTAGTTGCGTAACACTCTTGCAATAGAAATGGCTTTTATTTTGACAGTTCAATAACATTAATTGCGTTATTGACGTTGTTGAGCAGACAAAACTTTTCCAACATATGAAGCAAAGGATAACAATATCCTTCTAAATCATTCAGATTGTGATTGAAAGTGTGTTATGCAATTAGGGTGCAGGTTTTGTAGACTTTAGTCTGTTGTGAAGGTGTGGCGTGGTTCCATCGAAGCTTTTGGATGAGAGGTGGTTTTAAATTGACGCAATGCTTTTAAAAAGCTTTGATGATATTAAAATTATAAAAATGATTTCCTTAAACAAATATTTTGTATATTATTATAAGATATCTTTAGCTTCACCTTCTACTAAGAAACCTGACGGCATCGTTTTTTTCTTCTATAAAAATCGAATGACTCATTTATGATTCTTGACTAATAGCCCAATCCGGTTCACCTGCAAAACCGGATAGCTATCAGTGTCAAAGGAACTTCCACTCACCAAAAAAACTACAGTAAAACGTACACAAAAATCGTTTTAAAATGGGACAGGGTTAAAAATGCGTTCCTTGCGAAGCATTTTTGGGTGTGCCTGTGAATGATAGGCAGAGGAATGATGTGATAAGGGTACGATGACCGCTGACCGGCCACGCGCGTGCCAAAACTTAACGGTTTTAATTAGAAAGTCCTTGAACCCTTAAAAGATGATGCAGTGACTAAAATCGAAAAGAGTATGCTTAGATGTTTTAGTTATGTTGAAAGGATGAATGCAAGGCGATTAACGAAGGGTATTTACAAGGTAGATGTGAGTGGAAATATCGGGAGGGTGCTCCTAGAAGGACATGTAGTAACCTTATTAGTGAAGTTCTTCAGAAAGGTCAGATGCGTAGTACTTGCAACCGGCGTGCGAGTATGACCAGCACGCGTAGCATGATCACCGTAGAAACTGGTTTTGTCGACGGAAGAATAGACAAAATGATAGATAAACAATCACAAACTGTAATTTTGTCTATTTTTCCGTCGACAAAACCCGTTTCTTCGGTGGTCATGCTACGCATGCAGATGTGTGAACGTAAACGAGGCGAAGGGAGTATGTAAGGATTGTAGGAGATAGCGTTCTGTAGTTTCAGCGCTCCCCCATATGAAGGAGTTTGTGTATGTGTAAGGATTAAAAACTCGCACCTCTAGAAGTACGAAGCTGGAACAAATCCGGCCTACGATAGGAATAAAATTTGTGACATCTTTTGATCCGCGTTTACACGACTTGTATCCGGTCCGTAACTAGAATGTCTATGACAAAGCTGTTTCGAAGGCACGCAGGGCAAGATTCACAGACCGCACTTTCTTTGACTTTACTTTGCGAAGTAAAGTAAGCGTCTCATGGGAATGTAAACATTATTTGTATAAAGTTTATGTTCATTTTCGTAGGAAACGCCTGCTTTACTTAACAGAGTAAAGTCATAGTGCGTTCTGTGAATCTTGCCCTGAGACCTGATATCATGTAAAACTGTACGAGTATTTATGTGTAGCTTTACTTAGCATATCGTTACACGAAATATCAGAATTTGATTCTTGTAGCTTAGATAATGGCGATTCTGGGAAGACTCGAAGTGCCAATTTCACCACTGGAACTGAACGCGATCATCACATCTAAGCCACGTTCAAGAGCTGTCAGTGTCAATATTCCACAACAATTATGACACTGAAAGCGCTTGAACGGGGTTTCGATGTGCTGATCGCGTTTAGTTTCATTGATGAAATCAGCCTCCCACAGTACCTACTTGCAGTATGATTCCATAGCTCTTGGAACTTAAGCTTCATTTGAAGAACCTTGTATTTTTTTTTTAATCGGCCTACTTCAACTATTTTATCTTCTTGTTGTTCACACTTACATTCCTAATTGTAGTTATTAAGCTACATTTTAAATAAGCAGTTACTCGACTGTTGACTCGGTGTTTAACATAAGTACTTAACGTTAAACTAAGTTTAAGGCAAACGGGCGTTACGTTCAAACACTTTGTCGTGTAAGTTTAACCGTGTTAGGACCGTCAGGCGTCTTGCTGACCGCCCATATCTACTTTCTAATGATTTAAATCATCTACTAGCTAGAGTGTGCTTAAAGGTGTGGCTTACACCACAGTATAAATAACTAATAGTATTATTGCTTCGTAGAAAATCAGTATCAGTACGCTACAGTATAAAGTGCGCGGTGGTTACGCACGTACACACGGCTACACATCAAGCTATACATTTCCAGTATATGCTGACCTCGCATTGTACGGAAATCCTATACAATGCGAGACCAGCATAAACTGGAAATGTATAGCTTGATGTGTAGCCGTGTGTACGCGGAAGGTTTATGTACCGAGCTGCCGTAGGTAATTATTTAAAGGTCAACGCCGAGATATAATACTGCTACTTTATTATACTGTGCTTATACCGTCGTTAAATATCAGCAATAGAACATGGTAGAGCAGATTGATTTCTATGGAAGTGATAGATTAGCTTTGTACTTACTTCAATCACAAAAGCCCATAAAAGGTAAACAAAAGGTACGAATTAGTTATTTACACAAACATAAACACACGCCCTTTTCCTATGGGGGTAGCCAGAAACTATAGAACGCCAAGTACTACGCGGATCCATTTATTTAAAAAATAAAAAGATATTCCTAACTCATAATTGACTAAAGTATGGGTAAACAGGAAAAATCCAAATGAAATCATACTAATTAGTTACAAATTCTCAGAAACACGATTTATTTTTAAAATATTAATTGTTACGCACAATATTGACTTTAAACCACTATACCCATGAAATGATGTGATCAATAAGGAAACGGGTCGCACCTACCTTTACATATACCGGTAATAAGCTGTTTAAAGTTAACCAAACACTACGACACATCCAACATTCAATGGACCAGGTGCCGTATTATGAAGTATTAATGCCATCATTTTTCCAGTGTGAGAGAGAGACGGAGCTAGACAAGGCCGCTAGCACCATCCCGTTTTCGCAGCGGAATAATGATGGCATTAATACTTCATAATACCACCCCAGAAACTTCTTATTCCAAATTGAGCCCTCTAATAAAAGGACCGCTCATATTCCCGAACGCGGTCCTAGAATGCCCTTGAAGGCAATCCGTTCCGGCCTTCGGTCCTGGAGGCCTCGTCAGGAATGCAGTCCTCAACCAGTTTCTCATAATTACCTACTTGGCCGACTACCGCTCGACTGTTGGGTATTATTGTGGCCGTTAGGCTATGCTTATAATTGCACTTTAATTATACTATACATTACTTAACGATATCAAGATTATTTCGTCGCGTTTTGGTATTTTTTTTTGTAATCATGTGTGTTTACTCGGTATTTTGATGCCGAAAATGCAAGAATGCAACATAATGGTGTGAAAAAGTAAAGTAGGTACCTATACGATATTGGTGATTTTATGATTATACAGCCAAAGGTGTAGTGTAGAGTGTAGCCAAATTTATCGGAATAACAGTATCAAACCTTGAGTCATATAAAAAATGTCGACAACCCACTATTTTTGAACAAGCATAATTATAGAAAAGCGTTTTTGCTGAATCTATTGTTCAATGTACCGATAATATAGAGGTGATTTCTTAATTACGAGTTGAACATGTACCTACCTAACGATTAATATTAAGCACTAATTAAAACTTCCTATCCTCAACTGTCTCGTTGGTCTAGCGGGTTGCAAGCGCTACTGCTGAGCATGAAGTTTTGGGTCCGATTCCCAGATCGGGAAGATTTCCCACCATCAAAAAAAAAAAAAAAAGGTCGGGCAAAATGTTATTGGGTTTTTCCACCGGGAATTTCTCAGTAGCAGCCCGGAGTCTGGATCTATGCCCGGTCGATGGCAATAGGCTCGCCCGCGATTACTTGCATGGGACTTAAAAATATAACTAGCGAAATGTAGTGTACTATAGGTACTATCGAAGAACTTCATATCTTAGCAGTTTCAAAACAAAATCCCGTGAACACGATGACCACATCTGTTACCGCCCCGGTTCTATAACGGCCGAGCGCTGCAAGCAGAAATAGTCCTTACGGTGCATAGATATAAACTTCTTCGATGGTACACCTCTGCCCAACTCTTCGGGGAACGAGGCGTGATGTTATGTTATATTTAACATACACAACCCTCTCCTACTAGTAAGTTCACAAAAACCAATTCACATGAACGAATAAAAAATGATGTATCTGATTAGTATTACACGTAATGAAAAATGATAAAGGAATATTTCCATAAGCAAAGCATTATTAACACCTGAATTGGGACCTACGATATCTGATGGACCAGATGAGGGTCCTCAACAAGCATTAATGAAACTTTTCTCCTACTCTCTTGGGAGTACTGGCCTTTCTAACCGCAGACACGTTTGTGTAGTAGCACATAATTATTAATCATATATTTTCTTTTGTTCTAGAATTACGCAGCGGAGAACTCGGCGGGGAACTCACAGTCAATCCTGGACAGCCTCAACAACAAATACTTCTTCTACACGAGGACGCGGGGGCTTTTCCGCATATGCTATCCCAAGGAGAGACCGCCTTCAGGTAATACTTGATGAGATTAAATGCTGATGTTTTGTTGAGTCTTTGACTCTGCTACACATCACGCTATATATTTCCAGTTTAGGCTGATCTCGCATTGTATAGGATTTCCGTACAATGCGAAGTCAGCTTACACTGGAAATGTATAGCTTGACGTGTAGCCGTGTGTTCCTTCCTACATTTCCAAAGAATACCATTTCATTCCCTAAATCTTTCTTTAGGGTAAAGTTACTTGACTGCGTTTGGTTTGCCCTTGCAAGCATTAAAGATTGTTCATCTTTAATGCTTGCAAGAAAAATTATGTTCACAAAGTGTAGCCTTCTCGTTTGCAAAACAGTTAATTTTTACGAGCATTTCCTCTTGTCTTTTCTTCTTCAAGCTTTTATTGTGTTATAGAAAACTAGCTTTTGACCGCGGCTTCGCCCGCGTGGATGTCGGAAAACATACCACGAGAACAGTCAGAATACAGTCGGCGGCAACTCATTGTTGCATCCTAACTTTTATGTTATAAATGCCAAAGTGAGTTTGTTTACGCTTTCACGCTTAAACAGCCGAACAGATTTGGATGAAATTTGGTACATGGTAGACCATGACCTGGATAAGACAAAGGATACTTTTTATCCCGATATTCCCACGGGATCGAGACTTAAACGGGTGAAACTGCGGGGCGCATCTAGTTTATAATATTAGTTAGAATGTGTCTGACTGAACACAGGTTTACAAACTCATTTGCACTTTTAGCTCAATCGTATGATAATCAATTTGAAATGTTTTGTTTCGTTGACAAGGCCATCACTGTATTAATGCGATTGTATCTGAAATATGTTCGGTTACTGCATACTTGTCGTTACAAACGAGTTGATCATGTGCCCATTTTGTACCGTTCATTAATTCACAAACCAAATCCGCTTTAATAGTATTAGTCATAGTAATATCTTTATGCCTGGTTCATTATTAGTGTATTGATTGTCGAACTTAGATTAGTACACACCAAATAATTTTTCATGAGTTTAGATATCATTTTTGACATTTTTATTGAGCTAGTAGTATTGATCACGCTAACTATCTATTCATTTGTTTTTTGTTTATTGATGTTCTATGTTATTTAATCATGGTACGCCACTTTGATGGCTTACAAGTAATAACAGCCGCACGGGTCGATTCATCGGGTTAAGCTAGGTTGCCGGGGTTGGTCCGTGGATGGGTGACCATCTTTACATATAGAGACTCCTCCGTGCCTCGGAAAGCACGTTAAGCCGTTGGTCCCGGCTGTCATTTGTGGATCTTTGACAGTCGTTACGGGTCGTCAGAAGACCGAAAGTCAGACAACCAGTCTTACCAAGGGGTATCGTATTACACAGTCACTGGGTTGTGGAGGTCAGATAGGCAGTCGCTCTATGTAAAATACTGGTATTCAGCTGCATCCGGTTAGTCTGGAAGCCGACCCCAACATGGTTGGGAAAAGGCTAGACAGATGATGATGACGCCACTTTGATAGCTTTTTGGTCTCCTGAGTTTATTTTAGCTCGTCACTTAAATCCCACATACATACTACCGCCCCATAAATCCTGCATCGCGCAATTAGAGTTTACCGCGCGATGGACATAATATACAAAATTCCGACATCAATCGTTGGGCAATTGTCCACCAGATACGACACCCGTCTGGTCGGAGGATCCTCCCTTTTCTATAGAGGATGAGTAAACTTCCTCATAACCCTAAATTCTCTGTTATTTTCTATTAAAACTTCCATCAAACACACTGTTCTACCTACTACAAGAATATTCGTAAAAATCATCATGCGCCGTGCATCTAATGGGTTCTGAACTCCAGCCGTAGTCACGTGGAAAGATAATCCAGATAGATATTAATAACTAATTAAAGAATACACTTGTATGTAGCAGCCTCATTCGTGTTGTACGATGTTATTGTTCCTACACATGCTGTGCTAAATATCTTGCCACTACTCATAAGTATTGATGATCAGAAGCATCCGAGAAATTCACTTAAACTGTTACTTTATGTTTTATCTAATTGTTCATCTTTATAACCATGATTATCTATTGGCGCGTTAATAAACATACTGAGCACATGACTAAAGGATTATAAATTCTATTCATGAATGGGTAGGGTGTACAATTGCGTGTGTTATGGAGTGTTCAGGGCACGCAGTTTGTCTGGTACTGTCAATGGATTTAAGATTCTATCGGTGAGAGTGTAAGGTGTATATTTCAGTGGGATGTGGACTGGTCACTACTGGTCAGTGGTACGCGTACGGTAAAGATGGCTGTAGTCATCTAACTGTGAGTGGAGAACAATAATGGATATGCTCTGAACAAGAACTAAAACATCTGGGTTACTTACTGTTAAAGCTACATCGTTACTTGCTCATGAATCTCTGTAGATTCTATAATTGTCTACAGTATTTAGAAAGAGTTTTTTTTTTTTTAGTGTAACAGAATCGTAGACAAAATATTTCTTGATTACCATAGAAGTGTAGCTACTATATTCAAGAGAATTTGTACTACGTTGATTTGTTTCTGGTTCTGAATTGACAATTTTTTTTTAAAGTTGCATTTTCTATAATATTCTCGGATGATTCAAGTTAAAATATTTACCCAAACATTCTCATTCGCTGAAGTCCCATCTCAGAAATTGCCCACTAAAGCATTGACGAATTTGTAATGTCAACCATGACATAGCGGTAGTCTTCAATGTCACTCCAACACGACTTTGAATCTTTTTATTCAAGATCTTCGACGTCTGTCACTTCCGTTGACTCAGCCCCATTCGAAAGTGTCGGCCTTAATTAATTTTCATATTCAATACATATAGCCTACCATTTACGTAGTACTTTATAAAGACGTGCTAACTATATATGCTCTCTAAAGTCCAGGTCTAGGTCAAACTTGTACGAAAATGATTGCATATTGATTGGTTCTAATTCGTATTCCTTTGCCTAATTGTGGATAACTTTCGACTGGGGAAAATTGATTGGTTGTGATAGAAATTCAAAATTGGAATACCGATGCTATTTTGTGTGCAGTCTCGATTTGTTGACGAATGAAAAAGAATTCGTCTATTTTCGAAAATGTTGTGTTTATCGTTGTGAGTTTGCATTGATGAAAGTGACTTACACATTGCGCACGCTATAGATACAAACAGTTTTGTCTACGTCAAAATATACAACAAGTAAAGTAAGTTCCTTTGATTGGCACCATCGTTGAGTGAGTGAGGGACGGTATACTCTGTTTTATAATCAGTCATGGGGAATGTCTAAGAATTTTCAATTGTATCCCAGTTAATCTCACCTAAATCAATCGCCATATTAACACTAGCTTCAAGAATTCTATCACGTTCACGAGCAATTCTAGGTAACTATCAAATTCGATATTGCGCTATCAAATAAGAAATACCTAGGTGATATTTCTAGTATGTACGTGGTTGTCAATGTGCATGCATTCTCCAAGGCTTTGGCTTCATAGAAATATCACGTTTGTTGTCTGACACTAACCTGATAATTGAAATGCGAACTCAAACATGTACCTATGAAAGATAGGACCGATTGACGGCTGAATTCTTAAATGCAACTCAATTTTAAGGCACCGTTATGTCTCATGCAGTCTCGATCACTTTAAGGTATATTGAAACAACAGGAAGAATTCTAAACACGGTCTAAAGATTTCATTTCATTAACAATTGTCGCCACGGATTTAGTTACATAAATGTTTGTAATTTAATAAGTGTAGTTAGTAGTTACAACTAGTTTAGAAGCTTTTTCTGGAAACTTCACTTTGGTTTATCTAAATTGTGTTATTCATTAAAGGCTGTTGAGCTCACATTATGTAAATGATCTATTTACCTATTAGTATGTTCGTCATAAGATTTATCTCATTTATTATTCCCTCTATTAGGTTTATGGATCTCTTAAATCTTATTCACTGAACTTGAATACTGTGGCCGGTATCTTAATTTGGAGCGCGTCCACCTTATCTGTGCAGCCGGCAAAACACAGAACTAAAACTTAATGTACGGAATTTGTCATGATGTTGCATTTTTCCTTAACAAGCAGCGCCACCGTGAACTGCACACTTAAACTGGTCATGCTGTACGCGATCAAAATTAGAAGCAAAATTTGACGTTTCACCTGTCAAACTTAGTGTTGTCTATGTTCCGCCGCTTTTTTTACGATTAGTAAGATTTGGGAACAAAACCCTAACGCATCAATGTGAAGTTCATACAACCCATTATACTTACAAACTTGGGGTGTTTAGGATAGAGCAAAACCAAATATTCAATGTACATACTTCTGAATGTCGACATCAGCAATACTGTATCCAATAAGACAATAGGTGCGGAACCCGCCTACGAGCCGAGGCCTCGACCTTGACTCCGTAAATTCAAACCATGCTGTTTGTTATTGATTATTTGTTATAAAACAATGGCTGGAGGAAGTGGGAATACCTGTAGATTCTGTAGTATAAAAATAAGTGCTTACTTTTGCACCGCACCACACTTGTAATGGCAGCTTAATCACGGAGGTGACGGAAGTAACTGGTGCTTAGGTATAGCACAGGAGTCCTCCTAGTTTAAGCTCAGTTGCACATGTATTGTATCTAGCCACTAAATTAAAAGGAATAATTTAAAGTACAATAATTGTAATAGCTAAAGTCTTGAACAAATAAATATTGTTTATTGTAGGTATGTCTTTGATATCAAGGGTTCCGTATTGTCCGGATATAACGTCATTCTAATTACCTACCTATTTCTCGTAAACTGGTAATTAGGAACCGACTTAGAGCTGATAGTTTCATCAGAGCACAGACCAACAGCTCAGTTGATTGTCATGAAGTTTATGGTAAAGAAGGCTTGCAGTCTGCGAAGTCGACTTTGAGCATTTAATTTATATCTTTACTTCAAAGCCAGTCCACACGGCTACACATCAAGCTATACATTTCCAGTATAAGCGGACCTCGCATTGTACGGAAATCGTATACAATGCGAGATCAGCATAAACTGGAAATGTATAGCTTGATGTGTAGCCGTGTAGACATACTTTATTTTCGCTAAGTGCTCTTGGTCATTTTGCGGCAACAATTAGGCATTTCATAATTATTTTAGTACACGATAACATTATGTATAGGAACGTGCAATTATCAACCTTGGTGGTTAACCTAAGGCTAAGCTTATTTTTGATTTTTCTCTGTTTTACTTCACGCTGTCCGTTTAATTTGCCTGCAGTCGTCTTGCGGTTTTTTATATATATTTATTTATTTCATACGATTATTTTAAGGTTTTTGTGGGACTATTAATTTGTTAGTATATAAATGTGCGATTATAAAGTTGTGTATTTTAAAAACCCCAAATAGCGTTGTTACATACAGATAAATCGCGTAATGGATTCTTTCCACGAAAACCAGCACGGCTACCGCCATCTAGGGCCTCATAAATTAACTGGTTTAAACAACTTTTCAGTAGCAGTTGTTGTTGCATTAATTTGATTTACATACACAGTAAAAAGTAAAAGCAAGTTAAGTATAATCTATCATCGTATGTAGGTATCACTAAACACAGTTGCCAAACATGTTATTGTCTGAGATATCTGGTTCCGCGACAATAGTCAGTTGAGCAACGACCTGAATGCGCGTATTAGCAGCAACACAGCTTGGTTAATGGGCGGCAGTCATGCAAGCGAATAATTTGGTAACCACGATGTGAGACGTGTGAAAAAAGATTTGATTACAGTTGCTAGCTAGGATATGGTTTTTGTGTGGTTTTGGTTTTTGGAGGTAAAACTGGTTAAGTTCCACTTCGAAATCTGTAGATTTAACTTAAACTTTACCAAACACCAGTAACCAATTTATATGAGGAACTGCAGTGGTCATCTACATACAGCACTAAAACTCGCGGGCTCCTGAAATGTTTAGGTCCAGAAGAAAATTGATTCGCATATACGCGAATCAACTTTCTACTAGAAATAGTGAGATACTTTGAAAAAAAAAAAAACATTAAAAAAAAAAAACGATTTCTTACACAAACGACCTCCACCGAGAAGGTGTGAAGCTTATCAGTTTTTTTTTGTTGAAAATTACACGTGAACATGCTGTAACATAAGATTTAATAATTGCACCTTATTTTATCGTCAGATCCAACGAAAACCATTACAATAATAACTAAGGTTATCATTGAAAATGACCTTTAGGAGGCCTCGGTTTACTAGCATTTTTAACAAAATATTCGTGTGCAGATAGTAATTAAGAACACTTAACACAACACGAACGCAAAACAACGTACGTATACAAAAATTTGGTGCCGTTGCCTGCAATCTGCATGTCTCGTATAAGTATTAAAATATAATTATTTATTGACGGAAAACTAATACAACAAGTTATGGAAGAATCGTATGCTATACATATACACTGGCCGTCAAAACTTAGAAACTCTAAAGGCTCTTACATACTGGGGCGATTCGTCGCGCGACGCGACGCGACGCCACCGCAATGTTCGCCGTGAGAAATTGTTTTGTTAAAATTCGCGTCGCGCGACGAATCGCCACAGTATATAAAGCCTTAACACTAAAATTGCAATAACTTTTTAAATTACACAAGCTACATTTCCGAAATAAAACGTATTACAAAAAGAATTAAATTTTTTATATAAAAACTTTATAGCCGATAACCGTCTTTTAAGGAATGGCTAAAAAACCTTATAAACAAAAACACATTGTTGCAACTGTTGACTCTTTTTGTTTTCACATCTATTTCTTGATCGACGAATATTGATAAAAAAAAATGTTAATAAAGCTGTAGTAAAACTGTACTTAGTTATAAATGTTATTTGAGTTTTTTGCCTAAAAATTGCAATTTTTTGGTTTAAGTTAAAAACGTTACTTATGTATAATAAACTATAATTTCCAAGAAAGCTGATGAAATTTGCTATAAAACGTTTTTCATTTCAAAACTTTGGCTTCTACAGTTTAGGAGAAATTGCAATTTTAAAAGTATGGTACTAAGTTTTGAAGGCCAGTAAAATTGTGTCTGAAATCACACCAAGCCTTCCTTACTAAGTCTTGACGACTTATCAAGCCATCAGCATCAGAAACAACAAGACAATTTCTATCTCCTGCCTCATTGGTATCCTTCTCAATCAATATTAATCACTGGACACTAGACGTAGGCCAATTGATAACCGTTTATAACTAGACCGCTTGTCACGCCAAAACTTGTTCAATTTAGATTGATGGTCATTGCAAGTGCAGAAAGCGGCGCCGGCGATCAACATACATCATAAGTATCGATTAAATCGCCTCGCCAATTTCCTCGATTACTACTCGACTCGAAGCGATTCGATTTCTTAGTAAAATGAATATAAGTTTTACATCAGAATCGATAGTCGCAGGTGAAATCTCTTGTGCCACTAAGTAACCGGTCCTGCGCGTCTCGCCTGACGGGGAGATGCGCTTGTGCTGCTACGAGTTCTTTTTTTTCTAAGATGGCCGGGAAGGTCGCGAGGGGACCGAACTGTCCGGACAAAAACTCGAACGTAGCCGAACAGAGGATGTTTATCTCACGAACTGGGTGAAGATGTATTTGGGTTATGTTGGACCAGTTTCTGTCTGTCATCCATCTGTCATTTTGGTTGGCAGATTGTGCGATAAATGGAAGGTTGTTTGTACTGTTTTCGTCGCGTTTTTGGGTATTTTACACTTGTTTAGGAGAAATTTTACTTTCTTAATAGCAACGTTGTCTGATATTTGTACCTACAACACGTTTTACTCATGACTCACTAAATGACGTTGTCTTTATACTCGTATTTTTCTTAATCTGGAAACAATTTTAATTCTCCAAAAATCTACAATACGCTCTCCTTATCTTTGTTTATGATAACTAGAATAGCACAATACTCGTTTAGTAATTACAGAAGTATTCAAACAGCTCGTTATGACGGATAGGATCGGCGTCTGGCTGTGTGCAGGCGCAGACAAAGAGCGGTTTCGCAATGGGCCGGAATGCTGTCCAAGTCTTGTTGTCCTAGCCTTGTTTTCCCTTAAGACATGAACTGAGTCACTTACACCTGTTGAGAACGCAACAGATTACCATAATACTAACAACTCTCGATTTAATGACGATCACTAGAAGATGTTGTTATTGTAATTATATTAGACCCAATGAGGCTCTAAACCTTAATTCCCGACTCAGGGTCTTAATGAGTAATGGTCATTAACTAATTAGGTTAGTTAGAGTGTTGCTCTTCAAAACATGAGTCACCCATTTTTAAGGAAAGTGCAAGGAGTGATGATATAATAGTAAGTACTTTTCAGTTTAAAAAGTAAGTAGTTTTCAGTTTAAGGATCAGACAGGTGCGACGCGTCGACGACGCGACGGCGCGGCGGCGCGGCGCGACGCGACTCTGGTGGAACAATTTCTGTGAAAACTTCACAGAGTTTTTTCTTGGTGTCGCGTCACAACTTCGCCAAATCGTGTCGCATCTGTCTGTGGGAGTCTTTAAAATTGTGATTTTAATAAGATTTACGGTTGCCATCATAGTAAATAGGAAATGGTATATTAACTTATTTTCTATTATAATTAACTTTTAGGATTTGTGAAAATCTAAGAATTGTTAGAACCAATACCTAATGTTAAAGAAATAGTTCGTGTGATATTGAACTGTTAACAATAGCCAGAGCCAAAGTGCAACAAACAAAGGTTGGTGTGATCCTAAACATTTACATAATCAAACAATATGTAGAGATAAAACAACATGTAAACATACTCCAAAAGTTAATTGTATTTGTCCCTTCATTTATCGAAGAAGTCACTGACCGATAAGAGATGCCCTATTTTTATTTGGATAGGGATATATGGCAAGATAAAACTGGATAGAATCGTTCAACATTGTCGGGGTTATTCCACTAATCCCCATTGACAATTCCCACGAATGGGGAATTATGAACTTTCTGGTCCATAAATCCCCATCAATGGGGATTTGCGGACAGGAGTTCACAATTCCTCATCGGTTTTAGGTTATGTTAGGTTAGGTAGGGTTAGTAACTACTTATTTCATAAAATCTCAAATGTTAAATATGTATTACTTTGGCATAATGTTACGTTAACCGAAGTTGTTATTGGGTCCATGGATTTTTTATTTATTTTAATTTAAAACTTTAAAATTGGTAGGTATTAATAAGTATGAGTTTAATTCCTAATTTAGAATCCTAACTAATATTATAAATGCGAAAGTGAGTTTGTTTGTTTGTTACGCTTTCACGCTAAAACGGTTGAACATAATTTAGATGAAATTTGGCACATGGGTAGACCATGACCTGAAATAGGACATAGGATACATTTTACCCCGAGATATTCTCACGGGATCGAGACTAACGCGGGTTAAACCGCGGGGCGCAGCTAGTTAACTTCCTAATTCACACCTACTTGATAAAATCGAGTTTTGGTAAAATTATTTCTGTGACTTTGTTTTATGTAATCGCTTATTAATAACGTAGATAATGGATTGTCCTGCCAGGGTTGCGGGAAAGTCCGAAAGGGATACCGGGACCTTGGCAACAGGCAACTGAAGGAACACGGGTGGGTTTTAGTCAGTAAAAGTCTGACGTGCCCTTCCGGTCCGCCCAGAGCGGGAGAAGTCATTGGAAGATTTCCGACACACAAAAAAAAAAAAAAACATCATGGGTTGTCATTTAGTTAGCTTTAGCCTGGAGTCTTGTTTTGTGCCCGGTTGTTGGAAATAGGTTCGCCCCCTTTTACATTTAAGTGAAACATACATAACTGGTGTAACGTGGATGCACTATCACCACCTCTGCCTTATCCTTCGGGGATTACAGGCGTGATATATATGTTATGTTGAATTATTTTCTATGACTTTGGTTTTATCGATTATTTACATACTTATAAATATTATCATTTGGTTGGAGAGCTTCAGTTTTAAGGGTAAAACGGGACCCTATTACTAAGGCTCCGCTGTCCGTCCGTCCGTCCGTCTGTCACTAAGCTGTATCTCATGAACCGTGACAGTTGAAATTTTCACAGATGATGTATTTCTGTTGCCGTTATAACAACATATATTATACTAAAAACAGAATAAAATAAATATTTAAGAGGGCTCCCATATAACAAAACGTGATTTTTTTTGCCGTTTTTATAGATAATGGTACGTAACCATTCGTGCGCGAGTCCGAATCGCACTTGGCCGGTTTTTAATTGTTACAAGTTAAATCAAGTGTATAGTATTTATCTTTTAGCGCAGAAATAGCAATTAAAAGCTAAATTAGTATTACCTGTTACTTTCGTTTTCATTCGGCGTCTTTTTAATCTGTAAGGTGATTAGTTTTCGTTAATTTTAGCTTTCATAATAGATTCAGCTTTAATAATAGAAAGTGTTCAAGCAATAATATTTGCTGCTAGGTCCTGCTCGCGACTTCGTCCGCGTAAAATTTTCTCAGACCCACAGCGTTGCATTGCGCCCGCGCTAGTTCGTTTTCGCTTAGCATTCTTTCAGACTTTTTTATTTGTGCTCGGCTTCTAAGGGGTATAGCGTGATGTTTAATACCCTATACCTTCCTCAAGAACTGGGCTATCAAATCCAAAATGAGTTTTTCAAGTCCGACTTGTAGTTCCAGAGATTAGGGCGTTCAAACAAACAAACAAACTCTCCAGCTTTAATAGTATAGATAGATTGAGTAACTTCTGCCCTGTAAAGTAACAAAAGTTGCTCGTAATAATATTTAACTTTGCCAAGGGTTTATACCAGTGTTATTAGTTTTTAGTATGAGAATGGAATAAGTCTTACTTAAGGGTACGGAAAACATGAGTTATTTTCTGAAAGCTTTTCCTGTGAAAAGTGGAACTTATTTGTTACTAAAATTAAATTACAAATGTTGGTTAAAAAAAAAGTTGTCTCTTTTAGAACTTAACTGTGAAACGTGTTTGGTATCCGTTAATATGAGCGTCTCGTATTAATAGCCGTAAGTAGGTTCCATGGTTGTAATTAATTTTCTATCAATATAGTCAGAAGTCCAGGGAACAATCCCTAATGCCATGGAACCATGGGTAGTGAAAATTTACCCGTGGACCCGGTAATGGGTCGACCCACCGGGACCACGGGTAAAAACTCGTATGTTTAGTTTATTTTAAGTTTATCCTACTATCCCATCCTACTAATCCTACTTCCTACTATAATATTATAAATGTGAAAGATTGTGTGTTTGTGTGTTTGGATGTTTGTTACTCAATCACGCAAAAACGGCTGAATGGATTTGGATGAAATTTGGCAAACAGATAGTTTATAACCTGGATTAACACATAGGATACTTTTTATCCCGATATTCCCACGGGATCGAGACTTATGCGGGTGAAACCGCGGGGTGCAGCTAGTGTTAAATAAGTTTCTTTCATTTTACTCTTGTTGGACTAAACATAGCAGAATATTTTTGGTGGAAGTAACTTGCTGGTATCTACGTCCTCATTTCTCTGAGCATACTGTACTGTTGTACATTTATGTATTTATGTCCGATTCCTTTCAACTATTCTTGTTTAAAGCTTACACTCTCGTTGTCAACAGCTAACGAATCAGTTTTTCATTTACACGAGTTTCATTCTCGAAATCTATTTCAAAAATAAGGCTTTCATTGCTATAAGATTACTTCCCGGATTACTTCTTAGTTTCTTCTTCTTTACTTTGCCGGAGTCTGGACTCGTGGCCGGTTGATGGCATATTGCTCCCTATAAGCGAAGTTTTGGTAAACTACAAGTACACCTCTGCCTACCCCTCCCTGGGATTACAGGCGTGATGTTTAAGTTAAGATTACTTCAATGCTTCAATAACTTTACCATCCGTGCTTTAGACTTTAGTGAACGGGCATTGGCTAGTGCTAAGTGCGAAGTGCTACTAACATAGTCTAGCCTTTTTTATTAACACAAGTTTTGTTTATGGAATATGTATGTTTAGGTTAAGGTATTTTTCTATGGGCCTGTGTCGCCTGCAATAAATGGTTTATTTTTATTTATTGGTGATTAGTGATAACATTCCAAACGCCTTCGTCAACAAATCTCGCACACAGTTATTAGTAAAGGCACAGACTCAAGATTTAAACATCGCCATTGTCACAACGATTGGTTTGAGAAATAGCGCGTTATTATTATGTGTTATGTATTATAATGTCTTTTGTTCTCTGTAAAATTAGCGATTATTCCGTCATTATAATTGTCATTCAATACAATCCACGATTTTTGTGTCGTTCTGCATGTAGGTGATGTTACTCGTGTTTGGCCTTCGCAGTCTCAATGTGAGATTGGAGGAAAAAACGAATCTGCTGACTTGGGACACAGAACAATTATTACTACTTATACTGTATGTTTTGGTTGCCTTTACCATATTGTTAAGCTAGTGGAATCCACGGAACAGAAAAAACAGGTAGTATCCTTATCGCAAGAGAAGGTTATGGATTAGATCGTCATCCATTTTGATGCCAAGGGCCCAAATCATTTGCTTTTCGCAGATTGCAACAAAAGGAAAAACATAGCTATAACTATTTGGTTGATATTGATCTAATTATTCGATCTTCTCTTCAAGAAGAAGCACCCATTGCTGTTCGTAACAACCCAGACAAAAAGCCATCAAATTAATAAACCAATCTTCTAAACAAACTTGACAAAACTATAGTTAAAGATAATACAAAAATCTTTACTTACTAACTTAGGGGGTTTGAGGCATATTTACTTAGACAAAAATTCCACTATGAATTAAAGAAATCAGTTTACTCCAAGCACAGTCATAAATTAATTCCGATGTAAAGTTGCATTCCCCGATATTTTACATTACCCCATGATTCTTTTAAGAAATTCATATTTGTATATATGTATTAGCTTACTTAAATACATTGATATACATAAACTTATGCCTTCTCCCCATGAGGGTAGGCAGAAACTACAGAACGCCACCTGGTACAATCCTTACATACTCATTTTGCCTCGTTTATGTTCATACGGTTATACACGCACGTCGGTTGCGAGTACAACACAACTTTTTTTTTTTTTGAGTGTGGTAAATCATCGAATGACTTCTCCCGCTCTGGGCGGAGCGGAAGGGCGTGTTAGACTTTTACTGACTAAAACCCACCCGTGTTCCTTCAGTTGCCTGTTGCCAAGGTCCCGGTATCCCTTTCGGACTTTCCCGCAACCCTGGGAGTACTACACACCTGACCTTTCTAAAGAACATCACTAATAAAGTCACTATATGGCCCGTAGTGCTGTCTCGGCGTTTCCACTCAAATCTGCCTTGTAAATAAATACCTTTTCTTCGTTCTTTTTTTGCTATATTGATATTAATTTGGCAATAAAATGATTAAATAGAAAGTCTCAGGATTTTTATGTTACGCTAAAATTTAATTTTGGAAAGTGTAGATGGAGTGTAGATTCCGATTTGTGCTGAAAAATTCCAAACATCATTGGATTTAATGATGATTGTGATGTATAGTTTTCACATGTTTATGAAGATGACTTCAATTCTTCAAGGTTGTTTTAACTCGTGATAATAATTGAGTGTCATCATGTAAAACAACTACTGCAGAGAATTAATGACGTAGTTTGGACATCGTTTCTTAGCAGTAACATTATTATGGGCAATTTTTGCCGAAATTATCTTCATCACCCCATCAACCTACCCTTGTCCCATGTAACTTAAGGTCGGCGCAACACGTTCTCCATCCACTCTCCCTTATCCACCGTCAGTCTGCCACGCTATCATTCACTCCATTCTCTTTCCTCGCATAATTCGTCCATCTTTTCTTTGGCCTTTCCCTCCCGCTTCATCCATCAATATTTATATTCATTAATTACTCTTACAGTCACATGCGTTTCCTCTCATCACATGCCTATACCAGGCCAAACGATTTCCTATCAACATCAAATGTTACCGAACTAAGTAAGATTCACATAATTGAAAAACTCGTACTTCGAGAATAGGTAGGTATTTTAGGTACATTATTGTCATCAACAGTACACAGTTCTGTTTGATCACGCACGATATCAAATATTATAGAGAAAATAGTGGCCCTAGGCTAGGCTGATAATGATCTTTTAAACTAGATAAATAATTAATTTTATTAATGAAACCTTCCTTACATATTATAAAACAAAGTCCTCCGCCGCGTCTGTCAGTCTGTCTGTTGCTGTACTACTGCACCGATTTTCATGCTGTTTTCAACAATAGATAGAGTAGTTCTCGAGGAAGGTTTTAGTATGTATATAATAACCGACATAAACGCGGGCGAAGCCGCGGGCATCAGCTATAGTCTTGAATAAATCCGTTCGTAATTAAATATACAATATTCTGTTACTATAAAGCACCTTCCAGCTACATGGTGGTAAACATGCCAAGTACTTATAAGTCAAATCATGATACAATACAATGAGGTCATCATGGTTTGTTTGTCTCATTATGTTGAGCCGAGGTGACGGTCTGCAAACAGATTTAATACCCAGTAATTAATGGTGTCGTAGATAATATTTATTAATAGGTCCTTGTCCTTGTACACGGAGGAAAACCTAAAAGATTTTCGTGATGATGTATAGTTGTTTAGACACGCGCAGGATTTCGGATCGATCATCACACTTTGCTTTTTGCTGTAATCGTATCTGCTCCTGCATCAGTATGAATGAATGAATGAAATGCACCGACCCCAGCGTGGCTTAACCAGACTCGATAAATCGAATGAACCCCAGGATTTGCACTAGCCCCTGGAGCCTCATGGTTCATGGGGTTACAGAAGCCATTGCATATCAAAGAGTAGACCGGGGGGCGCGGGTAATGGTAGGGAATAGACCGTGCCCGTCGGGATATGGAAGGATTTGCGAGCCTACCGGATATGCATCCTTGAGTAAGCAATGGACTAGTGGAGAGACGGGTAATATTTATCTAAGGATGGGCATCTTTTTACGACGTCGCCGCCAGTTGGCTCCGTTCCATTTTCACCGTTGAATCCATTGGCGGAGATATGCTTCGTTCTCGGCTCTTTTCTATCTCCCTGCTTTGCTGTTTTATGAGTCTTTGTCCAAGGACTCGCTGCTGTCCGTTTCAGGTTTCTTGTATATCTCGCTGGCTGCTTTCGTGATCTTGTATCGGTCTTCAGCCATGTCTATCCAGAAGTTGATTTCCTTGTTGAAGCACGCCATGTCCTGTCTTAGGTTGTCGTTCCATGCGTAAATCGGTCAGCCTACTCTCTTGGATTTGGCCTAGTACTGCATTGCTGCATATAAAAGGTGTGGTTTGCCGCGTCTGTGAACATGTGCGAGATAGCACGTCCTGTGTTTCTTGATGTGTTTCGTGACAGTTTTTACTTCTAAGATTTCGTGCATTTACTTTTGTCTTGGTTTATTCCTAGCGTGGTTAATCAAGTCTCTCATGATGACTCTCTCTGTCAGGATGGTTCAAGTCCAGCTTCACCGGTGAATCTTTTGGCGGGGTTAAACTGCTTTCTCGATTCTTTTCTTCTTAATTCTGATGCGTTTTCAGCAGCACTGTTCAGATCGCGATCGGCCCGATCCTCGTTGTTTATGTCCAGCTCCGTCGCCGTACAAGTTCAATCTGTAGCTCGCCGCTGCTCACCTCGGGTTGATGCGATTGCAAATAATATAGTTCGGAGTTAAAAGCGCACTATTCGGCTCAAGTAATTAATAAGACCCCGACAAAAATCCCGACCCGCGTCACCCGAATTCTTCTTTTCTGTTCATAGTTACATCGCCGACACCCATAACCAACTACTTTTAAAAACAAAATCCCGCGCACAAGATGACCACCTCTGTTACCGCCCAGGTTCTATAATAGCGTCCATGCGCCTTTGCTGGCTTTCCGCGATAGTACTATGGCGGGCGCGCACCGCAATGTCTATTCCCGCCTGCAGCGTTCGGCCACTATGTAACGCTTACCCATGCTGATCAACCAATAACATTGCAGCATCAGCTTTTTGTTGCGACCCCTTTCTTGTAAATTAAAATAGCGCCCAGGATAGAGCAAATTTAAAAAGCGTTAAAACTTGATAGCCATCCGTCATATTTGTTTTAAATTAGCTCGAGTAATAAGCCCTTTTCAAGGATTGCACCTGCAGGCAGTTTGAGTGAATGTAAATCAAAGTAGGTATGTCATATTCTAAACAATCTACAGTTTACACTTTCACTGTCAGCTTTGTTGAGATGCCCCGTTGTGGCATTCTATAATATACCCAAATAGTGAGTATCTTAAAAGTTAAAATACCAATTGCTATGCGGCCTAAGGGTCGGCGCGGGCGCCCACATCTGGCGAGGTATTTAGGGGCTGCGGAATTTTGTTTCCAAAGCCGTTAGGTATGCGTGCCCAAGACAATAAGAGCATCACTGACCACTCACAAAAAAAAGGTCACTTGAACTCAATAACGATTTTGGAACACAATCACCTACGCATTATATCTTAAAGTTGGCTACATTATTTAGCCAATTAAACCTGTAGTGACTTAAAATGTCGGAATTATGGCGTCTATCTTGCAGAGAGGAGCAAGTCACTGTAATATGGAAAGATCTCACCAGATTAGCCTGCAGGTACACTTGGCGACCACCACCACCATCAAAAGAAAACACCTCAATCACTTTAAAAACTCACTATCATTAAAAATAATCCATGAAACTACACATTATACAACACGCACCACCCGATAAAATACCGATTTTGCAGAGTTCGATTTCGCTGGCAAGCGAGGCTTGCCACATGCCACTATCATAAAAAATTAACAAAAAGCGTCCCGGGCACGACCTCCTTCGTGGACGGCCAAAGACCCAATCCCTAATCGTATCTGCTCCTGCATCAGTAGCTGAATTAATATTAGAGGATCTAAAATATATGTTTTCTTATTACAAAAATTGCTTGGCTATCAACGATGAACTTAAACTTCTACTTATCATTTCGTGTTTCATTCGATTATTGATTATTACTTATGCAGAGTGATATATCATTGGACATAATACCATCGTTTGTGAAATGGTCTGTTCCTTCTACCTGGAATGTCATGCCATTTATGTTCACCAACTGATATATCAAAATCAGGCTGTCACCGACTTTCCTTCCTGCATTGTTTTTATGATTGTTATATATGCACGGGTGCACTTCCACACTGCATATATTATGTTTATATCGTCGCACAAACTTACGATTATGCAAGGAAGTTGTTTTGTAATATAAAACTGTTTGATTGAAAACACTACATTGTTTATATCCTTGTTTTTGTGAACGGAAGTTAGTCTACTTTGATTACTGAATCTAAATATATATTAATAAATATAACACACGTGCCTTATTTTGGAAGCGATTTCCTTTCCACGATATCATGCACACTAGAAAATCCTATTAACTCATTACAAAGTTTGTTTGTTAGCTTCGCAGTCACGGGTCATATACTGACTGCACATCAAACATGACATTAAACTCCAAATTAGTAACGATATCATTCTTCCAATTCCTGATTTCGAAAGTAAACGTTCCATTACATTGCCGTAGTCTTCCGTGGTTATTTTGTAACGATTGACAATCTTCAGACTAATCGAAGTAGAAAACTGCTGGCCATACGTAACTAATAGTCGTTTCGCAAACCCCAGCGAATCTAAGCCCATATCAAGACTTTTGCAAGAAGCCACCGTTCCGTGAAGGAATGCACGGCGATGTGCAAGAGTCGAACCTTCATATTGTTAACATGTCAGTTTATAACAGTTTTTATATATAGCCGTTACGCCTGTGGTGCCAGCAGTATTAGGCTTACGTCTATTACATTTTCGTTTCGCACGATTATTAACTGATGACTATATTAGCTATATCTTGTAATAGAGGCTAGCACCTATGTCGGTGTAACTATTTGAAGGTGTGTTTATTCGATCATGGTTTATTGGCGATCTATATTTATATGATAAAACTAGCTGATGCCCGCGACTTCGCCCGCGTGGATGTCGGTTATTATTTACTAAAACTTTATTCGAGAACCACTCTATCCATTGGTGAAAACGGCATGAAAATCAGTGCAGTAGTTTGAGTTTATCGCGTACAGGATGACAGACAGACGCGGCGGAGGACTTTGTTTTATAATATGTAAGGAAGGATACTAATATGAATTTCTGTGTACACATAAAAGAGGGCCTAACATCATCAACAAGGGATGATTCCCTTATAAACTTCTATCAAATTGCCCCTTTATATAATGCTAGTTCTTGCTAGAGACATCCTAGCAAAGCATGTTGTCAATGAGGCAACTTTTTATTTGCATGTTTATTTAGTGTTTAAGAGAAAGAGACTGGGCTTTACCGTTGATTGTAAACGTTTCGGTCGGTGGTCTTGTGGCGAGGTTTTCACTGCAAATATCGAGCCTGGGAAAATTAAAGAAACTAGCATTTTATATTCTTGTCTCAAATGGACTGAACAATCAAGTTCTAGTTGATTTCGGAACATAATATTTACATAAGTAACATATAAGCTAACAGATTTAAAATAATAAAAATGTACTTATATGCTTAGCTTATAATATATATAAAAAAAGCGGCCAAGTGTGAGTCGATCTCGCGCACGAAGGGTTCTGTACCATTATCTATAAAAACGGCAAAAACATCATGTCTGTTATATGGGAGCCCCCTTAAATATTTATTTTATTATGTCTTGTAGTATTTGTTGTTATAGCGGTAACAGGAATACATCATGTGTGAAAATTTTAACTGTCTAACTATCATGGTTCATGAGATACAGCCTGGTGACAGACGGACAGACAGCGGAGTCTTAGTAATAGGGTCCCGTTTTACCCTTTGGGTACGGAACCTTAAAAGAGGGAAAAGATTCATAGGGCATCAAAAAATTCATCTTCATCGCTATCAACAGGAAAAGTGTCCAAAAGGCTGGCAACATTGCCTTGTTGTATGGCGATGCTGGTTCTTTAGCCAAAAAATAGGCCTGTCTCTGGTCACGTGAAGAGCTGACCAATTGCTTGGCGATGTCTCGAAAAACCAAAGGGGCACTCGAACCCCATAGTCCTAGTGTATAAAGTTGATTTTTCTTGTCAATCTTTTGTCAATGGATTCATCTTTCTGTCAGAAGCGAAAAAAAGTAGACAAGATAGACTAAAATTTTTTAAAGATGGTTTTTTTTTTGTTTACTTTTTAATTTCGTGTTTGTCATACAAAAAAAAGTATCTGTAGTTAAACCTCACTTAACAATTAGGTACTAAAAACACAAACCTCTCGCAAAATCAGTTAACTCAAGAACCGTGCGTTTAGCATCCCAGTTTTATCGCAGAGATGCAAAATGTCAGAGATTTGCATAAGGAAGCTATCGTTTTATTACGGAAAATCAGCAGTGGTGCGAACGCGGTAGACCGCATGCAACGATCACTGACGGCAAGTTGCGGAGTTGCGGACGGATGCGGACGGATTCGAATGATGCGATGGCTCGGCTTCACATTCAGACTATACTGATCAATACCGTTGCTTGACCGTGCGCGTAGGCACGTCAGATGCAAGCGAATTTAATATTATGTGGATTTATAGGGTCAGTGTGTTAAGGCTTTAAGTTATCAAGAGCGGGACGGATTGCGTAGTTTTAAGGTGAGGCAAATTCCAGGAACTTTTCTGAGTAGAGAATTTCCTGTGTTGGCAGCTAAGCTTAGCATTGGTTTAAATACACATGGGCATCAAAATAAGTAGTTTGATGTCCAGGTGTATTTATAGAACTGTTTTTATGCTCGATACGCTACAGAACATTCATTTGTCGATCCAGTCAAGTAGTGTTACTTGTGCCAATTCTTTTTCATTCTAGACAGAACATCTTAACAAAAAACAAATTAATTTACACAATTAAACGTTCACAAAACTCAACAGTCCATGTAAATAAGTCGGGCACCGATCTGCATATCCGTAAGTGATCACGCTAACCCGATTACGTATCAATGGATGCGTGACGCCGGATGGCAATACCCATTGACCAATTATCACCACACGAAACCACGATTCAGTTGTTCTTGGATTCGTGTTAATAGAAAACTGTTCCTATTGTCGTTAATAGCTTTTCGGATATGACTTTAATATAGGTGCATTCGTTTTTGAAGGCGCTGAAATAATAAGTCGTTTATATTCGAAGGTCTCTTTGCCCTCCGTTTCCAAATCTCACGATCACTCATTAATTTGACGTTCGATTCGATTCGATTCCGTACCGCACTTCGTCACAATAATCGTGAGAATTGTCAACCAGTCGTCATTTTATCGATGTTGAATCGAAATTTATGTCGAACCGTAAGAATTGTAGTCTATTTGGTTCTAAAACGTTAGAGTTGCGAATCCGATTGGCTTATATCTATGCAGTGATGGGTAGTAAAATGCAATACTGTGACTACCTGTGGCTTTGAAAGCTACGATAGCTGTCTTCAATACCGCTAGATTTTCTCTCTTCCTACGAGAAATCGTCCGTCTTTACATGTAAACAAATACACTTTCCTATATATATAGTCGGATTTCTCAGAGGCCTCTCAATATCTACATTTCCTACGCTTACATCGGTGCTTGTAAGTTCTTGACGTGCCCTAGCAACCTAGCCCTTGACATACTATTTGTAGGCTTTCATATAACTAACATCATCTTTTGCTTAAAGGCTGGTATTGCCAGTACATAAAAACGATTTCTCGTTATTTAATATAAAATTATAAACACTCTCATCAGCTCATCTTAGCTAATATCGATGGATATACTCGTAGTACATATATGAGGAACTTGTTCATACTTACTTTAGAAGCTTTTTAAGGTAAAATTGTTCTTAGTAGCTTACTCTACTGACACGTCATAGGTATACAGACTGCCAGGGTTGAGGGAAAGTCCGAAAGGGATACCGGAGCCCTTGGCAACAGGCAACTGAAGGAACACGGGTGGGTTTTTACCGACTTCAAAAAAGGAGGAGGTACTATGTTCGGGATGATTGTTTTTTTTTTATTTTTTTTTTTATGTATGTTCACCGATTACTCCGCCGTTTGTGAACCGATTTAAAAAATTCTTTTTTTGTTCAAAAGCTTATACTTCTGAGGTGGTCCCATTGTCACCAAGTCAGGATCTGATGATGGGATCCTAGAGAAATCGAGGGGAACTTTCAAAAATCGTAAGGGCAACTAGTGCATTCCTTAATTTATTCATTAAGTATTTTACAGCACTACAATTTTATGAAGGCCTGGAGTCGATCTGATGATGGAGCCGAAAGACAGTCAAGGGAACTCCTCAATGGTTTACAGCAGATACCTCGTGTTTGGGCTTGATTAATTTGTATTGATAAAAACTTTACACTTTGATGGGTTCTGACTGTCGTTAGGGGTCTGATGATGAAGACGAAAGACAGTCGAGGGAACTCCTCAGTGGTTTACAGCAGATATCTTGTGTTTGGGCTTGATTAATTTGTATTGATAAGAACCTTACACTTGGATGGGTTGTGACTGTCGTTAAGGGTCTGATGATGAAGACGAAGGACGATTAACGGAACTCCTCAAGGGTTCACAGTAATTACCTTGTGTTTGGACTTAATTCATTTATATTGATAAGAACTTTGCAACCATATAGGTTGTAAGTGACATTACAGATCTGATTATGGTCACCTTATAATATGATGATGAGGGGAACTATACAGTGTAAGCAAATGTATAGTGTTCACCCTTATATTCTTGAGAAGGCACGGGAGTCTCATTAGCCAGCCGGTTTCGTATAACATCTAAACGATACTTGCGCTGTTCAGACGACTCGCCACTTAATCGTTTTTGAATAAGATTGAGTCGGCAGATCTTATCATTTATCATTTGGCGACTCCTGTGACAAATGAGAATGCATGTAATTTCTCATCTGAGATAACCTAGCATGACAAGCTAACGGTGATTCTTGGGAACCGGACATAGCACTCCGTTTGCGATTCCTAGATAGGCGTTCTTATTCAGCAGTATTAGTCTCTTTAATTCTGTTTTTCTTCATGCGGGTGGCTCCTTTAGTTGGTCTACCCATGATTACAAAAATCAAATTACACAAAAAATTGAAAAATAATAAAACTTAAAAAAAAAAATTGACCGACTAAAAAAAAAACAAAACAAAAAAGGACTACTGTACTAAAAACCAAAAGACAAAAAGTACTTCTTTAATAATAAGAGAAAAATAAAAAAATAACTTTAATTTCGGAAGTCGGTGTCTTTGCTTTTAATTTTAGTTTTTGGCCACCGACTTCCGAAATTAAAGTTATTTTTTAATTTTTTTATTTTTCTCTTATTATTATAGAAATACTTTTTGTCTTTTGGTTTTTAGTACAGTAGTCCTTTTTTGTTTTGTTTTTTTTGAAGTCGGTCAATTTTTTTTTTAAAGTTTTATTATAGCCAGTAAAAGTCTGACACGCCCTCCCGCTCCGCCCAGAGCGGGAGAAGTCATTTGATGATTTCCCACCCTCAAAAAAAAAAAAGGTATACTTACAGAAAGTACGTAACGGAAAGTTCGGCCCGCCGAAAATTCTTTTTAAATTACCTACGGGCCGCGACATGTCAGGCCGAAATTACGTCGCGTAAATTGCAATGAAGATGTAGACGTAAGTACGCTGCATTTCCGTCGCGTAGTTTCGGCTATTGTGTTACTTCACTTAAAGACTATTCAATTTTACGATTGGTTATCTAAACGATCCATTTTAAGACCTCAGTAACTCGGAAACAGTCAACCTCGAACGATAGTTAACGACCGTTCTTGAGGTGTAAAAACAAATGGTTATGGACCAAATAACATTCAAATTGAATGCGCTACTAGGTAGCTGTGTACATAAGTATTACGTTATTTCGCAAAACGAACTTGTAATTTATAAACAGGTATTTTGTATTCGACGTTACGATTATTGCTTTTTAGAATTGGCTAATCGTCTTAAATCAGGTTTAAAACGTTCCTTGAATATTTTGTGAATTGAATGTGCGAAGTAGCGTATTGTTATCGTGTTTCAAATGTATATTGGTTTCAAGTTTAATTCTACTCTATTTTTTTTTATATGGCAATTAAGTAAAGCTACGTTTGTTCAATCGTCTTCTGTAGACAAAATAATACTTGCAGGGTATTAAAGGCATTCCTCAAAAGTTAATTTAAAACCAATTATCTTTTTAATCTTACAATCAATAAACTACTTACCTCTGGTTAAAGATACATGTTCTGTGAGAACAGTTTTAATGACGCCATTACAAGAATAAACGAGGCAAGGTACAGTCACGGACTTTAATTGATGAGCCATTTTCAAACTTTTCAATTTTGCTGTTTCATACATTCACGAGATTACACGTTTAAACACGAACTCAAATCGCATGCTCGTAAACAAGATGACAAATTGCTAGTAATCGGAAATAGTCTTATCCATAGAGATTGACCAATAAGTTCTCAATGATAAATAAATACAATGTTTATCCAATCTATTTGATACTGACCTCCTTTGAATCAGAGCTCAATAACTCGATATTTCTGAAAACTTAACCGAAGACAGTGACAGTTGAAATGTCGATGTCAGAGACGTTATTTTCGAATTTGTCGAAATGACTAATTAAAAATTTTCCGTACGCTAACGTTACTATGGCTACGCTAAAACAATCGTCGCTAGGTTACGGTTGCTAGACCTGCCATTGGTTGACTTTGGGTAGTCACTCTGCTGTCAAGTTTGTAGTTCTGGCTCTCAGGTTAGCCAACCGGTAAATATATTAAATATATTTTTTATTCTCCTTTAATACGAAGACATGACTTTCCGTGTCTGGATGTAAGTACGAGTATAACCGACTAAGTCCGATTTGCATTACACGGCTAAAATACGAACAGTGCCAACTGGCTCATCAATTAAAGTCCGTGACTGTACCTACTTACTAAAGATGGACGAAGTAAGTACAGCACATCACTACTTTCTTTGTTCCACTAACCAATATATTTAAACATTTTTCATTTACGAACACACCTTGGGCCCAGAGCCGTAGCCAGGAATTCGAAAAAAAGTTGGTAGTTATTTCTTATTTTAGGGAGAGTAAATCAAGAGTACAGATTTATAAAAAAAGAGTATTTAATTTTAAATATTTTTTGTTATTTTTTGCGGAAAACTAAAAAAAAATGATTTCACGATCTTAGACATTCTAAGTCAGAATTTAAATTGATGAAAACATTATCAATTTCAATAAAGCCCTGTCCCTCTCTTCCCGCCTCTTTGTAATCATGACCTAAAACAGGGACGTCTCTAACCCTTTAGACCACTTTAACAAATGGCCGCTATGGAGAATTACGATGTAAGAGCGAGCGAAGCGAGTTCGAAATTGTTAGCACCCCGCTTCGGTTTTCTTTCTCTTTGACCGTTCATACCGGACCGTTCAGACCGTTCGGTTGAACCCCCAAAACCCCCCCCCCCTGCCTACGGCCCTGGCTGGGCCGTCGCAGAGGTCATAATTAACATACCGAAGAAACAGATGTTCTGTAAATTACCGGCCTTTCTAAGTTCACTGGAAAATAAGAAAGGGAAACTGGCCATAGATAATTGGCGGGAAAAGTGAGCCGTGGAAATACTGGGCCGCCAGGTTTTCTTTCCTGTCATTTTCTTTAAGGTGTTTTTTTTTTTTTCAATGCCGTGGTAACGTAATATACATTTGCAGTCTAAATACATAAATAAATAAAATCGAATTCAATCATTGCGTTCATGCATGAGTCATATTAAATAATTTATTTCAAGTAGGCAATTCAGTAATATTGATAGACTTAAATAATTCTTACATAATATTTAATTGGCGAAGGCATTTCAAATAAATTGGATCAATAATTGTAAATTTCTTTGTAATTTTTTATTTGTACTTATAGCTGACTGACTTTACAGCATCTCATATACACCCCTTTGCAAAAAAAACAGGCACCTTAACAGTCATTGGCGTTTCTATTGATAATATTAATATTTTTACTATGTTATTAGCATAAATGACTAGTAATTTCTTATTATCAATAAGAATATAGTTTTTTGTCTACACCCCTCTTGCAGCAGCGCTACAATTTTACTAGCTCTTATTGCTTTTTCTGCCATTACAATCGACACAAAGATATCTGTTTTAAGTCACAATAAGGCTGGATTATGCGACAAACATAAATTATTCTACTAAAAATAACGAGAAGTTAATTTTAGTGCCAGGATAACCTTTTAACCGCAAACCCGCAAAAAGTAAGTAAAAGTCACAAACTGAGAAAATTTCGAATTTGGAATTTACTTTTTTTCATACCCAGACTCTTTATTAAGTGCCAGTAACATAGTTTGGATATTAAAACCTCTTTACAACTAAATGATTACTAATATTGTAAAAAAATCAAAGCCCCCCGTTTTTTTTGCAAAGGGGTGTTTTTACATGAGATGCTGTAAAAAGTATCTATTATAGGCAAAAAAAAAAATTTTAATACCAAAGCCACCAAGTTTTATTTATTATGTAGGTACCAAGGTGTTTTATTCGCATTTTTATGCAAGCTCGTGTTGATGTTTCTCTATTGTTTTAGAGATCGTGAACTTCACGTAATAGTTGCGTAACTTGTAAAATGAGGAAGTTTATTAATATTTTTAGTGCTATTTGAAATGCTACATGACTTGGGTGTTAAATTGTGCGAATGGTTATTGCTGTGAGCTGCTGGAACAAACGCCGGGCCATAGAATTATACCAGTAATAATAATTGTAGTACGGTCAATGTTTTAAGTGAATTATATTTTTATATGAAGCCGGAACTACTATCGATATTATTGTTGGTGCCATTGTTCTGTTAAGCTTTGATTTCGTATGTAAGCGGTGAATGGTCACACAGAGCTTTTTTTGACAACTTAATGTCAAATACCTACTGGGAAAATTATAGATTTTCATGACGGCCACGGCGGAAAAAATATTAGACACGTATTTTTTGCTTTATCATACTTATTAATAAAAAAATACATAAAACGCATTAAAGTTTGGGAGTGGGGGCTCGCTATGACACTACTAAGTACGAATATACAAATCTACCTAGGCGTGACGTCATGCCACATGTTAACTCAATGCATCGCTGTAATTTTTTGATTAGGTACGTTATAAAAGAAAAATTCGTGTCCAATATTTCTAATAATCTAACTGACGGATCATAAAAAATCGGGAAAATCTGTAGGCACCTTAACAGATAAAACCTGTCATCATTTTGCGCCAATCTTCTAAATGCATTCGTAGATCTTATAACAATACCTACCTATTGCTATAGCTCGAGGCTGTTTATGGTAAGTAAGATACAGGTTTTTCATCCTGTTCGGCTGCGGATGCTCTTTGTATTGTTTTCATTATTGTATCCAATTTTTTTTGACGCATTGTTTGTTGTTATGTTATTATATTTTTTTAATTACGAGTACTTAATCCTTAGTACGCAATCCTAATACGTAGGTACTTTTAGAAGTTTTGCAAAATACAGTAAATATTTGTAACTTTATATCGTTGTTTAATGTTCAGAATTTAGCAACATCCACGCCTCAACATCCTTTTTGCTCACAATTACTGTATCCGAAGTTTGATCGATATTCATTATTGACATTGCAACATATTAATTGTTTAATTTTTCTATTATCGCGTTCAAGTTGAAGATTGGTTGGATAATTAGCATACCTATGTCGTTATTGAATAAATATCTATTATAATTATCTTTAATTATAATTAGAGTGTAGTTTCCCAATTACCGACATAGCTTGCAGAGTAAGCCAACTAAAGTGGCAGTGGGCTGGCCATGTTTGTCGAAGGACCGATGGCCGGCGGAGCAGAAGAGTCCTTTTTTTTTTTTTTAAGGGTGGGAAATCATCCAATGACTTCTCCCGCTCTGGGCGGAGCGGAAGGGCGTGTCAGACTTTTACTGATTAAAACCCACCCGTGTTCCTTCATTTGCCTGTTGCCAAGTTCCCGGTATCCCTTTCGGACTTTCCCGCAACCCTGGCAGGTATTGGTCCTAGCGGACCCCGCCAATTGTGCTGACATCTCTTTGAGGCGCGCGTGGAACACGACGCGCCATCGACCCGGGCCTGGTCCTTATCGGACGGCGAGCTGCCCGTTGCTCGCCGTCCGCAAGCCCGCGCCTATGGTGGCCGGGAATCCGCCTGGGATTCCCGACGCCCAGGGACGACGCGCAGACGAGTCCTGGAGTGGAGACCGCGTATCAGCAAGCGTAGCGTGAGACGCTGCCCAGCTAGATGGACCGATGACCTTGAGAAAGTAGCTGGCACAGACTGGATGCGGAAGGCGGAGGACAGGGTGTTGTGGCGCAGCCTGGTAGGCCTATGTCCAGCAGTGGACTGCGATAGGCTGAGTTGATTGATTCCCAATTATAGAACTCGCAAATCGAAGTTCACCAAGAATAATTTGACGTTTTGGTCTATACTATTCCTAACGACATGTCTTAATCCTAACCCATGTCTGATGACTTCGCCAATTTTGAGAAGAACAAGATTCCGATTCGGACTTGTCTTCGAACTTCAATCAGTTTTATAGCTTCTAAGAACCACTAACATATTCCTAATAATTATGACACACACCTGATCGACTCACTTACTTACAACAAGGACACATCAGCCAACTTTCTCCTTACGCAGCTAGGCTGGTGAGCTGCTTAGCTGTTCGCCTACGAATCGCATTGGCTACCAAATGTCGCACAAACCCGGTCACCCATTTAGAACGCACTTATCATGTTTGGGTGTGGGCCAAGCGATGTGCGTGGAGCGATTGTTAATGAGTAATGTGATGGAATGTTGTGTGAAGGTGTGAGGTTAGGTTGTCGGGGTCATGCGTAAGCGCAAGCAATGCTAGGATCCCAGGCATAAATTAGAAGGAGCACCGGTAGGCCGTGAATTATGAGGGTGTTGCAAGGGTATACCAATATATTACGTAATATCATACCATAGACCATGGCACACTTATCGGTAAGACTCTCAGGAGTTTAAGTAATATGGACTTATTTCTTAAAGATCAGAACTTTTCTTTAAGTAAGTAAGTACCTACTACAGTCGAGGATTTATTTAAAAAAAATCCTTTTTAAAACAAATTATTATAATTCCTCTTGTAACACAGACTGCGATGCAAGAAATCACTCTGAAATCTTATACTTTACAGCGTAGTCAAGCAGCTAAGTGCATACCAGCGTCATGTAGGCAGAACAATGCGACCGATTGCCATAATATTAATACTGATGCCCATTGAATATGCGTATGTTTAAATTAATATTATATACAGTACAATAGCTACTATGTACTAATTTGTTGCTGACCTTGTGTTGGCTGAAGCGTGAGACGTGAACTGTCCAAATATTTGACATTAGCAATATGACAGGAATTATGTACGTGTGTATCGTCTTGTTTGAATTTTTCATTAGGAAGGTAGCTGGTAGTGATTTCCTGTTGAATTTTATCGTCATCAAGGATTGGTTATATGAATCTTATTAGGTAAGTTCTTTTTGCTGGTGCATTGCTGATCTGACATTCCACATTGATACCTCTGATTTGCTGAATTCCTATATTAAGAGAACAATGCAATGTGAAAACAGAACTGAGATAGGTAGGCATTGCTTTTTTCTAAAGGAATCTCTTCCAACACACCCCAAGATGCGCAGAAACGGGTTTTGCCGTCGGAAGAATAGACAAAATGTCAGATTGTGATTGTTTATCTCGCCGTAGGTGAGTATATGTTCCTTATTGTTTATGGTGGTCCTGCTACGCGTGCTAACATTTATAAGTATCATACACGTAAGGAATATTCAATTCCGAAGTAAGTAGAATCCAGTTTTCTAGTGTATGAATTAAGGAAATTAGAAATGAGTGCAGACATAACATGAGCGATTACAAAATAAGCACATTTTCCTACAGAAATCGAAATGCGGTCGCGTTTCAAATGCAACGGCTTATCTAATCTATCACTTTCCTTCTTAAGAAAAATGCTGCAGTTAGAAAGAGAGGTGCGATAGATCTTAGTTAAGAGAATGTTGTGAGAACTGGCGTGGATTACAATGGAGCAATTTTTGCGGCTTGATCTCTTAATTATAAGTACAAAACCAAGTAGGTTATTGGGATACGATCAAATCTATTTGACGAATACAAATTTATTGAGGAAGCAAGTTGAGTGTCAGGTTTTCACTGGCACGGAGATAAAAAAAGTCAAACACTTTATTCTCAAGATGCTTACAAGTTTGACCTCCTTCTGATTCAACCATTCAATAACTTTTACTTTTTATATTTAACCGACTACATTCAAAAAGAGGGTAACATTGTGTGACATTTACCGAGTGTATTTACATAATAATATTAGTATTTTATTGTGTGTTTAGTCTTTGTGCGTGTGAGACAATAGGTTGTGAAATAAGAATGAGCGCGCACGAGTAGATGACGAGATCACGACTTTGTTCCTGGTTCAGAGCAAAAGAGAAATGCAGGACGTTAATGAGCTGCTATAATTAGAACTGCGTTTGAAAAACTTCTTGGCGAAACCCAAACCCAAAAAGAAAAAATACAGGGGTAGTATTATGAAGTATTAATGCGATCAGTGTTCCACTGCGAAAGCGGGATGGTGCTATCAACCTTGTCTAGCTCCATCTCTCTCTCACACTGGAAAAATGGTATCATTAATACTTCATAATACGGCGACAGAACGGTATAAAGGATTGCTTTTGAAGAAAACCAAGCCTTTATTTACCTATTGAAGGTACAAGTCTGTAGCTGTAGCAAGTGGTGTGTTGGTGAAAACCACATCAAAATCCGTTGTGTAGTTTAGAAGAACAACTCGGTCACACAGACAGACAGGAAAAGCGACTTCAGTTTATAATATGTGTAGATATAATGGAATACCTAATTCAGATTTCTTAAAAAAACAAAAGTTTATTTCAGATGAAACAGTGGATGATTATTTTAAAGTTATTTTAACATCTCTGAGTGCGGCAGATATAGTTTTAATTAGATGTTTTATACCGACATTTGTTCTTGTATGGCCGTGGAACGTTACGTGGGTGTGTGAGCCTGAGCTGTGAGCTGACGCTGCAATTATATGATGACTTAATAATCAGCCATTACAATACACCTTGTCTGTTTCCTGTTCAAGCAAAAACACGCATTTAAAGAACTCTTCTTGTCTGGGTTATTTTATTTGAATTTTTGTAAAATTTTAGGGACGTAAGATCCATACATCATTTGCGGTTCTGAAATTCGCGAATGGTGTACCAATTGTGAATCGTAAATTCCGTAGCTTAGTAGATATATGTAGTTAGTATAGTTGGCTTTTATCAACAGTTCGTTGGTGGCATAGGTGTATGATATCCTTTGGCTCAACCAAAAACTACTGTACCTAAGATTCAACGAATTGGTTTATAGACGGGTGATATCATTCTTGAGCAAGCCACCAATAGCAGAGCGTCTTCTTGCATGCTGATAATGTTTATTAATTCATATTAAATATATGAAGGCGTCAGCGATGGCTGAGCGATAGTGCCGTCATTATCTCGATTCGGTGGTACGGAATCCATAGTGCAGGTTTACAATAAAACATGATGATACAGCAAATCAGTTAGTATTTCACTTTCAGAATAATCATCACAGTAGGTACAATACTAATAATGTTCACGCACAACTTTCTACGTTCGGGCAAACCGACAGTTTCGCATAGGAGAAGTGGAGGTCTGTATTCGTTCGTTGCCCTCACAACACTGACTCGTCGCTTAGCCACTTGCCATTTCCCTTAACACGACTCTGTCCACTAGCCGCCCCACTCTAGTGAGCGCGTCACGGCGTTTACCCTCACCCTAAGGTGTAGTATAGTAGTACTAATACTACTATAATCAATTGAGAGACTATTATCGCTCAACTTTTGTAATCTACGACTATAATATGATTGCGGCTATACTCAATAATTCGAAACATGCGGTTATAATGAAAAGGGTAAAGGGTAAATCCGGAGAAATCATGTTGCATAGATATGCACGTAGGTACCTATACCTACAAGGAAACTCGCTGCAGTCTCACTGTGTTTCTGCAAATTGGTATAAAGCGTCGATCACGAACTCTATGATGTCATGTAATAGAAATACCCAAAAACCTATCGATTTCACATTCATATGGCATTTTAAAGTAGCTCCTGCTCTTATGAAAATTAAATTAAAAAAATAAGTGATACCTATAATTTTGGTTTGCAAATCGTACTTGCCTTTAGTTGGAACATACTCTTATGTCTTAATAGGGCAAAATCATGTCTTAGAGGCGATTTTCTTTCTATGGTCCTGTACCCGAAGGGTGCCAAACGGAATCCTATTACTACTCCGCTGTCTGTCTGTCAGCGGGCTGCATCTCGTGAACCAAAGATAAAAATTCACAGATAGTGTATTTCTATTGCCGCCAGAACAACAAAGCAAACCAATAAATAAAAGGGGTGTCTTTTTCGGCGTTTTTTGGTATTATTGTACGGAACCCCTCGCGTGCGAGTCCGACTCTCACTAGGCCGTTTTTTTTCTTATACCTACTCTTTATTTGGCTAATTAATAAGTTAGTTATACTCAACTCTGTGTAGTAGGGGAAACATTTAACAAAAAAAAAAACTTAAATGATTTTTCACTTTTTTGTTGGGGTACCTAGTACCACTACTTGCTAGGTAAACAACAATGACAAGAATTTTTATAACATCATCAAAATACACCAAATGGATTAAATACGTATTATCGAAGCTAACTTAAAAACTACCCAAGCAAGGGTAATAAAATTTAAATAGCTACAGGTATGAAACAACAGAGCAAGATTCCTATAAAAAAATATATTTTTTAAATCGGGTTACAATTGACGAAAATGTCGATAAACGTAACTACATTTTTTTTTAAACATACAGACGAACATAGATCCTCTTTCTTGTTTGAAGTCGGTTAAAAGTAGTGGTGGCTCGTCAGAAATATTAAGTTCGGTGTTGTGAATCATAGCTGGTTACAATTCAAGTCATATAAGTATTTCACACTTTCTTGCACATACAAGGTTAAAATAACGTATGAAAGAGTCTTTACCATCAGTTTGTAAGTAAGCAGATGTTAAAGATGCAAAGACAGACGGCATTCTTGTGTTTCGTCACTCACGGATGAAGTGTCCGATGATTCAAACGATTGGTATTTGTATGATTATTGATCTTATTGGAATTCTGTATATTTACATACGTTGGTTTGGTAGTAAATAAATGCCAGCTGTATCTATTTGATGTTTTTCTGAATATTTCTTATTTTATTTAATCATAGTATTTACATAATATATACGCTAACAGACGTAAAATAAGAATATGTAAGTAAATGTATATTAAAAAGGAGGGGAAAGAATCATAGAGCATCAAAAAATTCTTCGGCATCGCTGTCAACAGGAAAAGTGTCCAAAAGGCTGGCAGCATTGCCCCCTTGTATGGCGAAGCCGATTCTTTGGGCAAAAAATAAGCCAGTCTTTTACGAATCGATTTTTGAATTGATGCTTGGCGTTTCATATGGCGTTTCCAGTAAACGACAGTGGTTTTAACTTACAGGACGAAGAGTATTTCACTTCTGCATAATTATTATGTTTGGTAATATCCTATTTCTATATGTACCTTTATCTATTGATTATCTCATTTCACTCTAACTATAAATTGCTCAATTTGCAGCAGTTTAGAGTAAGAGTGTACAAAAATTGCCAAGAATTGCGCAATATAAGGTATTGTATATATTCTCTTACTCGTGTAAGAGTACCGTAATAGAATGTTATACTCGTATGTATATTATCATTAATCATTTTATCAGTCAAAAACAAAGACTTCCTACAATTTCCACCAAAATCAGCCATTATTTTTCATTCGATCCAATATATTTTCATTCACACAGCAATCTAATTTCTCGTTTATTTCTATTCCAGTTGAGATCTACCTATCGCCCGTCGAGACGCACTGCAGTAATGTGGACTACTTCATCCCTGACGAGAACAACGAGACGAAAGGCCTTTCGGACGATGCGATGAACAGGTAACTATCTACTTCTTAGCTGTCTTAGCCAATCCGGACGGATTGTAAGTACACTAGATCTATAAGTTACATACCTATGCTTTAATTACAATATTGAGGTACTGTTGGTCCCAAACTAGTCTGTGTCTTGGGCACCATTACCCATAAATATAAAACATTTTGGTTATTTTTAAATAAAAGTCCGGGTTGGCTAAAACAGCAAAGATTTGACTAAATCGTATCTAAGGACAACGATTAGCCTACTGTGGAACTCTATTGAGATAAGGCAGACACAGACACTGCGTGTGGGTAAGGTAAATTCATGACGCCAAAAGGCACAAGAAGGCAAAAGGTTTGCACTTAGTACGCTGCCTTCTGTCTTTTATGATTGCAATTTTATAATTACTTATCAATCCTTAAATCTTCTGCCATCAGCACTTCTTGAGAGCCAGAGAAGGGTTAACGTATCGAAGACAGGTAAAAATGCCTCCGAAAATGGCGTTTGTGAACTAGGAATGCATGAGTTTACACATGATTGATTTATATTATTAAGGATCGTCAACATTACAAAAACAGCAAGATTAAATTGTATAAAAGGTAATAAAAAGCTTGTTAAAACAATTCAAATGTTGCTACAACTATAGACAACCATAAAGCCGTGTTTCCACTAGGCAACATTTGGCGCGCGACACGTGACGCTCAACATGTACGGCAACGCTGCACAACAGCGCGCGACGTTGCCATCTGGCGCGCGGCTTGTTGTTTGTTGTAAAGTAGTAGATGCGTGGACAGACAACGTTGTTCAACAAAAGTTCCGCGCTGACTTTCAACATGTTGGGCAACTTGTTGTGCAACATGTTGCGCGTCAATTGTTGCCTAGTGGAAACGCGGCTTAACATTATGATGCCACCGAAGTAAAGAATATGGTAAGTTCTCTTTATTTCTTCTTACAAGTCCATTATTATGGCTATGTTAATAATTAACAACATATAATCAACAGATGTTCCGCTAAAGAATAGAACAATAAGATAGGTAGGTACAGAATTGTATCTGCTACGGGTCATTGGCTCATTCCATGTAGCCATATGACCCAAGGCATTTCATTCAGTGTCGGCATGGCTACAAGGCGTCAATATGTCATGAACAATTACCGTGACAACCGTTGATAATTGATCTCTATCTTCACTTTCTCGGATGCAAGCAAACAATTGTTAACGATTTTGCAAATGATTAAGCTAAAGGTTAACTTACCAAAGTGTTACATTGTTTCTTCTCAAATGACAGTTTTTATTCTTTAGAATAACGAACGATTTCAGAAGGCCAATTAATATCGTACATAAAAACGTTCACATTCAAGTCGCATTCTGTCAAACTTGTCAAAAATTTGGGTAAATTGATTGTATTTTTGACGAGACTGTGAAAGAGATGCGAATGAGAACGTTCTTAAAAATTACGAGAATTGAGCGGCAATTCTCGTAATTTTTGGTTTGGTATTTGATTATGTTTTGTCTCTCTTCTTTCGTTTGGTACCTACCTAGTTGCATTTATTTTGCAAAAGCCTTTAATACCTTGAAATGGAGTGGCCTTGCTTACTACAATATTCTCGTCTTCATTCACACTTGCTTCAGTTGCATCGTGACTAAGATATTTGTTTAGCAGATCTGTATAGCATACTCTTATTTGTAAGCCATTATGGTCCCCCGCAAGGCGATTAACTAGGACCTGGGGTAGTATTATGAAGTATTAATGCCATCATTATTCCACTGCGAAAACGGGATGGTGCTAGCGGCCTTATCTAGCTCCGTCTCTCTCTCACACTGGAAAAATGGTGGCATTAATATTTCATAATACGGCACCAGAGCAGAGACAAAAAACAATGCGATTTCAAGGCCTTGTGCTCGAACCAAGTGGGTCAACGGCTCGACAGACATTGTGCGATATTGATAGCAAATCGTTAGATTGTCTTGTCCGAAGTATAGTTGATAATCATTCGCAGTTATTGCTTCAGAGAAGGCGTACAATAAATAATATTTTATAAGAGCTGGCTATTAATCTTTTGGCTAGTTTGAAGGCTCTTGAGTAATTTGTGGGTTGGTCTTAAACTTGTTTGTTGTTTATGCAGATCGAAATATTTCTAGATCTGCTTAAATAACGAAATTTTTTTTTTTTTTAATCATTACTACTATATATTCATAAAACTTTGAGAAGTTTTTATTTATGAGAGCCATAAGTTGAAAAGAAAAAATGCAAATTTTCTCCAAGTATACAAATGTAGTAGGCACAGCTATATGAAATAGCCGTATACAGTTATAAACACCGCTGTGGTCAACATAATCTACCGCAATGTTTGCTTCTCTTAGCTGTTTGTATACTTTAGAATTATATCAACCACCTTCCTTAGCCGAGATTTTGTAATACAAATGGCATCACTATCAGATTTATTTTGAGTTGGACGTCTTTTGTTCAGCATTACGGGTGGTATATTATGATTAACGAGAGGAGTAATGAATGACAATGTTTTGCAAAATAATCTTGTCATACAATAATAATGTCCCTTGCAATGAATAGCCGCTGATTTCAGAAATGGGTGAGGTTCCTGCTTGTTTGAGCATTGGGAAAGAATTTTTGAAAGGCCTAATTATAGGACTGTAATTGGCTGCCTTGATTGAAGCCTGCAATAATGGTTTAGTCACTGCAGTGTATTCATAAATGCCCTAGATTTTTAAGGACTAACCGCAAACATTCTTGCCGTGTAAGTGACATGTCTGTTGGTACCAGGCCATGGCCTTTAGATCACATTTACTGAAGCCTCAGTACTGGCACTGACAAGGCTATAATTGTGTGAAAATTCTTTATGAAGATCCTAAGGATATTCTCAGTAGGTAACCGTTCTTCTCAGTTTTTTTTTAATGGTTGTTAAGGATCTTGTTTCAAGATCATTATTCCTTCCAATAGTTTCTATAATCGATCTAATCACGGTATTTTCGTACAATTCCAGGTTGCACATGGCACGTTCAACGGTGGCTCTGTTCATCGTTGCGTTCCTGTCTCTGTTCATCGCATTCTGGACCGGCGTGGTCGGCTGTTGGAAACGAAGCCCTGGGAACATTACAGCCACTGCAATACTTATGCTCGTTACATGTAAGTTTAACATCATCTCTTAGCAAGTCTTCTGTGCATGAACGCAGGTCTTTTATAAAAAGAGGTTCATAAAGTTACTACAAAATAATAATTCTGGAACATAACTTATTGGGATTCGCTGTTGGCGTTTACAAATGGCGAGTTTGAAAGTAATTGACAGTGGGACGATGTATATATCTCTTTCAGTCAATGTTTTTTTCTCAACAAGGTGACATACTAAAACATTATTTCGGAATCCAATATCTTCACCGAGTGATCATGTGACTAATTATGCCTTTTATGGTTTTCCAGGCTTACTAGCGGCGGGTGCGATGGCATTATGGCACGGAGTGGAGTTCTACGAGAAGGAGAAGGTCGTTGGAGAGGAGTACTACCAACAGTGGCCCAATGTAAGTGCTGTGTCCAATACCAGGATCTGAGGTATCTAGAATTAAGATGAATAGGGAAGAGAGTTGCCTATTCTTCATACTCAATATTTAATTGCATTCCACAATGTGAACATAGGTGAACTTTGTGGACCCTGTCGGGCACAGCAAAGTCGCAGATAGGAAGCTTCTTCTTTGGTAGACGCGTATATTTACGATAACAAATACTACCGTCTAAATGAAGTATGCCATCTGGTGTCGTACCGGGGCCACTGCCCAGGATGAGCTTAAAGTACTAAGATCTTGGTGGAGCTTATAATGCACCATCATTGAAAATTGGTAGACTCCATCGCAAGTTAAACCGTGGAAAGTTGTTGTGGACTTGGAACACTGGAGTGCTAAGTACTTTTATTTGTGGACTATTAGTTATCTGTTAATTTAATAATTATGGCAAATAGAATTTATTCAATAGAGCTAGAGACCATTCAAAGAACCGGAAGTGCTTCTAATTCCTTTAACTTAAGGTGGATGCGCCAAGGTAGCCCGCGAAATTCAAATTTTCTTACGTTTTTTGCAATTTGCAGGTCGGTGTCAGGTTGTATGTTGATCTAAATATGATTTGCGCCCGTAACAAATATGGATTTATAGAATTATAAACATTAGAATCAGCAATTCAACTCTCTAAGTTCATGAAAGTGCCAAATGTCATGATTTCATGAAATAGTCATTCAATGCACCTTAGCCATACCTTAGCGCATCCCCCTTAAACCTATTAGTTCATGTTAAGCTAACGGTTTGTACCACATTACTGACCCACCCCCAACACCAGGTTTTAAAAGACAACTCATCAATCTGGTACGATTGGTCGTACATCCTGGCTTGGCTGGCTGTCGGCGTTTCCTTCGGAAGCTCCATTTTATTCTTCTCCGCCGCCATTTGCCTCAGCAAGGAGAAAAGACGGGAACAGCAGAATAACGTGCAGTACATAATGCCAGGTTAGACCGCCATGTTGAGCGGCCATCTTGTCTTACGCTTGGCGGGAATAAGACTAAACTCTTTTGTATATTATTACTTTTTCCCCTTGATGATATAGATAAAATATTTTGTAGGTACTATGTGTTTAGTAATATGTGTGGTAGGTACCTTGATTTTTGTTAAAACAAGTACCTAAGTAGTTGAATACATGTTTAGATTGTTGTGTGTTTTTAATGTTTATTTAGTAAGTATCTAATATATTTTGGTACCTTGTCATACTTATTACTCTTCACTAGACAATAAATCATCAATAACTTAGTTTGTAAGAACAATCATGTAAGTATCTCATACTAACAAAAAGCTTTTTCTCTTTTTTTTCATGTTTCTATGAAACTTGGCTACTGCGTATAACTTCGCGACTGCGACCGGTCGTTTAACGCATATAAATGTAACTGGCTATCTCATAATATCTGGTTTACGCCAAACGCAATACTAACTCGCTTACGGACGAATTTATTAACATTGGTGCTGTAAATATTGAAAATAACTGTATCTGAACAAACTAAATTGATTACAAAACTGATACTGTACATAACCTCTTGGTAACAACCTTGATTTACAAACACTACCCACCCTTTATATACCTACCTGATACACACAACTGACACTCTCACATGAAACGAATCGGTCAATCCCGTATAATTTTCATAAATCGCAACTGTATAATACATTCACTCACACTCAACACAAACACCGACTCATCTCACACCACCCCGAGACACACCCACATATCAAAACATGCGTGAACTGCGCGGTATAAACCAGATATTACGTGAGAACTCTCGCGTGTGGTACGACTGGTCGTACATGGTCGCGTGGTGCGGCGTGGGCCTGTCACTGCTGTCCGCCATCTTGTTCTCCTCGGCGGCCATTTGCTTGCGCGGCGAGCGGGAGCGGGAGGAGGCGCTTAACATGCAGTACCTCATGCCCGGTATGCTTATAAAACCCATCATTACGTAGAAGCCTTTACGAATTGTACACATTCATTAAATCAAAAAATATTTATACCTACTTAAAATTAAAAGTGGGCATTGTATAAAAAAACACTGATTGTTCATTTCCTGAATCACAGTAAAAAAACGCGCAGGAACCAATATATAAATGTGGTCGACAAGAAATGCAACTTGTCAAACTATAGAAAACACTCACACACACCCATTAGGCTCATCACAAGTGCACACCCTTTGTAGCATTTCATCAGGTTATCACCATAAAAGTATATGCTATATTAAATTGCTATAAAGTTCACCAGAATAAAGTAAATGCATCGTGTAACGACAGATTCATCGCATTATTTTAATCCCCATCTCATAACTCAAACTCATGAATGGCAATATTGAATATTTTTCGCTCGTGGCAACACAAACATAACATGTTTTCTTTTGTATAATATATATTTTCTTCGTTTCAAACAGGGTGAATGCTGGATGCATGCATGAGCGGTGCGTGGATATTTTAAGAACATCTTTTATTACGAACCCATTTGTCATGTTGACATATATTTAGTTCTTTCATTTGAAGACAATCTGACAAAAATATTTGTATCGGTTGGTAGTCGTCTCCTACAATTACGAGTAAGCTTCTGTACCTTTTGTCACAGTTGCTGGACCATGCTAGGCATTGCATTAATTGAAGGTGTCGCATGAATGCAATGTAGGCTTAGGAGCCTTGCATATAAGATTCATGCGAAAATGATGGTCTAGCATTTGATATCGATACGATACCAAAGATGTTTTACTAATTTCTGAGGATACTAGCAGCAAACCACTCGTTGTGAAAAATATGGTTACAGTTTTGAATATCTTATTAAAATCAGAATTCTAACTCATTTTTCGTATGCTCCACAGTGTACCCACAAAAACAGCAGTACGCTTACGCCGGATACCCGCCGCCCCAGGCGTACCCGGGCCCCTACTACCACGGGTCGCAGTACGGCCCCTACAACTACTGAGCATGTGACCAGATGAGGGACCTCGTGGCGGCGCACTTCGCCAACGCCCCCGCCCCGCAGGCACCCGCGCGCAACCCCTCCCCGCCCCACCACACGCCCCCCTCCCTGCCCTCCTCCCTCGAGACGTACAACTCCCACCGCAAGATCAAGCGGCCCAAGCTGGGTGACAGGAAGGTGTACCGGCCCGTGCGGCGCCACACGCTGTCGCGGATCGACGAGACCCCTCCCAACTCCCTGCGGCCGCGCTCCAAGAGCCTGCAGCACTCCACGGACTTCTCGTCGACGCGGCCCATCCTGCGCTCGCGCTCCAACATCTCGGCGGACACGAGCCGCAGCGTGCCCGTGTGCAACCAGAGCCAGGATGTGGAGAACCAGGTCGAGAGCGGCAGTCCGCAGTACGCCGAGCCGACCCGCTCCGACTCGTCGTACGAGCGGCCGGCGTCCATGAGCGACCTGCCCATCATGGTCCCGCTGGACCCGGCCACGGGCGCGTACATCCCCTACCCGGAGTACACGTACTACCACGACGACGGCTGTCGGCTCGCTCGCTACAGGCAGTACAACAAGAACTCAAAGAAATACTCCCCCAAACATAGTAATTTATATTTAGCGTTCATGTATTAAGTACCGCGCGGGTGTAGGTGTATCACGAAACATAATTGAAAAGCAATGGTTACGAGTTTCGATTATTGCCGTACAGTGTATGACGCCACACACAACCCATCCATGAATTTAATTTTGAAAAGTTTTAGATCTTGTCTTCAAAACATTCATACACTGTTTTTATAAATGGGTGGCCCGAATCTGGTTGAGAGAATATTCTTTAAACTATTGGCACTTTTATTTATTTTTGCTGTGGCGCGAGTTTATCGATCGATAAGGTATGTAAGTATGTAGTAGAACGAATAACGACATCGCACTCGCGCCGCAGATCTGTGCACGGCTGTACGAAACTCTGACGCCACTGAATCTTAACGTTTCCATGCGACAATTCACGAAAAATCTCTGCTACGAATTTTAGTTAATGATAAATCTGTTTTGTAACAATGTATCGGGAGAGACGCTGTAATTAGGAGTAAGTTAGTAAAGACTCCGCCATAATATACAGAAATGAAACAAATTCTTGTAGTACCTAAGTTAAAATCTAAGAATTTAAAGATTTTTGGATTCGTAATGATAGTTTTTATGAAATTCGACTTATTTACTCTGATCAAATAAATATATCCGAAAGTATTGTGCCTTCTATCTTATAAATATTGCTCATTTGTACTGTTTTTACATATCTTAATCTAATTTAATGTAAGTATCGTAGTAGATAATGGTATTTTTGTACACAAAACTTTATAATGCAAGGTAGGTAATTCTGGATAATTGAAAGAAATATGGTATATTTCTCTTTGATATATCTTCATTTCTTTAATGTAGATCAATTTTAGTTTTTTTTGTTTGTATGTTTTGATTGTCAAATCATGAAAACCGTCCTTTGTATGGATAAACGTAGCATAATGGTGTTTCTATGGAGTTTTGTATTTAATTTCCTTAGTCAAAATCGTCGAGGTATGTTCGTACCAATTAGTTAGCTCAGAACTATTTGTACATTAATCAGTGTAGGTTATGCATTACAATAAATGATAGAATATATTTAATTGTATTTAAAATTTCCTTAATAAAAAAATAATTGAAAAATATTTTGTTTTTCTTATCTCTTTTAGAAGACTACACACGACACGACGAAACGAAAAACTTTAATGAAAATTAAAGTAGGTACGGTCGAACAAGCTATTTAGTATACAGGCAAAATATATTAGTTCCGGTACACTGCCAAAATTCGTTTTAATTGTGTGTAATTTAACCTTTTGAGCGTATGCCTTAGTAGAGTGACGTAAAACGATTGTTGACTACTGAAAACACTCACAAAATTGTTTAAAGAAGTTGCAAGCTATCTGCCTGTATACCAAATAGCTTGTTCAACTGTACATAAGAAAAGGAGAGACGCCTCTAATCTTATTCTAAAATAATTTTTAAGGCAGTCACAAAAGTTACAAGTTAGTCAACAATTCTATGGGTGACGTAAAATTATTTACCAAAACTCCGCAGACGTGATAGGTAGGTATCGTTATCTAAACAAGAAAAAATAAAGATAAAATAAAAATAAACAATAAAAATACAATTCCGTTTGCGGAGTTTTGCTTACTAATTTATTATTTATTTGACCCCGTATATTAATTACACTGGTAACAAGATCGTGTATGGCCAGAGTGGGTGAAGTCAGATAAAAAAAATATATCATACAAATGTATATTTAAAAAAAACTGTACAAAAATATTTAATATGGCGATTGGATGTTACATCGGATGGAATGATCTCGAATATTATTATCACATTTAATGAGGCACGATTATTATTATTTATTACATAAAAAATAAAAACATATTGATGTTAGAAATAAACTGTGAAATATTAAATATCGCGCAATCTTTCATAGGACCGGCTTAGAAAAGAATTTATGAGATAAAATTTTCAAGGCGTATTTTTGTAGTAAAAATATAAATAATACTTATTTATAATAATCGAAGAGCACACTGGAAAAAGTACTTATTAAAAAAGTTCTGTAAACGATATAGGATTATTCCAGATTGCCTCACCAATCTGTCACACCAGTGGGACATATTGGTGAGACGAACTGTAATTATCCACGAAATACCTGGTCGTTCAAGTCAATATCGAAAAACTAACTCGCACACATTTCGACATTGGTTTAATATTTTTTGTATAAGAATTTAATAAAAAAATCGCAAGTGCTAGGGACGATTATCTATAAAACACACATTAATAGGCACTTAGCATGATATTGAAAAGTTATAGTTGTTGCATTTCACTAGCGTGCGCTAATCATTGTAATTTAAACCTTATGACCCAATAATAAAAGTTACATGACTCATGCTCGTGGTTTGCAACGACTATACTCACCTAAAGGCGTGTACAGACGCGTGTAATGTGTAATGTAATTTTTCGTGCAATATAACGCGAATTCTGCGTGTGGACGGGACTATGAGTATTACACGTAAACCTCGCGCTGATCCATCGGCTGGTTTTTGTGCCAAAGGCTCTCGCAGTTGAGCACATACAAGATTCGCGTTGAGTTTGTATGCCGTCTAAACTATTCGCAATACATTACAGGATACATTACATTACACATTACACGTGTCTACACGGCGGACATCAACGCCCGCTTGCACCACAAATCAGTAAATACAGCTCTAAACATATTTGAAACATCATTCTGTCTCTGTCATCTTCAAAAGAACATAACGATTTTTTAAATAAATAACATAACACCACGCCTGTAATCCCCGGAGGGTAAGGCAGATTTATACAAATAGGAGACCCACATTTCGACAGTTTAAGTCCCATGTAATGGGGGGCGAGCCTATAGCCATCAACCGGCCACACTCTGGGCTGCTACTGAGAAATTCCTGATGGAAAAACACAATAACACTTTCCCGACCTGGGAATCGAACCTAGGACCTCATACTCAGCAGTAGCACTTGCGATTGCGACCACTAAAACAACGAGGCAGTCATGTTTTAAATACGTTTATAGATAATGCTATCCTCGAAGACGCACCCAACTCCGTTCCGCTCCGTACTAAACACTGAGCTTAGACCAAGTGACATTCTATCAGCGATAACGATGATGGAAAAGGCAAAAATGTATAGGACTGACATAAGCTATCGAAAAGCTTATGTCTTTAGGGCTATGAGGAACAGGGTGTACAGTTCACTCATCCACCATAGAAAAGGGAGGATCCTCCTACTAGACGGATGTTGTGTCTGGCGGGCAACTGCCCAATGATTGATATTGGATTTTTTGTATATATGTTCACTGCACGGTAAACTCTAATTGCGCGATGCAGGATTTTGTGACGTCAGGATTTTTGTGTGAAGTCAGGCCTTTGATGCGTAGTTCGAATGAGGCGATGTAGGTACCGCCACATGTCAATCCTGTTGAAAGTCGTTGTAGGAATACGAAACGCTTTCGAAGCGATTGTCACTTGTCTAGGCCCACAGTACAGTAATCCCGGAGTGGGGCGCGTCTTCGTGGATAGCACTATCTGTAACTTTAACCGCATTAAATGATTTTTTGTGCAAGCGGTCCTAAAAAAAAGTGCAAAAAAACCTACAAACACTGCTTAAACACGATATTTATATAATTCAAAACTGAGCGCTTACAACCTTTTGTACCATTCGTTTCGACATTTAAACCACCCAATCATAACGCCGTATCTATCATCGGTCCGGGGTGTGACAGCGCCTGTTTCCTCTCTTGCACGGCCGTTACAAGTTTCCTATAAGGTCCTAGAGGGAGTCCTAGGGACTTCATGTCACTCTCTGTGAGTAGCATGAGAGCGTCGAGGTCAATTTGTTCGTCTTTAAACTTTTGCACGTACTGGGAGAGGCCCCAGGCTGTGAGGAAACGTTCGAGGGAAGCGTAACCTGAATCTTCCACCTCGGCTTCTTCGTCTGATGTTATTGTTGAGCTTTCTGTGAATAAGAAAGTAGGTTACCACTAGTGTAATAACAACACAGTTAACACACAGTTTATTGACTCAGTGATCGTCAAATGTAAATCACCACCAAAGAAATTCTATACTAGGAAGTAGGTAAACTATTTATAACGCGCTAAGGTAGCACACGAAATTAAAATTTTCTTTTTTTTTTGCAATTTGCAGGTCAATGTCAGGTTGTATGTTGATTAAAATATGATTCGTGACCGTAACAAATATGACTTTACAGAGTTATAATCATTAGAATCAGCAATACAACTCCTTAAGTTAGAATTAGCCTGAAATGTGAAAAATGAAATTTCCATAGGGTAATATGAACTTAGAAAGTTGTATTGATGAATTTTATCCGCGACGCTTGCATCGTTTTGGCTGTCACGGGCGTTGCGGCGTTTTAACGTTGTTATGCCGCTCCGGTGCCGCGTGTGCGTGTGCCGTTTCTTCTGCCGCACAAACAACTGAGCTGTACCGCTCCCGCGTCGCAGTGCGTAAGTACACCGCTCCCCGCCTCGTCTCGCGGGTTGCAAGTCCGGTGTAGTGCGGACCGACGCCAGAACGCACGTGTGACATACCATGGATATTTTTATATAGGACGCCACAGCGACACCGTTCTGGCACCGCGGGCGCGACGAGACGCCGCCACAACGCACCGTGTGCATCGTCCCTAAGTTTGTTTAAAGAGGAAATGATGATAATGATTAGTTACCTGACTGCGCAGATGTCCACTCGGCAGGTTGGTATGCATGTCTGGCTGCTAAAGACCCCGCTGAGCCGATGGACAGGTCCTCCCCCGGCGCAGCGCCGCCCATAGCGCTCAATGTCGCTGTTATTGAGCGTCTAAATTAAAATAATAAGTTTAGATCTCGTTAGGAATGGAAAAATGCTTCAGTTTAAAGGGCGTGTGAATTTCCCGTTTTCTGAAAATTAGAAGGCCTAAAATGGCCACATTAGCAATTCCTCTAAAAGCAATTCATTTCCTGAATTTCTAACTGTCATTAGCAATTCCTTTAATTTAGCACAAAAGCAGTTCATAATGCTTTTTACGAATTTCCATAGAAAACTGTCAAACAGATTAATTATTTCGTAAAGAATTGCACGCACATCATATTATGAATTGTCAGTTTGTGACATTTCACGATTATTCATAATATTTTCCTATTATGATTCTGCCGAAGTGACTGTTTTAATGATCAACAAAAAAAAATATTGACAAATTGTCAAATCTCATGAAAAACACAAAGGAAGGAAAGAAAGAAAAATATTTATTTATTTAATTAATTAACACTGTTTACAACTAATTAACAATTAAGACAGCTTTTTTAAACACATGCATACTAAAGGGAAAATATAAAATCATTAAGTTGAGGTAAAAAGTTAATAAGACTTATAAATCCCTCTCACAGTACTTCAGACATGCCAATAAAATCTTCGTCCATGCGTCCGCATATACAACGTGTAACAGAATAAGCGCAAGACCTGAAAGTAGTTTGCTCAGAATCGGCTTCTGAATCGATTTCCGTCATTATTTATATATGTTAATTTTCCATGAAAAATAATAAGGATTAAAGCCTATTTAAATGAATAACCAAATTTGTAATACGCTCATAGCTATCCTATGTGTAGTGCGCGTTAAATAAAATAGTTAATTTAAGGTGTGGTTTAATTAAATTAAATTACAGATATTATTTTAGTCTTATAATTTAATATTCTAATTGGGTGTATGAGCTCTTGCGTTTATTCCGTTACGCATTGTATATCGTTTGTTGGATTTCAAGAGATTATGGGACAGGCTGGATGTGGAAGGCGGAGGACAGAGTGTCGAGGCACAGCCTGGGAGAGCCCTATGTCCAGCAGGCTGCGATAGGCTGAGTTGATTGATTGATTGAAGTAACTATAACCACTGTGTCATTGACCCAAATATGTGTGATAAAGCGCGCTTAGTAGAAGCCTACTTCCAGCCGTAGACTATGCGAATATGATATCAAATGTTCATTTTGAACTGAAAACATAAGATAAAGGAACTGTGGCGGCACCTACATCGCCACATGTGAGCGATTTTAGAACCAAAAGTGTTGACAAAATACTACTGACCGGAAAGCGACGCTGCCAAAGCCTGGTCTTTCGAATATGCTGGCCGGCTCCTGCAGCATTACTTCTTGTCCAATGCCACTGTCTTCGTTAACCGCTGCGAAGTCAGGCTGACTTGCTGACCTGTAAGCACAAAGTGAGTAAACATTAGAACGAGTTTGCGAAGTCCTATCAGTGCTTTTTTAGCACCTCTGGTTTTTTTGGGCCATGCCACTTCTTTCTCAACCAATTCCACCCAAAATTAATGATGGTCATCATTGTTGATTCGTTAAATACTTTACAGCAAAATTGTGTAGACTAACTGTGCGTTTGCACTGGCGAAACATTCACAACAAAACATGTTGAAATCTCTGTTTTCTGTATATTTTCCGTACAATTTTTGACAGGAACTAGAGATTTCAAGATGTTTTGTTGTGAATGTTTCGCCAGTGCAAACGCACAATAGATAAGTAGCTGAAAAAAGTTTTTCTGAAAACAGTTCATTTTCTTTCTAACTTTAAGTTTTTTCAAATTCTGTGGGACGCAGATAAAAATGTCTCAAAAAGTTAAGGATAGTTTCCTAAGGCCGTTTTTTCCGGTAGCTACAACGTGCCCTTTCTGCCCCGTCTCGAAAATCCACCCCGTCTGTATAGTCATTAGTCGTCATCCACATTCATACTCAAAACTTTTCTCAACACCAAAGAAACTGTAAAGTGAAACCAAACACTACCGACGACTGAGCATTTTTACGTAACTTCATTAATTAATATTAATTTAGCAATTAGTACACGATTACGCATTTATTTTACCTTAAACGCAGCAGTAGCATTGACTTTCCAACCTTCTACAGAAACGATGGACTTAAAAAATGATATGGCTAGAAAGGGGATGACTACTGAGATGACGACGACTAATAGAGAAGTATGAAAGAAATAGACAAGAAATTGGGATAAGGAAAAATGATGTCTTACCTGGTAAGAGGTTTCTTCTGCGTCTGCTCTGACGGCTGTTCAGTAAACACATCGGCGACGTTGCCCCTCTGCTGCGGCCCCGCGCCGAAGGTACCCACGTACATGACCTCCGAGTCACGACGCATCCCGCTCAACGACGTGACCGAGCGACGACCTGTCGTCTCTATCTCTCCTACCTGGCGAGTGAGAGATGGAGCTAGTACTGCTAGCTTTAACGGTATATATACAGATTTGTTTAAATTAGAACCGACAACCACATGAACAGCGATGTTCACTGGGAATGATATTTGTTTAATAAACAAGAAATGTTAACGTCTGCAATCTGTAACCGGTTTGTAAACATTGACGCAAGCAAGCTGCGAATTTTATCAACAAATAGTGACCAAATTACCACTTTCACAATATAATTTGAACTACACGTTTAGGTCCCACGAGGGTAAGCCTGACTTATATATGTATTTATACTTGTTTAGAGGTATGAGGAACAGGGTGTAAAGTTCACTCATCCTATATAGAAAAGGGAGGATCCTCCGACCAGACGGGCATCGTGTGTGGGCAACTACCCAACGATTGATGACGGGATCTTGTTCTATGACCATCGCCCGGTAAACTCTAATTGCGCGATGCAGGATTTCGTGTGACGTCAGGTCCTTGATGCGTAGTTCGCATGTGGCGATGTACATGTCGCCACACTTTTAATATCTGGACAACAAGTTTTCATCGACTTTTCGATCGCACGATTTCTAATCCGATCCTATATAATATATAAGTAGGTACAGTCACGGACTTTAATTGATGAGCCACTTTCAAACTTTTCAATTTTACAGTTTCATACATTCACGAGATTACACGATTAAACACGAACTTAAATCGCATGCTCGTAAACAAGATGACAAATTACTAGTAATCGAAAATAGTCTTATCCATAGAGATTGACTAATAAGTTCTCAATGATAAATAAATACAATGTTTATCCAATCTATTTCATACTGACCTCCTTTGAATCAGAGCTCATTAACTCGTTAATTCTGAAAACCTATCCGAAGACAGTGACAGTTGAAATGTCGATGTCAGAGACGTTATTTTCGAATTTGTCGAAATGGTTAATTAAAATGTCTTCGTACGCTAACGTTACTATGGCTACCCTAAAACAATCGTCACTAGGTTACGGTTGCTAGACCTGCAATTGGTTGACTTTGGGTAGTTACTCTGCTGTCAAGTTTGTAGTTCTGGCTCTCAGGCTAGCCAACCGCTAAACATAATTTTCTTCTTCTATAATAATGAAGACATGACTTTCCGTGTCGGGATGTACGAGTATAACCGACTAAGCCCGATTTGCATTACACGGCTAAAATATGAACAGTGCCAAGTGGCTCATCAATTAAAGTATGTGACTGTACATAAATTCACGCCTTTTTTCCATGGTAGGCAGAAAATACAAAACGCCACCTGCTACGATCCTTGCATACTCCTTTTGCTTCGTTTACGTTCATATATCGCACTCCTAGATCTAAACTGAGACAACTCAAAATAGGTTATTTTTCAAGAGACGACAAAAACGTATATCTTCCTTTTTTGTTTGGGAAGTTATACAATTTAATTTTATTCTAGATAATAAATAGCTTGTAAAATGTCACTGTATATAAACTGGGGCTAAAATTCAATCTTGCGTATGATCACCGAGCATTCGAATACAAACATAACTAAAAATTAACGATTTTTGAGTTGTCTCTGTTTAGATCTAGGTGTGCGATATGTAAGTTTTCATATAAGAACGCCAGCTGTTGCGAGTACCAGACCTTTTTGAAGAACGTCACCAATACGGTTAGTAGTTAGGCCTTCTGTTAATCTGATCAGTATCTCAATAGTCTCTACTTTGCGTTACGCGTTCTATTCTATCATTTAGGAGTCGAAAGAGTTACCTTAAAATCATCGGTAGAGATGTTATTGTTTCTTCCAATAGTGTTGTTCCTCAGTTTGCTAGCGAGTGCCTTCTTGTAGACAGCTCCTCGACCTCTTACTCCTGAGTTCACGGTGCCCACGAGCGCACTGTATGTGGGGCGGGGCTGTTCCTCGGCCAATAGGTTACCTGTAACATGAGATATATAAGGTGTATCTTTCATACACGAAATCTCTTAAGGGGTCAAAAATATATCAGCTGTTCCCTACATTTTGACGATCTATGCGAACATAAATGTAGGGAACAGCTGATTTTTTTTCGCGATTTCGGGTTTGGTCCCGGTGAAATTTGTTCATAATGATGAGTACAGTGACCCCTTAAAATATTTCGTGTATGAAAAGATACACCGTATATACATACATAGGTTTACTAGCTGTTGTACGCGACTTCTTCTGCGTGTATTTTGTATTTCAACATTTTTAGGGTTCCTAAACCTATTACTGAGCCTTCGCTGTCCGTCTGTCTTTCAGCGGGCTGTATTTCATGAAACATAATAGGTAGACAGTTGAAATTTTCACAGAATGTGTATTTCTATTGCCGGTTTTTTTTTTGACGTGTTTTGTTAAATATTGTACGGTGGTACGAAACCTTTCGTGCGCGAGTCCAACTTGAACTTGGCCTGTTTTTATACAAATATGAAAAATAGCTTTCAGGTCCCAGGCTACCTAACTGTCAAACATAACGATCGGTTCAGAGGTTTGGCGTGAAAGGTAACAGACAGAGAAACTTTCATATTTATGTTAAAAGTATGGATGTAGGTTCCTCTCTACAAAGAGTAATTGAAATAGCTTGGAAAGGGGTCATTGTACTCATGATTATGAACAATTCTTACCGTGGAACCAACAGCGCAACTCTTTTGTACCGAAAATTGCCATTCATTTATTTATTAAAACTTTATGCACAAGTAAAAAAAATACTGTACAAAGGTGGACCAGTCGGTCTTTGGGTGATGCAGAGACAGACATGGCAGGGTGGCTTATCATTTCGTTAATCCATATTGCAATTTACGATTTGTATGATGAATAATACGCTGTTATAAAATGTCGTTTTTTAAGATAAGAACAAATAAAAATGTTCGATTATATCAGTGCGACTATTTATTACCTACAACAAGAAATAAAGCAGCTTAACAAAATCTTATCTGGAAATTTTATTTTATAACGATGGTAGAATTATTGTTAATTTTCAACAATAACTGATAAACAAGTTCAAGCAGCAAGGAAATACGGATTGTTACATTTTCATGCTACAAAATCTGCCTAGCCTTTTCCCAACTATGTTTGGGTCGTCTTCCAGTCTAACTGGATGCAGCTGAATACCAGTATTTTACATGGAGCGACTGCTTATCTGACCTCCACAACTCAGTAATTAATAATCGTTGCCAAGGTTGTATGGTAGATATTATAGGGTGTGTAGAAAGCTGGTAACCGGCGCGTACCGGCGCCGACTAATTCAGATAGGAACTTGTCGGCGCTTATCCGGGACGGTTCGCGCTGATGTGGCAAAATCTATAAAAACCGGCCAAGTGCGAGTCGGACTCGCGCACGAAGGGTTCCGTATCTATAAAAACGGCAAAAAAATCACGTTTTTTGTATGGGAGACCCCTTCAATATTTATTTTATTCTGTTTTTAAGTAAGTATTTGTTGTTATAGCGACAACAGAAATACATCATCTGTAAAAATTTCAACTGTCTAACTATCACGGTTCATGAGATATAACCTGGTGACAGACGGATGGACGGACAACGGAGCCTTAGTAATAGGGTCCCGTTTTACCCTTTGGGCACGGATTCCTAAAATCTGCCTGCGTCTGCCAGTGTTGACCACTAGCGCTTTCTACGTGAATACACTCTTGGTAACTACTTGAAGACGTCGAACTTGTTTGTAGGTATTTGCCTCCTGCTTAAGTAAAAAATAACTCGTTAATACCGTTATTGCGACTATACCACGAAGAGAGAGCAACCTCTATCTTCTAGTACTTTCAGATGTTGACTAAAAGATAAACCAATTTCAACATTGATCCCTTTGAAATTATGTCGAAAAACCACACACCGGAGAGGTGTGGAAAACTAAGGGCCGTGACCTCAACAACAAAGATCGGAAGAAAAAAAACATACCCTGGCTAGTAGACCTGGTCATCTTCTGCTTAAGTGCCCACAGCACGTTGCTGGGTCTATGGGGCATCGTCTGCACCTCCTCCGCATACCCCTGGTCCCACTCCTTGGCAAGCTTCTTCAGTTCTTTCTCAGCTATCAGCTCGGCCTTGCTTTGACGTTTCTGGTACTGCTTGTGGGATTTCTCGTAGTCTTTTTTGGCCTTCTCCTTCAGAGATTTTGCTTTTTTCCTGGAATGGGAGATAGGCTTGATATAAGTTGTATCGTTACTTAGGAACTTCATGGACCCTACTGAATATGTTTTACTCGTTACTAAGTTCTGGGGGCTTAAAACAGCCACTTTAGCAGAATTATAATAGGAAAATATTATGAATCATCGTAAAATGTCACAAACTGACAATTCATAATTATGATCTGCGTGCGACTCATATTACGAAATAATTCATCTGTTTGACAGTCTTCTATGGAGATTCGTAAAATGATCCACACATTATGAATTGCTTTTGTGTCAAATTAGAGGAATTGCTAATGATAGCTGGAAGTTCAGGAAATGAATCGCTTTTAGAGGAATTGCTAATGTGGCCGTTTTAGGCCCCCTGATCGTAGTTAGGGTGAGTATATGTTCCTTGGTAGTTAGAGAATTTGTATTTAAAATGGGCGATAGACACGTGAGTAAGTAGTCTATGGCTCGACGATCTATATCACCCAACCGCCATAGGTGACATGTTCCTTGGTGTTACCCTAAATAAGTACCTACGTGATATTATTTTACTTCGCAAAAAAGTTGGACCATAGTTTGAACTGCCGTCGTACAAAGAGCGTCAGTCAACTATGTTTTGACAGCTGCCGTAGTACGGCGAGCGTCATTAGAGGGGATAAGAAAATGCATAATAATAAATTCTACATTTAAATTAATAAGAATCCACCCACTTTTCGTTACATAACTGCCTCTCTTGTGCCACATCCATTACTCCACTTACACCAATTCTATTAATGATGGGAACTCTTGTATAACGACAATTATAAAACTGAAGCACGAACGCCATTTCAACAAGACATTACAATTTACACGTAAAATGTACAGTAGAACAAGCTATTTGGTATACTTACAGGCAGATAATTTGCAACTACTTTAAACAATTTTGTGAGTGTTTTCAGTAGTCAACAATCCTTTAACGTCACTCTCCTAAGCCATAAGCTCAAAAAGTTAAATTACACATAAAATCAAAACGAATTTGGGCAGTGTAGTGGAAAATGAATATATTTTGCCTGTGTACCAAATAGTTTGTTCGACTGTACCTATACGCAGTTATGTGGTAAACACTAAGGAAATAATTAACGGTATCATGTTATAATTTAAGATGAAAGTTAAGTGATTTATGTAACTTTTGTACGCAATAGCCCTTTAGCAATTTAAGCACGCTATAAGAGAATTAAATGAAGCACCATTGGGTCTTGTTACCAACTCATTCGATACCTACTTTTAGCCTACTTTAAGTACTGGTTTAAACCAAGAATAAAAGATCTAGGATTGTTACGGTAATAAAGTTAATATCAGGTTCTAAATGTGTTCCGAGTGTCCAAGATAAAGAGTTACTGGATGAAGACGGCCGTATGAACCAGATCGCTAGAAATTAGCAAGCTCGTGGAAAGTATCTGATAAAACATTTAGGGCCTATTTCCGTAATAGATAGAACAGAATTACCTGCCAGATATGTTAATCGGTGTTTACACGGAGGTGGTGGAACAAGCAATAACAAAGCCACACGTAAGTTTTTTAGAAACCAAAAAAAACATACTTATCATTATTCTCAAGTTTCGCCGTCGCCTGGTCCAGATACCGCAGTATATCGTCCCGGCCATTAATGGCCGCCAGCTCCTGGGCAGTGTGGCCGTCGACGTCCATCGCAAACACATTGGCTCCGAAGTTGATGAGGAATGTGACGCATTCTTTGTGGCCGCGCGCCGCTGAGAGGTGCAGCGCTGTGTTGCCAAAGTAGTCGGCTTTGTCTGGTTCTCCGCTGTAATAAAATAAAGGACGAATAAATCAGACGGTTATGTTACGCTGGAGTACCCTCGTAGACTGCCCGCATCCCAAACATACTACAACCCACAAACATCATAATGATAAATGATGAAAGAACACTGGCTGGTCGCTGATCACTACTGGCAATTTAAGTTGTTTTCGAAGTACTACGAGTATTGGCTTTCAACCAAATATACATAGTCCTAATAGTCCTAATGGCATCTCTACGGGCAAGTAGCCCTTCCGACAGCCGTTTAAAGCTGTTCTGCTCATGAATTCAAGCATTTTTACACGAAGCCGATACGCAAAGGAAAAACACATTTCCGGTATAACAACATTGACAATACATTGGAAATTTTCATTTTCAAATTAATTGTAATGGTGGACCACAAAAATGGTTTAGATAAAGTGAAAGCGTTAACGTGATGTGGATCACTGTCATTACCTATATCTGTAGTAGTAAAATGATTTCGATTTTTCTAGGATTAAATGTAATCTATGTTATGTTGGATCATAAAGGTGCTTCTAAAAGGTCGCTTAGCGATAAGCCTCCCCATTGTAACACCCTGTGTGGTATGTTTAAAGGCTATAAAAAGTGGACATCTATCTCTTGAAAAAGGTGCATATTTTAACATATTTTTTAACCGACGAAAAAAAAAGGAGGAGGTTCTCAAGTCGACCCGTATATATATATTTTTTTAATGTATGACCACGCATATCTATTTAGTGTGTCGTCCGATTTGAAAAATTCTTTTTTTATTGGGAAGGGTATACCTCGAAGTTGGTCCCATTTAAAATTGGAAACTATAATCCACCCCTAAAGGTAGAAAAAATGGGGTTGATTGAATTTTCACCAACTGAATTTTCAACTGTGAACCGATTCTGTTGAAATTTCGCACACATACATAGTTCTGATGACACAACCACTCATCATCAACTCCAGGTCTTTAACCTGGAGTACCCTGGAGTGGATGGCAACTTAAAAGCGAAAAATAAAAAACAGTTTTACAAAAAATTATGAACTATCAATCTCTTCTCGTGAAATGACATAGTTCGGATTGGAATTTGCACTCATTTCGAAAGGGAATAATGTGACAAACAGTTATTTAACTGTACAGTCTGTTTGTACGGTGTCACGTTAAATATTCGTGTGAACATTGAAGCACGTCTATATCAAATGATCGACATACTTTTGTTATTCAACATTGTTCTTTTAAACCAGGTACAATTCAATTTACTAGTGTATCTAGCTCTAAAAACTGAGTGGTTTAGCCTAGAGCGTTAATTAGGAAGATCAAGACTTGTACCATTATGCGTAGGTATATTAGAACTGTAGTTTTTGGTATATACCAAAGCCCTTCCCAACTAACAAAGCCTTTTCCCAATTATGTTGGGGTCGGCTTCCAGTCCAACCGGATGCAGCTGAATACCAGTATTTTACATGGAGCGACTGCCTATCTGACCTCCACAACCCAGTAACTGGGTAATACGATACCCCTTGGCAAGACTGGTTGTCAGACTTTCGGGCTTCTGACGACCCGTAACTACTGTCAGAGATCCACAAAGGACAGCCGGGACCAACGGATTAACGTGCTTTCCGAGGCACGGAGGAGTCTCGATATGTAAAGATGGTCACCCACTTACGGACCAACCCCGGCAAGCGTAGCTTTACCTGATGAACCGACCCATGCGGCTGTTATTACATAGCCACGAGCCCCTCCTTCAGCATTCTATCAGCGACAACGATGATGGAAAAGGCAAAAATGTAAAGGACTGACATAAGCTATCGAAAAGCTTATGTCAATCCTGTTGAAAGTCGTTGTAGGAATACGAAACGCTTTCGAAGCGATTGTCACTTGTTAAGGCCCTCTGAACGGGAGAAGTCATTCGATGATTTCCCCACCCACAAAAAAATAAACGGCGAATGCTCCCAGTTGAGCACCTTAAGGCTAATGAAGCGATTCTCTTCATATTTTTATGTAATACGATCCGTAACATTGCGCTGGAAGGCAATCAATGCGAGAAAGTGACAGTGAGTGCTACCGCATTGTTCTCAGGGCAAGCATTATTCTAATAAACTGTTACGAGGAAAAGAAAATTGTGCTAAAAGTAAGAGTGGCTAGAAGAAATTCCCATTTCACGGACAGTCAGCAAGGTCAGCATAGCAAAAAACACAATGAACGTTTCCGTAGTTGAGATGAATTTTATTTATCCCAAGAACAAACTTAATATTGTAGTTGAAAAACATGTTCCTCCGTACATTCCAACTGCAAATGTAAGTTTGTTCGCACAATATTGAGTGATTTACCATGTACTTAATTTTAAGACCATTGACTTCTTAGAGGTTTTTCTGTAATCTCTATGTTTAGAACTATTCCCGGTATTTTTTTCAAAGTTTTAGGCTCAGCAGTTTCGGAGATAAGGTGGGAGGAAATAATAAATTTTCATATATTTTCTTTAATAACTTTAAAACTATTTATTTTAAAATTATTTGGAATCCTCATAACAAGCGAAACACGACACGACGAAGATATGTCACGCGGCACAAATGCAAAACTTAAATAAAAATACTAATTTATTTCCTCAAAAGTGAACCCGATATTCAAAATTCATTTATTACGTTACGCGTTCGTTTTTGGGTCACAGAAAATCTAAAACCCCTACCTTAAAACCCCAAAAATAACGTAATTTGCCAAATCAATATAAGAAAGAAAGAAAGAAAGAAAATACAATTTATTCAGCACAGATTAAGGGCAACCTTGCGCAGGACAAAAACACTTTCTTTTATTATCATCCGCCCACTTTTATCTCAATGTAATAAGGATCGATGCAGCAAATGAAGTCCATACAACTATGACGTATTGGAATCGACGGGCAACAAGAGGCAGCAACCAATCAATCAATCAATCTGCCTAGCCTTTTCCCAACTATGTTAACTATGTTGGGGTCGGCTTCCAATTTAACCAGATGTAGCTGAATACCAGATTTTTACATGGAGTGACTGCCTATATGATCTCCACAGCCCAGTTACTGGGTAACACAATACCCCTTGGTAAGACTGGTTATCAGACTTTCGCGCTTCTGACGACCCGCAACGACTGTCATAGGTCCAAGAATGACAGTCGAGCCCTTCCGAGGCACGGAGAGGTCTCGGTATGTTAAGATGGTCATCCATCCACGGACTGACCGCGGCAAGTGTAGCTTAACCTGATCGATCGACCCGTGCGGCTGTTATTACATAGCCTCCAGCCCTTCCCTCCCTTTCCTAAGACGCAGCAGCTAATATAAATGTATGTATAATCCTGAGGACTAGGTCTGAGATGCTAGTTTAGTTATGGTCTGTCCAAATACTATCTGATGAAGGGTTAAAAAAGCCTATCGAGGTAAAACATTTTTTAAAGTTAAAGGTCGAGTTTCTTGCCCATTCTTTTCCATACAAAAACTATCTTTTGGAAGGGGCAACGAGAATCTAAATATATATAACTCAAAGGTGACTGGCTGACGACTGACATAGTGATCTATCAACGCACAGCCCAAACCACTGGACGGATCGGGCTGAAATTTGGCGTGCAGGTAGATGTCATCACGTAGGCATCCGCTAAGAAAGGATTTTGATTAATTCTACCCCTAAGGGGATAAAATAGGGGATGAAAGTTTGTATGAAACTTTGTCAATTTTAAACCGATCGGGCTGAGACTTTGCATGCATAAAGCTACTATGACGTAGGCATCCCCTAAGAAAGGATTTTGAGATGCAGGCTATATAAGATTAGTAAATATTCAGTTTAAAATAAACGAATTTCTGTATGCTATCAATTTGGTACACATAGTCTAGAGCCTGAGAAAGGACATAGGCTACTTTTTATCGACATACCACGCGGGCGAAGCCGCGGGCGGTAGCTAGTTAGTTATATTTCTTTGTTTTTGACGATCAAAAGTGCCTTTTATGTGCCTAGAAATAAATAATTTGACTTTGACTTTAAATTCTCACTAAAGGGAATACGCAATCACTCACTTAATCAAGGGAATTAGAACCATATTCATATGTATTTAAAAGGTTTAACTTGATATCTTACCACTTTTTCCGACAATTATTTTTACATTGAATTGTAATTGAAAAATCAGGAAGACAATTTAGGTTAAAAAATTAACTTCAATTGTCTAATGATAAACAAGTTTAAGGTAAATTAAAATTGGAATTTCGGGTTAAAGTTTTCAAATAATCAAATCAAAGAACTCAATTTGAAAGTGGCACTACAAATTGGCATCCACAGGTAAGTTTTCTGATCCATTTGCTTACAATTTATCAGATACTTATGGAACAAACCACTATCACCAACTATAGTGGACCACTATCACCAACTATAGTGGACCACTATCACCAACTATAGTGGACCACTATCACCAACTATAGTGGACCACTATCACCAACTATAGTTTGTTACTACCATATTTATTGTTGTGTTTGTGACAAGCCCCTTTTACAGAATGGTGACTTGACAACTCAAGTGGGTGTTGGTACCTACCTAGCAATAAAACCTTATATAAGTTAGCCATTAAAATAATCTACGTATGACTTATTTAGCGGTTCGATTAAGGCGCATTGTAAATAATGCTTTATCTACTCGTAACATTTGATTACCACGTCTGTTGATTAGTATGGAAATGGTTTTATTTGGAATCGGCACGTAGAAGGATGAGATGGCGGATTTATTGGGCATCGTAAATCTACCAAATTCGTACCAAAATAGGGAAGAACTGTTAAGCTGGGTATGGTTTTGTCAGAGCATCTGATTTGTGTTCGAATAAAAACGGTCACCACAACATAGGTGAGGCGTGGACGTAATAGATGGGTATCCATCCCAGCTTTACTTCCATGAATATAGGTTTCAAGAGAAACGGCAATAAATGACATACGGGTGGTGTAAACATACAGGCAGCCCATGTGATGGTCCTAGAGACAAAAGTGAATATCTCATGTGCTTCTGTTAAACGAAACCAAAATCATTACACTCCTTTTTGGGCACTCGTGTAAAAAGAGTGAGAGTTTTGATTCAAAAGAGTGTTCATGGACTTTCTTGACCATCCTTCTCCATAGGCACCTACTACGCTGTGGAATGGGCGCGCAAGATAAGTTTGGGCGCGTCTGGTGGCGCTGGCGTGCTTAATTCTATACTGTAATATTTAAAATAAGAAATCTATATTCATCATAAAATCTTATAAGTATTATTAATTAATTAAACTGACCGGCTCCTTGACAATTCAAGTACCTGTAATTAGTTTAATTGGAATAAATGCTTTGAGTTTTCATTGACTAAATTACTCCTAAACTTACCCTCTTCCGCATAGAAGGCGGAGTGCCTCGATGTGTCCTTCGAAGGCGGCCCACAGCGTGGGCGTCATGCCCGATTCGTCTTTGTTGTTACATTCCTTACGGGTTGCCTCTCGTAAAACCTCCAGCAGACCGTCTTTGGCCGCCCTGGAAAAGGAAAAAAGTTGAGTAAGTAACTAAAAGTCTGGGAAGTAAGTATGGTAAGTAAGTTCAGGGAAGCCGACCCCAACATAGATGGGAAAAGGCAGATGATGAAGATGTAACTTAAAACCAACTTAAAAAAAGGAAGTTTTCCATTTGACACGTATGTATACTATGTAATAATATTGGAACTGCAATATATTCACTTATGTGATAATCTATTAGAGCTTCCGAACAAATAAACAAAAATTATATAGGTGTATATGTACATACATAAGTATTTCTTTTGTAGTTCAAGACACGATACTTATCATTTCCGTCATCAATACATAAAAAAAGTAATTATCGATACCTATGTGATAAATTGATAATCAAAGAATTTATTTATTTGTTTCTTGTTGTAAATGAAGATAACGTTTGAATGAGAGAAATGAGACTCTATGATAGGGGTTTGGTTTCCGCACTTAGTCCCTAAGGTGGACCATTGTGTGGACTCTTTATGGAAGATAGAAATGAAATCATAACACGGGTTAAGGTATTCTTCGCAATGATTGAAGATCAAATTAATTGTCGTGCGAGTAGAAAATCGTGGTTTCGAATTGAAAAAACATAGTATCTAATTAAATGAATGTCATTGACCTTTCCCTATAGGAACCATAGTGATCAGTCACAAGCAACCCAACACCTGCATGTCACCTACAATCGATTCAATGATAACGGTAACAGTACACGGGATTATGACCTTTAGTTTGAGCTCAATAAGTGTTACAATAGGTTATGTGTTATTGGCCCAATGTGGGCTACCCTCGCCAGTGGTGTGCAAGCAAGCGTAAAGGTGGTGGACTATGTCACGTGAATGAATATTCTACGTAGAAAAGAATATAGCAGAATATTCTCGATTGGAGAAAATTCTCCGTGAGAGAATATTCTCTCGACCCATCACTATGACGGAGTCATGTAGGGTGGAATTACTTAAGGGGTAAAGGTAGCCCGCGTAATTCAAATTTTCTTACGTTTTTTGCAATTTGCAGGTCAGTATCAGGTTGTATGTTGATCTAAATATGATTTGCGGCCGTAAAAATATGTATTTACAGAATTATAATCATTAGAATCAGCAATACAACTCCATATGTTCATATAAGTGCCAAATGTCATGATTTCATGAAATAATCATTCAATGCACTTACATGAACTTAGAGAGTTGTATTGCTGATTCTACTGTTTATAATTCTGTAAATCCATATTTGTTACTAACCTAAAAATTGCAAAAAACGTAAGAAAATTTGCATTTTTTTTTTCGGGCTACTTTGTCTCACCCTTAAAGGTAAAAATTGCGCCCATGAAGACTATCTTCGGCTTTTGTTTTTTTTTTTCCGAGGTGGAAAATTCTCATGGATGTCCTCCGCCCTGGGGCGGGCGGGGGGGTCTGTCAGACTCTTACTGACTAAAAACCACCCCGGTGTTCCGACTCACACCTACGCCGAGGGTCGCGGGAACATAAAAATCTTCCGCAACCCCCGACTGGGCCTATCTGCTGGCTGTGCCAACGTTCCCATACTCTCAGTAGTTTCAGAGGCCAATCACAAGAACGCAAGTTGATCCATTGATAACATTGAAAGAGACGTATGACAATGATTAGACTGACTGTAAATACTATTCATAGTCATCATAACACTTTCATCCACAAATAGCAGAAGTACCTAAGACTTTGAATAATGTGGGTACTGTGTCTATATAACATGTACTCAAAACATTTGTGATTGACACAACGACTGATTATTGTATTGTTCTAAACCTCTCGCAAATTATCTAAATGGTGAAAACCGCTTGAAAAATATGAAAGCCTATCTGGTAATTTCAAAGCCTTTTCCAATTAGTTACTCTGACATGCGCGGCTCTACGTAGGTATATGATATTAATTTCAACTTCATACCTCCAAGCGTTCCTGAGAAAATGGGTATTGACCGACAGACAGGCAGACAGTCCATCCATCGCTTCTTTGGACTTGCCACTCAATAACAATAACACTAATTCCAGTTGACATTCCGTAGCCGACTGCAGGCGGCAACTGCAGGCGACGTGTCGCCGCGACACGATTAGTTTCTATGAATAATATACCTTCCGTAGCTAGCGACACGTCGGTTTCCTAGAAACCAGTCGTTAAACGGTAGATTTTTCACATTAAAAAAGCGATTACAAACTTCTATTTGCAGTTGGAGAATTTACCGTGACTTATATATCGATATATGGGAGACCATGGTTTTCAACAACAAAGTTAAGTTTGTTTTTGGGATAAATTCATCCCAACTACGGAACCCTTCTTTATGCGTGGTCTGACACGCACTGGGCCGTTTTTTATCAAAGATACAAGCTGTGTGCCCCGTTGGGATGTCCCAGCGGAAAAAATTACAAACTTCCACATTCGCTATTTCTAAGGAACTTAATCAATCTGCCTAGCAATTGCCCAACTATGTTGGGGTCGGTTTACAGCCTAACCGGATGCAGCTGAATACCAGTATTTTACATGGAGCGACTGCCTATCTGTCCTCCACAACCCAGTAACTGGGTAGTACGATACCCCTTGGTCAGACTGGTTGTCAGAGTTTCGGACTTCTGACGACCCGTAACGACTGTCAATGATCCAAGAATGACAGCCGATAATTCTACGGAACTCTTGTGTAAAATTTAATGCTTCCAGACCCATCGGTTTAGGCTGTGCGTTGTCTGTCAGTGAATGAATTTAAGATTTTTATCAAGCACATTTTTTAAAGTAGGTACCCATGTTCAGTCATTGCCATTGTCAATGTTGAGTGGCACTTCCTCGTGCCGTGTCGGAATACGTGGAAGTCAGCGGTAGAGGAGACACGCTTGGCCCGTCACAACAGTATCTATGTACTTAGTTCAATGTCCCACCGAAATTCACTTATTTTACGAACGACGAATACGTTGTGAACATGGCAATATGCGGGTTGGTTTTTATCGATGACTAGCTGTCGCCCGCGATTTCGTCTGCGTGTATTATGACTATAATATAGTCATAATACACGCAGACTTTTCATCCTGGATATTATCCAGGATGAAAAGTAGCCTATGCCTTTCTCTACCGCCTTTTTCTACCTATGCCTTTTTTTACCGGGTAATTTGTCTTTCATTGACTTGAATGTGCCCTGGCGACTGGGAATGTCATGCTCACTGAAATGTCTCGCTGGTGGTGGCGCGTGTGTCGGATCATTTAGCTCCCTTCAAAATGGTTGAGCTGAATGGTGCTGATCCATGCGTCATGTTCATGAACGGGCGCCGTCAGTTGTGACTGGTCATCTCTTAGCTGCCATGGCTTATTTTAATTTTTGAATTGTTTTATGTAATAATTGCGGACGCTTTTAACGTGCTTTCTACATTGTTCTCACATGTATAATTTCAACATAAATGATGTAACCCACATATTGTAACAATAATTTGATTTAAAAGAGTGTCCATGGAGTTTCTTGCCCGTTCTTCTCCATAGGTACCTACTACGCTTTGGAATGGGCAACTAGCTTCATATTTCTGACTGACCGACTCCTTGACAATTCAAAAGTGCCTGTAAATGGTTTAATTGAAATAAATGCTTTGAGTTTGAGTTTGAGTTTTTTTTTCTAAGTTCCAGGTAAAAATATAATAAAGTTAACAATTAAAGGGGTCCCCTTACAAGATACGTGTTTTTTTTTGGCGTTTTTTTGTTAGTTATTTTACGGTGGTACGGAACCCTCCGTGTGCGAGTCCGACTCGAACTTGGCCGGTTTTTATAGTACAAATACCTATCCAGAATGAAAAAAAGTTTATATCCATCTCCAGGTCCCACACAAGCTACATAACTAGCTGTTCAGTTTCATAATGACTGGTTTAGTGGTTCAGGCGTGAGAAGGTAACAGACAGACAGATACTTACTTTCACATTTAATAATATGTAATCAGTAATTTAGTACCTATAGGTAAGTAGATTTATTTTATGTACCTATCTATTGATAAATTACTGTGGTTCGTGCGAACAGAATTGGTTTTGACTAACCTGTTTCATTTTGACAGTTCAACAAAATTCATTGCGTTATTTAAGTTGTTGAGCAGATATTTTTTTCGAACTTCTGAAGCAGTGGATTTTGTAAGTATTACGTAATTAGGGTACTCTTCGGGCAACGTTGTATTGTTGTTGCATTGGGGATTTCTTCGTAACAGCCCCGAGTTTGGAAGTTGGCGGTGTGATACCACCGTGTCTCGGAAAACAGTGCACCTGTGTGTCTGCGCGTGGGCAACTGCGCACACACTTGTGCACTATAACATCTCCCATGCCGAAGGCTAGTCTCCTTTAAAATTCGCCGCCATGGCCGAAATACCTTCTTGGAAGGTAGGTTTAGCTACCTATTTTCCTTGGTACCTAGGTAGTTAATCGCTAACAAATAGTTTTGTAGGTAGGTAGACATTTTAATCAATTATAAGTATAATTATAACAATTAATTAGCAATTTGGGTAAGTAACGTCAAATTAGCATTCCTAAAATGTTCAGAAAAGCGTAAAGTAATAAGTAGCTTCTTTGGACGATAAGTCATTTTTAATTATCATTTTTATGTTCATTAGGCGTTTTTTTTTTATCATAATAAGATCGTAAATTCGCTTTCGAATGCATAAAAATTTAAATTGAAATAATAATTTATTTCTAACGTTGCGTTGTTAAACTTTATGAACTACATAATGATTTGTAAAACATACCTAGAAAAGTAATTATAAACATGTAATTCAATTAGGCAGGCAGGTAGGTAGGTACCCACGCCTACGATTTTAAATAAAGCCTATCGCATCAGGTCATTTCTAATTACTGATCGAGTAGCACGCTATCGGAAATACCTCAACATACCGATATCTTATCGAGATTGCTCCAAAGACTAGATTATGCTGTTTTTACTTACTTATGAAACCTGTCCGTGGTCATTTTTACACTTTTTCACAGCACTGGTAGCACAAACACCTCACCACAAGCGTACGAAAGTTTGTTCAACTCATTTTGAACCGATTGCCTTAGTTTAGAACCGCGAAATTGATAAGCTGGGAAAGTTTGCCGTTTTGTCACACTTCACACTATTGCAAATTAGAATTGTAGGAACTATTTTTCACATAATTTAATAACAACTGTAATTCAACATAATTTACAATGTTGTGAAATTTGATAAAGGATTCGTAAATAAATTAATGTTGTTTTGTCACTACGTGTAATAAAATAATAACAGAAACACCTGTTTCGCTCAGGTGAAACACGGACTGTTGTCAGTTTGTCACAGATGCAATAGTAATACAAACTTACGCGTCGTCAAAGTTTGAATGAATGATGTGAATGATTTGTAAGTAGCAATGAATGACGGCTGCTTTCCGCGACAGACTATCAATGACCTTTTGTAATGAAAAGTTATTACCTACCGACATCTAGTGACACAAAAAATGTTTATTACAGCGCCATCTAGTCTGGAGTAGCAGTACTTCATAGATTGTAATTAGTTTTGCCCTTTCACAATAGATGGCAGGAGTTACAACCAATTCAATGGTACAAAAAAAAAACCTTGTCTAAAAATATTCTGTGTGTACAGATTTGCACTGATTTAATTATTAAAACAATTTGTCCAATTTTTTACTCCAATTTATTTAAGCCTTCGCTTTCTCTGCTCTTTCCAGTTTTCGCGGTTTAAAAAAAACCAGAAATCAATCTTTTAAAAATAACCAGTCCAGCTCATCTCAAGGTCCTGCCAAGTGCAGTGCTTATGTTGATTTGTAGGAGATGGACAAATTTGTAGGAAGAATGCACATTCATACATTGCCTAGGTACCTACGCACAACGCAGCATACTACACAAAGAGTTTTCTAGGCATGGCACCCAAATTTTATAACAAAATACGGAAGCCTATTAGAGACAAACGCGATTTGATTGATTCAAATAAATATTCTACTTATACCTTCTTAGCGCAGAAGGCAAATTATTCAGTGAATGAATATCGAGATGATGCAAATTGTGTGGATAAAGCATTAGAGGTAGTTAAATGCTGTAATTATATTCAAATTTGTCATCCCTAAATATATACTAAAATTGAATAAGTACAATACCAGTTACCTACCTATGTATAATGTAGGAGAAATGTTATATCTTTCTTTATTGAATAATTATCTTTCTAATAATTATAAATACCTAAGTAGGTACAAAAATTTGTACGCAAAAATTAACTTATGAGATCATTTATGATGATTAAGACTTTATATCCGTATCCGGTTTTACATGAGGCGGCTGGTAACTGTTTCTCTTGTTCAAGATATATATAGTCCGCCAGACCGAATTTCAGCCAATGGTGGCCATCTCAGCGGAGACAGCCATCGACGCGGGAGATATTATAGTGCACAAGTGTGTACGCAGACACAGGTGCTCTCACGCTTCCCTCACTCTCATAGTCAGATGGGACGGCAATTCGGCACGACCGGAGAAAGATCAGGCGCAGGACCATCGGCGAGACACGGAAGTATCACATCGCTAACTCTAAACTCCAGGCTGTTACTGAGAAGTGGAAAAACCCAGTTTGCTCGACTTGGGAATTGAACGCTCCACGCCCTGCAGTCGTACACGCAACCGCGAGACCAACCGGGCATAAAAGTTAGTGATATTAAATGGATAAAGGATAAAGTATTAGATGTTGCTTCCCCAAGACCATCACATAAAACGTTACGTACTCGCAAAACCGCGAGGAAAACAAAGCTATTATCAGAACAAAACCACAACCCACAGAGCTACATTAAAAGCATTGTTTGATAAGTAATAATAGGCGAGTGATAGGCTAGAGTAGATTTTTCACCATTATCATAAAACGCGCCGCAAAAAGCTTACCTAAAAGTGAATTATTCTATGCTTATCTCGAGTGCTGGATAAATTATCTTGCGCACGATAAAACAACCACACAGGCCACTTATCTAGGCGTTTAACTATTTTTAGAGGGTTCATAGATACTAGTAGATTATTTAAAATGCTATCAGTTAAGGGAAAATAGTTTTCCTGTCCCCAATAATTGAACACCAATAGTTGTGAAACCAAAAATGAAAGATAATGGTTTAGACAAGCGAGCACCATCGTCGATTGCATTGTATCTTCAGACCAAGAGTAAAAAGTTTCTAAATAAAATATACTTATTCTTTGGGTACGATGAAATTCGAATTTTCGAGATTATTTCGTCTTCATTTATTAAAAAAAAATCCTATTATTTTTATTTTTTACTAGTTACATAGTTATCATTTAAAATTTGGTTACCAATGGTAAGTTTGAAGAAGACTCTATAAACCGCTAATCCTCGTCAACAACGTTAGCCAAAAAAAATTGAGTCGGATGGATACTGCCGCATCGCGAATAAAATGAGTCGGATGGACACTGCCGCAACCCGAAAAAAGGGAGTCGAATGGACACTGTCGCAATCCGAAAGGACAGAGTCGGATGGACAGTCACGAGCACCAATATGTATACACTTAGCAACTTTTAAAAGTGTTTTTTTTTGTTATAACGAACATAGTATTTTGGAACCCATATTATTATGAAATAGGTATCATCAAAAAGTTGCAATCGTTATTCCACGAAAAAATGGTTATTGAATTTTGCTATGTGTACATATTTTTGCTCGTGAAGAGCTTTACCTAGAATTCATAAAATTATCAAAATGGCAAGGGCGTAGGTAACAAGAGTTTTTAGGGTTCCGTATGCGAAGGGTGTCAAACGGAACCATATTACTAAGCCTCCGCTATCCGTCAGTCTGTTAGCGGGCTGTATCTCATGAACCGTAATAGGTGGACCGTTGAAATTTTCACAGATAAGTAATTTTTTTTTTTTTTCACAGAAAAATAATAATTCTCTTGAATTAAAAAATAATTAAAGGGGTGAACAAGAAACGTTCCCGAATATTTTTCAGCGTTTTTTGCTTGATCTTAAAAACGATACAGAACCCTTAGTCTGCGAGTCCGACTCGCACTTGACCGGTTTTTGTCTACTCAACAACCCGGATTTTTGCAACTTGAATTAAAATGCAAAAAGATTCAAACTCAAAGCATGTACCTAGGTATTTCAATTTAACAATTTTCAGGCGCTTTCGAATTGCCATGGAGTCGGTCAGTCAGAAAGATGAAGCTAGTTGCCCATTCCAAGGCGTAGTAGGTTTATATAGAGAAGAACGGGCCGAGAACTTCATGGACATTTTTCGGACTGGAACGTGCTTTGAGTATCTTTCACTTGATTTCAGCCGGCTTGCATTGATGACATTATAATAAACAGTAGGCGTGGCTACAGTGGGTGTGGTTATGTCTCGTAGTTTCAATAAAGCAAGTCTTTATAAAATACTAGCAGTCTCCCTACGTTAGGTATCTAACGATACAAAATATTTTTAATGAACAAAAATCTAGCCAGAGAAGCCTTTAGCTTTGAATTAATTGAAAACCCGCAAATTGGACACAATAATGATAGTAGACGATGCAAAATAAGGACAAGAATATACATGAATCCTAACTAACCTAACTAATATTATAAATGCGAAAGTGAGTTTGTTTTTTTGTTACGCTTTCACGCTAAAACGGCTGAACGGATTTGTATAAAATTTGGCACAGGGGTTGACCTTGACCTGAGAAGGACATAGGCTACTTTCATCCTGGATCGCAAACGAAGCCGCGGGCAACAGCGAGTGATAAATAAAATAAGCCATAAAATTAATTTCACAGCTCAATAGAAAGCTATCAAAGTAAACGTTTGCGCACGAGTGCGTGGCAATCAGTGCGATATGATAATGAGGCTCCAAGTGCGATAAATTGAGATACCAAGTGCGTAATGTATTAGGTACGTCGCCTTCACGAGTACTACACGCGAAATACATTAATGATAACAACTAATGGACGACAAATATTTGCCTGGCGTGCAATTAGCTGGTAATATAATATTTTGGTAAAAGATATTAGGATAGATTGTGACTGATAGATAATTGTTAGTGGAGCCGCCAAGCTTTGTAATTAAACTATAAAGCTTTTTAGATAAAGCGTACTTTAATCACGTTGGCCAATCAATATTGCGTATCTGATCAGGCTGTCCCGAACAACTGCTGGACATAGGTCTCCCCCTAATATGCCTCTGCTTTGTAGTACCTATATCTACGTAAGTATTTTGAGGACAATGATAATTGAACCCAGTTCACATAACCCAATAAATGTATGGACCGGTATGACTGTAAATAAGAAAATTGCATTCGAAAAGACAGCAAATACACCCCTTTGCAAAAAAAAAAACGGGTGGTTTTGATTTTTGTACATTATTGGTAACCATTTAGTTGTAAAGAGGTTTTAATAGCCAAACTATGTTACTGGCACTTAATAAAGAGTCTGGGTATGAAAAAAAGTTAATTCCACATTCGAAACTTTTGTTTAAAACAATAATAATCCCTTTTCCAGTTTGTGACTATTACTAACTTTTTGCGGGTTTGCGGTTAAAAGGTTATCCTGGTCACTAAAACTAACTTCTCGTTATTTTTAGTAGAATAATTTGTTTGTCGCATAATCCAGCATTATTGTGACTTAAAACAGATATCTTTGTGTCGATTGTAATGGCAGAAAAAGCAATAAGAGCTAGTAAAATTGTAGCGCTACTGGAAGAGGGGTGTAGCCAAAAAACTATATTCGTATTGATAATAAGAAATTACTAGTCATTTATGCTAATGCCATAGTAAAATTATTAATATTATCCATAGAAAAGCCAATGACTGTTAAGGTGCCCGTTTTTTTGCAAAGGGGTGTATAATCATCAAAACCGTGGAGCACTTACAAGGAGACTGCTTCTAGTCGCACTTGACGGGCTATTGGGTAGGTCCTTATAATACGGTATTTACTGTATATCGGATGAGGGGCTTGTGGCTAAGTAACAACAGCCGCACGGGTCGATCGATCAGGTTAAGCTACCATTGCCGCGGTTGGTCAGTGGATGGGTGACCATCATTACGTTAAGCCATTGGTCCCGCTAACATTTGTAGATCTTTGACAGTTGATACGGGTCGTCAGAAGTCCGAAAGTCTGACAACCAGTTTTACCAAGGGGTATCGAGTTACCCAGTACCTGGTTTGTGGAGGTCTGATAGGCAGTTGGTCCATGTAAATACTGGTATTCAGCTGCATCCGGTTAGACTGGAAGCCGAACCCACCATACGACAGTGTATTCATTTGTTATCGTATTGTCTTCTCCGCCAGTATATGTATATGTAGGTATATCAGTAGGTTAGTAGGTACCTACATATTATAATAGCTTCCGTAGATAAACTGTAAACTGCGAGGAATATGACAAAGGAAGTAATAAACCGTCTTAGCAGTGTGGTCCCCGCCAGGAATAGTTAGCGTTGTTCAATTGTTTCGGCGAAGCAGGATACACACGTGTTTTAAGTGTCAGCAACCGATCTCACCGTGAAAATGCGGATTGAGTTTGAAGGGAGCTGTCATTAGTGTCAATACCAAGCATCAGGTGGAATGACAGGTCGCTTCTAACTTTATTACAGATTAGATCTGCAGGTCAACACGATTGGAGCTTTAACGTTTGATTCGTATAAATGCCGTCAGGTTTTATTTGTTACGCAGAGTTGGTACCTACCACATTCATCTATATTCTGAAGGATTCAACTTTATATGTTTGAATAACATTTTTCCAACAATTATTGTGGTTGAATAACATTATTAAATTGTTGTAAAAAGAACAGTCGACGACAATTCTCTTCATTTCTGATTAGATAACGTAGGGAATCTCCAAGCATAACCCTCTCTATTGCCGTTTCGGTGACTTTTAGCCTTCTATTAGGGCCCATTGTGAGCGACCACTTTTCAGTGTCATCGCCCCCCAAAATGACAAACACCTAAGTGTCTTAAGCCCGTTAAGGCCAGTTAAGTGTGTCAGATTTCATACTGGCAATTGCTTCACCACTGGAGAATTCCTCCGTTGCAAGAGCCATCGATCTAAACCCAAAATTCTATTTTTTTAAATCACCTAAGATGTTTTTTTTTGGCAATTATAATTGAAGTTAATTTTATAACTTCAATTTTCGATTATTTCACTCAATAATTGATGGAAAAGTGATGTGTCTGATAAGTTAAAAAGTTGAAACTTTTTTAAAGCACGTGTGTTGCTAATCCCTTTAGTGAGTTGTTAGAATTTAATCTGAAGTGGGTTTGTTAATTCTTTTATAATTATTTATTCCGTTTCAAGACAAATAAAAATAAAAATAAAATATTGTCAACGAGTTCACGACACCCAAACTATAAATACACCATAGTCTGCCAAATCTACGCGACATTTTTCAGCGTCAATGCTCGCACCCTTCCACGCAGACTTTCCACCTAAATCACGACCATAGTGAAAAAAAATAAAGATGTCTGCCACGAGCGAGACGCAATCACCCAATGGATCGGCTAGACTTGCGCAGAATTTTAAACAACGATCCTTGTATTTTTATTATATTATTATCTGTGCAAGTGTACAGTGTAAGCTCTAGAGTACCTAATACAAGGATGTTTTAGCACCTGAATGAAATGTAATCAAAATCAACTAAATCGATCAAGTGTAATGTTTACTAACAGCGCCCTGTCAATGGTCAATGGACGCTATTGGTAAATATTTGAGCAATTGTTTTGTGAAATTTATTAAAAAACAAGGTGGCGGCATTAGTTCCGAATTTTGGCCACGTGCCAAAAGATCCATGTACCACTGTATTTTCGAAAGACTTGGAGGTTGACAATCAGGAGGTATTCTATTCGGGTTGATTTCAAAACTCTGAAACTATTTAATATACCTACTAATAAAATATAATTCAATTATCCTTTATGTCCATATTGTCCATCGTTATTAATGTTATGCTATGGATAAATGGTTTTTGTAAGCCAAAACTGCTTGGCATCCACCTCAGATTGGCTTCAAGTGCCAGAATTAGCTTATACACAGGTGTTGCAATCTTTACCAAACAAAAGAAAAAATTAAAAAAAAAAAAAAAAAATGGACCGTACCAGCTGAGCAGTATTGAAAACGGCTAGAATGCAAACCAACTAACGCGGGTAATACGATACTAAACAAGCAGTATGACACAGGTATCCGATGAAACGTATCTTTCATTAGCGTAAGTGGCCACTAGACAACTGTTGAATCATGCTCAGCGACGCTAAATGATCAAAACCACAAAATGCGAAAATGGCGATGGCCGCTTTACCATTATATTGATTTCGACGCCATTAAAACGAACCGGAAATTAAAAAGAAATAAAAACATATTGCTTTCCCGCGCGCACCAAACTTCACCCAATTTGTACACGTTCTGTTTTCGAACAAGCGATTTTATAACGTGCCAGAATGGTGTAACTGTCTACGAGGTGCAGTGAATTTTGGATTTAAAACTGCAGCAGTAAAAGGGAAAATTGCATGTCTAAGAATTCACCCGACATCATTATACAATTTCGCCTGATAGGTGTTATATAGGGTAGGTATATTTTATTTGGCATGCCATTATTGTTAGCGTGATATGATTATTATATTATCGGGCGATAAACGGGCATAAAAAAGATATATCGTGGTGAGGCAATCATCTCGAGCGTGGATTACGACGTTATTACAGTGTAGGTATCATGTGGATTTATTGAGAATGTTCGCGCTAATTAGATTTGCGAGAGGGAATATGAATTACGTTTGCAGTAAATCACGGACTTTGCAGAGAATTCTAGAAATGTTTGAGATGTAGGTAACTATTGTTGTCCGGGTAGGGTTAGACAGAAAGTTAGCCAACTTCAAAGGAAATGAGTAACTTAGAAAAGGAACCATAGCTAAGAAATGATTTTGTAGGTAGGTTTGCCTCATGGTTGTTAATTAATAAGTAAGTATTCATAATATTTATTTTACAAATTACTAAAATAAAATTCGTCAACCAGCGCAGACAGAAGTGTAGACGAGTTCTGATTAAAACAAACGAGTCAAATTGTTGTTCCTTCAGAAGCAGATAATTAGCTATATTTTTTTAAATTCGGTGTTCTTTGTTACTTAACGCCTGAAAGATGATTTTTTTTTTAAGCATTTAATGCCATCGTAAGTTTTCGGTGTTCGCATGTAGTACCTACCTCAGCTCTCTCAAGGGTGTGTTTCCGCCACTTAACTGTGAGTGTGGCAACACCATTAATTTCATCATTCGATTTCCTGAACTGAGGTGACATGACTAAAATGCCATGCAGAGACAGAAGCAAAATATTGATGGTTGTTAAAAAAAATTACATCTATAAAAATAAAAATGTTGCCAAAACTAGCTGCACGAATCATCGGCAATGCGAAGGCCCAAATCTTGAAAAATCATTTCTCGAACGACCATCTAAACGATTTACAGAATAGTTTTAAGGATTTTAATTTGAGTATAATATAATAAAACAGTTTATGTATGCGTGGAAATATAAATCAACAATCATCATGAGAAATATTATGATGGGAATAAAATAACATACAAATACCTAGCTATTTTTTTTACCAAATACCCTAGTTAGGAAGTAAACTTATCTACTTACGAAATCCTTACTAATCCATATCCTTACTTCCTTACTCCTTACTAATATTATAAATGCGATAGTAACTCTGTCTGTCTGTCGCGATTTCACGCCAAAACTACTGAACCGATTTAAATGAAATTTGGTACACAGATAGTCTAGAGCCTGAGAAAGGACATAGGCTACTTTTTATCGACATACCATGTGGGCGAAGCCGCGGGCGGAAGCTAGTATAGAATAAATGTTATAAATAAGTATTGATAAAAACAAATCGAATTTTGTCAAGATAGTGGGCCTCCGCGCTGCCGATGACTCGAGCATTATAGTTATTCGAGAGTTTTATGCATTGAGGTAGTGAACTGTCGCGATCATAGTTGATCGATTTCAAGTACTATCGAGTTTAAGTTTTCGAGCAAGTGTTACTTATTCGATCCCAAGTCATTCGACTTCAAGTAGGGTTTACCTACATGGTGATTTATATATCCTCAGCTTTGCAATGTTTCAATGACAGCTGTAGTATATTTCAGAAATTGCGTGTCCGAAACATTGTTTACAAGTGAATGTTAAGATGCGGTAGCAGGTTTGACTTGAATGCACTACTTTGACTTTGAAAACTAGCTTCACTTTAGAGGGCACTTCTGTTCCCAATAATGGTGACGATGTCCAAAATACCTGAAAAACTTTCCAAAGTTTCGATACAGTACCTTGGAACCACCAAAAAACAATTCCTTTCAAATCCAATTTAAAATCTTAGCACCCAGTTCGTATCAATTTGTGTTCGCATTACAAGCGTTCTGCCTATAAAACCGATAACATCGTCATTACATTCCGAATCCGAATGAAATTGTAACGTAAACATTTAACGTCCTTAGCGATTGTTAGAAGCCACCTCTAGGTGGCGCTGCCGGTCCGGAAGTAAGCAGGAAATGGCCACTAATGGCGGCCCACCGGAAGCGCCGCCATTACGCCGCTAGAGCTGCTCAAATAATTACATAGACAATGTTTATTTTGCAATATAGGTAAGTTTTGGATAAATAGAGGGATGTAGATGGACACTTTTAAATATTGAAGGAAGATCAGTAACCGCCACGGAAGATTGAGTAGTTTCTACTCAGGAGTACGATGGATGAATGAATCTGCATGACATGTCCATGTAGAAAGAATATAGTTCGTAAAGTATTTTACCTGCTAAATTATAAAGACTGACTAACTTCCTTCAAAAGAATTTAGGGAAGGAATCTTTCTTCACCTTTGTAAACAAATAAGACTTGTTTCGAAACCTTCCCCGAAGGGTGAGGCAGAGGTGTACTACTACCTAATACACCCACATTTCGCCAGCTATGTTCAAGTCATACTAATATCTTTTAATAGGGGGCGAGCCTAGTGAGATGAACCGGGCATAAATCCACACTCCAAACTGCAACTAAGAAATTCCTGATGGAAAAGCGCAATAAAACTTTTCCCGACCTGGGAGTCAAAACCAGGACCTCATACTTAGCAGTAGCGTTTGTGAGCACTAGACCAGCGAAGCAGTGTTTTACCTTAAAACAGTTACAACAAATTGCACAAAATCTTTGTTTTTCATAGTTCACCGATCACGTGCAGTCCTAATCATACTTATTATAATATACACTGGCCGTCAAAACGACGTAAAAATTTTAAAAGTGTGGTACTAAGTTTTGAAGGCCAGTGTAAATGCGAAAGATCACTTTCACGTTAAAACGGCTGAACGGTCGGATAAAATTTGGCACATAGGTAGACCATGACCTGATTTAGGACATAGGATACTTTTTATCCCGATATTCCCACGGGATCGAAACTTATACGGGTGAAACCGTGAGGTGCAGTAGCGCGCTAGTATTTATAATATATACGGATATTGGTGCGTCTTAACATCATAATTTAGAGAATTTATTCCGATAAGTCTATGTGTATAATATACAATAACATTAAACTTATAAATAATGTACATATAAAAATAATATACATATAGAAATCTCGATGTTTTGTCAAGCCGTAAAACCGTGCGAAGCAGGGGCGGGTTGTTATTTAATTAATCCCTTAAAGCAAAAAAAGCAAATTGCATCTTAAACTCTAATTGCATATCCTATGTAGGTACTAACTAAACAAGTTTCCTCTCCGAAAGCACAAGTTATAAATAACCAACGGTGACAATGTTCATCCTCGCCAAAGTTCTCGTGGTCCAAAGAAGTTGGACAATAAATCCCGAGCAGTCCAAGTGAAAAGACTCAGGACTTCGGCCGTAACGAGTTTCAAATTGGAAAATCTACTTACGAGTACAAACTTGTAAGTTTGCAGGTCCAGCCGGAATCCACTGTTGTTTTCTTAATTTTATTTTAGAAGTAAGCTGGATTTATAGATGCAGTTTTTCTGTAGGGAACTTTTTAAAGATGTTATGTACCTAGTTGGTTTTTTATGAGGACACAGTGATTTTAGCAGACTACGTATTTATTACCTTATAAGAAAGCTCGTAAATATAATCGCGACTGAAAATTAATTTAAATTTCGGCAGTACTCGATATTCTTACGGTGAGACTTTCACAGAAAAGACATAACTAATATTTGCATAACAAGTTAATCAACCGATTCCCGTAACTTATCGTTGCCCTTGCTCGTAACCAAAGTAGTATACCTACCTATAAAAACGGATGACAATAATTAAAAGACTATCTATCAGAACTTCTGAAGTCTAATGTATTACTTAGTAAACTAGGAGCGAAGGCACTTAATCACCCAGCGCATTAAGCGTCTGCCATCACAACGACGCCATTGTTCTCAGAACCTTGCAATTTCCCCACAGCACACTAACAATACGCTAATGCGAAACCACCAAGTAGGTGCACAGATTAAAAAATCATCCAGGATAATAAAGAACTTATCGGCTGTGAGATCTGACGCCGGTGCCTAGCGAATGGAAAAAAAGTTAAAAGGCGGGAATTTGATTCATAATGACATCAACATGGCGGCACTGATTGCGATCTGAAAGGGAGATAAGAATGGGGTGGCTTTGTCTTGCGTTTGATTACTGGTATAGTGCCTTTATCAGCAGGGAAGCTCGCTTAAGTACTAGTGTTGAGTAGATACCAACAAGTTTTAGGTGCTAATGTAGCTGTTAAATTTTGCCTGTGTAACAAAATGTTTTAGGTGCTAATGTAGTTATTAAGTTTTGTCTGTTTAGGTACCAACATATTTTAGATGCTAATGTAGCTGTTAAATTTTTCCTGTTTCGGTAGCAAAATGTTTTAGGTGCTAATGTAGCTGTTAGTTTTGCCTGTTTAAGTAGCAACATGTTTTAGATGCTAATGCAGCAATTTTTTTTTCTGTTTAGGTTCCAACATGTTTTTGGGTGCTAATGAAGCTGCTAAATGTCCGTTTATATGAAATAACTGTCTTTAATTCAACCGCAGAGATGTTAATAATCCAATTTTTTGATAATTTATTAATTTGCTTAATAAACGCCAGCACTAAATATTGATGATAACTTCGCATTCTCGCAATAGTGCGGAAAAGTACGCCACAGTCATCATCAGGTAACAAGATTACAGAGAGGTGCAATAAAAAAAAATCTCAGCAGAGAACCTTTATGTTTTTTATGCTAAAAAAAATTGTGAATTCAAGAAGATGATTGGTAATTCGATGCATTCTTTAAAATGGATGTTGCTACATTTTTGATCCCGGTAACTTGGGATCCAAAATGGGTTGTTTTGGAGATATTGAACTTGGATGTAGCGCTCGCCGGCTGCTGCCGTGGCACAGCTCGCTTAGCTCGCTCGGCTCACAGTTCTAACCAAACCTAACCCATTTGGTCGCGGTGCTCTAGCTTATTTACACCGACGAACTTAGAGTAAAGGCCAGAGAAAGAGAGGCACTTTTATTTATAAAGATTTTTGTTATTCCCGCAACGCCTTACAGTTCGCCTGAAATCTATTCAGCAATAAACTGAAAAACACAATTTATACCGACGTACCCAACGAAATGTAAATACGACGAATCGTAACCGAATTGGTCAAAGGGTAAACGGGAAATCACTGTCCATTTGCCGAATACGACATTTGTGACAAGTTCGGACATACATACACAATTTTCGGCTTCTATTACTTGAAAAAGGTTGTATTCTTTACGACAACGTTATAAAGGTTATTTTGGCGGCAAAAACTATTTTTGTGACCGCAATCCCTTGCTAAGGTATTCGAACACAATATAAACTGTAATAAAATAAACTGGCCGCAATAATTTTTATTGTAAAGAGGGACCTCGAATTATCATTTAGATGGGGTGGTTGGCAATATGGCGCAAATTCTGGTGCCGAGCAAAAAATAGATCGACCAAACAGCCGACGTGACAATTGAGTTACTGCAAGGGCTCTTGTAAAGCGATTTTTTTGGGGATTGTTGTAATTGCACCTATTTTATTGGCGAGGGTCTTTTGTTTATGGATGAGCGGTGTTGTTGTGGTAAAGACTTTCTTGCTTAAACTCGCGACAATCTAAGAAGTCCGTTTTGACGGCAACCAAAATACTTTGTGTAGAGATGAAAAAAAAAATTGTTTCTTATAAACTGATTCTCAAGACATATCGATTGAACATACTTAGAGAGTTTGTAATCGACGACTTATGTACATTGATTAAAACTGATTCTCAAGGCATAACGTTTTATTACACGTACGAGAACGAAACGTCAAAACGGTCTTCTTAGATTGTCACGAGTTTAGGTATTTTCTAAACATGTAACTTTTTTTTAAATTTGTCAATACTGTTACAGTTTAACTTTAATAGTAGCTACCTAGGCGACCGAGCTCTGCTCGGGTGAAAATAGAAAAAACGATTTTTCCCAGATATGAGACGTAGCTAGGTCGATTTTTTGCCCCTATATTGCATCCCCTATTTTCATCGAAATCGTTAGAGCCGTTTTCGAGAATGTGATTAGAAATATACATTAAAGTTTAATGTTAAATTAAAATTACGGTGATTTTATTAATAATGAAGTCATTTTCATGCAGCAATATTTATACCAAGTATGAATTGCTAATGATTCAGGAAATGAAATTCTTTTAGAGGAATTGCTAATGTGGCCGTTTTAGACCCCTTGATAATGACCCAATTAAATGGAAGGGGACAACCAGATAAACCCTATTTTTTCATTTTAATTTGTTAGCAATTCGCATTCGCCTGTTCATCGAATATTGTATATATAATATGTTATCCTAACCGTAATCCTAACTACATAATATTATAATTGCAAAAGTGAGTTTGTTTGTGTGTTTTTTTGTTTGTTACGCTATCACGCTAAAACGGCTTAACGGATTTGGACGAAATTTGGCACAGGGGTAGACCATGACCTGGAATAGGACATAAGATATGTTTTATCCCGTTATCTCCACGGGATCGAGACTTATTGGGGTGAAACCGCGGGGCTATAGGTTGTAACAGTGAACCAATTTTGACGCGTCCACCTTAAGACCTATGCCAAATATCAAATATTTTTTGATATTCGGATAGCTCATGACCCAGTTGCCATAAAGAATATGAACAAAAAATCATAAAAAAACACGAAATTTCGCGGGTTAAAGCTAGTTCTTATCAAGCATAGACAGTTAATACAAATATTAAATTTTAATCTGAATGTCGTCGGCAACACTTATTAATGACTTACTCCCCACAAACATGTTATTCCCCTCAAACACATTAGTCTGAGCGCGTTAGGGATTCGATAGCGACCACATTCATAAGCAGGAGCGTACCTCATAAGCGGTAGCGATATGTTGGGGTCGGTAGCAGAATAGTTAATTTGGCAAAATAAAGTTGTTGAATGAACAACATAATAATGTTACTACAACAAAGTAACAGTTACTGTCATTAGTTCCACTGACAATATTAAATTGTTGTTAACAAGGCATAGGTACTGTTGTCAAAAACATTGATGCACCGACAACTTAATGCGTGACAATAAAAACATTGCTGTACAGACTATGCTCTTTGCTCAGCTGTTATAGTACATTATTGTCGCGACCAGCAATAAGGGGATTGATGGATGGTCGTGAAAATGTGGGCCGAGGCGAAGCCGAGGCACACATACGTGAGTCCATCAATTCCTGATTGCGGCCAAGGCTTGTATAGTACTTTTCTCAAATAATGCGTGGAAATTCAAACTGGGTAAATTAAATAAAAATTCCAGAATCAATGACGAACAACTATAATTTTTCATGCGCCAATATGTTAATTTGTTTCTTCTTTGTTCTATTTGCAAGCCAATTCAAAATTTAAATAAAATCTTTGATAAGTTACCTCCTTGGTTGCCATGTGTTGAAGTAAAAAGTTCGTTCCCTTTTTAAATAACACGACAGATATCGAGTTTTCATAGTAATTTATTTGGCCGCTAAACACGCCAGATATGGATTTTCATAGTAACTTTGCTGGCCGCATCGTCACTTGTTTTTGACCAGTACAGCAATTTTGATTTATCCCGAAGAAGGTTGTCAAAATAATGCTCGAATTTCCAAGCATTTTTGAGAAAAAGTTATTTTGTCGTCCCAACAATATTTTTTACTCAGTGCACATTTGTGACTTACGGACCAGCCACTCTGCCAATATAAAGTGGCATTGTCACGGAGTGTGTATGTAAGTGTGGATGCAAATCAAGGATGCGAGCACGTAACATACCTATATAAACATAAAATTCTTAAAAAATAAAGAATAAGAAAGATTTTGTGTGAGAAATAGAGAGAGTTACATCTTTCTTCTCTCTCATGTAACGAAATGTGTGATGCGTCCTTAAATTTTAGCTCTCAATTCTCGTCCAATTATCGAATCACCGCCTAAGAAGTTTCACTTCAAAAATAAATACGACAAATCGCTAGAAGTGTCCACCATGCCCTTAGGCTATAATGACACTGCGAAGCGGCGCGCGGCGTGGGCCCGGAGCTGCCAAATGGAAAGAGAATCAGCGCTGATAAATGATTTCGGTACAAATGTTATTTTGATCTTTCGCGATACCCACAGATTTGTTTTGGGGGCGTATGCTATTACAATTGTTTGGTGTTTCCACTTTTTGATTGCATTTTGTTTTGATGGTTTTGGTGTTGGTAGCGTAGGTACTTGGGTTGTTTGTATTTATAAACTTTTCTGTAGTCAATTAAGAACTATTGTAAATAAACTAGCTGATCCGAAAAATGTTGTCAATAAATAATTCATACACAATCTCATAGATTAAAAAAAATACCGGCCAAGTGCGAGTCGGACTCGCCCACGAAGGGTTCCGTATCTATAAAATCGGAAAAAAAATCACGTTTGTTGTATGGGAGCCCCCTTAAATATTTATTTTATTGTTTTTACCCGACTACGGCGAAGAAAAAGGAGGGTTATGATTTTGACCGGTATGTATGTATGTATGTAAGTATGTTCATCTGTTCCCTCCTATCTTCTAAACCACTCATCACAATTTGACAAATGAGGGGTAAAAAATATTATAAAAATTAAAAATGGCGCCCTTCAGAGGACATAAAGACAGGAACTAAAAAAAAAAATTGTTTAATCGTACCATGTTGGGTATCAAATGAAAGGGCTAAATGAGCACATTTCAAAAATATATATTATATTATAAACCTAAAATTTTTTTTTATTAAAGTTATAAAGCCTAAAACCCAACTACGACTAAAAAGGTATAAACAAGACACCACAAACAGACTAATTAAAAATCCGGAGTCACACGTAATCTGTTCGATTTATGCCATAACACGTGTGACTCCGGATTTTTGATTAGTCTGTCTGTGGTGTCTTGTTTATACCTTTTTAGTCGTAGTTGGGTTTTAGTTTTTATTACTTTAACTTTTTAGTATTTGTTGTTATAGCGGCATCAAAAATAAAACATCGTCCATAAAGGCTAAGTGGGAAAAATACGTACCTACTTAATATTCAAGCTAACTCAAAAACTACGGCCATATACGAAGAATGACTTACAAAAAAAAAAAAAAACATCAAAATCAATTCATAATTTGCGGAATACCTAATCGCGTAACAAACACACAAAAAAAAAACCGATGAATTGAGAACCTCTTACTTTTTGAAGTCGGTTAAAAGTGTTGTACCGCTCATGGTCTCAATGTGTGACAAATGTTATCGAAATTCATTCAGCCAGACAGTTACTTTCACATTTATAATATTACTAGCTGATGCCCGCAGCTTCGCCCGCCAAATTATATGTATACTAAAACCTTTTTCGAGACCACTCTATCCATTGGTAAAAACAGCATGAAAATCGGTGCAGTTGTTTTTGAGTTCATCGCGAACCGGACGATAGACAGACGCAGCGGAGGACTTATTATGTACGGGTAATGTCGAAGGGAACTGGGCAGTTATTTTCGATTCAACTTTTTATTTTATGACGTCACTATTTGGACCACCCTTTATATTTATGTACTAGCTTCTGCCCGCGATATCCTTTCTCAGGCTCTAGACTATCTGTGTACCAAATATCATTTAAATCGGTTCAGTAGTTTTGGCGTGAAAGCGCGACAGACAGACACACAGAGTTACTTTCGCATTTATAATATTAGTAACGAGTAAGGATGTAAGGATATGGATTAGTAAGGATTTCGTAAGTAGATAAGTTTACTTCCTAACTAGGGTATTTGGTAAAAAAAAATATGTATGTAAAAAGGTTTATGTATAGTATATTCTATTAGATAATAATCGTCCCAATAATGGTTTACTTGTGCCGCACCGATCGACGTCATTACGTCAGCGCCGGCTGTCGCTGAAAACCAGCGCTGGGGCTCTGTCCTGCATAGGGTCGCAGCATAATGCTGAGCGATAGCCGCTTTGCGTGGATGTGACGCATGTTTTCCCCAACCTTTTGTTATTTTTTGTGTTTTATTCTTTTTTTTGCGTCATGTTTACCACAAAAAAACGTTTTACTTTTTTCTTTTTCTTTATAATACTTATAATAGTAGGTATCCCTACTCCTTACTATATCCTAATTCCTAACTAATATTTTAAATGTGTTCTTTGTTTGTCTAACGGCTCAACGGATTTAGATGAAATTTGGCACATGGCCAGACCATGACCTGGAATAGGACATAGGATACTTTTTATCCAGATATTCCCACGGGATCGAGACTTACGCGGATAAAACCGCGGGGCGCAACTAATTTTACTATAATATTTAAAATCTGAGAACAAATAAAATATAACGATGGGTTCCTTCTCCTATAGAATAAAAAAAATTGGCCAATTAAAGAATACTAATTTATTACATTAAGCTACTCTAAAGTATAAATAAAGCGAATAACAGCCAGTAAACAAAATTAATACTTAATGTTACAAAAACTAATGGAATGGACCTGGGCTGGGTCATTTCATTCATGAATTATGAACAAAGGCGACGCCGCCGCCGGTCGTCATCCGATTTAATCTAACGTGGTGGTTGTTCTACGGGTGGTGCAGTTTCTTCTTCAACTCCTTTATCGGCCGGGTTCAACGTCGACGCCGACGTATTTGTTGAGGACAAAGAACTTGCGTCATCACCCTGAAACATATCAAAGATATTATTTCTTTAACCACCCTTTTTTTTTTTTTGAGGTTTGTAAATCTTCAAGTGACTTCTCCCGCTCTGGGCGGAGCGGGAGGGCGTGTCAGACTTTTACTGACTAAAACCCACTCGTGTTTGTTCATTTGCCTGATGCCAAGGGTCCTTTTTTTTTTTTTTTTTTTTGAGGTTGGGATGTCATCCAATGACTTCTCCCGCTCTGGGCGGAGCGGGAGGGCGTGTCAGACTTTTACTGACTAAAACCCACTCGTGTTCCTTCAGTTGCCTGTTGCCAAGGGTCCTGGTATCTCTTTCGGACTTTCCCGCATCCCTGGCAGCCATCGGTCGCAGCGGACCCCGCCAATTGTGCTGATATCTCTTTGAGACGCGCGTGGAACACAACGCACCATCGACCCGGGCCTGGTCCTTATCGGACGGCGAGCTACCCATTGCTCGTCGTCCGCAAGCCCGCGCCTACGGTGGCCGGGAATCCGCCTGGGATTCCCGACGCCCAGAGCGTCTCCTGCGTCTTTATCCGACCTGAGGCGAAGTGAAATTAACGACGATTGGACGATTTGTTCACCCTCCTTTTATAAAAGTCATCATCTCCTAGCGTTTTCCCAACGAATGTTAGGATCAGTTTCCAGTATAACCAACTGGATGCATCTGAATACCAGTATTTTACATGGAGAGACTGCCCATCTGACCTCCATCCACATCCCAGTTACTGGGTAAAACGATACCCCTTGTTACGACTGGTTGTCAGACTTTCTGGCTTGCGACTACCCGTGACGAATGTCAAAGATCTAGGAATGACAGCCAGGCCCAACTGCTTAACGTGTTTTCTGAAGCATGGAGGGGTTCGTTCTAGCGAGGCAGCACGTTTCTAAACCCAACCCCAGATTGTTTCCACAGCGACCTGGGCCCTCAATAGATTCGCTAATAGATTTCCAGATTGGCCTCTGTAATTCGTGTTCAGGTGGTGGATGTTCTGTCAGAGTGATGAAGTTTCGCGGTATAGAATGTGTGTTCACCAGATATTTGCCATCTAAAGAAATATTAATTATAAATTAAAATATTTACCCATTTATGTCCAATCCAGGCTAACGAATGGTTGCTCAAGCGAGGGCCTAGCAGAGGGTTCATTTGCGCTATATACAGAGTCGTCCAACTGAAATGTTAAGGAGAGTACACACTAGAGCATTTCCATGGATTTATTTATTTTACATTAACATAAAATGGCCAAAGGCCAATTACATTAATTAAAGACATGTTTAGAATGTAAGATAAAAAAAATACCACTGATTTCGGATATTTCCTGAACACTATCCGGATAAATATGGATAATATGGATATTTTGGATACCACTGTACGAGAGGTAAGTCAAACTCATATAAGTTTCATATCGGCATTCATTACAATAATTCTCCAACAATTGTGTTATTATACTTTTTAAAACAACAAAACTGGAAGCCAACGTATTTGGGAAAAGGTTAGACAGATGATGGAATGTTAAAAGGTATATCTTGTACAATGTGCATACGTGATGTTGACGACAGCGACGATGTAGTACTCAGTGATTACCAGCAGCATACAGAAAAGGGAAAGCATTTGCTTCGTCGTCCAGTGAAGTTGAGCTCTGGACTTTTACCCAGAAAACCCCAAAGTACCAAAGTGCTTTTTGTACTTTTGAATCTTTATAAATTTAGTTATTGGGCCATTCGATGGATTTTGAAGATATCGCATGAATTTTCATAATTTCACGATTGCGTATACTTACCTATTTCGCTAAAATACCGATTTTAGACCAATAAAATGTAAAAAAGGAACTATCCGTATTTATCCGGATAGTACTAATTTATTTATCTTCTTACAACAACCATAATGATAATGATATCCGGATACGACATTCACCAGATATCCGTATAATTTGGATATCCGGATAGCATGCCGTTCAAAATTCTCCAGACATAATGACAAGGTCTTCCATTCGTCAGTGTTCACTGACATCACATGCAGTCAGGCTTAGTGTCCAAGAGAGGGATCAGCAAGGAGAGTGTGCGAGGCAGAAGTGATGGGTTTGAACGGCAGTTCGACTCCCGGCCCCGGCGAATATTATGGCCGAAAGTTTGTCGGAGCATTTATGTTACGTTACTTGGAATTGTACCTACAATTTTGGTACAATTTATAGAAGTAAAAGTTCAATGTAAAAGAGCGAATACCCACTCTATCAAAGGGATATTATAGAGTGATATAAATAATAATAGAGTCTGGCACACAAAGTTGATCCTGAAAACACGCGCGAAATTTAAAAAACAAGACTGTTTATCCCTGTACATAGTGCGTTAACACGTGTTGATAACTGAAATATAATTTCATTTAAATAAAATAAAATTTCGAATATCAAAACGTGTTATCGCACTATCAACGGTTTTCAGGATCAAATTTCGTTGGCCAGACTATCGAGGGCTGTATCTCCCCACTTTACAGTCGCTATTTAAATAAGTTATACCTTGCGCCAGATAATCGTGCAATAAACGTCGTTGACGTCTTCTACCAATGTATTCCAATCTTTTGAAACGTTACGAAAGATGTTAAGGCAGTGTCGCTAACACGATCAAAACAAACGTATCACGGTACGAGGCGTCCTTGGCGCGTGCACGTGGCATGTTTTTTTTTATTTGCATTTAAGTTTCGAGACAATATTCCACGGATATCTGGCGCAAGGTATAGACAACTTCTAGAATTTTGTTTAAAAGGTTTATATAATCATATGACCATTACTATGTGTACAGAAAAGGTCCTATGATTAAGTATATGAAACTTTTTTTCTACTGTGCAGTAGAAAGAAAATTGTGTATAATGTGATTTTGCTACTTACAATATCCAGCAGCAGAATGCAGATAACATTATACAGACTCGTGTTATGCTGAAAACAAATGAAAGAATTAAGGAAGCTTGCGCACTACGGGGCTACGACGTCGACTTATAGCCCGACTAGGCAATCTTGACCGCAGAAGATCCGACCAAGAATAAAGTTTGGCCGTAGGACCGTTCGTATGACCAGTTTTGTCCAATATTACCACTGGTTGTGTGGTAAGTCGTGGTCTTGACCGCGTAGTAAATTCAAATATATTATTTCAGACCAAGGGATCCATAATTAGTATTAACTTAGCCTATGTCAGTAAACTCAATAACTTAAAAATACAAAAATTATAAATAAGTTGGCTACATGAACATGTACACGCACATATCTGCCAACCCAGAGCTAGATAAATGGTCCTTCGACCTTGTCCGCCAGTGTAGCTAAAATGCTGTTAGGGCTACCCCTGAATCGCCACAACATCGATGCTCACCGTTTGCGAATGATGGCATGAAAGTTAACTATTCGCGCTTCCGCAAACATGCCCGATGCACTGCAAAACCGAGGCAGCCCCAACAATATCCTCAGCACATTATTGTGCTGAACGCGCAGAGCGTTCGCCTTCTCCATATACCTAGCCCACAAGCTGCATGAGTATAACAACTGGCAGCAGGCTCTGAAGAGCGTCAGTTTTAGCTCGCCAGTGCACCGCTCAAACGTGCGGGCAAGCATATTGCATGGGGCTGCCAACGCCCTGCGCTCATATCCATATCCTGGTCATCTGTGAGAGAATCCGTGACCACATGACCGAGGTATTTAAATTGAGTGACGACTTTTAAAGGTGTTCCTTGTAACGTCACCGGTGGTATGTTCTTACGTACTTTAAAAACCACCAAATCACTTTTAATAGCTTTATACCTCAAGGCATGAGTCTTCGGATACCTCTCACATATGGCCAACAACTTCCTTAGAACACAGATTGATGGGCTGAGCAGCACCATGTCATCAGCATAACTAATGTTGTTGATCATCCTTCCATAGCAGTGCGTGAGGTCCCTAAGATAGGGGTTTGTAATGGTGAAACCAGACCGCGGTTAAACGACGTCGTCATTTGTCGCTTTAGATTCTAAGGCGAAGCAAAAATGCAAGGTGATATTCTAAAGTTTAGAATATCACCTTGCATTTTTTTTATCTTAAAGCGTTAGATATGTTTCTATGAATGAGAGACGGATGATGTCATTATGGCAACTGAAGCGTTATTTCTAATGAAATTATGGCAAATACAATTCAATCTACCTAGCTTTTTCCCAACTATGTTGGGGTCGGCTACCAGTCTAACTGGATGCAGCTGAATACCAGTATTTTATATGGAGCGACTGCCTATCTGACCTGAACTCGGTAACTGGGTAATATGATACCCTTGCTAAGACTGGTTGTCAGACTTTCTGGCTTCTGACGTCCCGTAACGATGGTCACCCATCTACGGACCAACCTGATGGATCGACCCGTGCGGCTGTTATTACTTAGCCACGAGCAAAAACAAGTATGGTATATAAAATTATGGCATTTTAAATTATGGCAAACATTAGTAAACCGTTTTAGTCAGTAAGAGTCTGACAGATCCCTCCCCTAGGGCGGAGGACATCCATGACGATATCCAAACGCAAAAAAAGGGATTTTCAGTGTGCGCCTTACCCCTGGAATGTATCTGTGTAAGTATCATTATAATAATTTGAACAACATTATGGTCTTACCTTCTATTAGGTCCTCGCCTTACAAATACCGGTCCTAAGATAAATATTATACCAAAAAAAGCAGTATACACATAAATCGGTGTATAGTGCGTTTCGTGTGGTTTCTTAATCAAGGACATCACCGTGGTTAACTCCATGGAGCTGGTGGTGTCGGGGACAGTGGGGTCGCCGTTGCCATTTCCTCCGTCATCATCGCTCATTTTGGTCTAGCTATTCGCAATTGCAAGATAACCACTAAAATGGTATTAAAAATGCGTGTGCGTTACCCCAGCAATAAAATCCCTTCTAGAATAAATTGAGTTCAACGAATAATTCGAGTGTAAGCTGCAGTAAATGTGCACCAAGTAAAAAATATGTGCGTGCCGTCGTTGTGGAAAAAAACCGGCCAAGTGCGAGTCGGACTCGCGCACGAAGGGTTCAGTACCAATATCTATAAAAACGGCAAAAAAAATTACGTTTGTTGTATGGGAGCCGTCCGTCCGTCTGTCCGTACGTCTGTCACCAGGCTGTATCCCATGCTGTATTGCTGCAGGCTGTATTTCACAGATGATGTATTTCTGTTGCCGCTATAACAACAACAAATACTAAAAAACAGAATAAAATAAATATTTAAGGGGGCCGGTATTTTTCATTTTAACGTCAAAAAAATTAAAGTAATAAAAACTAAAACCCAACTACGACTAAAAAGGTATAAACAAGACACCACAGACAGACAAATTAAAAATCCGGACAGATTACGTGTGACTCCGGATTTTTAATTTGTCTGTCTGTGGTGTCTTGTTTATACCTTTTTAGTCGTAGTTGGGTTTTAGTTTTTATTACTTTATTTTTTTTTAAATTCTTTTGGGTTTATAATATATATATGTATTTTTGAATGTGTTCATTAAGCCCTTTCATTTGATGCCCAACATGGTACGATTAAACAATATTTTTTTAAGTTCCTTACTTTGTCCTCTAGAGGGCGCCATTTTTAATTTTATGTGACGTAACAACCTATAACCAGCGGACGATCAAGACGCTTCCAACGATACCTCATTTGTCAAATTGTGATCAGTGGTTTAGAAGATAGAAGGGAACAGATGAACATACTTACATACATACATACATACCGGTCAAAATCATAAACCTCCTTTTTTCTTCGCCGTGGTTGGGTAAAAATTGGTTTAGTTTGGTTTTGACTTGCAAGTGATATTATTCAAAACGTACTTACCTAATTAGTCTTGAAACATTTTATGGACTTTAAGAATAACACTAAGAACCGCATACCATTTTCAGTGAGTTTATAGGTTACATTTTTTTTTTGTATTTTCACAAATGCTTGATTACTATAAAACGGTAAATATGTTTTAAAACATAATTAATGCACAAATACGCACAACACTAAGAGCTACTGGTATATGTTTATTCAACGGGCGCACAATCCTTGGTTTCCGAGAAACAAGATTCTGCAAAATGCTACTACTCCAGTGGGAAATTAAACATATCGAAAACCCTTAATTTCATTTTCGGCGCACATTTACGCACAAATATAAGCTATCCGCCCATTTACTTTATAAGATAAGATAAGATAAATTTATTTCTCTCCAGACATTCGTTTCAAATCTTCCTGCTGTAACCTGGAACAACGTTACTCCAGCAGGATTCGTTTTTCCCTTAGATTATAAAATGTAGTTTTTCCGTTTTTTTTTAAAACGACAGCACCCGCAATTTTTTTACTTGGCGCACATTTACTTCTGAACTCAATTCAATTTATTCTACAAGACGTTTTCTTGCTGGGTTAACGTACACTAAAAAGCCCAATTGAGATTTTCAATAATCACGATATTATCGATATTAAATTAATGAAAAAGTTGAAAATTAGCTATGTCCGATCAATGTCAGATAATGGAATTTTATTGTAAGGTCGTTGACAGTGTGACTAACTGGCCGGTAATGGCTGTTGAGTTCGGTTTAAATAAGGTCCGTATCAGAAGACAGAAAGATATACAACCGTCTTTGTTTAAAACTTACACTCGCGGCGCGAAAGCCAGCAATAACCGTGAAACCCGAGTGTAGTAGATGGTTTCGCGCCTATTTTGTCTTTCGACAAAGGTTCGCGCTTGGTTCACACCCCACAAACGCTGACCAGGGCTACTGCGGTATCAGCCATATCAATAATACGGGGCCCCAAACCCCAGGCGCGATCCAATCCAGGGTTGCGGAAAACCAGGGTCGCGGGAAAGTCCGAAAGGGATACCGGGACCTTGGCAACAGGCAACTGGAGGAACAAGGGTGGATTTTAGTCAATAAAAGTCTGAGACGCCCTCCCGCTCCGCCCAGAGCGGGAGAAGTCATTTGATGATTCCCCAACCTCAAAAAAAAGGCGCGGTCCAATCCTCAAGCTATTGCATTCATTTCGTAAAATCACACAGAAAATCTAACCCATATCCGAATCAGGGTGCTCCAATTTTCCAGCTCGCTTCACTCGCTCATACATTTTGCTGCATTCACAATGACAGCTTAACCAAGTACCTATTCTAGGCAGGATACTTCAATTTCCTATCTCATTTCGGTCGCATGAAATCAAAATCACAATGAAAACTTAACGGACCTCGGTCCAAAATGCTCGGATTTTCGAGCTCGCTTCGCTCGCTTTTCGATGAAACAGGAACCGAGTCAGGATGCTTCATTATTCTACCTTGTTTCGCATTGCATCCTCTTAATAAGCTGCTATCAGAAGTGGTGGTACAGTCCAGTCACAAGGCAGCTTGCCCGATTGCCATACACTGCCACTAAAAGCCTAGTGTCCCACTGCAAGGCACAAGCCTTCTACATTCTTGCTTCTTTTTAATATCTATAGAGCTGCGACCAGCTCATCTTCGTCTAGGCTGCCCCGATGTCACTTGACATACTATTATAGGTCCGTCTTGACTTCAAAACAAAAAAAAAAAATCTTATTACAGAAATCACAAAGATATTAAACACAAGTCAGAAACATGTTAGGGTACGTTATGTAACGTCACGGCGCAGCGGCGGCGGCGGCACGGCGGTACCCGCGGCCGGATCGGAATCGGCGCTATCGGCCGATCGCAGATAGCACGAGAGCGGTGTATGCGCTCGCGCAACTATAATGACTCAATTATCCGCTTAGCGAGGGCGTGGCTCAGTACAGTATGTCTTCATTACAACGGAGCCGCGAATAAGTGAGGAGAAGGGTTTTCGTGTGAGAACATATTTACAGAAAATATTATTAGATCTATCTTTTAGTTACGGTACTTCCTTTGTTATATATAATCAATGATTTGGATTTTAAATAAATCCTTTCTAATATTATAAACGCGAAAGTAACTCTGTCTGTCTGTCTGTCGCGCTTTCACGCTAAAACTACTGAACCGATTTAAATAAAATTTGGTACACAGCTAGTCTAGAGCCTGAGAAAGGATATAGGCTACTTTTTATCGACATACCACGCGGGCGAAGCCGCGGCCGGATACTAGTAATTATTAAAATAAAATCCTTTTTTTCGGATAACACTAAAAGATCCATAGATTGTTAGTAACATGTTTGCGCTTAAAACACTATTGTTACTTAGTAAATTTAACTAAAGACGAATTTATGAGAAGACCACCCAACAACTTAGATACAACGCGAAATGGTAATGGTATAAATTAGGTATGTCTTAGCACAAATTATGATATTGTCTTTAGAATTCGTGGCTATCACATTAAAGGTATTTTTTTTTTAAAGAAGGGACCCCCTCTATTTTTCTATAGTTGGAGTTATGCATCACGACTGTCCGCTACTCCGCAGTTTCTTACGAAATTAAAAGCCTTCTCCACCCAAGCCGAGCATTAGGAAGAGTCGTGTGCGCAGAGCACATCATAGAGCCTTATCTATTGGTACGGGGAAATATAGCAAAGAATTTATTGGTAATATCGATGCGCACACTGATGCCTGATGGCCATTTATGGTGCATTTCCCCGTTCCTCAGTCCTATCGCCTCATCTCTGCCAGTTGACCCCAAGGGTCATGAATTGATTTTTAAGTTTCTATTGTATATGGAGCCTTATACAGTTATCAAGGAGATTTAAGACAGATTGAACTAATAGCTTGTTTGAGCTAGTTCAAAAGAGGTTTTATATAATTTGTTTTTACCCGACTACGGCAAAGACAAAAGGAAGGGTGATAATTTTAGCAGTATATGTATGTATGTTTGTATTTAAGTGTGTTCCACCGCAGCGCCTAAACTACTGAACCGATTTTGGTATCAATAGATTCGTAATAATGGTCCGGGTGACATGAGCTATATAAACACGCTTTCATACAATCTTGGGCCTGGATGTAAAGTGATGAAATTGGTGTCAATTGATAACTACTATATTATCAAACCATCACTGAAAGTTTTGCGGATTTTGGCAATCTGAGAGCCGAGTTAAAAGAGATTTTGTTAAAGTGAGGTTAGGTACGTTACAATTTATACTTAACAGCTGATTTTTAAAGTGAGATTGTATTTTTTTCTTAAAGATAAAATGTTAATTATAGGAAGTATATAGAGCGCCGCTAGCGGCACTGTATCTCTGTCGGATAAAATGCTATTATTTGCGGCATAATAGCGGCGCTACCTTGGCCTGGCTACTAAAATGTCATAAGAATGCATTGTCATTGTCACTTGTTATTTTGTTTGATTGTTGAGGTTAGTTCGCTGCCCTTTGATTGGTAGTATTTGTTATTGATAAATTGATTATTAGTATTTGTTATTGTTATACACACTCAAAACGCTCACGCACTAAACGATACGAAACGAGTGAGTGACTGACTGACTTAGTGTCATACAAATGTCATGCCAGCATAGACTATAAATACAATAATCGCTTAGCGAACGTGAATCGATTTTAACATTTACCATTATTATGTAGATATTTAATTTGTTTAAACTGTTTTAATATGTTAATTCTAATAGATTTAATTATTGTAATTGAATTAATCTTATATAAAAGCATTTTTTTTAATAGTATGAACACGTTAATCGATTATAATTTAATCGATATTCCATTTTGTTCGTAACCTTAACTTAATTTTTGGTTTTCCCATTTTCCAGATTGTAAATTTGCTTGATTTTTCACATTTTGTAATAGAAAAATATAACCCTTTTTTTAACCATGCGTCAACTTATTACAATCAGGCCCAGAAATCCCCGTCTCCTTTAATATGGTGAAATTTACACGTAAATTACTGAAAATTTTGTTTAAAAAAAACACATTTGTACCAAGGCGACAAAAATGTCTTGATTTTGAATTTTAGTCCTTTACAATTTAACTTAGGAAACCTAAGTACATAATTATTTTATTAGGAAGATAGATAGGTAAGTTTTATACTAGGAATATGGATTAAATGGGCCCCCTGATCTTTGAATACAAAATTGTCATTTCATATTAATTTCCATTTTATCGGAAATCTTCACGGTCAGAGGACGACAACGATGACGCCTTTGCCTCCAGATATTACAGGCTGCCGTTTTGACAGCTGTCAGTTTGACGGAACGGGTCAAGTGACGTCGGCATCGCTTGCTTCAATTTCCGGAGGGCGTGACGATGTTGCATGATTTGAATTTAATTTTGGAATGGCTCCGCCATCCATCGTTATGGTAGGCAAAAGCAATAGCTTCATATTTTCACCGTAGTGTATATAATACCATAATATTTATTTTAGTTTTGAGAGGAGCTCGTTGCTGAGTTATAACAGCCGCACGGGTGGATCCAACAGGCTAAGCTACGCTTGCCGGGGTTGCTCCATGGACGGGTGACCATCTTTACATACCGAGACTCCTCCGTGCCTCGGAAAGCTCGTTAAGCCGTTGGTCCCGGCTATCATTTGTGGATCTTTGACAATCGTTAAGTCTGACAACCAATCTTGCCAAGGGAATATACCGTAGGATATGTCGTAGGATATATCGTATTACCCAGTTACTGGGTTGTGGAGGTCAGATAGGCAGTCGCTCCATGTAAAATACTGGTATTCAGCTGCATCCGGTTAGACTGGAAGCCGACCCCAATATAGTTGGGAAAAGGCTAGGCAGAATGATTGAATATTTATTTTTAATTTTTGTGTTTATTTATTTTGTAAAGTTATATTATGTGATGTGAAAAGACATTTATATTCTTAACCTAATGATACTCGTAACACGAATTTCCACAGTGATATTTCAAAATTGAGTTAAGTATGCAGAGTATGTATCGTTGCCTTGCAAATTTCACAAAAATAAATAAAACAAAAAGCAACCAGAACGTTTCCTTGAATACAAAATTCTATGCAGTAACATATGCAAGGGAGTTGTCATACATACCGTAGCTGCAGCGACCCGGAACATAACATGCGACTTCGCAGCTAAAATAAATCACGTGTGATTTATTTTTATTCGGTTGGCAACACTGAGCGGGACATACATTCCCGCCCTGCAATGCCGTTACTATTCTTTATTTAAATTATTTTCGCGGGTATTTGGCCAGGACATGCGTAGAGTATTTTTTATCAGTATCAACTCGGCTGACCGTTTATTAATGGAGTTTATTTAGTTTATTCCCGTTTTTATTGGACAGGAAGAGATCTATGAAATTTTGCACTTTTAGAGTTCCGTACCCAAAGGGTAAAACGGGACCATATTACTAAGACTCCGCTATCCGTCCGTCTGTCTGTCCGTCTGTCACCAGGCTGTATCTCATGAACCGTGATAGTTAGACAGTTGAAATTTTCACAGATGATGTATTTCTGTTGCCGCTATAACAACAAATACTCAAAAACAGAATAAATAAAACATTTAAGTGGGCTCCCATACAACAAACATGGGTTTTTTTGCCGTTTTTATAGATAACTAGCTTCCGCCCGCGGCTTCGCCCGCGTGGTATGTCGATAAAAAGTAGCTTATGTCCTTTCTCAGGCTCTAGACTATCTGTGTACCATATTTCATTTAAATCGGTTAAGTAATTTTGGCGTGAAAGCGCGACAGACAGACAGACCGACAGAGTTACTTTCGCATTTATAATATAAGTAAGGATAGTAAGGATGGTACGGAACCCTTCGTGCGCGAGTCTGACTGGCACTCGGCCGGTTTTTTTTTTAGTGTGCGTTGGTATGTATTGTACCATGTAAGTACTTACCTTTGTATAATTTTGCAGCAGGCGATTTCAGAGAGTTAAAATATGGGAGAGTTGAGCGTCCACCTTAAAACTAAGCAAGAGAGGCTCACACGATACCAATGTAAAGTCTGTTTTTTAATCTCATAGACTAACCGTGCGTTTGCCCTAGCGAAACATTCAAGACAAAACATGTTGAAATCTCAACGTTCTGTCAATGTTCCATACAATTTTTGACAGGAACTAGTGATTTCAACATGTTTTGTATTAAATGTTTCGCCAGTGCAAACGCACGGACACACACACATGATTGTTGTTTGTTTTTTAAATTTCGCCTTTGATATTTGCACCTATGAAATTAGTCTACGAGATTAAAAAACAGACTTTAGTACGGAAGGCCCGTAGGCCACACCTTAGCCGTAGCAAATCCAGTATAATCTGGCCTCACCGACTATTGATCTTGTACCTACTTCCACTCAAACCGAACGAGCTTTCCATTTTAGTAGTAGCTCCTAAAAAAACTGTAACCAAAAAAAATACTATACACAAATCCAGCTCAACACTATTTACTTTACAAAAGAGGACATTAAAGTAGCAAACAACTGACGGACAAGCAGATATTAAGCAACGTTGTAACGCTCAGCAGTGGCACAATAGTAACACAATGGAACAACACTGGCCACAAATCATCACGCGGACAGGGAACATGTCTTATTTCGGATTTCACGGGTGAACACAGTTTGTGGAGATAGCAGCGTAAGGGAGCGTTTCCACCTGAGATGTGCGAGGTAGCGCGGAGCGGTGAGCGAGGAAAGATCAACAAATAGGCAGCATACATACTTAAACTCACGCGTTTATCCCATGGGGGTCAGTAGAAACTACAGAACGCCATCAGCTACGAGCCTATTTTACTTCTTTTGATTCGTTTACATTTACACGCAAGCCGGTTGCCAGACTAACAAAAAATAGAATGGCTTCATAATTGAGGAATTCTATTGTTAGATTGTTTTCTTCGCTCTGCTAGAAACCCAGCTTAGGGCTTACCTACTGACCATTGGAGCGGAAAGATGCATAGGTATATGCAAAAATAGAATTCTACTAAATCACGTCACCGTTACGCTCTGCTGTTCAACCGCGGAATGTATGCACTCCGCTACACCGCACCGCTCCGCACTGCTCCCTATCATCTCCGTTCACCCGCTCTGCTCCATTGGACAGGCGAAGCGGCCTGACGTTGATACTTCGTAGATAGTTTTCCTGTAGAAAGTTTGAACCCGTGCTGCGTTCAATATTAGGTTGCAGTTAGGTACTTATTTTTAATATTTACCTGCAGTCCAACGATGTTTGTCCATCAGAGTATGGTAAAAGGATTCGGATAAGGCATAGATTACAATGGCCAGGATTAAACCATTAGGTACACACTCCATATCCCAGTTTGGTTCGTTCTTTTATTATTATTTTTTTGGTTGGTATATTGGCGAATGGACTGACATATGGCTAATAATTAGATTTATATTTTATGTTGCGTAATGTAAATGATTTTGCATACTTTTGTATGAATTCAATCTTTTCTAACTGAACAGACAGCTGTGCTGCTGGGGAGTTTGTTGCGCCACTTCTTACCAGCTAAAGCCTAGGAAGTGGTGAAGGGTGGGCGTTTTGAGGGACTGTCTTATGTAATTTTGATGTTCGAAAAGTGCTGATTCTCAGCCTAGTTTTACTCGTAATAAATGTCTTTGATTGATTTGATTTATTGATTGTTCACTTAGGATTATAAAACATACGTAGACCAAGTGGTGGGGAAAAAAAATACAGGATAACATACGAGCATAATAGACGCTTCTCATTGGATGTCGACGACTTCAGACTTAAGCTTCGTGCTGACAGGCGCGACGCAACTCTAACAAAACAATTTCTAAGAAAACTTCACGGAACAACAATTACCGGTGTCGCGCCGCGCCAATCTGCACAAGGCTTTATTTCGATTTCAGAGCATCTTTTTTTGTTTGTAAAAAATAAAATAGGTTCATTACTCCACATTTAAAACACTTATCATGGCAAAACGGAAGGCAATGACTGAATCATATGATTTCCCCGACATTAGATTAAAATTAACTCCGCGTTCGACTGACCTATAATCGACCTAAAAAAACTGTCCAATTTAAGTTTTAATTGCGTCAAAAGCGTTAATATTCAATAAACATGTTATCACTGGCGGTTACTTGAAAAAAGACAACTAAATTATTTATTAGAGTTTGATAACCTTTGTATCATAGGGAGCGGCGACACAAAGATGTGAGGTTACTGGTGTAGGGTTGTTCAGAGCGACCGAACATACAGCGGTACGGGTAACCTGCTGTAAAAGTCATATAAAAAGGTTTATACAAGACGTCCGTCACAGAGAGACAAATTAAAAATCCAGAATCTCACGTATTAGGGCTTACATCGAATGGATTACGTGTGACTCCGGATTTTTAATTTGTCTACTGTGATGTCTTGTTTAATATTTATTGTTATTTAAATTATTTTGGGGTTATACTATTTTAAATGTGCTAATTTGATACCCAACATGCTTACATGGCACCGTCACCTGGACAAGCTCATAATTTACGTTGAAATTTTCACGCAGAAGTAGATATGAGCTGGTCATACCTACTAGCCATAGAACCGAAGAACGTTAAGGTTGATGTCATCTTGAGTAGGGACGGTGATTAGGCAGGTGTAGGGTAGAGCCACTAGGAGGAGTGACATTCTTTGCAGGGTGGCTGGTAGCGGCTGGATGAGCAACTGAGGATCTGTGTGTTTAGTCAAACTGTGTGGGACTAGTGAGGCCCAGTTCCAGCACTGGACTGTTATAAGGGTGACTCGATTATAATGGTACCTATAGTGTCCCTCTCCCTCCTAAAATGTCAGAATTTATGAGAAAAAAACGAAAATCACGAAAATTCACGCCACCTTTTAGAATTACAATTTTCGAGCCATTTCTTTTAATTTTGTAAATAAATATTATGACTAATACAATTTCTGACACCTCTCTCAACTTTTTGACAACTCAATTTACTATTTTGACTTAGAAATAACGTAAATGCACGTCGTATTTATGTTGAAAAACCCTACCAGAGCGATCGAAAAGACATTTCCAATGTGAAAATACTCGTATAGGCGTATTGACACTTTTGACAGGTGCCCGGACCTGACGTCTCAGTGCTGCCACCTAGTGAACGTCATTTCAGAAAACCATAATTGGAACAAATTTATACTTTACAAACCCGCAATCTTTTTTAAGACTGTGAGTAACACTGTCACGGCTAAGGCAGCAAATTAATACAAGAGTTTTATCATCGAACCCCTGACCTCGGCTTGTTGTGTTCAGTATTAGTGGAACACGACGCTATCGCTTCTCTGTCGCCAGTTGCCTAATTATTATATTGAATTAACTGAACTATATTCTTATTGATTTCGTCGGTAAATAGGGCTGTGCTATGCATTTCATCATGGTGGACGGCGGAGTGAAGGTTGCGCGAATCCGCTGGATGCGGTTGGTGCAGGACTGGTGGTCATTGAAGCGACTCTTTGGAGCCTATTTCCAGCAGTGAACATTTTTTGCCTGATTGATGATAAGGAGAATTTCGCTTGTAAACTACTGTAAAGAGGGTTTGTTTGCGATCTTGTAGATAGATGTATCGTCAGAAACACAAAACTTGAAATCCTACGAGTTTATTTCCACTATCCGGTTTTCGAAAGTACCTATTTGTTTACACCAAAGAATCAGTAAAAAGAAAATATAAATAAAAAATCTTAAAAAACTAACTAGCGATACCGGTCGAATAAGCTACCGAAATATTTATATTGTCAAATCGAATTAATGTCACATCCCTAATTGTTATAATTTATCAGCTTTGCGATATTTATTTGTCATTGTCGGGGACACAGGGAGTTTTATAAAAATATTTTAAAAGGAAAACAAATACATTAAGTACCAATATGTCGTTTATAAAAAGTCGAAGTCGACCCCAACATAGTTGGGAATAGGCTAGGCAGATGATAATGATGTCGTTTATAAAAAAAATATCGGATTGTACCACTTTTTACATGAACATTTTTTCTCAAAAAGTACGTTAAACGTTGTAGTTTTTGAAAAAAAACTTCACATTTTTCATTGGAAAAATATCGGAAAAAGATGTTTACCTGAATCTGATGAACTTATTCCGAATATTTAAGTTTAAATAAGTATGTTACACTTAAGTGAATATTTTATTTGAGTTCTTTGTTGTGAATTCGTTGATGATAAAACTCAAACTCTATAGCTTCAATAGGTACGATAAGTAAAAAAAAAACTAGGTACCTATACTTACTTACCAAATTCTTGTGAATGCTCTTGTGACCATTAACTTTTTTTTCTTTAGCCAATTGAAAAATGACAAGAAGAAAGAAGAACACAGAAAATATTTAAAAAATACTTTCACAAGTGTTACTTTCAAAGACGACGATACTTTGAGAACAGAGGCTTAGGTACCTACCTATAATATGAAAAACTAGCTGATGCCGCGACTTCGCCCGCGTGGATGTCAGGCATTATATACTAAAACCTTACTCGAGAACCACTCTATCCATTGGTAAAAACAGCATAAAAAAATCGGTGCAGTAGTTTTTGAGTTTATCGCGTACAGGACGACAGACAGACGCGGCGGAGGACTTTGTTTTATAACATGTAAGGATAACAAGCATACATCAAACTAGAAGCAGTAACTACCGTTCGGCACAACAGAGTACCTACAATAATTTAGGAAATTGCCGAAATATACCGGCGGAATGGCCCATAAAGATGATATATGGCCAAGAAATATACCAATAGTTTTATCGTATAATCGTATTATGGCACCTTTTCTACTTTAGTCGTAACACAACTAAATCATATAAACTGCTATAGGTTTTGTGCTTTCTTTCATGTTTCTGTCAAACTATCACTGTGAATTGTCGAAATTGTTACCATTTTTCCGGATTTGGTTCTATTGATAAGCTAATTATTTATGATTTTAATGTGGGAATTAAAGTTTGCGTGAATGCAGCTATTAATGCTCTATGTATATAAAGATGTCGGTCAATCGACTGTGAGGTGGACTACATAACCTGCAATCTAATAACATCACGGCTCACGATCCAGCAATAGAGCCGTAAACTGAGAAATTATCCTAATTACTTAGACGTAAATACTAAATAGACTTTTTTTTTATCAAGTGTTATTTTTAGGGTTTCTCTAAAACAACTTCTTGATACTCGCGTGAAGAAGATCTTTTGTGATAGAAGACGTAATTCTTTCATCGTGACCATACAAGCATTCCAAAATATCGACACAATAAAAATTACATCCGTACCTTGCCCTCTCATGTCCCCCCCCTTCCCTCCTCTCCTGCCCCACTTCTCCAGCTGAAACAAACAAAAGAACGTTAATAAATACCCGATCTTTACACACATAACAATTTAATTTCCATGTTTACACACTAACATGAACACACACGCACAGAACGCATGTATCATGGGCAACAAGCCTGTTCACAGGGGACACATAACTTAAAGCGAACACGCCGGATCAAAAAGCCCGCGGGCCGATGTTACATGCTGTTCGATTTATACTACTGTTGGGCTGGGGAGTCAGCGGGAAACTGGCCGGTCAAAGCTGCATAGCAGCTGGTTTTTGGCTGCATGTTACCAGATGATAAATGGAAATTTACCATACAGAGAGGAAACTGCAACGTCTCAAGTGTGCAAACCGACACGAGCTCCCATTACCTTTAATTGCCAATTTTATGAAAACTGAACGCGACCAGCACATATATACTGCGTTCAAGAGCTGTCAGTGTCAATATTTCATAAAGTTGGTAACATAACAATAGTTAGTAGTACCTAGTAGAACTGAAAAAATGCAAGGGATTGTCATTGTGAGTGCATACGCAATTACCCTGCAGGTGTCATCTGGTCTGGACCAACGATGTGGTATAGGTTGGTAAATGACGCCAACTGATGATGACGATGACGATGTAACGCGCTTCAAAATAACGATCTTTTTCTAATAGACCACCTAGATTCGCCGCGTTTAACGTTTTGTTTGATGCAGCGATGTCTAGATTCTGCATGAGTTCTCACCTTTACTCCGAAGTAAAAACTCTGCAATCGCAATGTCAGTTTGTCGGCTCTGAGATTGACATTCGTTTATAGATTTAGTGCTCGGCTACACGACACCGCGATCGCGCGACAGCGCGGCCCGCGGCGGCGGCGTCGTGTCGCTGAGCACTTATGTATTTCGGCCTCGGCTTTCAAAAGTGGTTTAAGTGCCATCTCTATTACCAGACTGGCAATGAGGAGCTTAAAATTAAAATCAGGAAACTGTTTTAGTCCTTTGTGGCTATGAAAATGTCGAACATAAAGCAGGAAAATTACACCTTACAGAACTATTATGTTAAAAGGGTTCTCTGCGGTGGGCGTCAAAAACAGCGGCTCACATTTAACACCAGGTTCACACTATCGCGAGTGCGCCTCGTGAGGCCCTTGCACGAGCCGCGGTAAGCGGAGGCTACATAAGTGCTACTCATCCATACTCTCGTTTTTTTCAGTTTTCCGCCGAGTCTCGCGCTTCGTGTCGTTTGACTCCGGTCGAAAAACCGACACCGAGCGAAGCGCTCGCGAGGCGAGGCGAGAGACGACGAGAGGAGGCGAGGGTGCCATCCACACTATCGCGCACATCCACACTTGCCTCCCGGAGAGTGTGGACCCGGGGTTAGACAGTTCTAAAGCACAAGGCACAAGTCATTAACCCCTATCCCCATTGACTTATTAAGTTGTAACTTAAGAGTTTTGTCGTAAAATTTCCGTCTATTGTAGGACACGAGAAATTTAGCGCTAGTTACTGGAGCCGCCACTATTGACTGTCGAATTAATGATGTCGTTAACATTGAAATGGTAAGGGTAGAATGTTCCTACTTACCTATTCAAGTATGTGCGTTTACAGTAATTGTAAGGTAATAATTATTATTACCTGGGTGACGTGACTCGTTGTTACCTACTCAAGGCTTGACTCGATGAATGTTTCTTATTTAAGGCTCCCGCAGAGCGGTAGAACAATTTCTGTGAAGTTTTCATAGAAATTGTTCCACCAGAGTCACGTCGCGCCTGTCTGCGGAAGTCTTTATACCGAACTGGTCCACTCAAATCTGTGTGGTTCTTGCCTCAAAAGAATATCTCAGACATTGATCTGTATGGTCCTCATTTGGCCGGACCAAAATTATTTCTGGACTTTTAAAAGAGACTGTGACCTCTGAGTTTGTTTCGGTCTTTCTGAGAATAGTCGGATAAGAAACACCGAACTCATTTAGTTTAAAAAATATGTTAGTTTTGACGTGGAAAAGTGTGCATTCGTTGTTCTGTGATTCGTTATCAAATGTTTTCGTTGTAGCGATATTCGTAGCTTTCGCTTCGTACTGTCGTCATTATTAGATTATTCGTTATTGCTTATTTTCGGCGCTGCGTTATTCGGCGTAGCATTTTTCGAGGTCACGTAGCGGACTCTGTTTACAGAATCATATATATATATCAATAATCATCATGTACCTATCCTTACATATTATAAAAAAAAGTCTCCACCGCGTCTGTTTGTCGTCCTGTACGCGATAAACTCAAAAAATACTGCACCGATTTTCATGCTGTTTTCACCAATGGATAGAGTGGTTCTCGAGTAAGGTTTTAGTTTATAATAATCAACATACACGCGGGCGAAATCGCGGGCATCAGCTAGTAACTTCAGTAGCTGCACTGATATCGTGACATTTAGACGAAAATATAGCTGAAATAATCTACCATTGACCAAAATGATCATCATTCAGTCGGCAGACCCCACTTCTAAACCCAGGCTCCTAAGCATCGCCACATCACTACATACCGGAACGGGCAGCAAATTCAAAGTCAGATCATTTATTTCCATTTGGCAAACATAAGGCACTTTTGAATGTCAGCTTAGTTAGCCCCCCCACAAGGTGTACCGACGACCTGGTGAAGGTCACGAGAATCTGCTGGATGCGAGAACCACAGTCAGATACCTGTGCCGACTTGTTAATTAAAGTGCCTCCTACACGGTTGCCAACCGCATCCCCGACAGAGGTGACCTTGGTTGGCGACCGGCGCGGCGCGGCGCGCGGCGGCGCGGCATAGCTGTTTCAAATTACCCCTGTCGGGACGCGGTGGGCGACCGTGCAGCAGGCACTTAACTTTAACTTCGATTAGCACATATTTATTGCCTAGACAACCGAAAATCTTGAACAAACTTGTACCTCAAGAAGTTGTGTTTATAGCAGATAGCATTATCATTAGGAACGGATGCAGCGGTCCGAATGGATCTGTGCTCTGATAACCTCTTGCGAGATGTCGAATACGAAATTATGATAACTCGGCAGTAACCAACAGCTCCTTTGACATCACTGCGCCCGCGCATCGCTGCGTTATGCACGCGTGCACTAAGTATTTTTACTTTAATTTTACTATTTCTTTAGGTATGTAAATTTATGCAGTAAATGATTCTAATTGATGGAAAATCAGATATTTTTACCTTATTGTTTTAGGCATTGTGAACAGGAACCCAATACTAGGTACCTACCCTTTGGAATGGGCAACCAGCATTGCTATTCTGTAACCATCTCACCATGAAAACTTAGGTGAAGTGAGCGTGGAATGAGCTATCATTGTCATCGATATGTACAGTTGTGCTATTCTGTAAAAATCTCACCGTGAAAATGTAGGTGAAGTGAGCACGGAATGAACTGTCACTGCCTTATCATCAGTAGGTATCGATGACAATGACAGCTCACTCCACGCTCACTTCACCTAAGTTTTCACGGTGAGATGGTTACAGAATAGCACTGCTGATGCTAAGGCAGTGACAGTTCACTCCAAGCTCACTTCACCTAATTTTTTACGGTGAGAATTTTACAGAATAGCACAACTGCTTCAACTTTCTGACTGTCCGAGTTCTTGACAATTCAAAAGTCATTGAAAATTAATTGGTTTATTTTAGTAAATGCTTTGCATTGCTATCATATTTCTTTGATTTTTATGATTAAGTGCTGTTATCTTTTTGAATGCACGTGTTTCTGTGACAAATAAAACGATTTTTCTTTCTTTCTTTCTTTGAGTTTTAGTTTGCATCTTTATTATTATTTAAGTTTGTTACAACAAATTTTCGGCGATTTTCACACTTAGCTGATTGGCTTTAGAGTGTGTAGTTAGCAGATAATATTTTTATCTTAACAAGATGAACAAAACTTTTGGAAAATTATCGGAAAGCTTACCGAAAATTATGGATGAAGGAATAAAATCATTAAAAAAAATTTTACTAAAGTAGCTGCCTCAATCTCTCACAAAGCCACCCCGACAAATTTAATTGGACAATAAAACAGAGCTGGTAATGATTTGTGCATCGAATCGATAACACTACGTTAATTATTATTCATGTTCATTGAATCACAGCTGTGCGTTATCAGTCCCATTCAGTCGTCCATTCACTGCGACCTAAATAATGTGCGATCGCGTAAACAATCTGTTCAGATTAGATGCTGTGTGATGGATGGGACTTTGATGAGTTTAAAGACCTGTAAAACAAGACTCCAAAATTGATACATATAAGACAAATGCGCTTGACATAAAAGCCCGATTACTCACAGAGAGGTTGCCTGAGATTAGCAGGCCTAAAACGGCCACATTAGCAATTCCTCTAAACGCAATTCATTTCCTGAATTTCCAGCTGGCATTAGCAATTCCTCTAATTTGACACAAAAGCAATAAATAGTTTGTGGACCATTTTACGAATCTTCTTATAAAACTATCAAACAGATGAATTATTTCGTAATATGAATCACACGCAGGTCATATTATGAATTGTCAGTTTGTGACATTTTACGATGATTCATATTATTTTCCTATTTAAATGATTCTGCCTGTGACTGTTTTAAGCCCCACTGACCTATGCAGTGGAATCATGACAGGTAAATCTAGGTACATTATATTACACATCGCACACGCCTTCAAAGCAAAAAACCACCGTTTCTCAACTACAGAAAAGTTGATTAGCAAACAAAAAAATATAAAGAAACCTGTATATTTTCATTAACAGCCGCTCGAGGTGTTAAATAATGAAATAATTACATCCTATAAGGCAGTTAATAACACGTTGCCCTTTACGAGAAAAAAGTTATCAGTACGATTAATACACGCCGAAATATTACTTCATTGCGTTTTGGAATGAATGTAAAGAGACGATTTTTTATTTATGAACACAAACAGAGAGAGTATATTGTAAGTTCTATGCATATGAAAAGGATGGGGAATACGTGTTAAAAAATATCAGGAACCACTGAAAACGATCAAGGAATGGTGTCAAACATTTTAAGTGGAAAAAGATGGGAATATACAATAAGCTGTTGTAAGAAAGGGATAGTCGAAGCGAAAGACGTGTGAAGGGGAATAATTTGCATTTTATCATTAAAGATCTTGTTGTTAATTGAGAGGATGTTTTGCGTACACGCGTTAATTAACGATTGATTAATGAATGCATGCTACTGTCCGTTTTATTTTAACGATTCAATCTTTTGAAATATTGATCACGACAATTAAAAAAATAAGTTGCGGGAATAGGCAATAACAATGCTATTAAAGTCCTTACATTTAGCTATTGTCTGGACTTGTCTCAGTACCTAAAACTCCACATTTGAAATGTCACCATCAGATCAATTTATCATTGAAATACCAACATACGTAAACCAATTTATTTTTCGATATTTTCATTATTGCCTTTCTCTTTTAAAGAATATTCATACCAGTATGTTCATTTCTATCCATGGGCGGAGTTCGTACACACGGCTACACATCAAGCTATACATTTCCAGTATATGCTGACCTCGCATTGTACGGAAATCCTATACAATACGAGATCAACATAAACTGGAAATGTATAGCTTGATGTGAAAGACAGCTTTTCAGAAAAACTCTTTATTTTCAGAGAGGTTTTTTTAAATCAGATAATTATGATTATGATCAGATGTGACGATACCTATAGGCGTTTTTTGATCGAACTGTTTTTCATACTTTTCCTGTCCAAATCAATCTGCCTAGCCTTTTCCCAACTATGTTGGGGTCGGTTTCCGATCTAACCAGATGCAGCTGATACCAGTATTTTAAATGGAGCGACTGCCTATCTGACCTCCACAACCCAGTAATTGGGTAATACGATACCCCTTGTTAAGACTGGTTGTCACACTTTCCTCGTTAGTAACGACTGTCAAAGATCCACGAAAGATAGCCGGGACTAACGGCTTAACGTGCTTTCCGAGACACAGAGGAGTATCGGTATGTAAAGATGGTTACCCATCCACGGACCAACCCCGGCAAGCGTAGCTTAACCTGACGGATCGACCCGCGCGGCTGTTATTAATTAGCCACGAGCTTCTCCTCTTACTTTTATGTCCAACAAACATAATTAAATTAAGTTTATTAAAGAGAGCCATGTCAGATTAAAAGTTAAAAAATCGGCCAAGTGCGTGTCGAAGCACGCACAATGAAAGGTTCCGTAGCTGGGATGAATTTATCAAACAAACTTAACATTGTAGTTGAAAAACTTGTTAGAACATGTTTATGCAACTGCAAATGTAAGTTGGTCGATTATCACTCGGTAACTTATGGAGCCCACTTAGCTGTGATAGTATTCCTTTTAATTTCATCATATGTACTACTGCCGTGAATTTTTTCACATATCCAACACCAACCATTTAGCTGACAGGGGGGGACACTTGACTCTAACAAAAATTTGCACTTTAAAACTTAATATTTCGCAAACGTATCCCTGAATCAAAAATGTTTTTTCAAACTCACAATATTTTTGAATTACCTTTCCAACGACACCACACACCATGGGATAGACGAGAAAAAAAAGTTCCCAATTACAGCTTTCTAGTACTAACAGTCTCTGAGCTCAGCCGCGGACAGACGAACATGGCGAAACTATAGGTAAGGGTTCCTTGTTGACTACGGAACCCTAAAAACTGTACTTATTTAGTTTACCCTATACCTACGTATCCTGTTAGTACCTACTTTATTATAATATGTATATCAATGTATACTACTCCAATTTAAACATAATAACTGTCATAAATCATATTCAAACACATTTAATTAAAAACTCTTATCATTATAACGATCCGCTGATAGTCAAAACTTCCGATGCATCAATATTTACGTCCTAGATTTCTACCATGGCAAACTCAACCATATCTTGTACGTATCACGGTGTAATTTCCTTTGTAACCTGTGTTGTACTATCGGGCCTATTTAAAACTGTACCATGAAAAACACAACCATATCTTATGTGTAACAGGGTGCTATTTCTTTTGTAGCCGGTGTTGCTCTATCGGGTCCTAATTGAGAGGTTTGCAGCATCCGTTCCAATGACTTGGGACCCTTTGCAATATGTTTAGCTAATAGAAGATTGATAAACGAAACAGTTTGTTTTGATCAGATCACACCTAACTACATTTAATTTTATTTATTGCTCGCTAAATTATTGTTCCAAGATCTGAAGGCAAGTGGGAGGTTATCTCGGAAATTGATGTTGCTGTGTGCACATGCTTAGGATAGTAGATGAGCGAATTTTGTTTATGAATGATTCGCACAGGCCACCAAAGGTAGATAGGGAAGGTACGTCGACATATTAAAATTATGAGTGTATGGCTAAGTATAACAGCACCACGGGTCGTTCGATCAGGTTAAGCTACGCTTGCCGCAGTTGGTCCGTGGATGGGTAATTAGGTATCCGTGGATGCTCCATGCCTCGGAGAGCATGTTAACCCGTTGGTCCCGGCTATCATTTGTAGATCTTTGACAGTTGTTAAAGATCGTCAGAAGCCCAAAAGTCTGACAACCAGTCCTACCAAGGGGTATCGTGTTACCCAGTAATTGGGTTGTGGAGGTCAGATACCTTAGTCACTCCATTTAAAATACTTGTATTCAGCTGCACCCGGTTAGACTGGCAGCCGACCCCAACATAGTTGGGAAAAGGATAGGCAGATGAAGAGTGGATTATTCTGTGCACTGTAAAACTTCAATGCATTTATGTTGGCGCCAACTTATTGTACAATGTACATACTATGTATACACACGGCTACACATCAAGCTATACATTTCCAGTTTATGCTAATCTCGCATTGTATAGGATTTCCTTATAATGATAGGTCAGTTTATACTGGAAATGTATAGCTTGATGTGTAGCCGTGTGTACTACTGAATAAATAAATAAAATAAATATTTATATGTACTTATGTATCTTGTAATTTAATGACGTCTTATAGGAAAGCTTAAGAGTTATCGGCAGTACTGATATACGTAGGTATAAAGTAACAAGGGTCAGTTGCACTATGTTCGGAGACGCACTCTGGAGGCGATCACGTCATTGTCACCAATTTGAAAGTGGAGGATTGTGGTGAGATAATTCTCCATTGAAAAGTAACGTTAAATTAAAACAGATAACATAATAGCTTATACAATTAATTAACTTTGACAAATAAATGAAATATACATCTAACATTAACATAATCTGTATGAAATTATCTGCAGGTTATCCGGAGACAGTGAAACAAGCGTACATACGACTGGGTGCGAATGTCACTATTTGTACATAAATTCACGGACATACAACCTTACATTACCTACCGACTTTACATTTACGCAACATTTTTTCGTGAAATAATGATTTCAATTTTGAGAAAAGACCTATTAGGTACACAATGGTATGATTTCGAGAGTACCATGTTCGTAACACCAAACAAATTCTATCAATACTTTAGGAGAACATCGCTTTTGAATGTTGTGTAATTGAACGGATATACATACAGGGTAAAATTAGTTTTAATAAGCTTAAGGGGTCAAAAAAAAATCTGCTCCTACATTTATGTTTACATAGCTCGTCAAAATGTAGGAAACAGCTGAATTTTTTTCAGTTGTTCATAATGATGAGTACAATCACCCCCTTTTTTTTTTTTTTTTTTGAGGGTGGGAAATCATCCAATGACTTCTCCCGCTCTGGGCGGAGCGGAAGGGCGTGTCAGACTTTTACTGACTAAAACCCACCCGTGTTCCTTCATTTGCCTGTTGCCAAGGTCCCGGTATCCCTTTCGGACTTTCCCGCAACCCTGGCAGGCATCGGTCCTATTGGACCCCGTCATTACAATCACCCCCTAGGGATTAAAACGAATAAAATGTAACCGTGTATTATGTTTGTGACTGTACTGGAGTGCTTTTTTTTTCGCCATATTTTACGCCACGACTAAGGTATCAATAACAAATGAATTCTTACACCTCTCCAAGTTAAACCACACATCATTGTAGATTAATTTACTCGCCACACATTCGTTTTTTTCCCTATTACTTATAGCCTCCAACTTGATCTTTTCTGCTCTGGAATGACAAAGGTATGCCAGCATTAATTCTAACAGAACGCCTCATTTGATACGGACCAAATAGGTTCTGAATCAATTTGTAGAATTGGGAAGACATCTTCGTATTGTGATCGTAGTGTTACCATGACTCTTCGTTTAAGGTAGAGCGAAAATGGGACATTTTGGCAAAAAGTAGTCGGCCTAAAACGGCCACATTAGCAATTCCTCTAAAAGCATTTCATTTTCTGAATTTCCAGCTGTCATTAGTAATTCCTCTAATTTGACACAAAAGCAATTTTACGAATTTCCATAGAAAACTGTCAAACAGATCATATTATGAATTGTCAGTTTGTGACATTTTACGATGATTCATAATATTTTCCTATTATGATTCTGCTAAAGTGACTGTTTTAAGCCCCCAGAAATAGAAGAATTTCTCGACAAGTCTGGCAAAGTTATATTACAGAGAAATCGAACCTTCGTCGTGTTGTGGTTATTTTATTTTCAGGTTTTTCGTAGGAGGTGGTAGGTTAAGGAGGTACTTATGAACGTGCCTACCTAATAATAAGTATTTTTATTTAATGTCTCTACAAGTCTAAGTACAAAGACTTTCAAAAATGTTGAAGGCAGTTCGTTTTAAAAGTTTTATCTGGTCAGATTCAATATTAATAATTTTAGGTATCTATGTGTCCAGGCTGAAATTACAAGTCATGCATAATATTATGCTAAATATTTAATACCAGTATATGTTATTTTAAACGTTTAATCTTGTTCCCAGGAATCTTGGACCCCAAAATATAACCAAACCTAGTTAACCGATAATAAAAAAAAAAAAAAAAAAATTGTCCCAATTTATAAATCGACCTATTAATCATAAAAATCCTGCGCAGGTGTGAAGTTCATTTAAAGCCGTGAATATGGTGTTCCTACAATCAAGGACGTCGGCTACCCCATGCGGTGCGCAGGATCAGTCGCGACGGGGCACCGAATCTTGCGCACATTAATTAATAGTTTTCAACACAACAACCCGACACCGCCGCGCTAAATACATGGAATTGATATACCCCTCGGGGAGTCCGTAACTGACTTAATTGTACACCAATGATTATATATTTTTTATATTCATTAGATTTTTGTGATTGACATTTTTGAAACGATGAGTAAACTTGTTTGTTGTTGATCTGAGAATTTGGTGCTACTGTTACCATTACCTACTATCTGCGCCCCGCGGTTTCACCCGCATAAGTCTCGATCCCGTGGGAATATCGGGATAAAACGCATCCTATGTCCTATTCCAGGTCATGGTCTACCCATGTGCCAAATTTCATCCAAATCCGTTAAGCCGTTTTAGCGTTACAGCGTAACAAACAAACAAAACTTTCGCATTTATAATATTTCCTATTTTAAAACTTAAGCGGTTAAAATATTTCATTTGCCTCTCTTCAGGAAGTTCAGATTTACGTATGTGCATGTAGGTAGGTACCTAAACTGTTCCACATTGATATTTAACAGATTTTTGACATAATATCTCAAAAACATCTTCCAACTAGATCGATCCACAACGAGAAGGTACATACACTACATATGTACCTTAAAAACTTATAACCCTCAAATACTGCAATACCAACAAAACTGAAAATGGTAACCACTTCAGTTATAGCTACAGCTACTAAATACTAATACATTATCTATGTAGAACACAATTCAATACTTACCCACTTTCATGTACCAACATCGTGATGTGCGCTTGCGATGCACCTGACCCCTCAGTTAGAAAATTCTATCAGCGACTTCTTCAAATCGAAGGAATGCGCGTGACCAATCGGACGATGCTTCTATCGACATCGATACCATAAAAAATCGACGGAAATGATCGAACCACGACAAATGCGAATGCCCCTCGAAATTGAATAAGTCGATACGATATCACCAAAGTTAGAATTGAAAGACGATTGACTGAAAAAAATACGATCGATTTACTGCTTCGGTTGGTTGAGAAAATTGTAGGGTTGGGACGGTTTTTCGATAATCGATAAAGTATACGATATATTAAAAGAAGTCGCAAGTTATTCAATTGAAATATATCGTTCTTCAACTAATCGTGGTGATTGAAAACGTTTTATAAGAAAAAAATCTCGTTTTGATATTAGACCTTTAATTAATCTTTTACACATTAAGAACTTCAGAAAGTGACTACTAAGTAAGTCACTTTCTGTAGTCTAAAAGATTACAATTATGAGCATATGATCATAACTGGATAGTATGGCTGAGTGTTTTGTAAGATATAGAATTTAAGTAGTAGACTTGAATAAGGAATGTCTCTAGTCATCGATATCGATTACTAAGGTTGATCCAATGATCCACAGCTTTCGGTTAGGTTGAGAATGATATTTGAAAACGGTAGCCACAGTCACAGCGGGGGGCGGTGCCTCGTTCGCCATCTTTATTTTTATTTATTTTTTAGGCCTTGTTTATCCAGTCCGGAGCGTCGCGGCTCACTGGCCGGAGCAATCAATAAAATACTGTGACCGTAAAACCACGCCGGAATTAAATACAACGCTTCGGCCATTGTAGCCGTCACGCCAACGAGCACCACTGATGTAATTAAAAAAATTGAAATAAAAACATCTACAATTACTCGAAACTCCGAATGGGTGCAGTCACCTTTTAATTTACGTTCGATAATTTGTTTGATTATTACGAATGAACGATTTTTCGCCAAAAGTAAGGTACTGCGGTGTGTAATACGCTTAATCCGCTAAAGAACAATCCAATTCGGCTTATTTCAAGTCGTTCCCGGGGGGTGACGCTCAAAAAACGCCTAATAGAGAATTATAACAAACACCGGCCGCCGGTGGCAATTTCACACTTTATTAATGCAAGTATTACGGCTAATTCCATCGGTTGACACGTGCCGAATTTGCTGTTCCCATAAAACCTCGGCCTCCCCTTCGCGGAACAGCGAAAAGAACAACAAACCATTCAACTTTCTGTCTTGCGCCTATACATGTAGATATAATGTTCGCATGAAAGCAAATAAAAGAAAAAAACAACTCACCCGAAACCAAAAATACATTTTAATTCCAAGCATTAAGGAACAAAGTGGCCTGCAGATTAACGAAGTACACTTTTGCACAAAACCGATTTCGGTTCCCTCCAAATTTTTGACAGCTCGGCGATGGCGATTCATAGATATGGTAGCGCGCACAGATTCCGCGGACCATAGATCACAGAGTAATGCGGTCACGCTCTATGGTATTAAGTGTCAGTTATCGTCTCCACGGGGCTTAGTGTGCACGAGTATAATACATTTTTATGTTTGTACGCTCCCCTTGTTGTAATAACAACATGAAGTGAGGTTTACTCGGATTGAATACGGCATTATAATGAAATGATTCATATTTAAGTGAGTCCTCCCCTTCGTCTGTTGTAATTTGATGGTGTCGGGGATCGGAAGCAATGTTTCTTATTAAAGTGGTGTTATGACTGTCGTTTTTATTATGTTGTGTGGGTTCTTTTTGCTGTTATATGTTTAATACATTTTGTAATGATTTACACTTCATTATTGTGTTATACATTACACCTGACTCTACACGAAAACGTGTGTTTACATAGCGTAACATTTTTTGTGCAGTGATTTGCACTTTTTGTTACAGTTACACAACTGAAATAGTTGAATAGCCTTACAATAAATTAATAGTGATACAAAAAAGCACAAACTGATTGAATTTCTTTTGCTATATTTTATGAGCTTGTGCTTGTGTATTCCTTGAAAATTAACAGTACGTAATTGGAAGCCGACACATTGGTTGTGTAAGTTTCCCAGACTCCGTATAATCCGGGATGATCCGATGGCGAAGATAACGCGATAAGCGTCCGGTAATAGTCCAAATATCTCCGTAATGTGTATGTAATGGGACGGCACGTGCCGGTCGCGTGTTGTTTGCGCCGAGCGACGAACCAGGCTTAGCACTTTCGTCGGCGACTGTACAGACAGCTCCCTTTTAATTACTGATTGATCCAAGAGATACGTTTGCTGGTATCAGATAGTCGTAAATTAGACAAAAGGCTTAGTGGCACAGCTTGCATAATGGTGTAAAATAACTATTATTGGCAGTGATTTGTTAAGGAAGTTTGGATTACAGAATGATTTGTTTGTTTTTAGAGTTGCTGTTGGTAAGAATTGCATTTGGGTTTTACTAATGCAACCCCACATTAATAGGCACTTCCAATTTTTAGTGCCTTTGTAAATAATACTAGAAACGTAAACTGGAATTTTTCATTAGCGTCTTTAATATTACTAAAATGATAAAATAAGATTAAGTTTCCTAGACCAGCACCCTAATTGGGTATTAAAAGATCAATCACAACCTGAATCGTTTTGAAACAGATTGCTAATCCATTGCTTCATAAGTTCGAAAAAAAAGCTGCTCAACTGCTAAAATGAAACAGATTAGTCTTAATCGTTTACGAAAATGTGTTACGCAATAAGATAGCTGATTTACAAATTAGTTGATGCAGCAGTATACCAGTTGATTACATGGAGCGACTGCATATCTGACCTCCACAACCCAGTAACTGGGTAACACGATGCCCCATACAGCTTTTTAGTAGGAAGGTACCTACTCCTATCTATTTATGGCGTCAGGCAGTGTTGTCATCTCCCATGTTTAAGAATGTTACGTTTCATTGTCCAGTTTTCCAAATTAACTCTACAAACAACAAAACGAGCGAGTCTTACAGTAGTCGCATATTATTATGATGTGTAACATCTGATATCTTGGCTGACAGTCCCAACTTCTCGGAAAATGGGTTGGTACCATCTGATGACCAACACTAGTACCGCGCGCGCTCATTGGTCAAATCAAATAACGCGCGCTTCCCCGGCTTTCTGTTACACACTTTTGTCGCTTTTCACGAAATCACTCCCACTGATTGCAGGAAAGTGTGAATAAAGATATAATACATCTAAAATAAAGATATAATACATCGAAAATCACTTATTAGCTTTTATACAGCATTAAAAAAAACCGGCCAAGTGCGAGTCGGACGCGCACACGAAGGGTTCCGCATCACCGTACAATATTTAGCAAAATACGCCGAAATAAACACGTTTCTTGTATGGGGATCCCCTTTATTTATTTACTTATTAAATTTTTCTTTCACAATATGTGAGAATTTCGACTGTCTACCTATTATGGTTAATGAGATACAGCCCGCTGACAGACAGACGGACGGACAGCGGATCGAGGATTAGTAATTCGGTTCCGTTTGGCACCATTCAGGTACGGACCGTAAAAAACAAGCTACCCAAGGCACACATATACCAACATGTACGTAGCTCTCCAGTAAACCACAATGTTAGTAGCTCACGGGATGGCGTTGTATCAAACGGAGACAGATTGGGCGCGATGTTGATAGTCCATGACTAGACGAAATAGTGGGACGGTGTATGTGACAGTGTAGCAAGAACTTTAATGACAGCTCACGTCAAGCTCATTTCACCAAAGCTTTCATGGTGAGATTCTATAGAATATACCGGCAGATATACTCTTGTTATTGTATAGGTCTTGTTTATTACTGGGTGGTTAACAAATAAGCAGGCAGTTCACTTTATGTTAAAAAATCATCAATAATCATCATCAAAGTATGCAGTCGCTCCATGTAAAACAACCGACTTCCAAAAAAAACACAAAAAAAGTGATGAATAACTTTAATTTCGGAAGTCGGTGTCTTTGCTTTTCAATTTTCGTTTTTTGCCACCGACTTCCGAAATTAGTTATTTTTTACTTTTTTTGTGTTTTTTTGGAAGGCGGTTGTTTTGTTTTTGTAATTTTTTTTATTTTTCCCTTTTTAGTTGTGGTTCCTACCCCATACAAATTCGAATACCACTACCTGCTATGTAAATAACAGTGACGGAGTCAAATAAAATGTCATCTACATAGACTAAGTGGGAATAATACGTAATTATTGAAGCTAACTCAAAAACTACACAAGCAAAGTTAATAAAATTTATATGAGACCACATGGAAAACATCAACTTTCAAATAAAAAAAGAATCATAAAAATCGGTTCACCCAGTCGAAAGTTCTGAGGAAACAAACATATTTAAAAAAAAAGCAGACGAATTGATAACCACCTTCTTTTTTTTAAATTGTTTGAAAATACTCTTATTCAGCTTCATCTGGTCAGACTGGAAGCCAAGCCCAATGATTATGATGATGATTTACTGCTAACAAACGTGTTCTAAAATCAGAGAAATTAGAGGCCAAATTTATAGAAGAGAATTGTTACCTATAGCATGAACTCACCCTTAAACATCGATACAGACGGATCGGCTTACTAAAACGCAAGCGTTGTAAGCGGAACGTGTGTTCAATACAATTTTATGAGCGGCGTGAGCTGAGATCTGGTATATTTGTGGCTAGTTCTACATATGTTAGCATACTTTAGGTTTATATACGATAAAATAGATTGATAGGTCGATTTTATTGTTAGGTTAACTTCTGATTGTTATACAGTAAAATTTCAAATAGTTCAAACGTAAGCCTGAGTCACAATCAATAAGGAACTCTTCCAGAATACATAGCTTCAGCCCGAAATAACGCTAAACTGTATCACTCTATCCCTAATTAATAACTAGACTGAAACCGCGTTTTTGGAAGCCTTTAGGAAGCTTCCATAAATGATTTGATGGGGAAAAGTCAGCTGCAGCCAAAGGTAGGTAAGCTTAAGAAATTTTTTTCAAAGAATCATAGATTTTACATCCATCAGGTCTTTCTGATCCTACTAATATACCAATAACATAGGTAAATGGAGGTCTCTACTGTTGAACTAAATATTCAAAAAAACCGGTCAAGTTCGAGTCGAACTCGCGCACGAAGGGTTCCGTACCATTATCTATAAAAACGGCAAAATAATCACATTTGTTATATGGGAGCCCCTTAAATATTTATTTTATTAGATTTTTTAGTATTTGTTGTTATAGCGGCAACACAGAAATACATCATCTGTGAAACTATCTCGGTTCATGAGATACAGCCTGGTGACTGACGGACGGACGGACAGCGGAGCCTTAGTAATACGGTGCCATTTTACCCTTTGGGTACGGAACGCTAACAATACACAAATTTGTCAATTTTGTAAGTGTCACCATTTAAAAAATAATAAATAAGTGATTGAAGAATTAAATAAAGTTAATTAGATGACGTAAAAATATGAATAACTGATAAATGTCTACTATACCTAGGCTACCTCCTTAGCGTAAATACATACTTACTGTCACCTTATATAACTTTATAGGAAAGTAAATACACAACACACCCCACCTACACAATTTTCATTAAACATTCTATAAAAAATAATACGTGCATTTGTGCGGGTGCAATAAAAATGAGCAAAATGGCTGATATAATATCGGGGTGCCGCGGGCGATGAAAAATAAATAAAATGCGTTGCGGGAGCGAAAATGAAAAGCCACTTAGTTCCGGCACGCCCTCTGGTGGGATTTAGTAACAAACTAATAACGCCTGTGAGATTTTGCTTTTGGAAAATGTTTATAAAAATGTATGGAGGGGTTACAGAAATAATATTGTCATGGAAGTATTTAAGTCAACTATATAAGGTACTGATCAAATTAAATTAAGAAACTAGCGGAGTATGCAGTTTTGAAACGTCACGAAAATCTTAAGGGGGTTAGTAAAATCAAGGTAGGGTCTTTGGAACCCAATCAATCAATCTGCCTAGCCTTTTCCCAACTATATTGGGGTCGGATCCCAGTCTAATCGGATGCAGCTAAATACCAGTATTTTACATGGAGCGACTGCCTATCTGACCTCCACAACCCAGTAACTGGGTAATACGATACCCCTTGGTAAGACTGGTTTGAAGTAAGATCTTTAGAACCCAAATGCTTTCTAAATTCATTAAGAAGAATTGATGCTTTTAAGTTGGCAAAAGCCCTAGATAGAGTCTGGCAAACGAAAGTTGATCCTGAAATCACGCGCGAAATTAAAAAAAACAAGCCTGTTTATCCTTGTATGTACAAAGTGCGATAACACGTTTTGATACCTGAAATTTTATTTTATATAAATTAAATTAAATTTCAATTATCAACACGTGTTATCGCACTAGGGACTATAAACAGTCTCGTTTTTTTTAAATTTCGTGCGTGTTTTCAGGATAACTTTCGTTTTCCAGACTCTAGTGGCTTTAAATATAAGCGTACAGCCTTCATAAGTATACGAGTAGGTATATATACTATCTCATCTACACATATACAACCTTTTTATACTTCCCTGTATCCCATTTCCTCCCTTCTAGCATACACCACAACCGCAGTTTTTCGTACATTGTTTTTCTTCGTAGACAAACTTTACGGCAACTACCAACTAATGACGTCGGGCGAGGGCTGTGAATCGGCCATGGCGGCCATTTTTCATCATTTCGCGCGCTTTCCCGGCCATATATTATTTTTTTACAAGTTCCACTTCGTCGCTGCGCTTCTAAGGCCGCGGACTCATGATCTGAATACAAATTGAACACGTAACCACTATGTATGTACTCGTATAAAGGGTTGTAAGGATTTTTGCTCTAGAGGGTTTTGTTTGGAATGGGAGATTTAGTTACTGAGACGAATGTATAGTAGCTGATACGAATGAAAAGCGGTGTACTTAAAATCTATTGTTACTTCGCACTATTTGATTACGTTAGTAATGAAGCTGCTCTTTAAAGAGGATTAGAATTTTATAAAAACTTTCCAGCACACTATCAATTGCTTTAAAAACGGTGAAGGAAAACATCGTGAGGAAACCGGGATGCCTGAGAAAAATTGCTCGACTGCATGTGAAACCAAGAGGCCCTTGAGCGGCTTTAAAACTCTGACACCAGGTTATTGATTAACCACACGAAAAATAAGAAGCAAATTATGAATCTCTTCTTTCTCTTCATCATCATCATCAGCCTACAGTAGTTCACTGCTGGATATAGGCCTCTCCTATTTATTGCCTGCCATTGATATTGATTTTTAGCAGTTCTCTTTCAGCTGCTACCAGCCACCCTGCGAAGGTAGTCGCTCCACTTAGCCCGAGGGCGTCCTACCTTACGGTGGCTAATTCGCGGTCTCCACTCAAAAGGACGTCTAGTCCAACGGTCTACGGTTCTGCTGCTAATATGGCCCACATTGCCTTATTCTTCTTTCTCTTGCGGAAATCGAATCTATGACTCATACTGCTCGGCTACTGCCTAACCGTGCCATCAAATAAAAGTCTACACAGAACTCCATGTTGTAAGTGTCAGCCGTTTCCATTCCATAGGACCCATTCACAAAGATGCAATAACAGATTTAATAATGTAACATTTTTAATTTGAAGAGGACAATAACAAATGTCACCATAACCCTTGACTTGCGACGCTGGGTCGGACCGGCCCACCCCACCGCAATGGGACCGAGTATTTTGCCAGATGTGACTATTACAACAAAAGTCGGTTTCGATTGCGGCTGAATACGAACAGATAATCTTTTAAACGGTATACTATTGAAATTTCGTTCAACGACTCCCGTTTATTCACATTCCACTGACGATTTATACCGGAGTTTTTGAGTAAATATAGTACAAAACCCAGCAATGGATTAGTATTAATATTTATAAATAGAGATGGGCCAAATGCGGCCGAAAAGAGATAACTGATAAGAATAATTGAAACATGTGTCACGGTGTCGTGGTTACAGACAGGGCCATTGTTTATGGTTCTTTTAGCGGTTACCGAAATGCGTTATCTAAATCTTTATTTAGCGTAATAAAAGCTGTTAACTCGACACCTGTCACTCATGCTATTCGGTTATTTGGTTATCGAAATTTAGGCTTGCGGTGTTACGACAGTTTTTTTGGATTATCGTAGTAATAAGTTTTAATAAGCAAGGGGTATTCATATGTTTATATAAAATAAAACCCATTATTCCTGTAGAACAGACGTAACCAAGCTTCGGATTCGGATGTCGACTTTTGTACTTTTTCTACACTAGCATTATAAAGAAGTAAAGTTTGTAAGTTTGGATGTAGCAGGTTAATCTAGGATGATCGGAATTCGAAAATTCTTTCACTGGCAGAAAGCTACACTATTCCGAGTGCCATAAGGTATGTTTTATAGCATAGTTGACTACCACACTTCTTTTCGTGTCAACAGACGATCTCAATTTCATTAAAATGAGATGAATGAAAAACATATTCCATCACACCATAAGATCATAAAAACCTTTGTAAATGAATAATAAAATTTTCTAGTTATATTCTCATTTCTTTTGAATCTTTTATTTTACAACACGAAGCGTCTTTAACGTTTAGGGTTACGAGCAAACGTCACAATGATGTGGCGATAAACACTGATGGATGGATCGTAAAAATATATTGGGCGATTGTGAGTTCATTTCCTAAATTAAGTTCCGCTTCTACGCGTGTTTTTATTATAAAAAAAACGTATATTTTAATAATGGTGTAGGTTATATAAAAAAAGTTGTTGATTTTATACTTAGTGTTGATAATCTTTAGATTTTTTAAATAGTGTTGGTTTTAAAGTTTTGAGATGATTTATGACGGATAACTACCTAATAAACTTTATTGGATTCTAGAAATGATTAAAAATTACACTAAGTTAATACTTATTAATGAATCGGCCAAGTGCAAGTGTAGCTACAATGCTGAAAAGAATAAGATCCGGGAAATTCTTCTCAAATAATTAATCACCATAAAACACTCCACCATCATTGAAATCAGTACTTGGTTGATATAATCACAGTGCGGTGATAACCGGCTGGTCTCGCGAGAGCGTCTCCCAAACGTACCATAACGTGTAACGACCGCATCTGTCGGACCCGGGACGATTCGGACCCGTCGGCAAACGCAGGGTTAGATGTTCAAAATTGTTTGAATATTAAAGTTGTACTGTCTTAGAATGAATAGCAATAATGGAATCTAAATCTACACTAATATTATAAAGAGAAAAGATTTCTATTTTTGTTTGTAATTAATAAACCAAACATCACTAAATTGAAATCCGTAGGAATCAGAACTCTATCTTACTGTGACAATTTATAATTACTAATCCATTCTGTTCGAAAGGTTTATCAGGGAGCAGTCTTGTTGGTTATTTTGATATCGATAACCTGATATGGTGATCCTTGTTATGGATAAACTTTAAGAGAGGCTATCAGTTTGATATTAGGTTCATTCAGGTGCTTAGATGACCAACTGCCTGGCAACTCGCCACTTTCCTGAACCAGCTATGCGCTTTTATGACACCTAGGCCAAAAATTTACTGCTCTAAATACATACAGGGTGTGTCGTAAATAATGGATAACCCTGAAACTGTCGATTGGCCAGACTATCATCTATCATTTTCTCCACTTTTATCGCCATATGCCCATGGATGACCAAATTATTGATATTTTAAATAAAAATCGTATTTGCCTATGTTCTATGCAGAGTTTGGTTTCCTCACTTAGTCCTTCAGGTGGACCATTGTGCGTGGGTCATGGCAGCTGTTGGTCTTTATTCCAACCAGCCCACCTCCCTCCAGAAGTTGATCACGGCTCCTGGTCTGTTTAGAACATCTGTGAAAGATTTGGGTGCCCCGAGGGTTTTTGTTCTAATCTGGGTGACGCCAGTGCATTCAACATGAGCGGTTGCAACAAGTTTTAAGTTTTGCAAGCATGAGGTCCTAGGTTCAAATCCCGATTCGAGTAAAGCGTTACAGGGTTTTCCATCTGGTAGCAGAAGCCCGCAGTGTGGATTTGTGCCCGGTTGATGGCAATAGGCTCGCCACATATTATATTACATGGGACTTAAACATATAACTATGTATGCTACGTATCGCCGGGGTTGGTTCGTGGATGGGTGACCATCTTTACATACTGAGACTCCTCCGTGCCTCGGAAAGCACGTTAAACCGTTGGTCCCGGCTGTCATTTGTGGATCTTTGACAGTCGTTACGGGTCGTCAGAAGCCCGATAGTCTGACAACCAGTCTTACCAAGGGGTATCGTATCACCCAGTTACTGGGTTGTGGAGGTCAGATAGGCAGTCGCTTCATGTAAAATACTGGTATTCAGCTGAATCCGGTTAGACTGGAAGCCGACCCCAACGTGATGACTTAAAAATATAACTGGCGAAATATAGGTGTACCGTGTATACCTACGTATTACGTCACCTCTGCTTAACCCTTCGGGAATACAGGGGGCTTAAAACGGTCACTTTAGCAGAATCATAATATGAAAATATTATGAATCATCTTATAATGTCACAACCTGACAAATCATAAAAAAAATCATGAAATAATTCATCTGTTTGGCAATTTTCTATGGAGATTCGTAAAATGGTCCACAAATTATGAATTGCTTTAATGTCAAATTAGAGGAATTGCTAATGACAGCTGGGATTCAGGAAATGAACTGCTTTTAGAGGAATTGCTAATGTGGCCGGCTATGGCCCCCTGGGGATGTTATGTAGGTTAATATTATGTTTGGATACAAGTTTTAAGTTTTTCTTACTAAGACTACTGTATGGATTCTGTGTGGTTTGAAATAAAGGAATATTATTATATAGAAAACTTAAGAATACGCAAAAGACATTACAACTAGGTACTACTTCGTCTCTAAATCGTCCCTTATGCCCTCAGTCCCATATTAATATACCGAATGTCCCACACCGTTTATATGTAGTGTACCTTACGTAAAGTTTCGACTACAAACAGTTATTTCGGTAATTTCAGGATGTTTCAGGGCGTTATAACATGGCGGTAATATAATTGTTGGCGTTTTATAGGAGACGTTAATAATTAGGTGGGGGTGGGGGGGGCTTTTCTATTTAGAAATGGGTGGTTTTTAGTCGTGTGGTGATTGGTGTGAATTCTGTTTGCTCTGTAGATTTTTTGTTTTTTGCGACAGGGATGGGAGCTTGTTGAAAATTCAGTTTAAACTTTTAAGCGTATTATTTATTATTCTTTCAGATGATTTTTATTTATTTTATAAAATGTATTTGCCCCGTTAAGGGAAACTTTTAAAGCATGTAGGTGTACCGTGATAGTTTTGAAACCGAAAGTTCGTCAACAAATTCAAGTTCGTGATTGCAAATAAGTACTTAATCTTTACGCATTAATTAAGTTCTCAAGTGATTCGGTTCTAATAGGTTACTAAGCACTTATATCTCGAAAACTGCATCACAATCTTCCAAAATTCTTTTCCACAAAATCTCTGTTCAATATTCCCAGTAACACTTATGTAAACTTTTGGCAGCAGTTATTATCGGGGCGTAACGGGGCGTTAATATAATTGGTGGCGTTTTAAAGTCGACACAAATAATTAGGTGAGTGGGGGGGGCGACTTCCACTCTAGTTACCGACGGACTTCGAACGGCTGTATTCTGGGAGACGAGATACTTACTGCAATGGTGTCCAAGGTGTGGTGGCAGCTAGATTTATATTAAATGTTATAAGCTATGCACTATATGCATAAAGCGTGTTTCAGAAATATGTGTTCATATTTAAGTGTTTGAGGTTTTGCGATTACTATTTTTGTCCTGTGAAGAAAGTTGTTCAGTTTAATTATGACCACACATTTCTGAAACATGCTGTATAAAAATAATGTTTTTATCAGATGTGGCGATTGGAGTCCTCATAAATTACTAAGATGGCATAATAGAAGAGACGCCCCGGCGCACGCGCTGGGCTGTTAATCTCGCTACCAACCATTGAACCATGCTGACAGTTATAGCTTTTGATCAGCCACGGTATGAACTATAATTTTACAGTTCATACTGACAAGAAACAGTAACACTGCATAGACAAACACCAAGTTCTAAGGTCATTTATATAAGCACTAGCTGCGCCCCGCGGTTTCACCCGCGTAAGTCTCGATCCCGTGGGAAGATCGAGATAAAAAGTATCTTATGTGTTAATCCAAGTCATAAACTATCTGTTTGCCAAATTTCATCCAAATCCATTCAGCCGTTTTTGCGTGATTGAGTAACAAACATCCAAACACACAAACACATAAACACACAAACTTTCACATTTATAATATTAGTAGGATTTGCAATGTAGGTATTCTCTCACATACCAACTGGAATATAACGGGTGTAAAAAGACACTTAATTAAAGAAGCCGAAAGTCACTTGTTATTCTCGTCATTGTGATAGATATTGAAGGTCAAAGTTCCAAGTTTTTTTGACGTTTTTTAAAGAAAACAAGTTTTTTTTAAATACTCCCACGAACCCTGAACCATTGCATACACTCATAAACACAATGTTTTGCGTGCGTTACGTTGCACCCTACCGTAAACAGCGATTTTACACACCAAAAATAAAAGTCGTTTCCCAGAAATTATTTTTGTGTACAGAATGCGTAGTTGACGGCTATGTGATGGGTCTTTTTACACTTTGTCCATGGTAGTAAAAGCTTATAACACAACAAAAGCGCCAAAAAGCCAGCTTAAATAGAAAACTAGAATTATTAGAACACGTACCAATTAACTACTAAACAGCTATCGAAAATCAACATCCAAAAGCCACCGATCTGAACATCAGAATACATCGTTTGGAGCGGCGCCACGTCCTGCCACTCCCCCTGTGGGGGGAAGCTATTAAGCCAAGCCAAAACTAATTTAAATTAAATCCTAGTGAATTACCCGACGAGGAAATTGTCGAGCGCACCCCCGGTGCTCTCACTCGGGTACTGTTGAGTACGGAAGTGTTGGTGGTTTGGTTTTTTTTGTTTGTTATGTGATGTTGAAGTTTTTTAACTTTTAGCAGGTTATGAGGATGGACGATGGACTTAGATCTATAGATCTCATAAACTTTTCGGGACAGTAGTCTTAAGGAAAGCCAGTTTCGCCAAATTGGCCTAAGTTAACAACCTCAACCTTCTATATTTGGGATTTATGCATATACACCTGGTTGTAATTGTAAGATTCCAAAATAATCTAATTTGGTTGGTAATCTTACTTAAATTATTAGTACTTTGTTGACTCAGCAGTAATGGTATGGGAGGATGCCCAAGCGTGGAAAGAAGGATACGAAATCAATGAATCGTTGACAGTAAGAAACTCCTTACTTTTAAATGTTACTGGGACGGTATGCTTAAATATTGTCTCTATATGTGAAGAAATTTTGCAGGCCAATGTAAAGGCTTCAAAATAATACAACCCCCAAAATTTCCCACCCCGAGCGTACCATCTATATTGCTTGCGGGCGGCGGGGCTCAAGCGGCAGCCGCGTCGTTACATGTACCATTTGAATATTATCTAACCCCCCAACCCCACTCCCCCTCGGCCGCCCTCAGAGAGTTTAGACACAGTTGTGAGGCCTCAACGCCTTAATTAATGCAAATTTGAGTGCTAACAAGATTATGAATCTGGCCGCTTTTTGACTTGCTCCAGGAAGTTGAGTCGCTGTGCTTCGTGTCAGTTAATTATGTAGTATGTGTTTGGGTATGGTTTTATTTAAGTTGATGTATGGGTTTTAATTTGTATTTGTCTTTTTTGCGCTAAAAATGGTGTTAAACAAGGCTTGTTTTTTACTGACTCTTCAAAAACCTCCTTTTTCACAATCTGACTACATTTTAAAAACCGAGGACATCGGAGCAGTAATGTTGGGGCCAAATCAACGGAAAACGCCGTGGGTTATCGCGATGATACTTTAACCGTAGGTGTAGCCACAACATATCGCGAGAATTTGACAACGGCATTCACATTGGCGTTTGACGTTAGGCGATACCTCGGGTGGCGGCAAATGAGCATTGACGTTGACCGTTCAAGTGTGGCCAGTCAATTTATTATATTACTACGTTATTTATGGCGATGATAGGCATTGATGTTGACCGTTAGTTTGGCCCCAGCATAAGAGTAGGCTGAACTAATAAATAAGCAACTTTCTTGGAATAAACCACTAATTCCTAATTTGGGTGGTTACGATCCTGCTTAGTGAGAAAATGACTGCAGTGGAAGAAGAGTGCTAATTAATGCACACGTTACATCTACTCCTAAGTGAGTACCACGGTTGTGGCTTAAGCTATTGAAGAATTGAAGAACTTTTAAACCATTGTATAGTATCATCTATTATGACCTCGTGTAAGTAACATCTCACCTGTATCTGCGCACACACTTGTGCACAATAATATGAGTCTTCGCTGATATTTTTCGCCATGGCCGAAATTCAGTCTGGTGGACTAGACCATCTCACGAATCATTCATCAAAGGACAATAATCATCACGACATTCTCATAACTCAACTCAACTCAATTTACACAAGATTCCCTCAAGCCCTTTCCTAATGACTGTGCCCACTGGACCGTGCAGAAATGTGCAAAAAATATCCATTTAGCAAGGTTACCCTAACCCGTTCCCAGGCGTGATGTGCATCAATCATCGGGAAACATTGTGTATTTAATTTTAAATCAATTGGAGCCGCGCGTGCGAACCATCCATCTTGCGTTATCAATATTTATAAAACTTTAACTTTGACGTGACGGACGGAAATGGAAAGGAGATCGGAAGAGTTAAGATTGTGTTGGTACTTGCGCATGAGTGGCTGTATAGATCTATGCATAACACCGCGCCGCGTCCTAACCAAAAGCGATCGACGCGATAGTTTTTATGAATTTTGACGTATAAACGCGACTAGATTGATCGCACGACTATGTCATAGTCATGTAAAAGAGCGCGACGATCGCTTATCGCGCGACGTTCGCTTTTGGTTAGGATACTGCGTAAGCCGTGCCGTAGGTAAGAACCTATAGGTGTAGGTATCTTAGTTCAAAGTCAAAAATCGTTAAAAAAAAACAATACTTTTTACTTACTTTACTTTTACTAAATATATCTACTTACGTCTATTGTATTTTATAATGGATTTCCGCAAACTCACGCCTGAATCAATTAACTATCAAAAATCGTTAAATAAAATTAGCCTCAGAATCAGTACTTTTTGAACGTCATCAACAAAAGACAGCACCCAAAACCACACCCTTTAACAACTGCTGTTTCAGAAAGGTAAGTTTATAATTTCCGGAATGGAATGGCTCAAAGTGATCTCAGGTCGCCTCGCAAAATTGTTTCTGGTTGTACTTTAGAACACCAATGTGAACGTTAAATTTCAAAATCGAAAAAGGAATGTGTTCTTATTCATCGTTAATTTTCGAACTAATTAATGATTTAGAAGTTATGGTGGGTACACATATGTGGAACGTAACATGAAATTTAACATACGTTGAAACGAACATGCAGTCCAAATACATGGAATGCAACATGAAATGTTACACAACAACAAGGCGAATTTGTTTTAACGTGTGTTACACATATGAGTACCCACCACTAGGTTAAAGAAGATACAGAAGGTATGTAGATTCGATCGTTATATTTGTTCATGGTCTAGGGATTCCACCACATATTGGCCACTTTTCACCTCGGTGGCGATTAAGAGGATCATCAATCAAATGCTTCCCCCCTGCCTTACACCCCACACCTCACACCCCGCTTGTCAACTGATTGCATTCATCTGATTAACTTGCAAATATTGTCTTGTATAATTACTAATTGGGAACTACATGCTACAGTAACATAATTATGTAAATACTAGCTGATGATGTCGGTTATTATATACTAAAACCTTACTCGAGAACCACTCTATCCATTGGTGAAAACAGAATGAAAATCGGTGCAGGAGTTTTTGAGTTTATCGCGTACAGGACGACAGACAGATGCGGCGGAGGACTTTGTTTTATAATATGTACGGATAACAGATTTACTTCCTAGTGCACTCAAAATGACCCATGACTTCATTATAATAATGCAACTGAAAGTAGATAGGTATGTTCCAATAGCTATTTATTGAACTATTGTATAATAAGGGATATTAAAACACGCATGTAATAAAGTCAAAGTCAAAGTCAAAACGTGTCATGAGTGTTTTAATACCTAATTATGTACAGTTGCATACAAAACTTTATCTACACCCATGATATGAATCCACTACAAAAGGTTCTGAAACCATAGGATGATGTTGTACCGTGTTGTAAGAATTCTATGTATTTCATGGAAAGTTTAATTGCTGAGTATCTAATACAAAAAAATGATGTATACCTACATAATAATAGAACTATTTATTGTATTCATTTTTAACATTTTTTAAATTACGAGGCTGTGGTAAAGTGAAAAGTTGCGTGCATGTCAATGCTCTTTTTTTTTAATTCATAAATTTAGCAATAAACTAATAAGATAGTGATTTGAATAGTGAGAATGTGACTGTTTGATGAGTAAGGAAGTGATCGAAAAAGCAAAGGAGTTGTATAATGAGTACAACATTATTACACTCATTTGAATTATTATATTATGATTACTATGACTCTGGTTGTTTAAATGTTGGTAATAAGCTAACTGTTTCAGAAACTTTTATAGAGGATTTATAGCATGGGTGTAGATAAACTCTTATTAACGCTAGTTAACTATGAAATAAAGTGAAGAGCGTATTCATTCGTTGGGAGATCAAGAGGCTTATTAGTTACTCGCACGAATTTAGCCGAAGGAACACGGCTGAAGCTTTTAATTTAAAAAAATTGGGGCTATTCTCACGTTGTTAATTTATTTTTAAGCTAATCGACATCTCCAAATATCGATTCGCCTATTTTTGTTAGTTATTTAGTTTAATAGAGAGAAAAACTACAAATTGTATGTATGTATTGTTAAAAAGAAGTAAATAAATATGAGCTGACACAAAACAAGCTTATTAAAAACAGGATAATGTATTCTTTTTTTTTTTTATATAAAGTAAATTTTTGTCTGCTTTTGGTCATGTCTGACACTACAAACGGACATCATTTCTGAAAAATAGGACATAATAAGCGACATTTCAATGTAAGCGAAGCGACTTTGTATAACAGTGATAGCCGAGTGGTGTGACCGTCGGACTGCCAAGTCATAGGTCTTGAGTTCAAACCCAAGGCACAGACCTCTGACTTTTCGGATTCATGGGTGTATTGTATAATTATCACTTGCTTTAAAAATGGTGAAGGAAAACATCGTGAGGAAGTCTGCGAGATATTTCTCGACGGCTTGTGAAGCCAATTCAGAGGTCCTTGAGCAGCTGTAAAACGTTGACACTGTGGCGGCGGTATCTACATCGCCATATGCGAACTACGCATCAAAGATCTGACGTCACATAAATCCTGCATCGCGCAATTAAAGTTTACCGTGCAATGGACATATATACAAGAACCCGACATCAATCGTTGGGCAGTTGCCCGCCAGGCACAACACCTGTCTGGTCGGAGGATCCTCCCTTTTCTATGGTGGATGAGTGAACTTTACATCCTGTTCCTCATACCCCTAAAACACCACGTTAGTCACTAACCACACAAAAAAGAAAGAAAGAAAGACTGTAAGCGAAGCCATTATATCCGAACTTTGATATAAAGGCTGAACCCTATCTTTTAAGATACATGCTAGTCCTAGTTTAAAAGATAGAGTCTACTATTCCATAGTAATGTATTTTTTTTTTCAAATAATGTATAGTCTTATATAATTTACAATTTTAAATAAAATATACAATCTAATTCTAACATTACGTACAAAGGGATTGTTAGAATTAGATTGTATATTTTATTTAAAATTGTAAATTATATAATCTCAGACTATTCAATGATTTATTTTATATTATAAGAATGTATAAAGTGCAACTTGCTATGTTTTTTGTGAAATAAATACTTTATTATTATTATGAAAATTTTTATATGAAAACCAAACTGAGCACTGCAATTACTTCATATTCATTATGAATTCGGTTGGTCAATATCGGAGTCATAATAAACGGATTTCAGTCCTACATTTAGAATCATTTTTATACTGTGTCAGCACGAGCAATCATGTAAATACGACTCTTGCTGGAGTTGTGGCAAAAATTCATGCTCATGGCACAGAATAAATAAGTAGCAGTATTATATCTCAGCAGTGACTTTGAAATATTAACCCTCCGCGGCCGTGCGTAATCGCAACACACTCAATATTGTTGCGTACTGATATACACTGAGATTTCGAAGCGCGTCGTTTCGGAGGTTTTCTAAGAAGGTAGAATACTGTATTTATTTATGCTGTGCTCATGAGGACATATGGGTAAACTAATAAAGACACAAATTTATAATTCTCTGATAAGAAAAACATGTCTAATGTTAATGTTTTTCAAAACAATAATCATTTTAATTATGCTCGTGCCAACGTGTGTGGTCTAACACATAAAATACGTTATGACACTTGGTCTAAGACTCATATTAAAGCTAATAAAATGGACAGTCACAAGTTCACAGCTCAGTACTATCTTTATAATGTCTGAAATTGTATAGATTATGATATCTGCTCATAAATCATAATGTACTTTAAGTACTTACGGTACTTATTTTAATTGATGTGTGGTCTCTAGGCTATTAAGGCTGGTTCTATTCATGACGTCAGAGCCTTTAAAATGCCCTAAACAACTTTACCTTTGTTAAATTACGTGATTATTATTCTAGGGTTTTCCTATGTGGGTGCGTGATTGCATTCCCGTATTAATTCTAGTCGGTCTCTTACTTAGGTACATCTAGCAATTTGAACACCTAACCATAAAAGACCTTAGAAGATTTTAAAATAGGTAGGTGAGTAAAATGTTTTGTATTATAACGAAAATATCTAAAGCATCGTATCCAGGGTATACCAGAAAGATGTATATATATTTAGGTGGTGTATAGATACTGAAGCTTTGTATGGGACAGCTGATTTTTTTCTCGATTACGATGTTGGCCCCAAGGACAAAGTTGTTCAGTTTGTTGATCGGTAATACACTCTTAAATGAGGCCATGAGAACCCTAGTGGCCTAATTTTTACAATATTGAGTCTATGATTTTTTCCAGTTAAAGCTGAGTCTATGATTTTTTCCAGTTAAGTTAATTGAAATATAAAAGTAATAAAATGTATGAATTCTGAAGAGTGTTAGTTGGTTAAAAAGATACTGTTTTTGTTTTCTATGGTACACAATAGGCTTGTCCCATTGAATTAGGCCAATTATTATTATTTAATACTTTAAGCACATAAATGTACAGAGGCGGACTTAATGCCATAGGCATTTTCTACCAGTCAACCTTTGGGTGATGCAGAGACAAACACTGGTAGGTGCAATAGCGAAAAATTGTGGAATAAATATTATTTAAATACGTTAACCTATTAAAAGAAATGAAAAAAATAAAAAAATATATATATATAAATATAAACCTAAATACCTATAAAAGCCAATAAGGTTCTCATGGCCTCAAATTTGACCACACCTTTCTGATACAACCTGTATACAGCGTGTAAAAAATTCCTGTCCGATCCGAAAGGGGCACATAGGTACTGCAATAAAATTAACAGAAAATAATATTATTGAAAATAAAAAATAAAAATTAATTTGAATTTCACGTTTTCAGTACCAAAATTACCCCAATCTCATTATAATTTAGCAGATTTTCTACAGAGGTCATAAGTTATGACTTGTAGACCCGCTAAACGACGGCCGCCCGCGCCCCATGTAATAAACCGGTAAAATTCCCAATTGAAAAAAAAATGCGGCCAATTTTTTCCAAAAAAATCCACATAGGTAGACTCTCAGTAGGTATGATTCTTAACAACACCCTCACGGATCGGACAGGGTTTTTGTTACACGCTGTATACAAGTATGTTTCTACTTTGCTTTGCTTTCCTTTCATATCCAAGATCAAGTAGGAAGTAGGCACCGCTGCGTACGGCGATTCATAGAAGACCAAAAACAAACAGAGCATAAAAAAAAACCATATTTCGTAGACCGTAGCTCGTAGCAACGCTACGCTACTACGCGACTACGCATAATTTTTCTAACATCACACATTTATTTTTTACGTGCTGATATTCCGCACGTTTGGAAAGACCCAAAGCCTATTAGTACAAAAAAGATAAATATTGATAATGTATTCATGTTGTGATCAATGTATGATCAACATTTTTTGCAGTATTTTGGTGCGTAGTCGCGTAGCGCGCGTGCTACGCAAGCTACGCTACGAGTTACGGTCTACGAAAAATTACAACATTTACATTCTATCGTAGATGAAGATTTGAAAAGAGACAGTTTTTTTTTTGTGAACGCCCTTTATTTGTTGTTGTTGTTTTCTGGTAGTCTTGTATTTAAAGTATTTTATCCATTCATTTATCCTTTTTTCCGTTTCTATCTTGTGGGTGATCTGAATCTCATATTTTCAAAGACACGTTTTCATAGCAAAGTTTAGCACTAAAATATAAATAGAGCTGGCTCTACGGTCATTATTTAGTCCAAGATGTATTTGGTAAACGATGCATGCCTCATGTCTCGACGCGTAAAGTTAATCGTAAAAAAACATATTTTTAAATTTCATGGGTTATAAAGTTTTGCAGTAGCCAGTGATGGCCTAGTGGCCGCGACTTACGAGTTGTAAGTCGTAGGTTCGAACCCAAACAGACGCTTTACTTTGAGTTAATTGTTCCATCACCACTGCTCTCAAAACGGTGAAGGAAAACGTCGTGAGGAAACTGATATGTCCTAGAACAAAAAATTCGAAGACATGTGACATTTACCAACTCGCACTGGGCCCGCGTGGTGGATCATGGCTCACTCTCTCACAGAGAGGAGGCCTGTGTCCCAGCAGTGGGATCATTATAGGCGGATTAGGTACGCATAAAGTTTTAAGCAACTACACTGGCCGTCAAAACTTAGTACCACACTTCTAAAATTGCAATAACTTTTAAATTACACAAGATTTATTTTCGAAATAAAAGGATTACAACGAGAATTTAATTTGTTATATAAAAACTTTATAGCCGATAACAGACTTTAAAGGAATGGCTAAAAAAACCGTTTATACAAAAACACTCCTTTTCAAATTATTGCAACTTAATGTTTCTGTTTTTGTTTTCACATTTATTGCTTGATCGATGAATTTCGATTGAAAAGCCAAGGTGTCAAAAAAAAAATGTAAATAAGGCGTAAAACTGTAGTTATAAATGTTGTTTGAGTTTTTTGCTAGTAAATTAAAAATAGCCTTTTTTTTGTATAAGTTAAAAATGTTACTTATGTACAATAAACTATAATTTCCAATAATGCTGATAAAATTTGCTATGAAACGTTTTATATTTCAAAACTCTGGCTTTTACAGTTTAGGAGAAATTGTAATTTTAAAAGTGTGGTACTAAGTTCAGACGGCCAGTGGATATACCACAGCGAACTTTCAAGAACATACAGCCTCAGGATTCCCAACTGCTTTTGAAAATTCGATATTTCTTCACAGCTACCGGCAGTACACTACACCCAAGTTATTCCATAAAATAATAGAAACATACATTTCAACCCTTACCATGCTACATCAATAAAACAACTAAAGCGGGCCATTCCCCACCAGACGATACATAACGCGGGCGAGCGTAAGCCCGACATAATGAGAAGTAACGACGGGAGCGTGTATGGCCCGCCTAATGACGACAGAGAGATGAATATATGGGAGAGGTATGTGTTAGAGCGAGACGGAGGTATATGTTCACGATGTTGATATCTAAACTGAAATTGGTGATGAATGTGGTGAAGTATGCTTGAATATGTTAGGTTATTTGTTTACCTTAGGAGGAATTTAAAAATACATCATTTGAATCATCCTATTCTAAGGTAAGCACAATGTTTTTTTTTTTTTTAATCTGGATTTTGTTTTGGCGGTTTTATCAAAGATATGTCAGCCCTATCGTAAGCACTATGTTATGTAAGCTCGGTGTGCACGTAGGTACGCTTTAATTTTGAGCTGGCCCAGCGTAGTGCGGAGTTCCAATAGAATAAGAGGCCTCAATAACCCTAAGGCTGAGGAATAGACTAGCAAGCAAGAGGTCGGGAGTTCGAACCGTAGAGTTCGAACGGTTACTACTTAATTACTTATTGACCTGAACACACTGCTAGGAGAAATGTTTAATTATCAAAAATGTACCATCTGGACCAAAAATGTTTGCGAAATAAAAACTAAGTTAGTTAATAAAATTTCTATTTTTTATAACAATGTAAAATTATTAAATACTCACTTGACCATAAGCAGGTCCTCCTAGCTTTGAATTTTGTCGTCCTTCGTTTTTGTAATATTTTTTTTTTTACCAACAAACCCCAAAAGTCGTGCTTCCTCGTCGAAAATCATTTTTGTTAATGATTGTATCGAAACTATGTAGCGTAAAGTAGCGTTTTCTACGCGTCCTCGCTTTGTCTACGCGGTGTCTACGTAGCGTCTACGCTTTTTCAACTTTCACGTACGTATATGTCTACAATACATACTGACGGACCAGCATTGCTATTCTGTAACCATCTCACCGTGAAAACTCAGGTGAAGCGAGCGTGGAGTGAGCTGTCATTGTCATCGATACCTACTGATGCTAAGGCAGTGACAGTTCACTCCAAGCTCACTCAACCTAAGTTTTCACGGTGAGATTTTTACAGAATAAAAGCTCAAATAGTATATAGAGCAAATAAGTTTTTCAATACTTAATTACTAAAGTTTTATATAAGAGCTTTAGTAATTAAGTATTGAAAAACTTATTTGCTCTCTCTCTCTCTTTTGGCTTTCGGTCAAGAAGCATTTATTAAGGGTACCTAACAAGTTTTTATCCTTCGTATTTTTTACTCATTTCATTACCGACCTACCTAGTATATATACCTAGTGTATATGTATATATACATTTATTAGACTTTCGAAAATGGTGTTGAAGTTTAATATTATTTTGCAATATTATTGCAATATTATTTTCACTGTCAACATTTTATATGTTATGATTTTTGAAGAAAAAAAATAAAGAATAAAGGAGCCAAACAAACAACGTTCGATCAGACAAGACATACCGATAATTTAAAAAAATGCAAATGAAAAATATCTTATAAACTGACGCTTAAAGAACGGCAATGAGCAGTAAAAGTTCAAATTCAAAAGTTGAGATCACCTCAAGATTCATCTCAGAAACTTAAAAGGAACTCAATCAATATTCCGATTATCCTAAACCGCAAAAATGACAATGGTGAAAACAGAACGCCCGGAGCGAATCCTACAAAACTCTCATTAACCGACGCTCTAATTAAAAAGTAATTAAATTCGCGCGAGAAAAAGAGAGAACGACATTTAACTGATACTAATAAGATCGTCAAACAATTACGAGCAGTGCGGCGAGGGAGCGAGAGGCACCACCCCTCTCGCTTGCACACAGCGCTCTCTATTTAACTTTTAATTTATACTCATTCCTTTATATCTTTTATTGCTTCGCCCATCGCGGCTCCTAATGCGCCCGAGGTGCTCCTCGCACTAATTAAATTCATGCAAGGCTGAGCCGGGCGGCCCCGCCCCCCCCGCGCTACTCCACCAATGGGCGCGCCGCAAGCCGCCGTCTACGCCCCCCACTACACTCAGTACCAGATTCCTGATAGAGCTGTCATGTCGCGTCCGAACGCTCGTTACGCTGTCTTGACATATTTTATTATTATTTATGTCAATTACGTTATTACTTTTTTGTTTAATGGAATAAGGAATTGGTTGTGAAATTGATTGCCCTTCGGTCGCTTATGATTCATCACTGTCAAAAATATAATCTGAAACGTGTTAATTTTGTATGATTGATAGTTTGTCCGTCATTAGAGCGATTGGGAGGCGTCGTAATCTAGTTTTACGCAACGCTATTGTGTACATCTCTCTGTCGGCTCGGCGGTTGATTGCTCACCCATCACACAATCACCTGTCAAATTAAAAGAATGGGTGAAATCTAAAATATAACCCGTTATTAGATACCTCCGAACAATTCCTATGAATATATATTTTTTTCTCGTTCATTACAGATAATAAACACCTTTCATCTCAGCCGGTATAATAGATCACATATCAATCATAATTTTATAAATGAGTTTTGGAGCTGTTCCGGAATTAAATTAAGTTTCTAACTTTAGATAATAACTTTATGCTTGTCTCTTACCTACGATCAAATCTTTAGGTACAAAATAAGTTTATAGGTAAGTACCTAAAATGGCAATGGCAAAACGCAAACCTTTACTGTAACATTCCATAACATAACTCCTTCCCGCTACTCTCTACATGTCACTGTAAAGCGGCGCGCCATGCGGCTAAAAAAGATTATGACAACCCCACGGGCCCGCAAACGTACGGCGACCCTATAAATCCTATGTTGGGCCCCCTACTGTGCGATAACAAACGTTATCATCATATAAATAAGGTTTATTTCAACTTACCGCCACCCGTCGCCTACGTTACCGTTAATTCAATGTATGCCGTCCCTTAATTTATGGGCCGTTATTCAATACAGATCTGTAACTTCACGGCATAAGGTTTGAAAGCGTTTAGCAGCGGGTGCGATGTACTGTCGGTGAAATAAATCTATGATATGAAGGAGGCGGAGAATTAATTTGTGTGGTGGTGGGGGGTAGGGGGGGAGGTGGCCCCGCCCCCGGGCGCGCCATCGCAGTGGCGGGCGCGGCGTGGAGCCCCGAGCACTCCGTAGTACCGACTGTACGCGACGCGCGCCAGTGTTGCATCTTGTGTTTAGTGCTTGGACTGCGAAGTGACTCAAGAAAAAAAAAATTGTGTTTTGAAAAATGACATTAGAGAATGGGGTTGTTTCGTAGGTGAGCGTTGTGGTCAAGATATCGGGTGCGAGGCGGGAAGGCAGCGGCATGGTGCTGGAGGGCGGGCTGCCGGCCCCGCTGCAGCTGTACGCGGCGGCGGCGGCGCAGCTGGCCCCCCGGCCCCCGTGGCCGCCGTTTCTGCCGTTCTTCGGGGTCCCACCGCCGTTCCTAACGCGCCCGAGACTTCCTCACCCGATGCCTTCGCGGGCCCCGCATGGGCCCCCCAGTGAGGACTCCAATGAGGACGGTGCGAGTAGTAAAGGTAGGGTTAACTTTTAGTGAATTCTTATAAGAAAAAGTAGAGTCGAATAAGCGCCCAAAATATGGAGTATTAAGCTCAATGAGTCAGCTAGAAGATGAAGGCATGTTTTACGGAATTGAAATGAAAATAGATTATTTGTAGAATTTATCACAAAAACAAAAAAAAAGGCTCACGGATAAAGTTCCAAAGGGATGAATAGATGTCTAATTAGGTACTTACTCTAAAAGTCATCAAAATATTTTTTTTCTGAAACAAAAATACATTTTTTGTTTATTTTTCTACTGCAATTCTATAAAATGCAAAAAGGAAAAACACAGCAACTACTTGCGCCATTTTGATCTCTAATAAATAGGTCCAATTGACATTTCAATAATGAAACGAGATCAAACATGATAGATCGGTATCTATTAAAATGTAAATTAATAAATCTGATATCCTGTTTGTGCTGATTATGCGCACACAGCTATGTCTGGTAACGATAACCTTAACTATCACCGGAATACCCAGCGTTTTTTATTTATTAAAAATAAACGGTTTTTAATCTAACTACGTAGGTGTCAAATGAAACTTATTAATAATTGTCTCAATATAATTAATACACAATTTGTAATCTTGACGCTATATTATCATTTTATTTAAAGTTTTTTTTTTGTTGTATTACCTACCTATGGCAAAAACGGATTGACTGGAAGAAATGAAAATTATACACAATTTCTTTCTTTTTGTGTAAAATATTGCACAAAACATTATGAGGTTTACTTAATTCTGGTGAAAGCTGACATAACTACCTATTTCAGATTTTATTCGTGAAAGTTCAACTCAATAATCAACTAAGATATAAGTACATGAATAATAATTGTTGTTACAGTTTCATAAAGACAGTGTGAAATAGTGTTTAAGATGAATCTTGACAGCGTTTTGTAAAAAAAAATATTTGTACTTATCACTTTTTTCTTGGCTGTACCGGTAACATTTTTTTTTTTTTTTTAGGTAATACCTAAATAATGCCAGATTGTTTTTATTATTTTGTTAAACATTGAGATTTAATGTATTAATGTAGCATGTTTAATATTTTAATAAATTAAGTAAGCTTTTAATTAATTAAGAGTTTAAAGGAAGGTCACGATTTCAAAAAAAAATTGTCAATAGCTTTCGCCAGCGGATTCGCACGCGTTATGTATTTATAAATTATAGTCTATGTTAATCAGTGATAATTTTTTAAATCGGTCCAGTTGTTTTTGATTTTATACATTAGTACAAACAACGAAAAAACTTTTCTCTTTATAATAATAATGTAGATTAAAAAAAATAGAAATAGGCTAGGCTGGCCCTATTACATGGGACTTAAACATAACTGGTGAAATGTGGATAGTACTATAAGTAGGTAGATACACCTCTGCCTTACCCTTCGGGGATAACCGGTGTGATGGTTATGTTATTAAGAAAAAAACAACGGAAAAATTGTTAACTAGGTATTTACCTACATAATTATTTTGAATCTACAACAGTAATTTGATTAGCGTGACCAATTAAGAATCCTCTAGAATCCGTAGAAAATAATAAACACTTCCATTTTAATCAATTATCTGATGATTTATGGCCGCAAAATGATCAATTACGTAATACTCTCCATTATGTTCGTCTAATTATTTTCTCGCAATTAAACAAACAATGCGAGAAGTTTTTCTTTCTTGGGAATTATTTTCTTTCCTGAATGCCGTCGCTCTACTTACTAAAATTACAATCAATATGCGCTTTTATAATTCCTTACGTGACGATATTATCGTGATGCCGTGGACACCCACTATAATATCTTCAATATTATATATATTTTCTTGTGTAGAGTACTACACAAGAAAATGTGCACTTTCGAGATATAAAAAGAGTAAAAACAATACAATATTATGTGGTAATTTCCTTTAGTTTATAATTTTTTATTTCTTTATTATGCCGGTTGTGTTTTGTTTTTGTTTGATGTGGAAGTCATTGTTTCTCATAGGTGTTTATTAGAGTTTTAATGAGCTATGTTGTAACTTGCCTGTTAGAGGTAAAACAAAGGTGTTTTTTAAAGATGCGAAAATATTTTTTAAAGATGTTTTTTAAAGATGCGAAAATATTTTTTACTAAGATTACTTTTATCGATCTTGAGGGATAGTAGGTTCCATAGATTTTTTTCAAAATTTAAGTCTTTTTACAAGATTTTTTAGAGTAGAGTTATTTTTAGATACAGTACATTTTACTTCCTGTCATTAAATATATACTGTAATAATATAAAATAATTCTGATGGATATTTTTTTATTTTTGTAGCCTGGTAATTATCATCCAATCAGTATTTATTTATTAAAATAATTAAATAAAAGTATATATATATATATATATATTTAAATACACTAAAATATTTATATTATGCACAAATAAATAAGAAAAAAAAGGTGAAGGCTGATTGGGAATCAAAAAATTCGTCCGCAGCGCTGTCAGTGGGAAAAGTGCCCAAAAGGCTCACATTATTTATAATATTAAGCAAACTTTACTCAATATTGTTATGCTAGGCAAGTAACCCTCTACATATAGGTCTATAAGTATCCATAAATGGTAAGCCGATTATTAAAATATATGCTAATAATATCCATCTGACACCTCGACTCTTTTATAGAATACAAAATTATGCAACACGCAGATAGAAAGAGAATATTTTGTATCACAATAAAGTTAATTAATTTAACTTATCATCAATTTACAACAACAAATGGGTGTCGAATCGTAAACTTCTTATTAATCACGGTAACTTTCCATTTTATTACTATATTTCATACTTCAATAATTATCATGTTGTCACAAGTAACTTCATGATACCAGCGACAATTGCGACGGGCTCGTCACGACTCGATACAAAAACTATCGATATGTTTCCCGCCAATCGATTCAGACAAGAACTGTCAGTATCGATTATGAGTTAACGACATCACCCGATCTTCATTCAGTGTTACAAAGGTGCAATCAAGACAAGGCCGATCACTCATCTAAACATAATATTGTAATCCAAAAACATAATGGCTAGATTAAACGCGCGTTGACTCCGACGCTAACCTGACCTCCAGATTAAAAGGAACGAACAAATAATGGTATAAATAATGATCGTGTCGCGTCGATACACTTATCCTTCTAGGCATAACTTATTGCCTTTATAATATTAAGGCATTATTTCCGAAATATTCTCGAGGCTCGTTTGAATAAATTTTGTATTAATAAAAAATAAACGTCGGGTAAGGTGCTAAGAGGCTAACGAGCGTAATCCAAATGTAAGTTATTAGTTGGTCACCGCGGCCGCCTGCTGGGCGAGTCGTCCTCTCGATACCGCTCGAGAGCGCTCGATACCGGCTGTATCGAGATGTTTATCGATTCTTTTGTCGGCTCTAGCGCTGAGGTGTTACTCACGAAATTAGGATGTTAAATGTTTTGTCGATGACGCATACTCCAGACTCTTTGTATACAAACTTTTTTTGGTTATAGTAATAGAAATATCAATAGGTTTTTTGTGTAGTAAATTATAGATGATCACGTGTGAAATGTTTGGGATGGCTGCGGCTGTTGGGCGATAGTATGAATTGATATGTAATGAGGTTCGCTGGCTGTTATTATTTTGCCTGTAATGTTAATGTGCGGTACGCCTATGAAGTTTCTCAAAGTTGCGGGTTATGTGAGTACGAACATAAATTACTATAATCTTAGACAGTGTTAAGTATACAACTTTTAGTAATACTTAGTGCTGAATGATAAAAGATATTTGTTTCTGTAAATTGGTTCAAAAAACGCTATTACACGTCAAAAATAAATTGTTTAAAAAAAACTAGATGAGGCTGGTCCATTCTAATACCAAAAACTAATACCACTGGTATTTTTTTCATAATCAATCATATTTATTTTCTATTCCGAACGGATATCATTGTTTTAATTAATACCAAAACAAGTTCAAAGATATTAAGGTACAGTCAGTATAAAATATGAGTTTTAACAAATACCAGTGATATTAGTTTTTGGTAATAGAATGGAATAAATCGGTGTACCCTATCCAACAACAGAGTCAGTCACAGTCATTTAAAGTTCTGACATCATCTTGGTCAGAGATCTTATCTGACTTGGTCTTTTGAGGAAAGAACAACACAGATTTAAGTGGACCTGTACGGTCAGTCCACGCATAATCAGCCTATAATGTTCCCACTGTTGGGACACAGGCCTCCTCTCTTCGAGAGGGAGTGGGCTGTAATCCACCACGCGGGCCCAGTGCGCGTTGGTAGATGTTGATTTTTTGGTTCTAGGACCTGCCGGTTTCCTAACGATATTTTCCTTCACCGTTTTGAGAACAGTGGTGATGAAATTATTTACACATAGTAAAGCGCGTGGCTGGGTTTTAACTCAAGACTTTCAACTCGTAAGTCGGGGCCGTTACCACTGGGCCACCGCTGCTCACTTCACGTATTTTTCTGTAATCGTGTGATATTAGGTTTATTGCTATTAATTCTTGTAATGATGACTTTATTACTTGACTTATTTGTTTATAAAAAAGTAGGTGAGAAGTTTATTGCATTGTTATCATTTTTAATTGTAAATTTATTGTTGTACATTTCTCTTAATCTGAAATGTAAATGTCACGTTGACCGGTGAAGTCATCTTTGAAAATAGATAAGTCTTGTGTGAGTTGCTCGTTAATGCAAAACTCAGACCAAATAAAAAAACCAAGACGAAGGGCTGCAAACAATACTGTCAAGTATGCTAAAACTACACCACCGCTCTGTGCATACACGCTTACACACACACATTTACAACTATTTACAATGACACTATAATCAAACTACACCAAACTAAGTGCACACATGTTTACGAAACCGGCCTCACTTCACTATTGACAGCGCTCTGTCTTGGTTTTTTATTTGGTCTGAGGGGCCTTACCATAAAAACTTAGACACTTGTTCAACGCGCGTTTAATGTCAGTTTTATGTCAAACTCCATACAGAAATGTCATGTACAACTGATAAACACGGTTTTGTGGTAATAAGGAAAGTATTTATTTCAATTAAACTATGTACAGGCACTTTTGAATTGTCAAGGAGTCGGTCAGTCTGAAAGTTGAAGCTATTTGCCCATTCCAAAACGTAGATCTCTATGGAAAGGTTTATTCCATTCTAATAACAAAAACTAATACAAGAACCTCCAAGGACACTCTTTTAGATAAAGATATACACTTTCCTGGGTACCTACGTTATTCTTGTTGTGAGCACAATGTAAAAAAAATAAGGTTCTATCTATAGGCTATCTACAGTTAAGTGAAACAAGATTTTCTTTCCAAACTTATCTTCCTAGTTTATTCATCAATTTGAAACATATTATTAAGAAACTTACATATTATTAGAAAAAATCCTCCGCCGCGTCTGTCTGTCGTCCTGTACGCGATAAACTCAAAAACTATTTCACCGATTTTCATGCTGTTTTCACCAATCTATAGAGTAGTTCTCGAGTAAGATTTTAGTATAGGTATAATAACCGGCATCCACGCGGGCGAAGTTGCGGGCATCAGCTAGTTTATAATAAAAAATCCAAACCGTTATTCTAGGTGATAATTGAAAACATGTTGATTAAATACTAACTTAAAAGTAGTTAAAATTTATTTAAAAAATATCTGCATTTTTTTTTTACCGAATAGCTCTGAAAATAACACTCGTGGGTAGATCTCTTCCCATGAGAGACATCGGATGAATGGAAGATCTTGTCTGGAGTATTGTGAGATGAGCGTATGACTGTCGAGTGTATACTTTTGTTACTGGACTCTGAAATGTGTTTCTGTGTTTGTCTTTAACTAATGCAATTGGCCTAAGTAAAATAAATAAATAAATTAATAAATCAATCAATCAATCAAAAGGTGGCAAAGGAGACTATACTATCATAGAGTAATAGGAATTACGTAAGTTTATCAAATTTATTATTAAAACGTGTTCATCATCATCATAATTTCAGCCGAAAGACGTCCACTGCTGGACATAGGCCTCCCCCAAGCACCGCCACAAAAAACGAACGCACAAAAAAACGAGTTACGGAACGAGAAATAAACAAAACATTTACGGCTTAAATCTTTAATTTCTTGTTTTCAAGGCAATCAATAAGGCAATTCCCCCATGTCCGATAATCTCTATTTTGAGTGAAATGAAATGTGAAATGAAATAAATGATGAATGATGAATGTGAAATGTGTAATGTTCCACCTACAGGTCCTACCAGGAGTTTTCATCATCTGCCTAGCCTTTTCCCAACCATGTTGGGGTCGGCTTCCAGTCTAACCGGATGCAGCTGAATACCAGTATTTTACATGGAGCGACTGCCTATCTGACCTCCACAACCCAGTAATTGGGTAATACGATACCCCTTGGCAAGACTGGTTGTCAGACTTTCGGGCTTCTGACGACCCGTAACGACTGTCAAAGATCCACAAATGACAGCCGGGACCAACGGTCCCGGCCACGGACCTACCAGGAGTTTTATAAGACGTGAATTCATTCATTACCATGATGATCATGATAGTGTAATGTTTCCTGTATTTAAAAAATATAAGAAAGTCGAAATGTAAACAAACTATGTATTATAGACCGAGATTGTCCGAAAATGTTAAAAAAAATACAAAGAAACAGTGGTGTAATGTTTAATTAATCAATTAATTAAAATACCTACAGTAATGCGTGAGACAGCATCAGTGTGCCATTATTACTGAAAAAAACCAATTAGGCGCGGCCGCCGCGCGCCGTGAGGCACACATGATCCTAAATTTTAATTTTATAATGATCGTAGGTATACATAATGGGACTGTGCGATTTTTTTTTCTTTCTTTCTTTCTACTAATGTTATGAATTAAAAAGAAAATCATGGCCTTCGTTAGGTACTTTATTGCAGAAGCCATAGGAACTGAAACCGTAACCGTTTACCGTAAAATTCCAAACTTACTCACAAACGGTTTCCCAGAGACTGATTTCTAATCAGTCATTTACGGAATTACCCATTCATTTACGGAATCTATTTTGTTGTCACCGGATTACGGAAAACGCAGAATTATCTTTTTTTTCATTGATTGAAAACAATTGTCTATTGCGTACCGAGTCTGTTTGAAATGGTCTTGATGCAAAGCTAATCGATTCTATTTTTGAACGGTGAAAGAAACGTCATTCGCTCTAAAGGCGGGAAAGGAAGCGCTGTTTTTTAGGGTTCCGTATCCAAAGGGTAAAACGGGACCCTATTACTAAGACTCCGCTGTCCGTCCGTCTGTCTGTCCGTCTGTCACCAGGCTGTACCTCATGAACCGTGATAGTTGGACAGTTGACATTTTCTCAGATGATGTATTTCTGTTGCTGCTATAACAACAAATACTAAACAACAGAATAAAATAAATATTTAGTGGGGTTCTCATACAACAAACGTGATATTTTTTGCCGTTTTTATATGCAGATAATGGTACAGAATACTTCGTGCGCGAGCCCGACTCGCACTTGGCCGGTTTTTTTTTAATGATTACCTACCTCTGTTATAGCTGTGGGAAATCTTTTTCAGTAAGTACTTACCCAATGGTAATGAATATTATTATTATTTCTCTGTTCTTATGTAAGTAGGCGTATATTTATTTGTGATTTTAATGAAGTAAAAGGTATTTTATTTACTCACCCAAATATAACAATTATATTATATTATAATATTTATTGGATGCATAACATATTATTTTATTTATTTTATTCCTTATGTACACACAGTCAAATACATAGGGAAACGACTTTATGACACACTTACAACTTTACACTCATATCTAACTTTTGAGTACAAAGGTTACTGCTTAATTCTTGAGCGTTTTCTTCCAGTAGACCTTCGAATGTTTTATCGAAATAGGTATACGGTATAATACGGTATCTTATTTATAATCAACACTAATATAATCAGTAGGCAAGTCCCTACATTTGAAATGATTATTATTATTGCAAAAATCGTATTGAAAACTATGGACATTGGGAGAATGTGTAAAATGATACATATTTGATATCGAAAAAAAATCTTTTGCTTTTCTAAGAGCAATTAAAATGAGCTAATCAAGTTTTATAACATAAAAAATACTTACATCAATGAGCACCACACTAATTTTAAATCACAATGAACGATAAACAACCAGAACAATTCAATAGACAATTACTTTCAAACAATCGTTTAAACCGGGCAATAAATTGCTCAATAAATAAAGCAAAACAAACAATTTTTATGGAAAAAAACAAACGAACAACAGTAACATAGCTAAATGGACTAATAAACAGAAATCACAACTAGTCAAAAGTACATCAATAAAGGGGCGAGGGGAGAGTCGGCTGCAATGGAACAACGCATAAATTACACCATACTCGCCCCTTGGGCTTAGCAAATAAGGACTGTCTTATAATATAGTGGGTTATAACTCGCTTTAGTGTAAAGTTTGTTTAAATAGAGATATATTCAACATTTCGGGTGTAAATTGAAATTTTTGTTCATTTTAAATTCTACATTTATTTTGATAAATGAAAAATATCTAAGTCATTCTTTTCTCACTGAAATTGAATTGTGATAATTTTATAAGGTAACTACACATAGCTGTTAGTAGGTATGCTTATATTTATTTCTACACAAAATTAACAACCGTAAAATTTAATTTAAAAAAAAGCTAGTCACGTAATTCAAGGGGAAAGCGCCGCCATCGCGCCATGGCGTCTTACTCAAGCTTATAAAAAAAACGCCATTACATCAAGCAAGTGACAAAAGACCAAAAATGATGATAATAAGGCCTATTAGTCAAGTCGTCGGGCAGTCGCAAGGTGTGCGAAATGTAACTGAGTCGGGTACGAGCCAATTTCAAGGGTCATTTCCTCACACACCCAACGCAAGGGGAGTGACGAGTCCGCGTTAAAAATAAAACCAAAGATGCCATGTTTTTCAGACCAGACTCTTGTCTGCTACCGCACAGCTGTTGTTTAAATTGATACTGTAATAAAGTACTCACTGTGTATTACCGGGAATACAGAGGCTTTTTTATTTTCCTTTTGCATAATGAGAATTTAATGTGTTATGTTAATCCGTTCATTGTAAAGCAGGCTTGTTTTACTAATTGTATACAACTTCAAACTGTGATAATGTAGGTGCAAAACGACGCGGTTTGAACATTTCTAACAGCTTTTACAGCCATTTCCGTAATAAGCACATGTGACAAAGGCCCATTAAAATTTGATTACATCCAAAAATAGAGTCGCGTCATCACATCTTGCGGCGCACGACGCGGGGCGAATCGAGCGTCGCGTGCCCCAAAACACGCATTTGTCGAATTCGATACACTTTTTTACTATTTACTTTTTTCATAGTGCACCGTTTTGGCCCATTCACCCCTTCTGGAAATTGGTCACGGGAGAGTTGTGTGATTTTCTGCCAATATGTCCTGTAACTTAGCGGTTTATTGGTTGTTTGGTCGCTTCCAATTGGCCCCGTGGGCGAAAATAAATGTCTTGATGTCAAAGTCAAAGTCAGAGTTATTTATTTGCTTTAAATGCAAAAGGTGGTAAATAAATATTCTTACATGGGCGATCTCACATTTCGTCATATTTTGGCATGTAAATATGAATAATTATCTTAGTAAGGTGATTTTGAATTTGATTTGATTTGAATCCGAGAGTTTTGACGGATATTGCTAATCCATTGCTTCGTAAATAACGCAATCAACGTGAGAGAACTGTCAAAATGAAACCCATTGCGATCAATTGTCAGTTTATGTGTGCTACGCAATTACCCCGCTGTTTCTGTATTAATAGGACCGACTCCACAACCGTTAACGGTAACGAGTATCACCTTTACAGCTGTTATTTGAGCTTATTAATTTGTCATCTATAAAAAAGATAATTTTATACTTATTAATAAACATGGCAGCTTCTTGTCTTTATTTTCTCGGCTACTGTAGTCTGTAATTAACAATCATAAAACACTTTATAAAATTATCAAGGCTAATAATGAGTGCAGCTGTAATTTATGTTATAAACAATAATAAAGACAGCTTAATATTATGATGAAATTAAGTGAAATCTCTTTGGTAGTCGACATTGTGCAAAATAATAACAACAAAAAATGTTAATTATGATTTTTTTTGCGAAAGTTTTAATGCCAATATTTTCTCAGTTAACGAAGTGTTACAATATTATTTTGAAACAAATATTTCGTTGTTACAATTCTATTGTTTTCCATACTGTAACAAATTGATTTAGACTTATAAAGGAACTGGAATAGTTTTTGCGTGGGACCATTAGAAAAAATGTCACCCACGCGAGGTTTTTTTCTTCTATAAAAAAACAAACAACTAATTTCACGCTCCAGTATGTTTTATGAATAAATTAATATAACTTTATTAGTTTAATGTTTGTTATAATATTTTATTGACTTTGTTTTTTTATTTTATTTGGAGCTGTTTTTTGCATTAGAAAAAATTAGGGTCGGCATTTTTTTTTAATTAAGCGTACTATTTGCCCCACCGAGGCAAATAGTTCTCATAGTTACTGTTTTGTTAATTATCACACTTTTGTGACATTTAAGTTTAAGTTTTTAATTAAGTAGGTATCGTTGCAGATGTAGGTATCTTACCTATTATTAACAGTTTTCACAACCTGTGCTGCACAAAAGCATGTCCGAACTTTCCTGATAAAAATGTTTTTTTTTTTAATATACCATATAAAGAATAAACATAAAATATATTTATCTAAGCAGATTTCCCCTTGCCTTTATAAAACTAAGCCACAACAAATTACCCAACAGAAGTGCAAATAAACCCTCAAATGTTTATCCAAAAATTAATCCATTTTATCTCAAAACAAGCAGATAATCCCATTGACTGTAACATATTGCTAACCCTGAGAACGCGCGGGGGTGTGAGAGACCCCGCACCATAACTAACCCTATTAAAAAGTGGCTGCAACCCTCCACTGTATTAATGTAGCATAAAATTAACCCGTGCGTCACGCCCGATGCGTGCAATGTTTAAATACGACATTTCTGGTTAGGGGTTCGAAGGACCGTTAGGATTTTTGGTCAGCTTTCGGTGGATGCTTTTGCTTGTTGAACGAATAGTCTTATTATTTAGTAGCTGGCTTGCAAGACAAAAATTATAATACTTATGTTGACGTAAATAGAGTATTGCTTAATTGCACTTGAAGTGTAGCTATACATATTCTTCATCAGCAGTTTCATATAGAATTGGCTTGTACAAGCAAAACTGATATACTAGCCAATAAACAAGCCCCAATGACAAGAAGAATTAAACATGACCACTCGTCAGTGGAACTGGTAATTTTAATTTTTTGTTTGTAATTTTAACATTATCCAAAACGAACATTCTGATTGTCAGCATCAGCATCCAACTAGTTTCATCACTTTGTTCATTGGACAATATTTAGTAAAGATTTTGGTGTTATTCGAAGCATCCGCCTTTGCGTTTTTTACAATTACATCAAGCCAATGTACCTTAGTTAAATGTAGAATTCTCTTTAAATAAGTAAAAGTAAATGCTTCTTCAATGTAACTGCTGAAATAAATTCATTTAATTTCGGGCATAATTATGATCTGCCATAGCTTATTCAAACGGTACACCACAATACCAAACATTGTCATAACACAAAAATAACTCATTCCACATTACATCTCCACACAAATTAATTAAGATGTTATCAGTAGGACAGACCTCAAGTCTCCCCACACACAAGCAGTGATAATAACACAAATAAATCGTAGAGAAGTCGTGTCACTAGATAATGTCCCTTTTGTAGCGTCCGTCCGTGGTGCTACTCGAGTCCCGAGCCCTCGGCGGGCGAAGGGTTAATGTGTTAGTAAACAATGCTGTAGTGTTGGTGAATTAGTTAAATAGACAGTTAGTTGGATCGTTGAGATTCGTTTTCGGTTGGTTAGTTCTGTTGAAAGAAAGAAAAGAAAGAAAAATAGGTTTATTTGTCACAGAAATACGTACAAACAAAAAGATAACAGAGAAAGAGAGAGATATTAGAGAGTAAAGTGTGAAGATCTGTGAGGTATTTCTTCTACAACTATAATTCCCATGAGATTTCAATAGGTAATAGCGGACCTATTCTGTAAAATTCTCACCGTGAAAACTTAGGTGAAGTGAGCTTGAAGTGAGTTGTCAATAGTGTCAATCCATAGCATCAGGTGGAATGACAACAATCCACGTAAATTTTCATGGTGAGATTTTTTCTGAAAAGACTGGAATTTGCGTGTTTAGAGGTATGAGGAACAGGGTGTAAAGTTCACTCATCCTCTCTAAAAGGGAGGATTTTCCGACCAGACGGGTGTCGTGTGTGGCGGGCAACTGCCCAACGATTGATGTCGGGATATAATTATGTTGATCGCGCAGTAAACTCTAATTGCGTGATGCAGGATTTTGTGTGACGTCAGGATTTTTGTGTGACATCAGGTCTTTGATGCGTAGTTCGCATGTGGCGATGTAGATGCCGCCACACATGTATCAGAATCAACATATCGGTCAACCCAATAATTTAATTTGAGGTAGGTGTCAGTCTGCAGTATTTACTTGTTCTGTGTTTATTTAAATTGATTTAATGTAAACGCAGAACTATCACTAATTACTAAGTAACGAATGCTTGCCAATTGCCAATGTATAGGCTCAGACCAAATAAAAAGATTAAGACAGTGCTGTCAACAGTGTTATGAGGTCAGTTTCGTAAACATGTGTGCACTTAGTGAGGTGTAGTTCGATTATAAATGGTTGTAAACGTGTGCGTGTGACGCACACGTTTACAACCATTATATGTACAGAGCAGAGGTGTAGTTTTAGCATGCTTCACTGTGGTGTTCGCAGCGCTCTGTCTTGCTTTTTTTTTGTTCTGAGTGTGTAGGTATGTAAGTAAATAGCAGCAGTGTGAGTTACCTACAATACGCCTTTCTGTGTGCACATTATAATTAACTGTTTTCCATTATAATTTGTGAAGTAACAACCAGTTATCACAATACTAAGTAACTGCATAATTAGTGACAAAATGTCTCAACAGCACAGTGGCAACTTGTCACAACTACGCATAATTAGTGCCTTTAAATGTCACTCCTGTTTGCAGTGACGAATTGTCACAACACTACTTAGTCGGGTTTTTAATCGCGTAGACTAATTTGAAATTTCAAGTAAATTTTCTTTCTTTTTCAATTTGGAGTTTGACATTTGCACCTGTCAAATTGGTCTGCTAGATTAAAAAACAGAATTTAGGTAAATAAGAAGAGCTATGGGGATCACCATAATTCATCATCTGCCTAGCCTTTTCCCATCTATATTGGGGTCGGCTTCCAGTCTAACCGGATCACCATAACTGGTTTCTACAAAAAATAAGTCGAGACCTTTTTAACTTCATGTTAAGGTTTTAGTCAGTAGGTACTCACTTTGCTACTTTGTTTTTTAGGGTTCCGTAACCAAAGGGTGCCAACGGGGGCCCTATTAATAAAGCTCCGCTATCCGAGCGTCCACCAGTCCGTCCGTCCGTTCGTCCGTCACAGGGCTGTATCTTTTGAACCGTATTATGTAGACACTTGAAATTTTACCAGAGTGTGAACTACTATGGCAGCTATAACAACAAATAAAATAAAGTTAAAAATTAAAGGGAATCCCCATACAATTAAACATGTGTTACGGAACCCTGACTCGCTCTTGGTTGCTTTTTTTTAGGTAATTGGAATTTACCTTAAGGAACATTTACTTCGTGGAATTAACACGCAGATCTATTTTTATATATCTGAAATTACAATCAAAATAAGATAGAACCGACCTTTTGGCCGTTACAAAACGTCACAAACACGTTGTTTATAATCTTAATCAACAATAATGAAAACACTCAAATTAACAAAAGATATAAGAACTGGAAATTAACAGTAAGGCTGCCATCAGACGGACTGCGTTCTTGCAGTTTTAATGCAGTTTAGTACGACTGCAATACTCGTAATGTACTGGTTACTGCATTCAAACTGCAAATTTGCAGTTGGAGTTCAGTTAAAATGCAGTCTGTCTGTTGGCAGCCGAACACTAAATCCGTTTAGCGCTAAACATATTTGAAACACCATTCTGTTCATCATTTGATGATGGCAGAGACAAAATATGGTTTAAATAAATTTAGACGCAGTGGACGTCTTTCGGCGTAAATGATGATGATTGAGTAATAAAAAGAGGTTAGTTTAAAATCTGTCATCTTGGAATCGAGTTCAAGTTTGAACTTTATTCTAAAAAATAGACCGAAAATTCTGGTCCTTATAGCCTGTTGCAAATGTATGAAAATGAAAACAAATGGATTGGAGAACGCCGTGGATGCCAATTTGTAGTGCCTAGTGACAAATTGAGTACTTTGATTTGAATACATAAACCCGAACTTCTTATTTTAAATCTCCCATAGAGATGTTTTCCATTTATAATCTCAATTTACAGCGTTTTTTTTTTTTTCAATTACCTTCTTACTTACAATTTAATCATGTTTTCCAAACAATTTTGTTCGGAGAAGCGGTAAGATATCAAGTTGAAACCTTCCTAATACAGATGAATGTGTTACTAATTCCCTTTAGTAAGTGATTACGTAAGAATTTAACCTAAACAGCGTTTGTTTACACATTCATCGGACACTTTTGGAACAGACTATACAACCATCGCAGTTTCTTTTCTCAATATTTTTCAAAAAACGAATCCCATTAACATTTGACAGTTGGCACTCCTAACTTTGGTGTGACGTCAAGCGGCAGGGCGGCGGGCGCCTGATCTATCGCACCCCGGGGAAGGCACCATTGTTTTATAGTAACAACCACCATAGATTACCTAATACAATACACATGTTCGCTTTGCAAACATTCATTATGTGTGGTTATGGTCAATTGGAATTGATATATTTAGTCCCAGCTTTTACTTTGACTAGTAATTATTTAGGATTCTAAAAAATTGGCAGACCTAGTTGTAATAATGTTGCTCAAAGTAGCAAAGGAACTGCATACCTAAATTCATTCCCATCACATATTTAAAGAAAATTGATGAACGTACGTGGATGGAAAATGAATCAAGAACATCAATCCTCAGACCAAATAAAAAACCAAGTCAGAGCGTTGCGAACAATATAGCACGCCAAAACTACACCTCCACTCTGCACACGCTCACACGCACACATTTACCATCAAACTACATAATATCATATCATTAAGTGCACACAAGTTTATGAAACCGGCCTCACGTCACTGTTGTCAGCGCTCTGTCTTAGTTTTTTATTTGGTCTGAGCATCAAACATCCATTTTTTTACATAATAATCCTAAAGTTGGTTCGAAGTGGCGAGGGAAAAGTTTCTGTAAATACTTGGGGGAGGCCGTTGCCCAGAAGTGGGAGAGAAACAATTGGCTGGAAAAAAAAAATTGTGATGCTTAAGGTTTTTCTAGACCCCTGTAAAGAAAATGAATTTGATTATGCGGTTTGCTCCTTTTATCAATTTGAATTAAACTTCGTTGCTATTGCAATTTTCCTATTACAAATATTATCAAGCCAAAAGCCAGCAAAATTACTACCATGAAGCCATGAAGTAAGAACAAAATTATAAGAATTACCTTTGCAAACAGATTTATCCTCTTAGATTAGTAATAACATTTCCATTACTAATGTTTCTGTGAAAACTAATAAACAGATAACAACTTAGAAGTAGAAACAGCAAAAGATTAGATTTAACTTTTCCTCATAAAGTAATTATTATGTTTGGCCAATGCAGCCAACAACAGATGATTAAATAAGTCGAGCACAGATACAACAAACTGACTCGGCTGAATTATTGCTCCCGCGGGAATCGCCACAGATAATGTAGGACCGAAGTTAGGAATTTTGTACGCAAAAAATAGTGATGTTATGTTATGATACGGAGAAATATTTTGGTTTATTCGAGAGTATAAGGAAACAATGAGGGAAAGTAGTTTATCTGTTTTCAAAGTTGTTTTTCTTAGGGGTTACAAACTCATACAAAATCTTACAGATAGCATATAAAAATATTTCTTACATCAATGTAAGAAATAAAGTTGTAAAAATCTCTACAAATTATTATAAACAAGGAAAATTAAGTACCATTTTCAAAAACCCAAAACAAAAACCACTGTAACTAGAATGAAATACAGTTTCAATCAGACGACACTGAACCACTAACAAAAGGAAAATTGACAGAAAAACCATCTTCCATTTCAATCATTTCAGTAATCCAATTCTGAATTGAATGAATTATTCATTACATCTGAAGCTTATTGTGGCAGCTAAAATAAAAATTAAGTGTTAACCAGAAGTGTCTACATAAATATACCCTACCCATATTTTGCCCCATGGTATGCTGATTAAGTAATGATTGATTTCGCAAAAAAAGGAGATTTTACAACAAAAAATGTTTGAGGTCATTTTGTGCATAATAATTATGTGGGCACTCAGGATAGTTTGCGCCACCTGTCAAGTTAGACATACCTTGCAGCCACGCGTGCGTTGACGTCCATTCAGAATAATTACGATTTTACTTCACACCCTAGGGCATTATTATGATAATACTTGATATCTTGATAATGATAGTGTAGGATCAGGATTTATCGATAAATCCACGCACCCTAATAAATTGGGGCACATCACTAGCATCGATATGTTTGGAGGAGACGCGGGAAGTCACTAGGGAGTAATCCCCTAATAATTATTGTGGTGTATTGTAAGCTGTGCGTACAATAAATTGGCTGCTGCTGGCTTTTGGTGATGACGTAACTATAGGATCTCCCCAAAACACATTAGTCTTGTAAGATAATACTGTATGGTTATGTAGCCAGTTATCCTTGCCTTGGGATCAATAATTAAGCCTTTTCAAGAGTTTATTTGATTGAAACTTTTGATAAATGATCACTGTATCTTGCGAACAAAGTTTACCATTGAACATTTCGAGAGTGAGAACTTTTAGAATCACGTTTTGAATTGAAAGAAGTCATAAATTCAAATAACTAAACGGTAAATTTAAGAAAACTAGACTTTACTAAACTCAATATTGTTAAAATATAAAAGACGTTTATTTATTATTATTTAAATTACAGCTATTGTTAGCTTGCTGCATAAATTGTACCTGAATTACCTAAAATTACTTGTAGCATTTAGATCCGTGAAGTATTTATTTGATTACCGGCAGAGCTCGCGACAATGTACCATCAATTTGCACGTAGACCGCAAACTATGAACGTTCGCCAATTGGTTTTCGTAAATCGGTAATAGTTACGGCGGTAAACGTGTGACAAAATGCTTTATTACCGCCACGAACATGAGTTACTGTACATCGTGAGTAACAACGTTATTTACCTCCAACGATTTTGTATGGATCCAAAAATATTGGAAGGAAAAGAATTGTATCTTACTGCGGATTGAAGTTGAATGAACAGTGAACACGACCTTAATGCATAACAAATTAAGTCGTAGCTGACTTTCAAAGATGGTTTAATGATTCCATTACTATCACAAGTCATTAAAAAAACCCTTAATAGCCCACAGATGACAGCAAACTGATAATTCAACAAGAAAATTCTTACCAGGCACATCTTTATCGCCGAGCAAAATGTACCTCAATCCATCCAAGTCCGCGGCAATCAATATTATTTTGGTAAAATATTAAAATTTTATTACACCTTATTTTCACGGGCATAAAATAGCGGTTGGAACGACTGTGTATAAAGTAAGTATAGTAGTATCAATTTATCATGTTTCAATCTCGAAAGCCGAGGTGGCCGCGGGCGATATGATCCGGCAGGTAGATGCGCCACGAAATATTACACGTCGAGGATACCGTGAAAAATAGTTTCTATTCACAGTTTTATGTAAAAATATGTTTATATAATGCTGATGTAATCGGAACTGGGTTTTTGTTGTGGTGTTGCTTTGTTGGTCTAGGAGTGAGAGGAAATTGAACTGGAAGTGACTCGCTCGGTTGAGCTGTGTGGAGGAAACATAATGTTTTTGTAACTTTATGAGTCTATCGAAAGCTGTAAATTGCCTGTAAGCAATAAAATCCGTACCACGCAGAAAATCTATTGTCAAATATCACAGAAATTTTGAAGAAATAAACTTTATTTTGCTTGAAACTTCAGACATGAGTAGGTACAACTCAATTTAGTAATCGATCCAAACAGTGTATGACCACATTTTTATAAAACCATTAACTAACCGTTTTACCATAACTTAAGCCACAATGTCTTTAAGTAAACCGGAATTTTCATTTCCACTTAGACCAATAATGTCAAAAGGAAGTAAGTAACAATACAACGTCATTAAGTTAAGCCGTCCTTATTCATAATGCGCCTCAATGTCCCTAAATGATATGTATATTGCTAATAATTTGAAAAGTAATTTTAAATAATCCTCCATTATGCCAGTAGCTGGTAATTATAAGTGGTAGGAAAACGCAGAGACGACACAATTAGCGAAGAGCAAGGCTAGCACATTAATTGTGTTGTAGGCAAAACGGTAAATTGATGATTCGATAAATGTCATGGAAATTATGAAGTTTTAACCTCTACTATGGTAATCGAGGAGAGCCTGTTTGTGAATCAATATTTTGATGTTGCAGGCATTTTCGTTGCTTTTTGCCTTATTTTAAGAAAATACTACTTCAAATTACACATAACATCACGCCTGTAATTCAGAATTAGGCAAATTCATTCAAATTGCATTGGAATATTAATTTTATGATTGAAAACATAAAAGATGTCGCTGAATTTAAAATTATTACGCAAATAACCATATTTTCTATTTCATTTATCTTGATGGCTTGTTTAATGATCATGTTATTGCATGTATTTTGAATTTATCATAATTAATTGGCAATAAAAGTTTGAAATACAACAATATAATCACGATGAACTTATGACATAGTAATAATTTCAGGTCATCAAATAAGTGTCCAATACCTACTTAGATTTTTTCTTTAAAGTGGTCAGTTCTTCCCAAACGGTAGGCAGAAGAGCACGCAAACCTCTTCAAAAAAAAAAAATACAATGAAATTAAACAAAAAGTTTTTCTTTATGTTATTAATTGTTCTGTTCTTTCTTTGGTTCTTCAATTTCTCCTCACCAGTACCCTAACTAAGCCTCAAGTATTTTTTATTACTTTAAGACCAAGCTCATTATATTTAGTATATCTACGACTTAACAGGTTGCTTCACAGCAACTGAGCATGTGTTACTCTACCAATGAAGACCAATTTTACGACACCGTCGCGTTAATAGTACAACGTTACACTAAGCTTAGGTAGGTTTATCTCTAAGTTCTAAATTACATTTGCTTTGCTCAAACTATTTGTTATCTTGAACGTTTCCCAAAAAACTACAACCACAGAAAACCTCGCTAAAAGGTACCTATTTGTGAGTCATCACTCAACCTAGAAGTTTTGAACAAACTCGTACTTCGCACTTGCACCGCGACATGCATAAATTCAATTAGTCGTTCCGAGCCGGTCGGTTCGCGGAACCCTGCGCTCAGCCAGCTTCGCTAATGAAGCCACTTTTCGTAACCAATGTCTTCATCCAATGCTACAGGGTTGTACTGAAGAGTCAAAAGACAAATTTATTTATGGAAAAAAAATCAAATATTAATTCACAATTGAAAATTAGCAAAAAGAAGCCACATGTTCTGTTGGAATTTCCAATTTAATATGCTATCTTCAAGCGAATTCCAAGTAGTTGCTATAGGTATATTACCTTTGACAATCTGCCTTAGCTGTAAAGATACAATCCCAGATGAATTCACACCAAGAAAAAAATACTTCTCTTTCAAAATATCCTATTAAGTATCGATTCCTATTTTTTAAGTGGGTGCATCCTTCCACTTTGTTACGTTACCTCGTCCCGGCAGTTATTCTCAAGTCTGCCTCTGCGATCTGTCCACGAGGCGTGTAACCGCCTATTTCGCTCAAAATTATAACTTTATTATTGCCGGTGATTTCGGAAATTAATTTCTCGGGATCGAAGTCAAATTACAGTGAGAGGAGAGGGTACCCCACCGGCAATGCAGCAATGAAGACATCTCGACGTGATCCCGCTTATTAACAAAACATCAGTAAAATTGTTATATGATTTGGTGATTTTTGATGAAATATGGAATTGTTATAGAGCTTTAAGAACTATCTATTATACGAATAAGTCCGTATTTCACTCGCACAGCAGGCCTGTTTTCAAGAGACGTAATTACCACGTAAGGCGGTGAATTCCGTGAGTCAATATACCCCACAAACAATTAACTACAACAACACATTACCGACCAGAACCCACCATTACCACCAATGCTTTTATATTTGTTTTAAAACGAAACAAGCGAAACATGTCATTAAAATCTGTATCATTACACCTTAAATCAGAGTAACCTCCAATTTCTGATCACAATGCAATAACTTCGGCCATATTCGGCGTCACTTCGGTCCCGAACCAGCTATTTGAACGCGATTAACCAATTACGAACTTCCAATGTCCGCGATTTCGAATTACGAACACTTTCACGAAAAACGAGAAAATGGCCGCGACTATTTTAATTCGTTTCTCGAAAATAATTTGTTCGCTAGTGTGAAGTGTAAGAAGGAATTATCGGCTTGTGTGATAACTGTGTGTACTGATTATGTTGTTGTAACGGGACGTTATTACCGGCGAAATTTCGAAGTTTTACACCCAAGTCCGCCCCTCGATCGTCGATTGATTCTTGGAATAATGAAATTATAAAGCAATGCATCCAATATTTTGATTGCGCGCGCAATCTTTATTACGCGCCTGCCGTTGCATTCAATGGCTTCTTACTGGTTGTTTTATGATTTAATTCGTTTTACTTTACGACTTTTATTAATTCTTAACGATACCTTTGTCTATGGTTGTGGCTATAAAAGTTAAGCTTGACTGATAAAGTTATTAGTTATTATGTATCTCTAGATAAAATTCATGGACAATTACTATGAGATTGGAAAGGTAGTCTTTGAAAATGAAGTTATTGTACTATTAAGAGTAACACAGTAGCATGAAGATACACGGGTATTTTTATTTTAAGTCTAATTTAGAGGAACCCTGAAATTATTAAACCTTTAACCAAAACAAAAGGTACTACTATCCACGAAAATCCTGAATCAACAATCCTTACTTATTATAAAATTTAAAAAAAAAAATTGACCGACTTCAAAAAAAACAAAACAAAAAAGGACTACTGTACTAAAAACCAAAAGACAAAAGTACTTCTTTAATAATAAGAGAAAAATAAAAAAATAAAAAAATAACTTTAATTTCGGAAGTCGGTGTCTTTGCTTTTAATTTTAGTTTTTGGCCACCGACTTCCGAAATTAAAGTTATTTTTTTATTTTTTTATTTTTCTCTTATTATTAAAGAAGTACTTTTGTCTTTTGGTTTTTAGTACAGTAGTCCTTTTTTGTTTTGTTTTTTTTGAAGTCGGTCAATTTTTTTTTAAAATTTTTATTATTTTTCCATTTTTTGTGTAATTTGATTTTTGTAATCATGGGTAGACCAACTAAAAGAGCCACCCGCATGAAGAAAAACAGAATTAAAGAGACTAATACTGCTGAAAAAGAACGCCTATCTAAGAATCGCAAACGGAGTGCTATGTCCGGTTCCCAAGAATCACCGTTAGCTTGTCATGCTAGGTTATCTCAGATGAGAAATTACATGCATTCTCATTTGTCACAGGAGTCGCCAAATGATAAGATCTGCCGACTCAATCTTATTCAAAAACGATTAAGTGGCGAGTCGTCTGAACAGCGCAAGTATCGTTTAGATGTTATACGAAATCGGCTGGCTAATGAGACTCCCGTGCCTTCTCAAGAATATAAGGGTGAACACTATACATTTGCTTACACTGTATAGTTCCCCTCATCATCATATTATAAGGTGACCATAATCAGATCTGTAATGTCACTTACAACCTATATGGTTGCAAAGTTCTTATCAATATAAATGAATTAAGTCCAAACACAAGGTAATTACTGTGAACCGTTGAGGAGTTCCGTTAATCGTCCTTCGTCTTCATCATCAGACCCTTAACGACAGTCACAACCCATCCAAGTGTAAGGTTCTTATCAATACAAATTAATCAAGCCCAAACACAAGATATCTGCTGTAAACCACTGAGGAGTTCCCTCGACTGTCTTTCGTCTTCATCATCAGACCCCTAACGACAGTCACAACCCATCAAAGTGTAAAGTTTTTATCAATACAAATTAATCAAGCCCAAACACGAGGTATCTGCTGTAAACCATTGAGGAGTTCCCTTGACTGTCTTTCGGCTCCATCATCAGATCGACTCCAGGCCTTCATAAAATTGTAGTGCTGTAAAATACTTAATGAATAAATTAAGGAATGCACTAGTTGCCCTTACGATTTTTGAAAGTTCCCCTCGATTTCTCTAGGATCCCATCATCAGATCCTGACTTGGTGACAATGGGACCACCTCAGAAGTATAAGCTTTTGAACAAAAAAAGAATTTTTTAAATCGGTTCACAAACGGCGGAGTAATCGGTGAACATACATAAAAAAAAAAAAAAAAAAAAAAAAAAAAAAAAAAAAAAAAAAACAATCATCCCGAACATAGTACCTCCTCCTTTTTTGAAGTCGGTAAAAACAAAGTCCTCCGCCGCGTCTGTCTGTCTGTTCGCGATAAACTAAATAACTACTGCACCGATTCTCATTCTGTTTTCACCAATGGATAGAATGTTTCTCGAGGAAGGTTTTAGTATATAATAACCGACATCCACGCGGGCGAACCCGCGGGCGAACCCGCGGGCACCAATAAAATACTGTCCCCAAATATTACTACAATCAATGCAAAAGCTCGATGGAAGCAATCAAGCGAACCATAGATAAAGATAAAAATCTCGGCGAATATAAGTCATAAATTATCTGTAATACAAGGAGGTCTGCTTCCATAGAGTATCATTTCCCCTTTACTGTTTCCGTAATAGAAATATAAAAGGCATCACAAATAAAATCGCATTTATTGAATAGAAACATTTAATTCGGTCTGCGATGTCGTGCGGCGATAGTCTCTCTATGAATAAAATAAAAATATTGTCTTTGAGAAGAGCTCTAGTTTTGTTTATGTCGTCGTAATTTGATTTTTAGCCTAGATTGTGGACTTTTATTGTTATTAGTACTTATTACCTTTCAGGTTTTTTCTATTATTATATTTGTATCAATTTTGAAATCGAATTCACTTTGCACAGTATTATTAGGCGTGTATTTGCCTAAATATGCTAAGACAACATTCCATCCAAATTCTGCGCATGAAACGGCTGACAATGAAAAATGAAATAAATCATTCGTTCGCCGTCGTAACGAAACAACAGAATATAGCAGAATTATTAACTGAACGAATTTATAAACCGCATTATACAGCCCTCAAATAGATACTTAGTAAGTCCCCCCGAGCCCCTCCCTTGTGACATTAAAACATTGAGCAGACTAAATTAAAGCGCGCCAAAACTGTTGTCTGCGGGCCCAAGGCGGTCGTTTGTTTTAATACAATAACCGACACCGTCTCCTTCACTCCTCTCATTAGGAACATGCTTCTGTCTCGCTCCCACACGCGTAATTTAGCCTTTTCTCTTAAGGCGACAACGTAACGTATCGGCAATCGGACAAGTAAAAACAACTAAATTAGTCTAACGGCAAGTGATTTCGGGATTAATTGAAAACATTCCGTTCTTGTCAAGGTGTGTTGCAAATAAAATTATAAATACTGCAATTACAACACTTCCGAAATGCATTTCATATAATTTATTGTCTTGTCTTTTCTAACTGTTTGTGTTGCTGGATCAGATTTAAATTATTCATGTTCATTACCCAATTGAGGTAAAAACTTGTTTTACCATATTATCAAAGTAACAAAACAACGATACATTCAACGCAACAGAAGCGCGTTCCTCTTAATCACTTCTAATTTATTTAGCCCCTCGGAGGACCGAGCGAGTAATTTATAGCTGTCCCTTTCCAACCCGAGGCGGCGGGCGTGCAGCCGTCCTGCTCTCCCGGGACCATTTTTAATTAAAATCACCGGGAGAAAATTAGAAATTATATTCTATTTTCAAAAACTTGCTCTGACGCTTTGTTAGAGATTATCTCTTTTTTATGAGCCCCCGGTCGCGGCTTTTGTTTAACTGCAGAGGAATTGGCTGAATGGACTTTGTTCCGACCACGAAAGCTTTTACGATTATGTCTTGTTCATTTCAATCCTGCTTCTCTGATGATTGGAAATGTTTCAAGTTTGCTCGTTATGCTTTAACGATGATGGGACTGAGCCCTTTCCACTGTCATATGAGTTTTAGATGATAGCACTTCTGTTTAATTGCAAGCCCGTAACCGTTGGGACAGACGTTCAAATTCAATTTGATTCTTCCAAGCGTTTCCTTCTTTAGCAATATTTATTGTCGCTGTTGAGATGGGTTGCTGCGTATACGATCGAAGGTAATTGATACGTTTATCTCTTCATCTCCAGACTCAATAGGAACTGGTGTTCTTGTCTTGCCTTATAAGGCACTATAGAATTTAGTTTTTGATCTCCAAGAATTCCATCTGTCTCACGTGAATCTAAGAACTTCCATAAAATCAGGACAGCCATTGTGCTAGTTAAATTGATGACTAGATCTGAGAAGGCGGTGCCTTTATCTGTTTTAATCACTTTATTTTCTCCGAAGTGCGCGTCTGAGGGCAGTGTCTTGGCTAGCCTGCAGCGGTAGTGGATTAAAGTTGGGTTCTCATTTACGACTTTGGATGTAGCATGCCTTTCATGAGTATCTAAAAGATAAATATCAAGTTTTTGGGATTTTGAAACACCTCCTTCTTCACTTATCGATTATGCGTTTACTATTTATTTTTTAGGTGCTTGGTTAACGCGATACAAGCCTAAATAAAATAAAGTAATATTGGCCTTATTATTGGCCCTTGCGTGGCCAACAAAAACGCTGTTGACTGGTCGAAGCATATACATAATTATAAACTTTTAGAAATGGAGTCGTCGACAGGACCAAGAGGTCACAAAAGCCTTAAGACTTTTCAAGCCTTCTTACAGACCACCACGTAGGACGGCCTTAAATAATCCCTAACTACCCTCTCTCTAGCCTAAATCAATTCAAAACAATCAATTAATAGAATCCAATCACAATTTGGAGACAACTTGAATTCAAAACCACCAACAAAAAATCCGGAGTCACACGTAATCTTTTCGATTTATGCCCCTAGCACGTGTGACTCCAGATTTTTAATTTGTCCGTCGTTGGTGACTTGTTTATACCTTTTTAGGCGTAGTTGGGTTTAGATTTTATTACTTAAATTTTTTTTTTTTTATTTTGGTTATAACCTAACATATATTTTTGAAATGTGCTCATTAAGCCCTTTCATTTGATACCTAACATGGTACGATTAAACAATTTTTTTTTAGTTCCTGACTTTAAGTACTCTGGAAGGCACCATTTTTAATTTGATGTGACGTCACATAGCCTATAACCAGCGGACGATCAAGACGCTTTCAACGATACCTCATTTTTGTCAAATTATGATGAGTGGTTTAGAAGATAGGAACATACTTACATACATACTGGTCAAAAACATAACCCTCCTTTTTTCTTCGCCGTAGTCGAGTAAAAAACAATGAAATCGATTCCCTGTTTTAAGCCCTTTATAACCAAGTTCTCATCTTGCGCAGGCGGCGTATGTGACGATGACGGGGACAGCGGCAAGCGGAGACGGTCGCGGACGAACTTCAACTCCTGGCAGCTCGAAGAGCTGGAGCGAGCGTTCCTGGCTTCACATTACCCTGATGTGTTCATGAGAGAAGCCCTGGCTATGAGACTGGACCTTAAAGAGAGCAGGGTTGCTGTAAGTATATTGAAGTTTATTTTTGTTTAAAAGAAGTTAAAAATATTTTATGTAAGTATATAAGTTTGTTAGTTTGGTTTGTTTTGAAGGTTTTTTTTTTCTCTTGAGTTGTGGAGGTCAGAAAAGAAGTAGCTCGCTCCATGTTAAAAAAATTGGTGTTCAGCTGCATCCGAAAAGACTGGAAGCTGACCCCAACATAGTTGGGAAAAGGATAGGCAGATGAGGACGATGTATTTAGAATTTGGGACCATGCAAATACTCCCGAATGATAAGCTACTGTAAGTTTTTCCAAACTATAGAATTCCTGGGCCGAAACAGAACAAGCCGGGTGTAAAGGTATTTAGACCATGAACTACTTTGTAACTAAAAAAGGGTTCACATGCCGTAGAGAAATATTTTTCAGGAGCTCGTGGCTAAGTAATAACAGCCACATGGGTCGATTCATCAGGTTAAGCTACGCTTGCCGGGGTTGGTCCGTGGATGGGTGACCATCTTTACATATCGAGACTCCTCCGTGCCTCGGAAAGCACGTTAAAGCGTTGGTCCCGGCTGTCATTTGTGGATCTTTGACAGTCGTTACGGGTCGTCAGAAGCCCGAAAGTCTGACAACCAGTCTTGCCAAGGGTTATCGTATTACCCAGTTACTGGGTTGTGGAGGTCAGATAAGCAGTCGCTCCATGTAAAATACTGGTATTCAGCTGCACCCCGTTGGACTGGAAGCCGACCCCAACATGGTTGGGAAAAGGCTAGGCAGATGATGAGAGAAATATTTTTCAGGTGTTTCCTCACAATGTTTACCTTCACCGTTTTTGAAGCAAGTGATAATTTTATTATACAATACACACATGAATCCGAACCGTCCGAGGTGCGTGTCTTGGGTTCAAACTCGAGACCTATGACCTAGCCATACAGACCACGTATAAATGCGAGAATTCCTTACCCACCCACGCGTAACAGCTTCACCAAGGATCTTTAAATATACTAGGCAGGAAGCGTATATCAAAAGTATACAAAATTGTACAACACGTTAGACGATGAGTGTTAGCTACGGTGCTAAAACTGTGCACAATCCTTTGTAGTTGACGCTTGTCGGCTATACGTTAGTGTATATTTAGCACGCGACGAAAGGCAACGGTTTCACAGCTAACATCTTAATCCAACATGGTTGGAGCATTTCTTACCATGGCGAAATAGCCTAATTTTATTACGCACCGAATCTGGTTTAGTACGGAGTGAAGCTACTGATTTGTTAGATCTAAGTGTTGGCCGGAAATTTGTGAATTGAGACGTTTTCTTGCTAATAAGCGTGAGTCAAGTCATGACTTGGAAGAACTCTACCTACAAGATAATATGAGTCTGAAATCGCCAACCCATCTTGAGCAAGCGTGGTGATCAATGCTCGTGCCTTCTTTGTATGAGAAGTGGCCTTTGCCCTTCAGTAGGATAATAATAAGTTGTTATTATTATTATTTAAATGTTTTTGACATATCTCGGGACCCTGGGGTATTACTATAAGCAGAAAAGATTTAAAATTTTACTTCATATTTCAATCCAAAGCAAAAACTGGTAAATTTCTGTTTCACACCCATATTTATCACGCTTTCATTTCCAAATACGGTTAAAGTTAACGCAAAAATAATCGTGTCATCAAAATAAACCAAAACATTACGGAGAAACCGATCTCATTTTGAGGAAAATACACGGACAAACACGACGTACGGTACTTGGTACATAAGGGTAAAAAGCTGAAGGTTTCCGTTCAATATAAATGAGGGACGATTTCCCTTATTTTCCCCAAACCTTCCGAGGCTAAGCGGCCGCCGGGGACCGCGCGGTTGGCCGCTTTTTATATAAGCTTTAGGATCCGAAATAATGTTCGACTTGAGATAATACAGTTTTGAATGGATGCCGTTTTGCGGCCAACCCTTGGCCGTATACGAATTGATGGCATTCTGTTTGGGATTTTTCCTCTGAACGGAAAAGTAATGCTTTTACCCTTTTTTATTAACTTTCAGTAAGTAATACGTCTTCGATTTTGTTTTGTCTATATTTTCCGCAATTATTTATGTATTTTTTTCATTTTATGACCTGATTAAATTGACCACTCACCCCCACCCCCACCCACTCTCTTTTATCACTTAGAAAAATATACTTAATATTTCAAACCTGATTATTAAAAAAAAGAATTCAATATAAACATTGAGTAGATAATGCTCATAAAGTTTTTATTTGTATTATTACAAAGTTCGCCAACACAATATTTCGCTTAAACAATGTTTAAGTAAATCCATTTCTATAATCAGTACTAACGTCGATTGTATCCAACACTTATCGCGGCGGATCTCGCTCTGAAAGACAGACTATCCCGCACCACTCCTAATAGTTGGTATAAATCAAAAGATTGCAATCTTGGCGGCACCCCTGGGACGCGAGCGAGACGGCACGATTGAATAGCATAGATTTAAATGGGCGGGTCAGATAAGGATGGCTGCAGATCGCGCCGCTCCGACCTCGTCCGCATCGCCGCTCCTAGGGACGTCACAATTCGATTACAGCTCAATAAAGTTAAAGTGACTTGTTTGCGTCTGTAAAGTGGATTTTTTCCTCTTCTTTGATTTCTCTATTTTCTTTCGTTCGTCGTTCGACGTCTCAGGTTGCGTTTCAGATCGTAGTATCGCAGTATTGACTTCGATTTATAGGTTTAATGGTACCTTTTATATGGAAGTAAAATAATTGAGTGTTATTAATGTGTTTTCATTTAGAAGTAATTGAATAAACATGAATGTTTCTGTTATGGCACTAGACTGTAATATAGAAGCGTTTTGGAACATTATTCAACTATTAAATAAAGCTTTGGGGGTTTTGGAGAGACGGCAAATGTAATCATGGCCTTACATAACGTAAGAGTTTCGCGAAAGACGTTAAAAGCCTATTCTTTACCGAAAGTGGCATATTCTAATCTAATTTCATCCCTGCCTGACGTAAACTTGCGAAAACGGCTCACTCGCTCCGCCGTAAGCGCGGAAGTATCGACTTCATTTTAAAATTCATAGCATAAAATTTACATTTATATGCCAATTTCATTCCCTAACAGGGCGTCGGCGGTCGCACGCACACATCAGTATTCCACACACATCCGGCGCTGGCTGGGTACACCCCAAAAGTAAAAAAAATAGAAAATCTTCTTACATTCTCTGCTCGGTTGCGAAGAAAAAAGAATGGCGCGAGGTTTAAATATGGAACACTAAATGGAACGCTTAGGCGACAAAATGCGGATAGAATATAAAATTTAAGGAGTGCCGTGTGTCCCTGTTGCTCCCCTGCGAGCCGCGTCGCTCCATCCCTCTCGACCCTCGTCGCTATCAAACACGAGCCGACTTTACCGCCGTAGGCTTAGCGGTAAAAGATAGACATGAGACCTCTACAGGGTTGCTCCCGAGGCGGTGAATTATCGTGCATGAATAATTTTCTCACTGGCAAACAAGATTTGCTTCGTATTAAATTGCCTTAATGTAATTACTGTGCCTAATGAAATGCGGTGCTTCACATACGAACAACCGTATAATTTAAACATTAAACATGTTTAAAACGGAGTTGTCATCTACGTTCATTCATTAATTATTTGTGTGCCGACCCTTCGATGGAAATTATCTATAGGTAGGTAATTGGTGCTGCATTAAATATTATTCATTCTTGAACGCCTGGATTGAAAAAATGTGGCATGAATTCATTAACTGTGACAAACGATAATCTTCCGATTAACCGATATATCTTAAGTAATCTTAACGTTAATGCGTTAAGATTACTTTTTGAATATTTTTCAATAAATGATGAGTAATATAAATCAAAAGAACCCAGATCGTATACGACAGACAACCCTATTAGAAAACGCTTAGCTGGCTATTCGGGACGATGTTGCGAAATTTATATCCGTCTCAGTCACACATACACTTCGATATCAATTTGTGTGCTGAAAGAAAAGAGACAGCGCGATACACTGAAATACAGCACTGAAACCATACAGTTTGTATTCATGGAATTGTTTACCAGGTTGTTTACAAATCTGCTTGTATCAGGAATACTTTGTTTGGAAACAAACTAATTTCTTTGAACACAACACTCTTTTCAGTATTCTATAATTTCTATACAATCTTCTCGTAAACTGAAACAAAAACGAATTGTACCTCACTAGGAAGAATCTCAAAGAATATATAATATTGCAGACTTGTATAATTATGGCCTAAAGCAATACAGTATTGTCACTAAACTCTACCCAAAGTTAAAATAGAAACGCTGTATAATAAGTCATTCACATTATCCCACTGTAACCTTAAAAGCCTCCCATAATTTTCAGTTTCCAAAGTTCAATTAAGTTCCCAGTTCCATTTAGCTATAAAGTACCTGCTATCTAATTTTGTAAAACATTTTCGTAAACGATTAAGACTAATCTGTTTCATTTTGACAGTTTTAGCGTTATTTACGTTGTTGAGCAGAATTTTTTTTGGAACTTTCGTAGCAACGTGAAAGGTTGCTAGTCGACCGAGCTCTGCTCGGGTCAAAATACATCAACATATCGTCCAGAGGGGCCCATATTTTCAAGAACGTTCACATTCGCATCTCATTCGCAATCTGTCGAAAATACCATCAATTTACTAACATTTTTGACAAGTTTGACAGATTTCAACTTGACTGTAAACGTTTTTTAAGTAAGAGAATTGGCCCTCTTGTATACCAATGTTGTATTAAATTCCCGAGGCTGAGAAAATAGAGAAAACTAATTTTCCCAGTATTAGACCTACCTTGATCGATTTGTCGAACTTTCATCGAAATCGTTAAAGCCGTTTTCGAGAACGTGATTACAAATATGGGTCTATTATAACAGGGTCTACTACGCGTCAATCTGGGTATTTTATAACAGGGCCATTGGTTATAATGTCGGCAATCCATTAAGGGGATGTAGGAGAGGTCATTTACAAACAGATTAACCTTTTTGACTCCTATGCAAATGTCAAAAAATATCCAGTCATTTGACATTTTATATTTTTGTTTCATACATTTTAAAATATAAAATGTCATATTATTCGAAAATGGTTGGCAATGGCATAGGGGTCATCAGGGGTCATTTGGTTGCAAATGACCTCTTCTACATCCACTTAACGGATTGCCGACGTATAACCAATAACCCTGTATATCTACTGTATATATATACACACAAATATTGCTCATTTAACGTCTTCAGTATAGGATTTTGTTAAGCTTTTGTCCTATTTTTTTAGCATAATTATCTTGAGATAAGTAGTAACTGCTCTCCTAAGAGCATAAAAATGCTTCTAGAAAAATCTTAGTGCCTAAATATTTTTACATGAAAACGATGATTTTCTCTTTTATTGATATTGTGTAAAAATAAAAAACGTCGTTTAATGATGCAAACGTGTCTTTGTTACGTATGGAGAATTATGTTCTTTATTAATATTTAATAGAAGGTGACTATTGACCATAACATATTTACCGCCACGTAAAATTTTACATAATGACATAATAATATTATTAATAGTGCCGTTACATTAACAAAGCAATTGTTATTGATTAAAAATATATTAAAAAAACAGGAAAAACAGACGATAGTGATCAGTCGATCTATTCTGTAAAAATCTCACTGTGAAAACGTAAGTGAAGTGAGCTGTCAAGAGTATCAATCCCTAGCAACAGTCGATCTATTCTGTAAACAACTCACCGTGAAAACTTAGATGAAGTGAGCTTAAAGTGAACTGTCATTGCCTTAGCATCGGTAGGTATCGGTGACAATGACAGCTCACTCCACCTGAGTTTTCACGGTGAGATTTTTACTGAGTAGCACTACAGCTGATGTATTCTATAAAAATCACACCATCCAAACTAAGGTGAAGTGAGCTGTCAATAGAGTCATATGCATCTCTAGCATCAACGTGGAATGACAGCCCACTTTAAGCTCACACACAACCTAACACATCAGTTGATCTATTTTATAGGACAAAATTAACTTACCTAGTAAGTTGCTCCAAAACAAAGATAGGTGACGTGGCTCAAAAGGCTGCCCAACTTAAATTGGACTGGACAACATACGTATGCTGCATGCCGGACCAACTGTGGGCCCAATGGCACAGAACTGGTGCCCTGAGACAGTGAGACGGGATCGCGGCAGACCACGTAGGAGATGGCGGGACGAGCTGGATAGGTTCCATCAAAACTGGAAAGAGGACGCGCGGGCTCGCGAAAATTAGAAGGAGTGGAGGGAGGCCATTGACCAGGAGTTGGAAAGCGTAGGCTAGGAAAAAAAAACAAAAGTGTGTTGATATAAAAAATAAATAATACCTAATCTTTCCGCGCTTACTTAATTTTAGAGTGCTGGAAGATGCCTTCTTGTTATCTAAACGTTCATCCAAAGCTTTTTAAATATTGGTAATATAGTTAAGAAGGTAGGTATAGGTATGTCTCAAACTCAAACTCAAAACATTTATTTCAATTAAACCATTTACAGGCACTTTTTAATTGTCAAGGAGTCGTTCAGTCAGAAATATGAAGCTAGTTGCCCATTCCAAAGCGTAGTAGTACTCTATGGAGAAGAACGATGGATGGATGTATGGTATGATGAGTAAAATTATGACATTAAGTAGGCAGTTAAAAAGTAAAGACACTCTTTACTTATTTATAAGACAGATTTATCAGACCTAGCTATGAAAGCTTTAATCGTCATTTTTAAGATCATAAAGAAAACCCCAACTTCAATGGCATACAATCAAAAGCAGGAAAAAGTAAACAGTTTCACCCCGACAAGGGGATGACAGCGCTAATACAAGTCAATTCTTTATTTACCTACACGTGTGAGGGGATCCCTCCCTTGAGCCGAACGTGTAAATAAGACAGTTCTTTTTTTTTCTTACGGAATCTCTCATTTTTTTTTTTATTACTTATCCTTCGTTTTATATTACTGGAAATATTCATACAAGCTATGTATGGATTTTAAGGCTCTGTTCACTAATTATGGACAGGTCCACTCAAACCAGTGTGGTTCTATCCTTGAAAACCATTTCAGTCACTAATTTACATCATCTGCCTAGACTTTTCCCAACTATGTTGGGGTCGGCTTCCAGTTTATCCGGATGCAGCTGAATACTAGTATTTTACAATGGAGCGACTGCCTATCTGACCTCTACAACCCAGTAACTGGGTAATACGATACCCCTTGGTAAGACTGGTTGTCAGTTTCGGGCTTCTGACGACGCGTAACGACTGTCAAATATCCACGAATGACAGCCGGGACCATGGACCGGGCTTAACGTGCTTTTCGAGGCACGGAGGAGTCTCGGTATGTAAAGATGGTCACCCATCCATGGACCAACCCCGGCAAGCGTAGCTCAACCTGATGGATCGACCCTTGCGGCTGTTATTACTTAGCCACGAGCTCCTCCTTCAGTCACTAATCTACATGGTCCTCATATAGCCTGACCATAGAAATATAGCCTGACCAAGATTATGTCTGGAGTTTAAAGAGACTTTGACCCCTGAGTTTCTTTCCCGCCATTTCTTCTCAGGAGTAAGTCAGGAAAGGTCGACTCCATCTAGGTTATTTTATTATTTTTAATATGTGTGTACTACAAGTGATTCGGATATCCTATTTACAAAATAAACAATTTCATTTCATTAACCTCACTCAGGTCACATCTCTTTACATTCAGGTCCTTTGGAACAGATGCTAAATAAAATAACAATACGGATTGTGTTACCATGTATAAAATTATGTCTAAACAAAATGGTCTACGTATTAAAGTCTGTGATAACGGTTCGACAGTAAATAATGGTCAAAAATACTTTAGTTATACGAAAAATCGTAAAAGTCAAGAGGTTTTGAATTAACTAAAGATGAAGATTTAAACCCTTAAAAATTAACATATAAATGCTGAAAATCAAAAGACATCTTTAAAATAAATACCTCACCAATAGCAATCTAAGTCCCCCACAATGTGCGTAGGGGTGTGGGAGACAACTTCACCCCTCAGAGGATGACAAGTCAATGTATCGACACCACAAACGTCTTACTTACACCCCCGGGAAGGGAAGACGGGGCAATTGTCCCCGTGGCGTCACTTAATAAATGGTTTTTAGGTAATTCGTACTTATTTTTTTGTAAAGAACATAAACTAATTGGTTCTAAGGAATAGTAATTTGGATGATTGATGTTTCTTGACTAAACACACAAGTAGATTCTTTTGGTACATAGGAGCTTAGGCAAAAGATTCTGAAGAACTTTAAAGATTCTGGATCAAAAGTAAAGTGTGAACATTATTTTTCATCTGATTTAAGTATGTCTTTTTCATGTTCTTGAAGTCGATGCTTGTTAATTCCTACTATAATAGCAGAAATATAAGTTATTACCTATAAATTCACAGTCGGCAAGTACAAATAAACCTAATATAAGACTAATGTGTTACAATAATGTTCTGTCAATCCATTTCACTGAAAAATCCTTAAAATTACATCAAATAAATTAAATCTGCAATCAATACCCATCAATCGCCCAACATAACTCTTACAAAAACAGAAATAAAAACAAATCAGAGGGCGCTCCCTCTTCACCCCCGTATTAATGACACTCCCCCTCGAGGGGGTGTAAGGGGTGGATATACGTGGCTCATTAGCAGAGGGAACTACCCACCGGGTCATTACGACCGGCCGACTAATCAATGTGCTTCGATTAGATGTTAGAAACTATATAAGGTTTAATTAAAAGTGTGGTTTTGCTGTAATCTTTTAATTTTGTGTGATACTTTTGATCTAAGTTTAAGTTACAGTATTATTGTACTTTGTTAAAATGTTATGACTGCTTCGTTGGTCTTGTGGTCGCAAGTGCTACTGCTGACCATGCGGTCCTGGGTTCGATTCCCACTTTGCCCGACGCAGTGTTATTGGGTTTTTCTATCAGGAATTTCTTAGTAGCAGCCCAGAGTCTGAATTTGTGGTCGGTTGATGGCAATAGGCCCGCCCCTTTTTACATGGGACTAAAACATGCCTCTCGAAACGTGAGTATACTTACTATAGGTAGTAGCTATAATACTTACACCTCTGCATAACCCTTCGGGGATTACTGGTTTGATGTTATGTTAAAATGTTAATGAATTTGGATATTATTTTTATTAGTGCCATTTGTTCAGCGGTTTTAAACGGGCCTCTCTGCAGATCACTAGAACAATCAATTCCTGAAAACTATGCCTTTCGCAGGTACAACCACGTATATGACCTTATACACTTTTTTTAAACTTAAGAGGATATTAATCAAATATTTAATTGAAGGATTACATTTATTGTTATCCTTCACATAATTATATTTAAATACGATAAACAATTTAACACTTAAATACATAGATTATGTAAATTAAAAGGGTAAAGTAAAAAAAAGGGTAGAGCTCATTGAGCATCAAAAAATTCGTCCGCATCACTGTCAGTGGAAAAAGTGCCCAAAAGGCTGGCAGCGTTGCCACGTTGGATGGCAATGCCGATTCTTTGGCCCAAAAATAGTTCATAAATAGAGGATATTTTATGAACGATTTATTTATACACTGATGCCCGCGACTTCGCCCGCGTGGATAACGGTTATTATATACTAAAACCTTACTCGAGAACCACTCTACTTAGATTTTTAGGAATTACAAAGGATAATCCAGCACGCATAGCATGACCAACGTAGAAAAGGGTTTTGTCGACGGAAGAATAGACAAAATGACAGATTGTGATTGTTTATCTGTCATTTTGTCTATTCTTCCGTCGACAAAACCTGTTTGTCATGCTACGCGTGCAGCAGATTATTGAGTTTCATTCATCAATCACAATCTGTCATTTTGTCTATTCTTCCGTCGACAAAACCCTTTTCTACGTTGGTCATGCTATGCGTGCTGGATTATCCTTTGTAATTCCTAAAAATCTAAGTATATTGGCAGGTACTTAACTACTGCGGATCGCCCGGAGGACACGGTGGAGCATACGGTTGAGGTATGCCCTGCTTGGGCGGAGCACCGCCGTGTCCTCGCGGAGGCGATTGGCGGCAGTGACCTCTCGCGTCCGGCCCTGGTTCAGGCCATGGTACGGAGCGAGAGGGCATGGGAAGCCGTCACCTCCTTCTGCGAAGCAATAATGCTCGCGAAGGAGGAGGCGGAACGCGTGAGGGAAAGGCAAAGTTTGCGGCCTCACGCCCCTAACCGCCGCCGTTGGAGACGCCCTGGGCGTCGGGAATCCCAGGCGGATTCCCGGCCACCATAGGCGCGGGCTTGCGGACGGCGAGCAACGGGCAGCTCGCCGTCCGATAAGGACCAGGCCCGGGTCGATGGCGCGTCGTGTTCCACGCGCGCCTCAAAGAGATGTCAGCAAAATTGACGGGGTCCAATAGGACCGATGCCTGCCAGGGTTGCGGGAAAGTCCGAAAGGGATACCGGGACCTTGGCAACAGGCAAATGAAGGAACACGGGTGGGTTTTAGTCAGTAAAAGTCTGACATGCCCTTCCGCTCCGCCCAGAGCGGGAGAAGTCATTGGATGATTTCCCACCCTCAAAAAAAAAAAAAAAAGGTACTTAACTACTGCTGCATAGCTACATCTGAATTACGTGCCTATACAGCGCAATACTCCATAATTTTTCGTCATTTTTATTACCAAATCGAATTGGCAGGAACAACGTTAATCGATTTTTCAGTCATAACTAAATAATTGCTGCTTATATAAGTAAATAGTATTAAATAGAAAACGTAGTACCGATTTGCTTTATAATTAATTCACAACGGGTGGCCATTGTTTTATAAATACCTACCCAAACTTTGTACATAAATGATTTGAATTAAAATTTTGCATTAGCTTTACCAATACTAATTAGAAAATATTATAATAATGACTTCATTTAAAGAATAAATTATATCAGGAATTTTCCAACACGTGTAATAATTCTACATGCGTACCTAAGTTTATGACGTAAAACCTAAAACCCAACTACTGAAAAAAATCAACTATAAAGGTATAAACAAGAATCACAGACAGACAAATAAAAAATCTTGGCTTAAATCAAACAGAAACGTGTGACTCAGGATTTTTAATTTGTCTGTCTGTGATTCTTGTATACACCTTTTTAGTTGACTTTTTTGCCGTAGTTGGGTTTTAGTTTTATAATTTTTATTTTATTTAAAGTTTTTTGGGGTTATAAAATATATGTTTTTGAAATTTGCTAATTAAGCCCTTTTATTTGATATCGAACATGGCCTCATTAAAAAAACATTGTTTTTTTAATTCATGACTTCTTGTCCTCCAGAGGGCGCCCTATTCAATTTAATATGACGTTACATAGCTTGTAATTAGCGGACGATCAAGACGATTCCAACGATACCTCATTTGTCAAATTGTGATGAGCAGTTTAGAAGATGAACATACATACATACATACCGGTCAAAATCATAACCCTCATAAATCAAATTAGGTAGCGAAACTAGAAGTATTTTATCTAACAAAGGGCGTTCCCGTTAACCTGCAATAGTATATAATTATAGCGTCTATATATGCAAAAAAAAAATTACCATAAAAAAAAAAAAAAAAAATTTTTTTTTATAAGTAATAAATATTCACAAAAAATATTAAATTGACGGAAAAGAAACACACGCACGCACACTTGTTTTTCTACGTTGAAATACAAGTGTGCGTGTACAGAGTGAGCGCTTGCTCACTGAATATTGGCTAGGTCAGATGTCCTATCTAATGAAGATTATAATTTCAGGACGTAACTGGTCACATTCTCACAAATCATCTTCAATTAAGTCCCTAACCTCAACTAAGTACTAACTAATCTATCTACCTACAATTTCTGCAAACTCTCACACTGAACATTTTAGTGAGAATTTACTTTTCTAAGAATTCACACATTTTTAAGTGAGAATTATCTTTTCACCCAATTTTACGGACGATAAATAAAAAGAATCAGTTTTAATATCGTTCATATTTATCTTCTTAATTATACCCGACGCTGGAAGGCGTTATGATAAAAGTAATTTTATTAAATAAATCTAAATGAATCCGGCAGAGGGCGCAAGCTCGCTCGTTTCGCAATAAAAAGCGATGGTCTGCTCGTAAACTGACCCGCGCCGTGCCCGGGCGAACCTACGTTACGTTCTTCTTTTTTTATTCAATCGTTTTAAAGGATACATATATGTTGGCATAATTTGGAGCTAGGCTTGCAGATAAAATATCGATATTTCGAAATATCAATATTTTAGGCGATATTTATTATGTCGATGTATCGATATGAAATGTCAAGTATCGAAAATGTATCAAAAACTATATATTTCCAATAGCAACACTGATGTCGCCACTGATTATAACCGCTGGGATTTAGAGCCGTAAAAAAGTAGGTATACTTTTTCTCCCTAGTTTGGTATTTATATGAATAAATAACTTGAACTACATAAAGTTAATTTTTTTTGTTGAAAATTCCACCGATATATCGATTTTTTTTTTTCGATATATCGAAATCAATTTTGATATTTTTTTAAATATCGATACGACATATATCGATACTTTTTGACACTTCTTGCATCCCTATTTGGAGCAATTTTTTTTGGGAAAGGCATTAGTTTAACAGATGTAGGTTTATTTAAATTGGCATGAGGAAAATACGTTGCAAAAATCTACAACCAAAATTCTAAAAGTGAAAACAATGTGATGCAGCGTTCTAATGAAGAGATTATTAGACTCTTCAGATCCAATAACTCATAAACCATAGATCGTTAACAATTTTCTAATAATTTCTCTTCATAATCTGCACAAATGTCTTGTGCGTTCTTATGTCACGCCACTTAAGACGCGACCTTCTTGCCGGTGGTCTGACCACAAATTAACGTCCCATTGACCTGACATTAAAGTAATTTTACAGCTGCAATTAAATTCTATACCTATTACGAGATATTTTAGTACCACCAGACTGTCATTGAAGGAACCTTTTAACAATAATACGAGTCTCCGAGGTAGGTACTCATCATTTTCGTTAACGCACTTAAAACAGTTAATCGTTTGTGAAGATGCTAAACATAAATCATGAATATTCACTATCATATTACCTAGAGGCTATATTATAATTGATATGACGAAAGACTAATGAAAAGTAAGGAATGTGGCTTGTGAGACGTTAATTCATGTGCAAAAGGGCGATCATAAAGGAGAAAGACGTAAAAGTTGGAAGAAAGTGTTCAAAAGAATAAAAAATGACAAAACTAGGGTCATTATACCATGGAGTCATTAAAGGTAGATATGCCACGTACCACACACAATATATTGACAAAATTAAAACGGAAAATTGAACTTTAAAAAAGGAAAATAAAAAAAAATCATGAAAATATTTTTAACTTTCTAAAAGGTAAATAATAAAATCATGAAAATATTTTTGAATACCTTAATAGTGCCTCCTTATGTGACGACTGGACAGTCAGATCAGCTACCAACCGGCTATTCTTTATACTACAGCATTTGCTTTTCTCATTAAATTAGGGTTATCACGTGTCTATTTGTGTTATCTAGATTGTAGCTCTGACAGAGTTAACAAAATGCCTTTTTCAATTCATTTCCTTCATAGTAAGAACAATCATCAATTCTTTCATGTCGATGGTCAGATTTAGAAATCACCATAACAGGATTGACATAAGCTTCTCAATAGCTTATGTCAGTCTTATACATTTTTGCCTTTTCCATCATCGTTATCGCTGATAGAATGTCACTTTCTCTAGGGTCTCTGGTCTATGAACGTAAACGAAGCAAACGGAGTATAAGGATCGTAGCACGTGGCGTTCTGTAGTTTCTGCCTACCCCCATGGGAAGAAGGCGTGAGTTTATATAAGTATGTATGTATTTGGAAATCAAGAATGTTTTACTTCATATTGAAACCTTACAAAAAGTCTAACTGCTACACCACACCAGTTTTAACAATGTTTCGCACATCGCAGAAGAGCAAGTAAGAGCTTAGTGTCTCGCAAAGTAGTAAAAAACCTTCTTACAGTAATTTGCTCTACGATGAACAATTTATAGTTATTGATCATGATTCATGAACCTCAAAACCAAGTAAAACGCTCCAACAATGTTTCGCACATCTCGGCAGATAGCGCCGATACCCAGCGCGTCAAATGCGCGCGCACGCCTGCCCGGCATTACGATGCAAATGCGCAGGCGCATTGAAATTTAACGTCTCAATTCTTGGCGGGTCGCGGGCACTTTACATGCCTTTGTGCGGCGAGATAACTCTCCTAACCTTTATAGATGCCGTTTAAGTATTTAATCTCAGGCCAATGCTGCTTAAAATGTTGTTAACCTGTAACCCGGTTTTGTAAAAGAAAATGAAGTTCAAGTCACGGATTCTGATGAAATTAGAGAAAATTGTATTGCTAGCTAAGTATTGAGTCTCTCAAAATTGGAATGATTAACAATATTATGGCTTTTACCTTAAAATCTAGGACTAGTTGTGAATCAAAAATGATAACTCGCATGCATAATTTGTCTTTCATTGACTTGAATGTGCCCTGGCGACTGGGAATGTCATGCTGACTGAAATGTCTCGCTGATGGTAGCGCGTGTGTTGGATCATTTAGCTCCCTTCAAAATGGTTGAGCTGAATGGTGCTGATCCATGCGTCATGTTCGTGAACGGGCGCCGTCAGTTGTGACTGGTCATCTCTTAGCTGCCATGGCTTATTTTAATTTTTGAATTGTTTTATGTAATAATTGCGGACGCTTTTAACGTGCTTTCTACATTGTCCTCACATGTATAATTTAACATAAATGATGTTACCCATACATTGTAACAATATTTTGATTTAAAAGAGTATCCGTGGAGTTTCTTGCCCGTTCTTCTCCATAGGTACCTACTACGCTTTGGAATGGGCAACTAGCTTCATATTTCTGACTGACCGACTCCTTGACAATTTAAAAGTGCCTGTAAATGGTTTAATTGAAATAAATGCTTTGAGTTTGAGTTTGAGTTTGAGCAACTTTGACATTAACGGAACCTGAGTCATTCACAATATTTTTTAAACTTTGGAATTATCTGTCTTTTTTTTTACAACATGAATGCTGTAAAACAAAAAATACAAATATCTATAACCGTGACCGTTTTAAGATCGTGCAAAACGGACAGACGGAACCACGTTTTTTTAAGCGATGCTTTTGGTACATTAAAAACTTACTGACATTCAACCTTCAGGCTGAATCTATTCATGAAAACAAGTTTTTTGTACAAGCCCGTGAGTGGTGTAAACTCGTGAAATTTAAGTATCTCAATCGTGAAAGTCACCTGCCTAAATGTCACCTTTTTGTGTCCGTTATTCTATAAGTCACCAACTCTTTATCCCTAAATGTTACTGTTTCTTTTTTCTTTAAGAAAAGCTTGTTGTCCGAATTTCTGCTCGTTAAAGGAATATTATCTCGCTCCTTATTACATGATACTTTTAACTTATCCGATCTAACTACCAGAGATTACAGGCATTGTGTACATCTGGTTGTTTCACAAGCTAACTAAAAAACTATCTCTTTCAATTCCTAAGTTTCGATCTTTACCTCATGAGTCATGACCACTGTTAAATCAACTAGACATAAAAAAACCTTAAATCTTTCTAAATTCCTTTCTTTTGTCACAGGTATGGTTCCAGAACCGAAGAGCGAAGTGGCGTAAAAAAGAGCACACGAAGAAGGGACCAGGTCGACCAGCCCACAACGCACACCCACAGTCTTGTTCAGGAGAGCCCATTCCACCTCACGAGCTTAGGGCCAGGGAGAGGTGAGATATGTGCAAAACGTAGTTTTATCTCCTCTAGAGCCAACAACACAAATACGTATGTCCAGCAGTGGAAGGTTTTAGTTAGCCAACGGCACCATGACATCCAGAGGAAGGATCTACATTTTGAGAAGGATGCTAAAAAGTTTTGAATTTTGCATAAATTCCTGAATAAGTACCTATAACAAAAGGTATCAGAATCAAGATTAGAAGCTCTAAATAATATTATAATGCCCATGCCTGCGAACAAAGCTTTGCTTGCACCATTTCTATATATAACTACTACATTTTCAAAGTCAGCACTGACATAGTTATGGTTCAGAAGTTGTATAACATATTTTTGAGAATATACGTGTAGGTATAACTTGCTCCCCTATGGTATGCTCTATATGAGACAAACAATAATAATATGAACCATAAATAAAGTGCAGTGTGCATATATTGTCCAGAATTTTATTCATGAGCTCACGATTGTGCACACAAAACCTCACATTCCTTACGTACGTGTCACTCACACGTTTCTGTGAGATAGTATTCATGACAATTCAGATATTTTTGGAGTCATCGTCATTGTCTTAAAAGTGTTTTAAATCTTTTTCCCTATCTTGCATTGATCTTAAAACAAACTCCCGACAGCTTTTTACGACTTCAAAATAAAGCGATTATTTTTTAATGTAGTGCGAATATGATTAATTAACTGATGTAATTTGTTTAAAGGTTTTGTTTTATTTTGTGATTAATACAATCGTGCTTAGCGACTTTGTTCAAGTAAATTAAGAAAAACATAAAGATAAACAAATTAAAAATATGCAGAGGTTACAGTGTGACGCACGGGGTCTTGTGCAGGCCTGTGGCTGATGACACCAGCAATACGGTATTTAATCATTGTGACAGTCTTTCTCATGATGGCTTTAAATCTGAAATTATTATGAAACAATTTTATGAACGTGATTTTCCTAATTATTATCAACATAAAGCCAACTTTCTTTTTTTCAACACAAATCACAATATATACCGATAGGACTGAAAACATCCAACATCCATGCAGTCATAACGCACACTATCGAAACGTTCGATAAATTACTTACTTTGTTTACTATCGAGCCTAACCTTTGGGTTATAGATTCTATACTAATTGGGCCCTATCGATTTTATCAACAGGGCGAGAAGAAGAAAGAAGCTGGCAAAAGCGTTGGAGAGACAAGCAAGGAAGCTGCGGGCAAAGGGCATCGCGGTAGATCTGGAGGCTTTGAAGGCAGAGTATCTGGCACAACACAAAAACAGCGGCCTGTACTCCGACTCAGACGGAGACATTGAAGGCGAAGACAGCATGATCGACGTGGTAGGAGGAGACTCCTGCCACGATTCGGGTCCTGAAGACTTCTCTCTATCGGGCAGACTTCGGGCACCTTCGGGCGCCGACGGCATGAACAACTCAGACAGTTCCACGTCTGACGGTCATTCCGCTCGAAACTTCAGCCCGATACCCGAACCCCAGCCCTCCTTCTTCAAACACTTCGGCGGAGCAAGCACGAACTTTGAGAAGTTCGACTTCGACTCCGGCCGAGCCGTGTCCTTAGACCTGAGCGGCGGAGGCCACGCCACAGAACAGGACCTGTCCAAAAATGGGGGAACAAGAAAACATAATCCTTTCAGTATAGAGTCCTTACTTAATACGTGAAAGTGACTGTAACTTGTGACTATAGAGGCTCTCGGTTAGTACGTGTCTACACCAGTGAAGTTTGCGCTGTGACTGAGTGGGACAACAGTGAATGTAACGTTGCAAAATCGAACATGGACATTATTCTTAGTATCTTAATGTGGAAAATACTTCGGGACCTAATTTTTGCGAATGTGGCAACGTTAGTACTGTTGTACTCAAACACTGGCCCTACAGGCATTTCAGAGATGTTCCTTTGCTTACAGTTAAACAATTGTTATTATCATTAGATCGTAATCAGCTTCAGTAAAGACTTGATGAGTACCATATAACTACATATCTCGTGTGAATACTAGATGTAGGCAATGTATTATATAGGTAGTAGTGTATATAGTAATTATCTATATTTATTTTCGTCAAAGGCTACCGCAGATAGGTGCAACGCAACTCTCTTCGGACTTCCATGAAGTTCACGAACAATTTCTATGAAAACTTCATGGATATTGTTCTACTTAGAGTCATGTCGCGCCTGTCTGCAGGAGCCTTAGTGTTAATATATTTTCTTTTACAATCGGGGCAATAATTTTATATTGACGTTTGTTGATGATGTGGTATTTTATTATATTTGCAATTTTCAAATTTTATTTCTTAACTTACCAAATGGCGAATGAATTGGATATAATATCTTAAAAATAACAACAACTTCATTCGGAAAATTGGTGAAAAAGTTCCAAAAAACAATAGAAATTGGGCTTGATTCTTACTTGTCTTACAGCTAATGTCTCATCCAGCCATAATAGGTAAATGAAACACGAACTTAGTTGGGTCCATTAGACAAAGCGGCGTACAATTAACTTAATTACGACGCCATTACTATATAATTTCTTGACAGAAGCACTTTGTAACAATTATGGCGATAAACCGAACCGACCAATCATACACGATACAAATGTGAGTTTAAAAATTATACAACTTTGACATAATTGCACCTGTCATCAAATTATATGGTGACAACACACTACTGTGACCATGAATAGTTTAAATGTTAAACCTTAAAATTTGTTAACCCTATTTATTCAAAATGAAGAAATATTGGAGGGTTTTGACAGGGCTGAAAATCGGTTCAACATTGTTTTTAACCAAGTTTATGGAATAGGGCTTTGTTCATAAAAATGTGCAATAAATTATAGAATGAAATCCATTTCATTTTATTACTACGAATATAAATAAACGTTAATAAACATTAAAACGTTTATCAACTTCTGGTACAACGGGCAAAAACTAGAACAATAGAGGCATAAAAACTAATTAAAAAATCCATTTGCCAAATAAAGATGGCGACGCAAATACAATTACTATTGGCGAAAGAAATACAATCTCTCGTCGTAAAATAACAACAATTAATGAACGTATAATGCGTAACGACCGATAAGAGAGCCAATTAGCAAAACAATATGGCTGCACTCGCTTTATTGCCATTTTTACTTACTCCGCAGTGAGTTTAATAGGTACATAACAATGTGCAACCCGATTGGTCACGGAGTTATTGTCTCGAGCCGTTGGCACGTGAAATTATCCTACTTTGAAACTCTATAGAACATTTTTATGAATGCCTCGTCGGTAAAATTGGAAAGTGGTAAATAATTTGGAAAACGACAGTTTTACGTTAACCATTGAAGAAACATTGATGTCAAATTGAATCAGACACAAAATGACTATAACCCATTTTATTTAACAGCTAACAAAATTGCAGTTATATAAACAAACTATTTTAGCAATTGATAAGCCTAATTACTTTTAAGGAACAAAGCAATTTTTTCCAGCAATTTAGCGAAAGAAAAACACTGTTATCCGCAAAGAAGTGATATTCAAAATTAAGGGTCGAGTAACCCCTAGATAAACTGACACCTATAAAAATGATTTTTGTACATTGTTATGGTAATATCAAGACAAATAAAGTTTATTACTTGTTATAATTGTCATTTGGTAATTTTACAGCAATTGACATTTGACGTCGGCTCAGTTTGTAGTCCGCTGTAACCTACTGACCCCAATTTAAAATCAGCATATCCTGATAGTTCACATTTGATAAGCTTTTTACCCTCTGATAATAATTTAACAAATATCTTTGATCTCTTTTTTTTCCTAAAATTGTATCTACCAGTTACAATGTTTTAGGACTATTTCTACACTTAGCAGTTTTCTGATTAAGATTATTATATTATTACTTAGATATTTATATTTTATTATGATGCCAGTGAATCGTAAAAGGTAATTCTTAAGTTCAGACCTTTTGTCAATCACCTTTAACATTTAAGAAAATATTATTATACAGCGTGATTTAATTTTACTTAATTTATTCCGGGGTGACCAACTATGATTCTCAATCTGGACATTATTTTTAAGAACATACAATCTTCATAAGTTTTCTTCGCCACATCGTTTTTGTTTTAATTTTGATTTATAATGAAATTAATGTGTAGTAATAAATATAAACGGTTACTAACTGTACATTTTTGTAGTCGGAAACAATATCTTAGGTACAAAATATATTGATTAAGTTTTAATTTATATTTATATAGACGAATGAAAGGTGGAAAACGGATATTTGTAAATTGACTATTACACTGTATGTAAGATGTAAAAAGGTATGTTACGTGAGTAATTTATTGAATCAAAATATAACACGATTAAACACACATGTCAGTGATTTATTTCTTCATTCGTGACTAGACGCAAACGCAGACCCAGACAGTCATTAGATGCGCTAAACAATTATAGAATAGCCGCGCAGGCATCCTTAAAATGCCCGATAAATCTTTTCTGTCGCTGTCATTTTCCTGTGTACAAAACGAGACGTTAATAAAGTTTTAGACCGCATTTCTAATTCATGTACTGTAATGCTCTGTTCTAGCAACAAGCGGCTCTCGTCAATAGTCGTAATTGAGCATATTGTCCACGGAAATGATCAAAATAAGGGAAACAACATAATTCCAATAACAAATGAATTCTCGCAAACCATTAACCAGTGATTACACTCTGAACAAAATATTTAACGCGTCATTAACAAGGCGTTAAACAGCCATTTTGTAAAACACAAAGACACCGAACGGCTAAGAATTTGAAGTCTAAAGGAACTATGTACGGTTTTACTACAAACTGGATAATGGTAAACACATAATTAAGCTTTTAAAACGTAATTTCTTCCTGGTGCAATAAAATCATAATGGTAATCAGATTTTATTGCTAATTAGAAAGAAAAAGAAACTATGCTTCTTGAACTTGCAGCTTTACCTATTATAGCAAGCAATTTTCTATTTCAGTACTTTTCAGCTAAGCTAGGCAGGAATATCCCGTGCTGACACGAAAGGAGAAGAATTCGATTTATGTCATGACTGTCTCTATTCTGTAAAACTTTCACCGCGAAGAGTTGGTGAAGAGAGCTGTCAATAGTCTCAATACCTAGCATCAGACTTGCTATTCTGTAGCCATCTCACCGTGAAAACTTAGGTGAAGTGAGAGTGGAGTGAGCTGTCATTGTCATCGATACCTACTGATACTAAGGCAGTGACAATTCACTCCAAGCTCACTTCATCTAAGTTTTCACAGTGAGATTTTACAGAATAGCACATCAGGTGGATTGACAGCTCTCACTTCAAACTCACTTTGTTTGAGTTTTCACGGTAGATATTTTTATAGAATAGATCCGAAGGATTACGAAACCCTGTTTGCTGTTGCGAATGTTTTACATACCAACCCTAATCATACAAGTTGACATGACATTTAACGAAAGATTAAATTGATTAAGCTTGTATAAACCGAGGTTTATTTTTAAGTGAACGAAAAAAACTTGGAATTTAATTTGTATTTTTTGTGCGAACACTCTTGGATATCACAATATGGTAAAAAAAAAAACATTGGCAAATCCATGAGACCTCCACGCCGCCATGACGAATGGTTTCGCGTTAATAATTTTAAACGTGAACAAATTATTCACCAAATGTTCGCCGCCTCTGATATGCGACACCGTGTAATTGCGGCCGCAAAATGAACATTATGTTTTAATTATTTTGTTTTAAAATCTTGTGTTTGCTCCTTTTTCTGAAATTTATTGCTTAAGGTCGATATTGTTTTGCATTTCTTGAGATCTCCGATATTTGTGCTAATTTAAAGGCTAATAAGAATCGAATAAAAACATTACAGTAACTAACGCCCTTTAACCTAAACTTTGGTAAAGTTGATCGGAAACTCGGGAAGTCATTCCTAGAAGCCTAGAAGCTAACATAACATAACGCCTGTCTTCCCCGAAGTGTTAGGCAGAGATGTACCTACTAGCACACCAACATTTCACCAATTACGGTTAAGTCCCTTGCAATAGGGGTCAAGCCTATTACCAGCAACCGGACAAATCCATATACCGGACTGCTACTCAAAAATTCCTGATGGATAATCCCAACAACACTACCCGACCAATTAATCGAACCCAGGACCTCATGCTCAGCAGTAGCACTTGCAACCACTGGACAAACGAGGTAGTCTACTACATTGGTTATTGGAGTAATAATAGCTACTAGCTAAGCTTTCTCGAAAGACCGATGGCCGATGGAGCACACGAGTTCTAGAGTGGAGACTACGTATCGACAAGCGCAGTGTGGGACGTCCCCCTGCTAGGTGGACCGATGACCTCAAAAAGGTAGCTGGGATAGACTTTAGGAGTATGAGGAACAGCATGTAAAGTTCACTCATCCACCATAGAAAAGGGAGGATCCTCCGACCAGACGGGTGTTGTGTCTGGCGGGCCTAACGATAGATGTCGGGTTCTTGTATACATGTCCATTGCTCGGAAAACTTTAATTGCGCGATGCAGGATTTATGTGACGTCAGGATTTTTGTGTGAAGTCAGGTCTTTGATGCGTTCACATGTGGCGATGTAGATACCGCCACAAGACCATGGAGAAGGTAGAGGACAGGGTGTTGTGGCGCAGCCTGGGAGAGGCCTATGTCCCTGCAGTGGACTTCAATAGGCTGAGTTGAGGTTTAGCTTGAGCTAGTAACTAACACAAACAATGTAAATACACCTTAAAATTAAAATGTTACATACGTAACTCTCCCAATCTCTGCTTTCAATATTGATCTACAAAAATAAACTTGATGTCATGTCAAACTGCAGATAAACGCATTGGCTAATTGCGATGCTCTTAATAGATAAGTTATCAGGCAGCTAACAAACTGTCACTACAATATAATTACGGATTAATAGATAATCAGAAATAGCACGTGCTTCATCATCGTTATGCCAGACCGTCAACGTCCACTGATCAACATGAGATTATAGAATTTTGCTACAGGCAAAAATTACAACATCAAAATAACCACGAGTAGGGGGATAGGATATTTAAATGAAGAATACAACCGCTGCTCAGCCAGTCAGTCCAGACTGAAGAATAGACAAAATGACAGATCGTGATTGTGCATCTGTCATTTTGTCTATTCTTCCGTCGAAAAAACCCGTTTCTATTATTTTCATGCTACGCGTGCTTCCACACTTTGCAGTCTGGTTTATTTGACTAAATAATAAACATCATCATTTGCCGAGCCTTTTCCCAACTATGTTGGCGTCGGCTTCCAGTCTAACCAGATGCAGCTGTATTCCAGTATTTTACGTGGAGCGACTGCCTATCTGACCTCCACAACACAGTTACTGGGTAATACGATGCCCCTTGGCAAGACTGGTCGTCAGACTTTCAGGCTTCTGACAATCCGTAACGACTGTGAAAGATCCACGAATGACAGCCAGGACCAACGGCTTAACGTGCTTTCCGAGGCACGGGGGAGTCTCAGTATGTAAAGATGGTCACCCATACACGGACCGACCCCGGCAAGCGTAGCATATCCTGATGGATCGACCCGTGCGGCTGTTATTAGTTACTTAACCACGAGCTCCTCCATACATATACTTTCATACGCATTTAGTAAAAAGCTGTTATTTTCATTAAAAACAGACACTTCCCTTATTACTTCAAAACTGTGTTTATCAATTGTTTAGGTTAAACACGACATTTATGTATGGAGTTTGACGTAAGATTGACTCGTGTGAACGAAGCTTTACCCCACGTAGTCTTCTAACCAAAACGACACCAATTATTGCAATGATTCATAGTACTCATGTCAACAACACTCGAATTTATTTCGTTAACCGAAAATCAGCCGCTTTTGACAGATGACAACCGTGACAAATTCATGACAATGAAACGACAGGCTCGTGTACAACCATTATCAAAACCGATAAGTAGGTATTCAGGCACCGCTTACAATCATGTTGTGCTCGTTTTGAGTATCCAAAGTCTTTGACATCACACTTTGTGTAAAGAGTTTCTGACTGAAACGCAGCCCGCAGGCAATAATAATGAATATTACCAGCTTGTTCATTTTCTGTTTATTTCTTTCCTGCATACCAAACATTTTTAATCACACAAAAGTTATAAACAGGATACTTTTTGTATATTTTGTGCTTTTTTTATCGCAAAAACGTTATCTGATTGACAGGCTTCGTTTATGGATGACTGATATCACTTTAGAGTATATTGCAGGGTGTAATTATCACATATCGTCGTATCTTTTATCTTTATAATGTTTACTTGCAACGGTAATTTCAATGTTGTTGATCGCATCGTTGTCGATAATTAAGAACTATGATTAAATATACTGGTCAAGTGTGAGAAGCATTGCACAGCTGTAGGTAGCTCTTCTTAAATAACTTATACTCCATTTGAAATAAGATTTTGACTTCTATAGCGTACGCATAAGGATGGCATTAAAAGCAAAAAAAGGTTACAAAATACCAACTGTCTACTGCACCTGCCATTTTTCATGCCACCAACGCAATAGATGTCAAAATCGGTTGAACGGACTGTAAAAAAGGCTTATTTAAATGTCTAATCTTATTTCAAATGGAGTCTAGTGTCATTCTTTTTTTGAACGAGCTGTGTGGTGGCGTATTGGTAACGGCCATGACTTACGAGTTGTATGTTGTAAGTTCGAACCTAAGCAAGCGCTTTACTTTTTGTAAAAGATCATCATCACTGCTCTCAAAACGGTGAAGGAACCGCCCATTGGATCACCCTATGTAAAAAAATTACATTTATATCTGTATTTATTATGGTGTACATTATAAAGAGCATTCTGTTCTATTCTATTCTAAGGAAAACTTCGTGAGGAAACCTGCATGTCCTAGAACCAAAACTTCGAAGACATGTGACACCTACCATCCCGCTCTGGGCCCGCGTGGGGGATTACAGCCCATCACACCCCTCTTTAAGAGAGAAGGCCTGTGCCCCAGCAGTGGAAACATTGTAGGCTATTATGCTATGCATGCATAATTATCAGTGATCGGAGTAGGTAGATTGATTTTTGGTACTTGTAGCATAAATGCACACAGAAAGAATAACATGGATAAGCCATTTTTCCGGAAAGTAATTCCGGTATTTCCGGATTCAATTAAATATTGTTAATGTTGGTAGTGATATTATTACTACTCAATTCAAAATTTAAAGGAAGGTATCAAAACTAAATTAATTCATTATTTATCTGTTGAATAATAAAAACAATCGAATTCCGATTTTCGATTTCTGATTTTTTTGAGGATGGCAAATCATCAAATGACTCCTTCCACTGTGGCAGAATACAATTCCTACATAAGTTCCGGTTTTTTTTAAATAATCCACCAATTCCGGAGGTATGTCCATATTAATATATACGTTTAGGATCAATGGCCCCAGTTCAATCTACCTACTCCGATCATTGATAATTATGCTATTCTTTTTTTTAAATAAAAAAACGGGTGAACAGTGTAGAACTCCAAATAGTCTGAATTATTCAGTTTCCTTTTTAATTTTCGAACGTAACGGAAAATTTTCAAAAGCTCGCGTACAAGTAGCATGCAATTATGAAGAAATCTTATTTCAATAGGATAATAATAACAAGTAGAAGTGAATTACTGAATGAGTTAGACTTCCTGAAAGTAGCATTAAACACGTAACACATTGCTGCTGAAGTAGTTATCACCTGTAATGCCATAACATTAAATAATTACAGACCTACAGGTATAATAGAAAATAATTTAATTTTAATGATACACTATTATTAACTTCCAGAGAGATGCCTTACTTTACTATTATCGATGTATTAAAGCGGCACCATAGCTACCTCTAATATTAGTTAGCACCCATCGATCACTAATAAAGAACTTCTTTGACTAAAGTTCTTTTTTTAGTGATCGATGTTAGCACCACTGTTACGATCACGCCTGTAGGCATTTGCCAACCCGCTATGGGCTCGCGTGGTGGATAACGGCCCACTCCCTCTCACCGAGAGGAGGCCTGTGTCCCAGCAGTGGGAACTTCGGGTATTGTGGGTAGTTTAAAGCCATTTCATTGGTTGAAACTAGGTTTTAAATAATGCTTGTGTCAAATACTGGCCTTAAATTGCCCTTGACACCCACATTTCACTAGTTATGTTTAAGTCCCATGTAATAGGGGGCGAGCCAATCGCCATGAACTGGGCACATGCCCTGATTCCGAGCTGCTACTGAGACATTCCAGATGGAAAACCCAATAACACTTTGCCCGACCCGGAAATCGAACCCAGGATGTCATGCGCAGTAGCGCTGGCGATCACTAGACTAACGAGTCAGTATAAGACATAAGTGGTTGCTTATTTTCATCGTCATGAACAAAGTACATAAATCTAAATAACAACACCAGATGGACGCATTTTCCACCTAAGTTATCCAAATACCTACCAACAGACCAGTAAGAATGCAGCCTAAGGTCATATTATCATTTGAACCGCATAATAAGGACAAATAACATATTAAACCACATATTTCATGCGCCCGCGCAGCTAGTCAAAGATCAAGCAGGTGATTGTATTTATAGGTATTATTTGCTTATAAAAATATAACGTTATGAAATGGCATAAATCTTGGAACCTGTGCCTAAATTCTGAGAATTCTTAGAACCTGTGCCTAAATTCTGAGAATTAAATTAGAGTTAAGTACGAAAATTACCAATCGATTAATACATTGATAGTAGGGGGTTGTGACTTGCTTTAATGACCATTATGGCTGGCCATCCTTATGAACGACTTCATAAAATGCCTCCGGAAAAATTAAAAACCGGCTTTTCTTGGTTTTCTTTATCTGCATGCAGACATTATCGAGCCTTAAAGCGCGATTCCGCCAGTTTGCGGTACTGTGCGACACTGTACCTCACAGTGTACAGTGTACGAGAAAAATATTTCTTTCGGTGGATTTACTCAAGTAAACATTTACAAGTGTGTTGCACTGTACGCGTGTACACACGGCTACATATCAAGCTATATATTTCCAGTATAAGCTGACCTCGCAATTTACGGAAATCCTATGCAATGCGAGATCAGCATAAACTGGAAATGACTGGCTTGATGTGTACGCTTACAATAGTTACGCACAGCTTTGTCAATGGATACAAGACTAAACGGATCTGCAACATAGTACGTGTACAGTCGGAGTCACAAAACGTTTGTGAACAAATGTGCTGAATTTTGGTGGAATCGCGCCTTAAAAGTTTTCTTTCTTGACCGTTCCTTGCAGAAGTTTATATAGAAAGCTCATATATAGCTACTGTTTGAATAAGTTTGAATGAGGATGATTTTCAATGATTTTGAAATGAGTACGAAATATTAGTTCAATCATACTAATGATAAATAGTTGTGTGCGTGTCTCTAAGCATACTGTTAACGCAATTCAATCTTGTTACAAAAACACAAAAAAATACCTTCATCTAATTAAGTTCGAAATAAAAATTCCGAAAAAAAAAAAAAAACGCACTGACATTCTCGCTAATACGAAATAACAGTTACATTGCACAGATTAAAACTGATTACCGGCCAGTTACTTTCGTACTTTCACAGAGCCATCTATCTCACATGAGTAATGGATATAGCGAGCCATTCTCGACACTGGCCGCATCATCGTTAGCCATTTCTGTTATTATAACCCATTCGTATAACATATTACCCGCGGTGAGGATGAAGTGCGTAATAACCGGCTGTTTAGGTAAATTGCCGGGATTTTATATTAAGAGGCGCATTTGGCGCTCATTTGGAGTAATTTTCGCAATCTTGGTGTTCAAAAAAATTCGCTGTGTTTATGGGTTAATTTGGCGCGGTTTTCAATTGGAAGCTTTTAGTTCTGTTAATGATGTTATTTGAGGTAAGAAAGACGCGTGTGGTCTTCTCCTAGGGGGAAATGTCAGTTGGATGGACAGCATCTACCTACAGAATGCCATATTGCAAAGATGATGTACCAACGATGAAAGCAATACAGCTTCCTGGAAGCAATCAAGATGGATTTTGATGGAAGATTCGAACTAGCAAAGTTTCCTCAAGATTTAAGAGGGACAGGTGGCGTAGTTTCAAATGAATTCATCAAAAAAAAACTGTTCTTGTTTTGCAAAAAATATATTAATTATATAAATGACTAGAAAAAGCAGTATGAAAATTAAGGCATATGACCAATGACCACACATAAATAATTTTAAATTCGTTCCATAAATTGTTATTCAAATATTAATATTATAATTTACTGCACGTCATAATTTAAATTAATATTGCAAATTGGAAGAGTGATTTAAGAGATAAGACACATAATTCACATTCATATCTTGGAAGAGGCGAGTTATTAATTAAAACGGCTCTGGTTTACTAACCTCAAAATTCTAATGAAAAAAACCGCGGATTTTCTTTTACGTCTTATTATTTTAGACTCCAGAATACACTTTAGGAGAGTTGTTAGTACAACTGAAAAGAGTTTTCGTTATAACTGTTTAGGCTTCTGGAATATTCAATAGAGTTATGTAAAAGAATTGACTACTCAGCATACTCACAAAATTGTCTAAAGAAGTTACAAGTCGACTGTCTGTAGTGCTGGGGCTACATTGTCGCGTTATCGCGAACTATACTTCGTGCGCTCTCTGTTGCTCAGCGAGACGCCGAGCGTTGTGCGAGAGAGAGCGTGCGGAGTTAAGTTCGCGATAATGCGACAATGTAGCCCCAGCATATACAAAATAACTTGTTCAACTGTACTTAATGAGTCATTTTCATCTTCTCTGCACCTTTTCACAGCCATAATGATTTAATTGTTTGCATTCAATTTCTATAGTGGAAAACCCCGCTACAAAGTTCCCAAACGATGCAAATTACAAAGTTGGAAGCTACAGTTGTGAACAACCAGAAAAGAACCAGCCAAGTCGCAAACTAAGGGTTCCGTACCACCGAACAATATTTAGCAAAAAACGCTACATCTTCCGGTATACGGTCGCCACTCCAGAACCTTTCGGCCCCATCGGCCATCTATTCTGCGAGCAATGTGCCCTGCCCACTGCCACTTAAGTTTGGCAATACTTCGGGCTACGTCGGTTACCGGGCTTTCGCATAGAGATAGTTAATTAAATTAAACATAAATCGATTCCAAGCTTCGTTTGAGCGCTAAGAGACCATATATCTCCCAAGTAAAGTGAGATGGTCAGTAACACCAAGGCGTTACTGGCCTTCTTGGAGGAGCTGGGGTGGATCGAATAAGCGATTTCCCACCCGTACGCAAAATACGCGCTTTGACGTGGAGTTGCGGATACCAGCCCGTTTTACCTATTACCTATTACCTATCTCCCAAGTATATAATAATAAGGTCAAAGCCAACATTTAACTAGCCACATTACACACACAACGTCCCCTAAATACAATGTAATATCAAATAAAATGTCTTGTTATTACTCCGTACGTAGTTATTTACATTAATTTGCGACCACAAATTATATACTACCTCGAATATAACTTCATCTATTATTCTTAACACACATACAGCCTAGTTGAGTCGTGGAGGGTAAAATAAACGAAAATTATATCTTATTTTTTAATACTTCATATCTATACATATTATATTAAAATCGCTTTTCGTGTTTGTCTGTATGTCTGCGTTATTTTTCTAAACCACGCAACAGATTTTGATGAGGCGTTCACAATCGTCTAGTGAATTTATTCCGGAAGGGTTATGTGTATAATACTTAAATCACTACTACTACTTGTTTGTTTTTCATTGACGTTCAAAAGTGCCTTTTATGTGCCTATTTGAAATAAATTATTTGACTTTGACTTTGACTTAAAGTTATATATAACTAAGAAATCTCGATGTTTTGTCAAGTCGTGAAAACGGAGGAGCAGGTCGCTAGTACTATCTAAGTAAGCAATGCAGTAGTTTAAAGTATCCAGCGGTCTGATGCTGCTGTCTCATATAACGTTAAGCAATCTAAACATTGAATAAAATGTAAGATGACCAAGAAAATACTAGCCATAGTTATCGCAGCCTGAGTTTCCTTGTATATTTGAGATTAGGTATAATACAAACCCATTTATGTGCAGTAATACGTTTTGTAGACGCGTAGCAAGCTGCGTAGCCATACGCCACGGAACGTTACACTACGCGCTACGAGTATAGCTGCGTAGGCTACGCGGCAATCTGCTACGCGTAGAGCTGCGTAGGCTACGCGGCAATCTGCTACGCGTAGAGCTGCGTAGCGTACGCAGTCCGCTACGCGCATGTTTGAATTGTACACGGTTGGTAGGTATTCGACTCGGTATGTAAAATTCTTGCTGATGCTTTAACTTCTAATCTATTTTAGGTCTTCTTGGGTTAGTATTTTTTGGGGTAATTTAGCGTAAGTCCTATCGTAAAATCAAAGTCTATATTTTTCGAGATCTTTAAGCGGAACAGCCTAAGACTACATAGTGTAAACGACGTGAAAGTAGACTACACTTACTTAACCTTCTCTCCGTTTCCTTGCAAAGTGGTCAGAACCCAACTGAGCACAGTGGTACAGCATTAACCACTAATTATAGTGTATGCAAATGAAGGCATTCATACCCAAATGATTCAATTCGGCCAGCTTTTCATTTAGCCTGCTTATCTCCAACATTAATCTTTTTACCAAGTCGGGGTAAGCAATTAATACGTCTGAGGGAAATTATATTAATTGGTATAGTTTTTTGTTCGAATATATTTTTGTGTAATAACTGTCATTGTTTATTAATGTCATTAATGTAATGAATTTTAGTGTATAAGTCATCTAGCATCGATAAATTTGAACAACATTTTTATGGAAATTGATTGATTGGAATTGTTACAAGGGATACTATCCTTTAACCTCGACTAAACCATCTTAAGGCTTAACGTTTCACCACTAACTATACTAACTGTCATAACCAGACACTGAGCAATTCGGAAGAAATTAACTTATTCCCCATGTTCTGTAGTAACTTATAGAAACCATGCCTCAAAATTTTACATTATAACAGCTCACATTCAAATCACAACTTTTCCCACAAAAATCTCAAGCAGAAACCTTACGAAAACATTCAGAATATTACAATAATTACGCAACGTCTCAATCGGGACACGAATAAGGGCAATTCTACACTGCGCTAATGATCGCCCGAAACGCAGATACAAATCGCGCGGCCGGCGACACGCGTTTCTAACGTAATCACTTAATTATTGGGCGACACCTCGACTTAGGGCTGAACGGAGAAAGAGGATTATTTATTGTTCTTAATTAATTGTTTTGATTTTAATTTCGGTATTTAATTAATGAGCAGCTGCTGACGTTTGATGCTCATTTTATTCACAGTGAAGTTTTGTTTTTTCCTTTTATAAAATTATGTGTCTTTTTAGAGAAGAACGTGTTGAAGATTTCCTTTAAATAATAACTAGATCTTATTCATTATGCTAGAATAATCTAAGGATAAGTATCGTAACTGTTTACTTCCAGAAGGTCGGGCAAATCAGCTTTATACCGCATGATGTTATCAAGTTTGTTAACAATCCACTAAATCAAATTCGATTAATCGATTTAGTCAACCTATACAAAGCACTTGATTCAGTGTTCATTTCTAATAATCATCAATAGAAGAAATTAATACTGAATCAAATTAATATGAAAACACAATAACTATTTAGTTACAACATCAAGTTTCATGTCATTAATCATGTTAACATAATTTTTATATTGTTGATTATGAATGTTGCCAATTTGATTTGAGATTATAAAGCTAATTAAAGCCTACCTACCTAGGCCTATGCCATGCTATTATTTCTCCTTATCCCTTTAATCCATCCAAAGGATGTCTTTAAAAGATCGCATTTAGCAAAAAGACCGCCCACAGTGTCACTCTATCAAAAATTTCTAAATTAATATCTGTAATTCATAATAATATACATATTAAAGTATTATATATTATATTCTATAAAGATATATCCCTTTAATCTGTTTAAAGGTTGTCTTTAAAAGATCGCATTTAGCGATTAGATCGCCCACAGTGTCCTACATCTATATCTGTAATTCATAATGAAATCATATTAAAGAGTATTCTATTCTGCAGAGTTAATTTTTATACGCGTGCAGGTAGCAACCCTAGCGTTGCGTCAACGCTAACCACACTACTTTTTATTATATCAATTTGTGCCCATTGAAGGCGCAGTTTTGGGCTAATTCCTTTATAATTGCAGGATCGCCCGTTCACCCGCGTGGACGAGCCCTTATCTGATCAGAGTTGAACATTAAGACAAACTAAAAGTTATGTTTAATGACGCTTTTAGGCGTGATACAACAATTTGTATACACTTATGTAATATTTATGACTTTATTTCATGTATATATTCTATTTTGTGGGCCTATTCTGAAATACAAAAACTGTGTTCTAAAGATACATAAGTACTAATATTTTTAGTAAACAAAGCGTAGTAGGACGAGAAAAATGAAAGAAAATACATTTATGAAAGTAGAAGGTTAACGACTGAAATCCTGATAAATAAATCCGCATTTCCATGTCTTCACATAGAATCTCTACAGTCATATGGCTATAAATAAAATACAACATTATATTTTATTTAAAGCCATGCATAAATCACACAAATACATTATGAACTCACTATTATGTGAAAAGTGATCTATGTACCTACCCAACACTAATTTAACAAAACATAATATACCAAAAATATAAGGTTATCAAACTTATAACTCTAATTAAGATTCAAATTCACAACTTACTACTTACTTATGTAAAACAGTAGCATAAAATCATACTTACTCAAAAAACGGCCATTCTAACTCTCCTAATAGAAAATAATATTTCGTGACTCCAAGAAAACAGTGTTTTACATGAAAAAACGGCATAACTTAATTATGTTTCAGCAGGAAATTAAATGTGTACGCCGATAAAAACGTTTCAGAAATGAAAATGTCGGAGCAGGAAATTGTATTAATTTGTTATATGAGTTTCAGGGGTGTAATGACTGATACCTTGGAGTATATGGAATTGTAAAGGCTATTTCTACGATTTTTTAAAAGGAATGTAGATGTAATGGAACAAATGAAAGGTCATTCTTTCAATGTCAAAGTCAAAGTCAAAGTCAAATAATTTATTTCAAATAGGCACATAAAAGGCACTTTTGAACGTCAATGAAAAACAAACAAAGAAATAGAATTGATTCTAGTTGCCCATTCCAAAAGGTAGATTTCGTATGGAGAAGAATGGGCAAGAAACTCCACCGTTACTCTTTTCAAAAATGTTTACAATATTTTGTATACATGAATTATATAATTATATGTGAAGACCATGCACCCACAATAAGATTACTGTCCCACAAAAGGCAAAAAAAAATAATTATAAATGGAGCAATGACAAATAAATCAGTTATGTGATAGGTACATGGTGAAATGACTAGTTGAATTATTTTCTGTGTCTATTTATAGTTTGCCTAGCTCCTGTATGACCGCGCGCGGTACACCCGCGTACCAAAAACCATTGTAGTTAATTTGAATGTCCTTGAAGAATTAACTTAAACATAACTTGTGTGTAGGAGAACACTTTTTAACTTTTGAAATTCATTCGCAAACCTGATTGACTTATTTTCTGGTGAATATAGTAAGCTATGAAAGGCGAATAGGGAATCTTTCTTATGACAATTAAGGATGGAAAAGAGAGTGAATCATTTCAGCCCAGAGCAGGATACAAAATTCAGACCAAGATGGCAGATTAAGGCCCTACCCTGCCTCTCATTGCTTCGCATGATCCTCCGTTATGCCGAAAATACTGCAGCATTCATTTTGATATAAATATATGTTTAAGTTGAGGATTGATGCTAGAAAACACGATTACATAATTTTTTTCCTTTAACCTCTAAACCTTAGATACCTTTAAATAAATAAACTGAACTATAAACCGCTAGCATAAAAAAAATACTACAATAGATCATGAAACTTTGCATAATAACTGAACTAACTATAAAGCAGTTTTTCTTTTTTTTAATTACCCTTGTTTTAGCCGTAAGAAGCAATTACCTAAACTATTCGAGGCCTGAGAGCCGCCAGCACCCCACTCCGTCTCGCCCTCACTCAGGCCGCGAGTAGTATGGTGCGAGCGAGATAAAATTTCAAGTAGGGTAGGGTTTTTAGAAATGACTGTCGCTTCTATATAAAATGCTTCATAGTATGTACTATCGAAGAACTTCATATCTTAGCAGTTTCAAAACGAAATCCCGTGAACAGGATGACCACATCTGTTACCGCCCCGGTTCTATAACGGCCGAGCGCTGCAAGCAGAAATAGTCCTTACGGTGCATAGATATGAACTTCTTCGATGGTACATACTTATACATAGATAATATAATCATAATTCTCTTGCCCTTATCCCAAATTTATTTGCGGTCGGTGCAACAATGCGTTTTTGCCCCCGACGGAAAAAGAGGGGTGTTATAAGTTCAACGTGTTTATCTGTGTGTCTGTCTGCGCCATCGTGGCTGCCAAACGGCTGAACCGATTTTGATTTCTTTGGTTTTGTTTGAAAGGTGACTTGATCGAGTGTTCTTGGCGATAAAAAAAAAAACTACTGTTACTGTCAGGGGTTTTTTTAATTTTTAATTTAAGTGTACTTGTTGTTTCTTATTCCTCTATTAATCGTCATCTCGGGACTCACTCCTTTTATAGCCATATCATCTTTCACAGACATACACATACATATATTACCTATTTACTATTTTATACATATACTAACTGATGCCCGCGGTTTCGCCCGCTTGTCGAATTATATACTAAAACCTTCCTCGAGAACCACTCTATCTATTGGTGAAAACAGCATGAAAATCGGTGCAGTAGTTTTTGGGTTTATCGCGAACAGACCGACAGACAGACGCGGCGGAGGACTTTGTTTTATAATATGTAGTGATATATATATATATTACCTGTATGGCTTTATAGCAACCAACCCTTAACATCACCTACGGCCCATATTAAATATATTCACGTTCCCATAAACGTAATGAGGTTATATTTCATGGGGCGCGTTCCATGAAATATAAAAGGGAAATGTTCCGAAATGATTAGTGTAGTGCCCCCGAGCAGTATCGGCCCACGATCACGGGCCTAACTTAACAAGAAGCAATTTTTCACAATTTTCCATTCTTTTCTATAATACGAAGGATTGGGGTGGCCATGCGTTGAGTATTAAATACTTTGTGAGAAATACCTTACGTCGTATCCAATACATAAGTGCTATTTTTCTGTATGTGATTATTTAGAAGATAAACTATAGTCACGTTATTTTGCGCCAACCCGGAACATACACCCAGACGAACGGACAACAAATCAAAAAACTATAATTTCGGCATCTGAGGCCCTAGATAAAGTGACTTTCTATCAGCGTTAATGATGAAGGAAAAGGCAAAAATGTATAGGACAGACATAAGCTATCGAAAAGCTTAAATATGTCATTTCTGTTGAAAGTCGTTGAAGAAACGAAACTTTTTCGAAGCTGTCACTTGTCGTCCTCAGAATCGTTCCCACACCTCGCATTTTTTTTTTAATGAATACTTCTTTAGGCGCGTTGGGCAATTTTTGGCAGAGTGTAAACTTTTGGATTCGCGTAGTGCTTTACTTGAGTATATAGATAGCGCTAATACCAGTCTTTTTTTTTGGTATTGCTTCTTTGTTACTTTTTATGGGGATACATGAAGAGCAACAGAGTGATGATGATGATGATAGTTTATGTCATATACAGGATGTCCCTGGAAGTATGGATCAAATCGAATAGGGGCGTGGGTAATTTTAAAACTTTTCAATTCGAGAAAGTCGGTGCAGTTTTTTATGGTTTAAAAATTATCACCAACTTTCTAACAGGGCTCTCAATTTTTTTTTTCAGTATTATGTTGAGAAATCGTCCTTTCCTGTAGTAATACTTTTGCGCAGCTAGAAAACATGTGTTCAATAAGAAAAAACATTTACTGCAAAAGCTTTGATCTGGCAAAAATTTTACTCAATTTTCGAGCGATTTTCAAGGGAAAAAGTTTCACTAGCGGAATAAAATTCTGAGGATTACAAAGTTTGGAAATGACCTTGCCCACGCCTCTTTTAGATTTGATCCATACTTCCAAGGACACCCTGTATACCAGTTTTAAGTTTTCACTTCTGTCGGCAGTCCCCATGACTGCCTTTTTTTAAATCTTCAGTGTATGTTTTGACTACGTTACTATTTTGTATATGTATATAGATATAGGATTAGAGTCACCAATTAGACACGCCTATTAGTATAATATAATATGATAATGGCTGCAAGTAAAAGTAATAATATAAGTTTTCTGAACAATGATTGAGATCGAGCTCCAGAATCCTTGTAACTTCTGGTGTTTCTAATTTTTTTTAGTTAAAACTGAACATGTTCGTTGTCCTCCTCCATTCCCCAGCTCATGGCCACCCTATTCAGGCTGCACAGCACGCTAGACGGCGGTAGCATATAATGAAGTGATTACCTCACCTCCGAGACGCCACGAAAACGTACCATTTTCACTTGCTGAACCAATAAACACAAGAAAAATACTATGAAATATTTATATTTTTACAGCTTTTGTGTGTTATTGTACACTACACTATTCATAGTTTAGGGTTCTTTGGCTTGCTTTGGCGTGTCTATGCTCATGCACCATTGCATCGATTATTATGAGCATCAAGATCCATGATAGGATATAATGATAATGAATAATGGAGCCCGTTTCATGGGGACCGCAAGGAGTGATCGAAGAAAGCTTTTCGCCCTTAATTTTGGACATCACCGACGCATGAGTGTAGCTACCTACATTGTTAGGATGCTTAGAGGAAACTAGGACTAGATAAATAATTGATAATAAGTTTTTTTAAAGAGTTCTTATAAAAATAAAAAATGTAATTAACATATATTAAAAATTTAATGAAGGAAAACATGGATAATAATAATTAATTGATTGATTGATGGTAATTATATTTTTTTTTGTTAATAATTATAATTTATAAATTATTTTTCTGAAAATGCGTTGTTCTCTGCATGAGAAGACAGCATTTTTATTAGAGCTGACACCATAAAAGACCTCTGTAGTTAGTCTTCCCAGTTTTCTAACGTTTTAAGACCGTTTTATAACAGAAACGTGATTGTTACCGAAACCACGATTGTTAGTACTATTACAGAATCGGATTCGGTATACCATTAAGGAATCGTCCGTCTAAGTAGGAGCCGGCGGCACAGATATTGCAACTCCGCCGTCACGCGTCGTGACGGATCCAGGCAGGAATATCGTAGTCGTTTACAACAGCCGTAGTCACGCGTAGTGTGTAAACAGATTAGCTTTGTATATTATTACATTACGAACACTTCGACTGTACGGATGATTCTGTATTTGAGTTTAAGCCTGCAATGCAATAGGTACCTTTTTAGTTCTGATTATCGAAGTGAGTCTAAAGGCCGCAGACAGGCGTGACACGACAGCGCGACACGACAGCCCGACGCGACTCTAATAGAACAATTTATATGAAAACTTCATGGATTTTTTTCTATCAGGACTGCGTCACATCGTCGCGACGCGCCTGTCTGGTTGAGCCTTAACAATAGTCAAAACATAATCATTTATCGGCGAAATACAGTTACAACGACCCTCTAACTTCTGAAAAGTTATGTTTCACGAGAACATTGAATATGTATTTTACTTACTGTCTTCAATAAATGAAAGCAACCTTATTATCATCCAAGAAAAATACGAAGCAAAAAGCCTAAGGGCTCCCAAAAACAGGCGCGATATCGCGCCTAAGAATACTTACTAATAAGACATCGATGTCATCAAATGTGATAGAACAACACTGGTTATTTTCTCAATAAACCGAAGCAACACCGGAACAAATTAAAAATCAAATAATTTATTTCAAATAGGCTCATAAAAGGCACTTTTGAACGTCGAAAACACTCGGAGGAGTCCCTCAAAAAAACCGGACGCCTCCACCACAAACTATAACGTCTTTATTATCATCTACACTAACATAATAGCCCAAAACAATCCCGTACCTGTATCCAAATAATTGTATCTAACGACTGCCAACCATATAATCAAAAGCATATCAGCCGAAATCAATTTTTCATCGCCGAGGTCGATTTTAAAATTATCATACAAAGCGAACTAACTCGAACAACCAATATAGCAAGCCCCCTGAGCTCAATCAACTTGGTTTAATCCAGAGGTCAGTATTGCTGAGCCGTTTGTAAGAAGTAGTCCGAAAACCCATTATAGAAAGACCCCTGATTTTAACCAACTTGGTAAATTCCAAGGGTCTGTGTTTCTGGTCAGTTTGTAAGCTGGTGAAGTATAATTAGATAACAAGTGCTATGGTTCAATAAAATTGATTTAGATACACGGAAAGCAATTGTGTTCGGTTGTATACATCATGTGTTCACCTACAAGTAATTGAGGTATTTGCGGCTTATTATTGTATGTTTTTGTAATTATTAGTTGGTATATTAGGTGTGCTATGAATTTTAAATATGTGCCTTAAGCTTGAGATACTATAATATAACTTTGTAATAGCTTGCTACGCTTACGTGGTGCATTAAAAGCCACGAAAGCAGTAAAATCGATGCTTTCGAAATGTGGTGTTGGCGGAGGCTACTTCGTATACCATGGACCGCCATGAGAACGAATGAATCCATACTGGAGGAACTCAACATCACCAAGCGGCTATCTACTGTATGCCAGGAGCGTGCCCTCAGCTTTTTCGGACATATTATGCGTTCACCTAAGCATGGTCTGGAAAGGCTTTTGATACTGGGCCGGGTGGAAGGAAAACGGGCTCAAGGTAGAGCACCGGCAAGATGGTCAGACGCGATAAAGAAGGTTGCTGGAGGCAGCATCTACCAAGCGGTCCACACTGCAGAAGACCGCATAGCTTGGAGACGCGTCATATGTGGTCGCGATCCTCAGCATTGAGGGAACGACGAAGAAGAAGAGAAGAATAGCTTGCTGTCCAGACTTTGACGGCTCCTAATAAATACCAGAGGGGAAATTCCCGTGTTTTTTAAGAACGTTCGCGTATGCACCTCTTTCGCAATCTGTCAAAAGTACAATCAATTTACTAACATTTTTGACAATTTTGACAGATTGCGACTTGAATGTGAACGTTTTTAAGAGGAAATAGGGTCGATCTTTTTTCCATACAAAAAGTCATAATTCGAGGTTCGGCTCTCGTCTATTTCCTCCTCCAATATTGGACCAATTTAAAAGATATTTTACAAATTGATAAACAAGGATATTTACTGTGCCCCAATTTTTTTGTTTTTTCATTTATTGTTGTCAAATTTATACAATAGGCTTCTGATGACAGCGGTCAGGCAATTTTGAGCATTTTCTGAAGGTTCTAGTGCTTCTACAGATATCAACAAAACGGAAAACATAGGAGCATAGAACTAGTTGATTTTTATTTTACTGTAAAAAATCATTGCTCTGAGGTCATAAACCAGAGAGAAAACAGGCGAGAGCGTTTGTGTGGGGAGGGGACCGACACTATTTCCTCTTAAGTACGAGAATTGGACTTCAGTTCATCAGCGTCTTCATTATCCATTATAAAGCAGATAGTCTTCTTTGGAACGCTGTCCAACAGGTAACGAAAACTTTTGAATCCTATAAATTCTCTATAGGCTACGCCACTTCTATGCTCTTTCGCCTCTCTTCAAAATAGTTGGATAGTTCCATATAAAAATTCGAGCAGTTTGAGCTCAGAAATACGTAAAATTCGAAAACAAAAAAACCATTTCAAATTGCAATTATTGCGACAATGTAAGACATATGTAATTACCTGACTTTATTATTATTAATTGACTTCGCTTTAATTTCTGTTTTATTTTGTATTAATATTTTAATTTATGTAATAATTTGCACGCCTAAGGTAGACTGTAGCCGATCTCATTAATTTATGTACAACATCGCATACCTACATTATCTACATTGATAGCAAATAAATTTCTGATTCTGATTCTGATACCAAGAAATAAAACTCAAAAGAAATACGAAAAGGAATTAACGTGACAAGGCAGAACGAAAAGATCAAGTAAGTTAAATCAGCTCGAAACAAAGAAAAACTTTGCTTACAAATTTTATAATGAGGACTATTTCCATTAAGTTCTCAAAGCTAGTGTTTCATGGCGGCGTGTTACCCAAGTGTCACTCCGTGAGCCACGCACGAGCACGAAGCCCTAGCACGTTGCGTGCAAGCGGTGTCGACCAATTTGCACGTCGCACGTCCAAGCTCAATTTACTTGTCAAACCGAGCCGCGCCATTACCGCTGACTTGTGAAGCGAGTGCAGCGCTTTATGAAAAACGTGGCGAGGAAATATTGCTTTTTGAAGGGTTTTCGAGGGATTTGAAGAAAGATGGTAAAGGTTGAAGATGATGAAAGATGGTGAAGTGAAGGTTGTGATGGTCGCGGAATACGGTTTTATGCATTCTATAAGCTCCTGCAGCTTGTAGCGCGTTAAAAGGCGGGCGTTTAGCTCAAACGTTTACGTACCTTCAGCCATTTATCAGCGCTGCACGAAGCGTTAACCGCTTGATTGCATCAGACACGAAACATTATTAAGACATTCTCAGCCCTAACGCGCCGGCCGCGCCGCCTGCCTACCTCATTAGAAATTAATTTACGCTCAAAATAAGCTAAACGGTCAATATCATCGAATGTTTGAGTGTACGTGATAGCGCGAGAACGCAATCATCTCGACAAAAAGTTCTGCTAACAGATTACGATCCAATTACGACACACTGAGTCAACATTCGAATCAAACTAAATACGTGACGCCGAGACGTGGACGGCATCACGGCACGGCACGGCGCGACGGTACGAGCGACCCACAATTTGCCCACCATCACATTCAATCACCTCCAACTAACGACCGGCCGCAAAAAACACACGACAGACTCTCAGGAAGTCGGACAACAATAAAAAACAAATAAGTAACCCGAGCAAATTAAGTTATAACCTAAAACACGTATGAAGCTATCATCCCAACGGTGTAATCATATTAACGACTACAAAAGGAGCGGCAAAAAACACAAAAATTAGAGGATCGGGAAATGTGGGCCAAACAAAAACGTAACGCATCGCCTAATTATAGCTGTTGGACGAAAAAACAATTTTATGTTCGGCGGGCCGGCGCACACTGGCGCCTTTATGCTGTTTGATTATAGCATGCCTGCTACTAACTTGACTATTATACTATGATAAAAATAACGTAACGATCGTGACCTAACCCGCAATTTCTGCGTTTTATGTGTTGGCCGAACGCATGTTTAGGGCGTCAATTTATAAACAAAAAGTCATAGCTTTCTTCAGTATATTATACAATGTTTTTTCCAATTCAGTTGAGATCTTTCAAAGCTCAAATCGCAATGCATATAATCCGGTTGGCTATCCTCAACAAAAGTCAACCCGTGTCGACTGCTTCCCGGGCAAATCCTTTATTATTTCGACGTGTATAATATTTTTATTTTGTATCTTCCACGATTATTATTTATGAATTATTATTATTTGAGAATTTATTATTAGCTTGGAGAGCAAGCGCGGCCTTTTCAATTTGCCACAAGGTGCCGGGCGCTCAGGTATGCGCGCCCGCATTAATTTTGTACGTTTTTTCTTAATACCTTTTTGACATTTCTTCTGTTGCGTATCGCTAATTAAATTTCTGTTTAGTTCTCATAAGATACAAATTGATTTGGCCCGTAATTTAATTAAGTCTTTAATTTCCTCGGAGCGAGATTAACCGCTGTATTTATGTGTAATGACTTGCAAATTGTAATTGGAACGTCTCGGACAGATGTTTATATACTTGTGTCGTTTGAGTCTACTTAAGTTATTCATAACACTAAGGCTCAATTTACATTGCCACGGAACGGAATGGAAGCGAGTTTTTGTAACAATATTGTACATAGCACAATGAACTTAAGGTCAAATGTGTAACGTACAAACTATCTTCGAGCTTGTAACTGCGGGAATGACCGAGAATGCGCGAGAATTCTCCAGAAACGCACGACCTGTTATTTGGCTCGAATCTAGTTTATAGGTTTACACTATTGACATAAAGTTCATTATGCTTTGTACAAAAAAAAAATCGCTTCCATTCCGTTCTGCGGCAATCTAAATTGAGCCTAATGAAGTAATCAACATTTATTCCTTTGGAGTTGAAAATATTAACGAAGTGGTGGAGTATTCAATGTTGGTGAGATGTAAAGAGGCTTGGCCCAAGTCGCTATAACTCCGAGCCTGGCATGTTCTGACATTGATGTTGCCGAGTCAAAGGGTTTTATAGACCTGAGGAAAATAGGATGCGGAGAGTCCAGAACTATGGAGGATTTAAAATTATAATTAGATTATTTTTGTCCTTCAATATTTATGTAAATGCAAGAACGCGGTGGAATTTAACGGGATGTGCATAATTTTTGCGGAAGATGGAGATGTTTCTTCAATACTGAACAAATTTTAGCAGTAAAATGTTGTCCGTGCCGTCCCATACGAACATTATTATGAGGGGCTTATTAACTCCAGAATAACATTTATTTAAATTTTAACCTTTACGTGGTTAACTGATTAACGTGAACGTTACGTACGTACAAAAATAACTTCAATGTCAATATCCACAAAACACCTCTCAAAAAAACCCGAACATAGCAATTTAAAAATCAAAACAGTTTAACCCTCCGCTAGCGCAGCACGATAACATTAATATTACGAGGCTTATCATTTAATAAGAGTAGAGCCTACCGATTGTTCGTCCGTCCGTCCGGACGTATACACGGCTATTTAATTTGTCGGATAGCCGCCGCTACGGGCGAGGTGTGCGTTTGAGAAATTACCCCTCAGATACAGCACACATTGTTATTGCTTGTTATAAATTACGCAAGTTTATTGTGCCGATAAATACCCCCGCGGCAGTGGAGGGGTTAACGCCGTGATTTGTGTTGCCAGTGCTAAATACTGTGCAGTTATTGGCGAGTTTTGATTGGTAATTGAAGCGTGGTTGATGTTAAATAGGGATGTAATAAGTCAATTGAGATTAAATGGCGAAGAAGATCGCATAGGTTCGAGGAACATTAGGTGTAAGACACATAATGTTCCACTGCGACGCTTGAAAAAATTGGAAAAACTGACATATTCAAAATACAATCAGGAAAGTTATTTGTAAATAAAATTGACACACTTGATACGCCAATTTGCCGTATTATAGGTACCCATTTCATAATATACAACTGTCAGAGAATGATCCGATTTGAATTTACGGAGAATTTAAGATGGTAGTCAATTTGCTAGACAATTAATTTCCCCGCCTTTTTTACTTTGACTTTTACTTTTTGACTTCCTGGTTTAGTAAGCATCTTTTATCTAGCAATAACGCTTGTTTAACAATGATCCTAATTTGAAATCGATTCTAAACAATGAAAGATTATTCATAAACGATTCTTGTCGTATCGTTTTGCTTTTTTAACCAAATCTTATTTTCTAATTTAATAAGCCATTAATAACAGAAATCCCATACAATATTCTTTACTAAACCCGCGTTATACCGCGTTGCTATCGCGCATCTGCGCCGGCGCAACGGCGTGGCGGTGACGCCCCGCCATTTGTATTCCCGTGCACCGCGCAGATTGCACGCCTAAACTATATTATTTATTAACTGCGCTTCATCCTGAGATGGATAGGGAGGGAAAACATTTTGAGGTGGGAATTTAAGGACTTATTGTAGTTTAGAGATTACTTCCTAGTTTAATAAATCAAAATCAAAATATATTATTTCACATAAACCTACATGGGCACTTATGAAACGTCAGAAGCTAGGTGCACGGTTCCAATTGGTCGTTTCCTATGGAGAAGAGCCGGCAAGAAACTTCATGGTTACTCTCTTAAAAATGATTGGCTTTTTTTAACAATTATTTACTTATAATCTATACTAGCTATTTACATTTTACACTAAATTAAAAGTAACTATACAAATAAACAGGTAACTAAAATATGGCGTCGAAAAATTCCTCCGCATCGCTGTCGGCTGGTAATGTACCCAAGAGACTGGCGGCATTGCTATGTTGTATGGTAATGCTTATCCTCTGACCAAGGTAAAAGCCAGCCTTTGGGTCACGGAAAGTGTCAAATAGCCGTTTGGAGATTTCATCAAACAAGCTATGAGCACTCCTCGGCCCTAGGGTTTCAACCCCAAACGGCTCGAAAATATAATTACCTAAAAGGCTGTTATACTTTCGCCGCTTGAGGTTTTCCGCAGCCGCAGCGGCAGCGCCAGCACAGCACGCCGAGCCAGGAAGATGGGATGGCGCAAGAGTATCGACGCATTAGTTTTTACAATATTTAGAATTACAGTGTTAATTGGTTTTCAAATCAAAGTCTAGACATAGTGAGCACGACACCACTACATATTACCTACTGATCATTCAAAAGGTAGCTACTTCAGTTGGCTGCTTCGTTAGTCTTATGGTCGCTAACGCTACTGCTGAGCATGAGGGCCTGGGTCCGATTCCCAGGTCGGACAAAGTGTTACTCGGTTTTTCCATCTGTAATTTCTCAGTACCAGCCCGGAGTCTGGATTTATGCCCGGTTGTTGACAACCATTTCGTGCAAGCGTGTCTTGTTCAAGCCGCAAAATGAAAATTCTATCAATCTTCATGCCGCTTACACAAGCAATGCTTGCACAAAATGGTCATACAGACGCTCCAGCACGCTTGCACAAAATGATTGTTCATGCAGGCTTGACATGCTTGCAGTTACGTGTGTACCTCTCCTTTAGACACTCTATTAAAAGGCTTCTGAATCCTGAGCTGAACATGACGTCACCGCAACCACCAACAGCAACACATTAATTTGAGGTTCTAAAATAACCTTTATGCCTCACAGTCCAGTGACCAACACATACCTAAATAAGTATTGTATTCTATTTTTATTAAATTGCAAGCAAAGCCAATGTCGACTATTCTGTCAACGTCTAAAGTGCATCGGTAAAACAAGAGTGCATGTTTAAAAAAAAAAACAAAAACAACTGCTGAAGAAACAATAAAAATTCTTCGATTAATACAGTTGAACACAGTGCAGGTCTTGTTGGGTTAGTACGAGACTGAACCAAACTAAAAATAAATATTATAATTATTAAAACATAAAATATACCTTCGGGTCGATTCATCAGGTTAAGCTACGCTTGCCGGGGTTGGTCCGTGGATGGGTGACCATCTTTACATATCGAGACTCCTCCGTGCCTCGGAAAGCACGTTAAACCGTTGGTCCCGGCTGTCATTTGTGGATCTTTGACAGTCGTTACGGGTCGTCAGAAGCCCGAAAGTCTGACAACCAGTCTTGCCAAGGGGTATCGTATTACCCAGTTACTGGGTTGTGGAGGTCAGATAGGCAGTCACTCCATGTAAAGTACTGGTATTCAGCTGCATCCGGTTAGACTGGAAGCCGACCCCAACATGGTTGGGCAAAGGCTAGGCAGATGATGAAAATATACCTTCGCATACCACACCCAGACACCTAAATAAGTAAACGGTAACACAAACCCAATTAAACAATTTACCCCCAGACAGAACCCAGCATAATTTGCTGCCTTCGTATAAGGATACCCCGAACATATTCAACACTTTCTTTTAGCCCATAAAAAGTAATGGTCAAATACCATGATGATGTATAAATTTCATTAAAAACCATTTTGTAAAACGATGCCCAGACGTGCGCGTGACTTGAACTTCAAACGGCTTTTACTTGCAAATTATTTGGACGGTTAAGTGCCTACGTAAGGTAAGTATTTATCAGTCAAATAATAATATGCATTAATACGTATTACGGGTGATAAAAATTATATGTCTTCATTGGCTGCTTGGCGTGGCAAATTTCAGGTGTTGTCACTTGACTTCCGACCCAATCATCTCCTTATACGCCGGAAACTATCACCGTCTTATTAATAACTGTTTTTCAAAATGTTATCTTAACCACTACAAAAAGATCACCATTTAACCATTTTGTGTCGTCAATTTTCATGTGTTTTGTTGGCAAACGCGTTTTCCGCAATCAGTGTTACCAAAATCCAAAATCAATTATTGTTAAATTGACAACAAATAGTATTGTATCATCTAGATACTACAAAACTATTTTAAACTATAGGACCAGACTAGTTGAGCAACTTTTGTTGTTTATACAGGGTTACTGGTAACTCGACGTATTCCTTGCAGGACGTCATAGTAGGATTAAAATGCAACAAATTAAGCCACCAAATGTTCTACCGAAATTCAGTAGTTTTTGAATTAGTTAAGAGTTTTAGTTTTTTAATGAAAAATCCCAGATTAAATCATTTGAAACCAATTTAAAAATGATTTACGGCGCGACTGTACTGAAATTTAAGTTATTATCATAGTTGACGCCGTAGCAGACCTTTGTTAATAATTAAAAGTTCAATAATGCCTAAAACTTTGGCAAATATCACTAACAAAACATTTAACTTTTTGTAATTTTTGCTATTACTTCAAAAACTAAAACTCTTAACTAATTCAAAAACTACTGAATTTCGGTAGAACATTTGGTGGCTTAATTTGTTGCATTTTAACCCTACTATGACGTCCTGCAAGGAATACGTCGAGTTACCAGTAACCCTGTATATATTTTTATATAAAAATATTTTGAATTTGAAATTCAATTTGATTGAAAGACTTCTCAGAAGGACCGAATCACTTTCGGCTTGATCAGCAGTTGATCAACTAAAATTGAACTTTGTGAACCCGGAGAAAAAAAATGGTTTCGATTTTGGAAAAAAGTAAAACAACATTTTCAGTTTTTTGAAAGTTGGTGCTGCGAAAGTACTTTTGTTATTAATCTTATGTTACCTCAAACTACCAAATAACTGCACTATTCACTTGAGTGTAGAAGAAATTAAAAATTACCATGAAGATGAAACACTGACCTTTACTCTGAACTTCAACATTTCCTTATAATTTTCTTACTCATTTCTTTTTAGCTTCAAAACAAAAAGCTCAAGAACAGTTAATCGCGCCCGCGGCCGCTATCACACCGGCTGTTATTATTTTTCATTGTTACTGTTATTACCGGCAGTCCGCTTATTACGCCGGCGTTACCCCGCTTAACAAACTATTAAAGGTACCCTCTTAACTCCTTATTATTGTGATAAATCCGCGAGATTGTCCGAGACTGCGAGCTTATAAAGCTTAAAAACGCTTATAAACGACTAGTTGCGCCACGCGGTTTCACCTTGATCCCGTGGAAACATCAGGATAAAAAGATGTCCTGTTCCGAGTCATGGTCTACCCCTGTGCCAAATTTCATCTAAATCCGTTCAGCCGTTTGAGCGTGAAAGCATAACAAACAAACTCACTTTCGCATTTATAATATTAGTTAGGACTAGCTTCTGCCAACGGCTTCGCCCGCGTAATATATTTATACCCATGCTATAAATCCTCTATAAAAGTTTCTGAAACAGTTAGCTTATTGCCAACATTAAAACAACCAGTGTCATACAAGTAGTAACCATTATATCATCCAAACGGGTGTTATAATGTTGTACTAAACATAATGCAACTCATTAAAAAAAAATAACGCTGTCATGCAGGCGCGTTTCACTAACAAAGCTCTGTCAGGTAAAAAATATTTTTTAGGTTATTCGAATTCAAAAAATTCGAATTCACTTGCGTTGTATCCCGCCATTTTTGTTCGATATTAGTATTACAAAGAACCCTTTATAGAGGATTCATAACATGGGTGTAGATAAAGTCTTATATGGAACTGTAAATAATTAGGTATTAAAACACTCATGTGATACTTTCGTGTTTTAATACCCCTTATTATATAATAGTTGCAAAATAACTATTATTTAAGTCATAGCTTATGTTACTCAGTGATAATATAGTATTCTGGTGAAAGTATTTTTTAACTCGATCAAGTAGTTTTTGATTATATTAATTACAAAAAAAAATACAAATCTTTTTTTCTTTTATATATAATTATATTCAATATAAATATAAAACATAATAAATATAATCCTAACTAATATTATAAATGCGAAAGTGAGTTTGTTTGTTTGTTTGTTTATTACGCTACCACGCTAAAACGGCTGAACGGATTTAGATGAAATTTGGCACATGGGTAGACCATGACCTGGAATAGTACTTAGGATACTTTTTATTCCGATATTCCCACGGGATCGACACTTACGCGAGTGAAACCGGGGGGCGCAGCTAGTATTAAATAAACAAATGGTGACTAGCCGACTGCAGAGCAAATGTCTTCCTTCTCTTTTCCAGCCATTTCTTGCATTTCTAAACCCATTTTTGTTTTTTTAATTATATTGCAATAACTATCTACAGGTAAATATTTTAATACACTATTCAATTGCAACAATGCTTCAACCTCAACGCGTCATTAAAATCAGAGCATTAACACAATAGAGCCTTATCTATCTGACTGTCGGCTTATGATTCTGACACATTATAACGTTACAATACAAACCAACCAGGTTATGTTGTTGAAAAATAAATGACAATTTTGAATCAGGTTAGTTTTTCTTTTGCTGCCTAATCTAATTAGTTTCATCGCTCAGGAAAAATTATAACAATTTTTTTTGTAACCAAATGCTACTAACTTTATTTTTTCTTAGGTTGAACTGCATTTAGCTGTAGAAAGAAGAAGAACCATAATCCATTGGGCAAATCTAAGTATTTCTTCACTTTTTTCAACTTATCTTCCACCGCAAAATTCCTCTAAATCCCTAAATTTTTTTTTAATACATAATATGTGGCGGTACCTACATCGCCACATATGAACTACGCATCAAAAAGACCTGACGTCACACAAACACCTGACGTCACGTAAATCTTGCATCGCACAATTAAAGTTTATCGTGCAATGGACATATATATACAAGAACCCGACATCAATCGTTGGGCCGTTGCCCGCCAGACACTACACCCGTCTGGTCGGAGGATCCTCCCTTTCCTATGGTGGATGAGTGAATTTTACACCCTGTTCCTCATACTCCTAAAAATATATAATTATAATAATATAATGTAATTAAAATAATAATAATATAATTATTTAACCATTAAAAAACAATTGGGAATGACCAATAGACTACCCCTCAAATACGTCCAAGTCGTTCCGTGATCTTCACGAAGACCTTCCTCAAGTGTCCAATAAATATTTAGTAATCATCATCTGCCTAGCCTTTTTCCAACTATGTTGGGGTCGGCTTTTTGTCTAACCGAATGCGGCTGAATACCAGTATTTTACATGGAGCAACTGCCTATCTGACCTCCACAACCCAGTAACTGGGTAATATGAAACCCTTGGCAGGACTGGTTGTCAGACTTTCGGGCTTCCGACGACCCGTAACGACTGTCAAAGATCCACAAATAACAGCCGGGACCAACGGCTTAACGTGCTTTCCGAGGCACGGAGGAGTCTGTGTTTGTAAAGATGATCACCCATCCACGGACCAACTCCGGCAAGCGTAGCTTAACGTGATGGATCGACCCGTGCGGCTGTTATTACTTAGCCACGAGATCCTCCAATAAATATTTAGTAATCTAAGTATCTATTTTTAAAGAGAAGATATTATTTATATGAGGTAAGTACATATAAGTACCATTCCTTTCCGAATTCCCTGAAAAGCAATACAAAAGGCGGGTACATCTGCCTCTATATTTGGCATTTTACCTCAAAAACAATGCTTACTCCAAAGACTGCACTGAAGCTGGATAAGGCAAGAATAATGGCATTCATTAATTAATACTGCGCATACGTGACCATTTGTTTCGGATCTCTCACTCTCTGACCGCCAGATACTGGAGGGCTCTATCCTGTACCTTGATTTAATCCTGGACACCTATAAATATTGAATGCAGTATAAATGAATGATGCAAGTTTTCTTGACTTCAGCTTACTTCTTTGAAGCATAATACTAAATATAGGTATTTCTGGTATTCGTCCCAGCTACCTTATTAAGCGGCGGTCCATACAGCTGCAGGCTAGCGTTCCACACTACTATTGCCGATACGCGGTCTCCACTCCAGAGGCCCTAGACGAAGTGACATTCTATCAGCGATAACGATGATGGAAAAGGCAAAAATGTATAGGATTGACATAAGCTTTTGAAAAGCATACCTAATTCAAAGCCCGTTGAAAGTCGTTGTAGAAATACGAAACGCTTTCAAAGCGATTGTCACTTGTCTAGGCCCTCAGGACTCGTCTGCTCCACCGGTCATCAGTCCTTCGACAAACATGACCATCCTGTTGCCACTTCAGCGTACTTACTCTGCAAGCTTTGTCGGTGACTCCGGTTCATTTCTAGATAAATTAATTTCTGAAATTGGTAAATAAATATTAATAACGAGGTGCTAATTTCAATAATGTGTTGCTTTCCACGGGTACACCTTTCCATCAGATGGGGATTCGTCAACAACCTCAATATTTATGAAGAACTTTCTTTCTTGAAAACCCCAGAGTCCTTTTTGAAGGTAAGTATACCTTGTGCACTCTGAAATAACGCGCCCCACTACCGCATTCGAAGGGCCTACCCTATCACAAATTGCTTAGCATGGTCTGTGGCAGAAAATACTGCAGCATTAAATTTGAAATAACGAAACGAAACCACGATTACATACAATTTTCTAGATAGAAAAAAAATCCAAAGTTACCTCTAAACCGAACTATAAACCGCTGGTATTAAAAAAATACTTCAAATTAGATCATAAAATTTTGCAAAAACCATGAAAAAAAAAAAACATAAGACCTGCTTTATAGTTAGTTCTGAACTAACTATAAAGCAGGTATTTTTTTTTTTAATTACCATTATTTTCATCGTAAAAATTAATTACAACTATTCGAGGCTTGAAAGCCGCTAGCACCACTCCGTCTTGCTCTCACTCAGGCTGCGAGTAGTATGGTGCGAGCGAGATACAATTTGAGGTTGGGTAGGCCCATAAGCACACGGTTATGTCGTAGTGGGGCGCGTCATTTCAGAGTGGACAACTTATAACTCAAAAATCACGAATAATGGTGGCAAGCGGAGTAAACCAGCGTGGAACCATGGTCGATGGTATCGCGCGGGGTCACACAATAACACTTTGCAGCGGCAAATGAAACGCTTTTATGTAATTGGCCGATGTTGCCGGCGCACTGTGGGAACACAGTGAAGTTTGTAGACGAAAATCTTTTGTGATTTTGCATAACATTATAACTTTATACTACAGACAGACTTTATACAGAACTGAGTATATAAGGTATGCGCTTATGTGGAAAAATTATATCGTACTTCCTTTTGACTATTGACTGGTTTTGCAAAGCAACGTCTTTTTTATTTTATAATAAAGACTTTTTTTTAAATAAGTGTTTAATGTTTTAACTTTAATATGAAGATATAATATGAAATCGAAGCCGAATTTACCACAGCCAAAAAATAACGAAGCCAAGACTTATAATGTTTTTTGTCCACTCTACTCTCACGTAGCGCACTGTGCCCATACTGTGCCCCATGTGAGGCGGGGCTCTTTTTTACGATTGCCATCGAGCGAGCTCGCACCGTCTTGTGTTCCCGACTATTATAATACGTCATTTTTTATTATAATTAGTATCGCCTTTATTAATTAAACGTTCACCCGGTAACGCTCACGAAAAAATAAATAAGTTCATAATTTTATGCGCGCCTTCAGTTGTTTCGAAGTAAGAGGATTAAAAATACCAGCTCTAAATGTGATCGTAAGTTTGTAAGAAGGCTTAGGAACCAGTCACGTAAAATAATATACAATGTGTAACTGAATTACTGCCCATTATGAAAGTAGTTGGTTCAGAATCGTTTACTGAATCGATATGTGTCATTTTTTAACCGACTTCTTCAAAAAGGAGCAGGTTCTATGTTCGTCTGTATGTATTTTTTTTTGTGTATGTTTTTTCATCAGGTTTCACCCGATGGTGAAACCTGATCAAAAATATCCCGGTCAAAATCTGTTGCGTGGTTTTAGAAGAACAACGTGGACATCCAAAAAACACGAAAAGCGACTTTTATTTCTACCCGACTACGGTGAAGCAAAAAGGAGGGTTATGATTTTGACCGGTATGTATGTAGACATGTGTGTAAGTAATACATACTTACATACATACCTATCATTTTCATGTGTTCCCTCATAACTTCTAAACTTCTCATCATAATTTGAAAAATGAGGTGTCGTTGGAAGTGTCTTGATCGTCCGCTGGTTTTAGGCTATATGACGTCACATTAAATTGAAAATGGCGCCCTGTAAAGGACATAAAGTCATGAACAATTTTTTTTTTTAATGATTCCATATTGTTTTTCTAATGTGAATGGCTTGATTAGCACATTTCAAAAATATATAATATCCTACAACCACCCCAAACAAATGTAAATAAAAATAAAAATTATAAAACTGAAACCCAACTACGACAAAAAAGTCAACTAAAAAGTTATCTTCTGTATCTTTTTTGTCGTAGTTGGGTTTTAATTTTATAACTTTTATTTTTTATGTTATAGATATTCTAAGTGGGGTGTTTAGTGATGTGCGTTAATTCCGGAACATGCTGTAAAGGTATACGACCAAATTAGATGTATATTATGTGGTATATTATGGATGCTGCTACACTATCTACTACCTACGGCAGAAAATTAAATAACAGAAAATGAAAATTACACCAGAATAGAAAAGCAGAACTTTTCCACGAAGATTCAACTATAAAATTAATAAATTCAAATTCCTCGATTAAAATTCCAAACAAAACAAAGAACCAACAATTTTCGAAATAAATTCACGCGAACATACTTCTAACTAATGCCCAATAACTAATAAATAGTAGTCATGCAAAAAAACTACAATGTGAACATAAAGTGCACTACGATGCGCCAACGCAGCACACAACGCTACAGACGGACAGACAGATATAATTAAATTACACTGTATGACGGCTACGAGTTAATTAACTGGCTACAGTAATTGAATATTAAATTTATTGCTAATTATGTTTTCTGTGTGAGTTTTGCTGTTAAGTTTACACATGCGGCCGAATAATTGATACCCGTTATGTGTTTTGTTAATTGCTTTTCATTTTGTTGCAAAAGCTGTACATAGATTATAGCAGTACCATCTATGTACAGTTACTACAGAGTAACAAAGCATATTTATGACTACATAGTTACAAGAAAACGATGCAATTTAGGTACTTATTATCCCTTAAGAATTATGTAGGTACTGAGGAAAATTTCACCTCGAAACTAAACGCGATCAGCAAATCTGCACAGCGTTCAGAAGCTGTCAAGTATTAATATTCCGTAACAATGATGACACTGATAGCTCTTGAACGCGGTTTAAATGTACTGATCCCGTTCAGTGTCATTCATGTAACACGTTCTAAAACGTGCGAAAAAGCTTAAAACTATTAGTACAACGTACCTTCGAATGAACCCATCAACACCACATCAAACAAAACCTCTCAGTCTCATTGCAAAACATGTTCTTAGTTAATTTGTCAGCGTACAAAAAGTACAGACATTATCCTAACTTATCGCCCAGAGTCATAGGTCACCATCAACACCACACTTTCTCTATCACTATAAATAATGACATAATCAGAAACCTTTCGGCGCAGGCGCAATAAAAATCGTCCACACGACACGTCATAATGTAATGACATAACGTTTGTATTAACCATTCTTGTATTAAAACCCATATGGGGAATAAGCATACAATTTTGATGTCCCATTTATACTGGTAGAATTTATACAAGTATAGTCGGTTCTCAGTTCTCAATCCTGTTTGACATTAGATATTGGAAAGCAATTTAGATGAAGATGGAAAATAAATTATTAATAGTAATACGATGATAGCTGTTATAAATAAATGGATAATAAGTTGGTATAAATATGTATGTAGATGTTGAGTTCCCACATAAAGAGAATGATAAGAATGTTTTACTGAAATTGGGTATGTTGATAATGTTAATTGATGCAAATCAAGCGAGCCATCTTAATTAATGCGGTGTTAAGTACATATTGGAAGTTAATTATCGTTAATCAATGTTATTAGCGTGAAAAAGTTGATGATTTAACTTTGTTTTTTCAACTGGAAGTAATTTTTACCCTACACTGGCTATCAGAAATTCGATATAACATATGTTTTTAATGCATCAGCTTAATTAAAACAAAAGCAACTCATTTTTAGTTCAGTACTGTTGATACCCAGGTAATAGTAATTTCTTTGTATAATGTACAGTCACGAGCACCAATATGTACACACTGAGCAACTTTAAAAAGTGATTTTCTCCTACTGTATTGATTGTAATTTTTATATTATAACGAACATAGTATTTTGGAATCCATATTATTATGAAATAGGTATCATCTCAAAGTTGCAATCCTTATTCCACGAAAATATGATTATTGAAATTTGCTATGTGTATACATATTTTTGCTCGTGACTGTACTAGATTCTGCTCGCGTCTTCGTCCGCGTAAAATTCGCCCCCCGACTCACACGCACCGCGTCGCATCGCATCGCCCGCCTTAGCGTTCTTTTTGACTTTATTTCTTTTTAGCCGTAGCGTGTTGTAACAATATATCCTTCCTCAACAATTGGGCTTTCCGATGCAATTTTTTTTTAATCCCACTTTTAGTCCCGCAGTTTATCCCCTACATACAAACAAACAAATACCTCTTTATAATATTAGTATAGATAGTATAGGCAAGTACGCTAATCAATAGTGCCGTGCCTTCCTATAATTTAGATACATGCAAGATCTATAATTGTGGGTTAATGTTGTGTATGTGTTTAGTTGGTAAGGCTACCAGGGATAGTATTATGAAGTACTAATGCCATCATTATTCCACTGCGAAAACGGGATGGTGCTAGCGGCTTTGTCTAGCTCCGTCTCTCTCTCACACTGGAAAAATGGTGGCATTAATACTTCATAATACGGCACCAGCAGACGGATTGCGCGCGGTTGCTGCGATGCAGTCCGTCTTATGGCAGCCTTAGGCTATATAAAAATCAGTAAATAGAAATGTAAATCTAAAATAATATTCCCATTGGAAAAAGTTTCATGATAAAAACAAATGCATACTAACTACACTTCAGTACATAGTGATATCATTAAAGCGTAGTCAATCACATCTATAAATCCTTACATATTATAAAACAAAGTCCTGCGTCGCGCCTGTCTGTCGTATTATTCGCGATAAACTCAAAAACTACTGCACCGATTTTCATGCTGTTTTCACCAATGGATAGAGTGGTTCTCGAGTAAGGTTTTAGTATACAGGGTTACTGGTAACTCGACGTATTCCTTGCAGGACGTCATAGTAGGGTTAAAATGCAACAAATTAAGCCACCAAATGTTCTACCGAAATTCAGTAGTTTTTGAATTAGTTAAGAGTTTTAGTTTTTTAATGAAAAATCCCAGATTAAACCATTTGAAACCAATTTAAAAATGATTTACGGCGCGACTGTACTGAAATTTAAGTTATTATCATAGTTGACGCCGTAGCAGACCTTTGTTAATAATTAAAAGTTCAATAATGCCTAAAACTTTGGCAAATATCAGTAACAAAACATTTAATTTTGTGTAATTTTTGCTATTACTTCATAAAAAAAGTAGTCTAGTGCAAAAAAAAAATACTACACCTGGTGTAGTAACATTCAACAACACAACAAAAATTACAAAAAATTAAATGTTTGGTTAGTGATATTTGCCAAAGTTTTAGGCATTATTGAACTTTTAATTATTAAAAAAGGTCTGCTACGGCGTCAACTATGATAATAACTTAAATTTCAGTACAGTCGCGCCGTAAATCATTTTAAAATTGGTTTCAAATGATTTAATCTGGGATTTTTCATTAAAAAACTAAAACTCTTAACTAATTCAAAAACTACTGAATTTCGGTAGAACATTTGGTGGCTTAATTTGTTGCATTTTAACCCTACTATGACGTCCTGCAAGGAATACGTCGAGTTACCAGTAACCCTGTATTATAACCGACATCCACGCGGGCGCGGGTATCAGCTAGAAAATTATAAATTAAAGTCACCTTTTCGTGTTTGTCTGTATGTCCGCGTTGTTCCCCTAAATCACGCAACAGATTTTAATGAGGTTTTCACCATCGTGTAGAGAATTTATTCCGAAAGGCTAATATGTGTATAGTTCATAAACTAAGAAATCAAAATGTTTTGTCTAGTCGTAAAAACGTGCGAAGCAGAGGAGAGGGTTGCTAGCTTTAAAATAAAATCTAACTATATCCTCCACATTTATAATGCGAGCAGCCAAAGTGTGGAACTCTCTGCCAGCGTCTGTGTTCCCTTCCCCATAAAACCCGTCAACCTTCAAAGCAAGAGTGAACAGCTTAGCTATTCTGTAACCATCTCACCGTGAAAACTTGGGTGAAGTGAGCGTGGAGTGAGCTGTCATTGTCATCGATACCTACTGATGCTAAGGCAATGACAGTTCACTTCAAGCTCACTTCACCTAAGTTTTCAAGGTGAGATAGTTACAGAATAGCAATGCAGGCATCTTCTGGGCACGCTCGTTCTATCATAGACCTCATCCCTCACTTTCCATCAGGCGAGATCGAGGTCAAGAGGAGGCCTATTCTAATTTAAAAAATATACAGCGTGTAACAAAAACCCTGTCCGTTCCGTGAGGGTGTTGTGAAGAATTATACTAAGAGCCTATTTAGGTTTTAATTTTTTGAAAAAGGAGAAAATAAAATTGTCCACATTTTTTTTCAATGGGGAATTTTACCGGCTTAATACATCGGGCGCGGGCGGCCGTCGTTTAGTGGGTGTCTACAATTCCTAACTTATGACCTATATAATTTATAATGAAATTGGGGTAATTTTGTTACTAAAAACGTGAATTTTAAATTGTAATATGTACTTTCACAAAAAAAAATTGATTACATTTTAGTAATGTTATTGCGATATCTAGGCGGCCCCTTTCGGTTCGGACAGGGTTTTTGTTACACGCTGTATATGTATTTAGCAACGTTTATAAATACGCCAAAATGTATTTCTCAAGCCAAGTGCATCTCGAATAATATAAAATGAAGGAGTGTCTGACCTTGTATCAACAGATTTATTTTATTAATTTTGATAAGTGAAACCTAACGAGACTGTTGTAGTCAGTCATTTGTATTACAACTGGTTTGAACACTAATGAGAAATAACTTGATTGGTACTTAGCAAGTCACTTTCAAGACTTGTCTATAAGCCGCTTGTAACTATGCTAAATTACTGCTAATAACTTAATAAAATTATTGTAAAACAGGTTTTTATGGTTATTAGTTAGCCTGCATTCCCCGTAGGGTTATGCAGAGGTGTACCTATGGCACAGTCACGAGCAAAAATATGTATACACTCAGCAAAATTCAATAACGATTTTCTGGTGAAATAACGATTGCAACTTTGAGACGATACCTATTTCATAATGATATGGATTCCTAAATACTATGTTCCTTATAACATAAAATTACAATCAATACAGTAGGAGAAAATCACTTTTAAAAGTTGCTAAGTGTATCCATATTGGTGCTCGTGACTGTACACCCACATTTCGCTAGTTATGTTTGAGTCCCATGTAATAGGGGGCGAGCGTATTGTCATCAACCGGGCACAAATCCAGACTCCGGGCTGCTACTGAGAAATTCCAGATGGAAAAACCCAATAATACTTTGCCTGACCCACGACCACACGTCTTTGACCGGTAACAAAACCAGTATACCTGCCCTGGCCTGGCAATCTATTAAAACTCCGTACTACGCTAGTCCAGCCCAAAGTAGGCTTGCAGAAAACATATCGATGTATCGATATATATGGATATTTTTAGGCGATATTATTATTTCGATGTATCTATATAAAATATCAAGTATCGAAAATGTATCAAATACAATATATTTCCAATAGCAACACCGTTGTCGCCACTGACTAAAACCACTGGAATTCAGAGCCGTAAAAAGTAGACTTTTTGTTCTTAACTTGGTAATTATAATACTTATGAATGAAAAACAAATATAACTGAACTTCACAAATTTTTTTTTTTTTAAACATGTATTATAAAAAATAAAATAAAAAATTCACCGATGTATCGATATATCGTTTTTTTTTTCTTCGATATATCCAAATCGATATTTTTTTTAAACATTGATACGATATATATCGATATTTTTGGCACTTCTTGCATCCCTAGCTCAAGGTCCAATTATTGCCACAGACGTGCGGTCTACTGTACCTACGCTTGTTTGGTTTATGAGTAGATTTAGATTTATATCACTGGTGTTATATCGAAATTGATGAGTAGATTTTGTCAATTTTCATAACTTTTTTTCATCTCCTTTTTCAGTCGCTCTACTTTACGACAAAGACGAGATAAATTATAATTATATTCTATGATAAAACACATGAAATCTTGTTCTTCATATCTCAAAAACGTAGGCACATCAGTTGATTTCAGAACCATTGATACCGACATATACGTATATAGAACCAACAAACATCTTGGGTTTTCTGACTCAAAAATCATGATCATGATCTGATCATGTTTTTCTCTTGTTCTCACACACCATTGTCTAATTTTTTTTCTCATTTCTCCTTTCGCAGGTCTGCTGGAAGAAATTTCTTAAGAAATAAGCAGTACCTTTGTACTCAATTACTCATATTATAATTATGTCGTATCTATATATTTTACTGTATGTACATAAATAAAAACTTCAAACAAGGCGTTTTGCCTATACTTACCTCAAGTGTTTTATGACGTAACACTTATAAAATATGACATACAAACAAATCCGTCGACAATCTGACCTAGTGAAGCCCAACAAATCGTCGGCTAATAATACAAAGTTGACAAAGAACTACGAAGTTGAATCATAATATATTATAACGATCTTCGATAGCGAGCGGTGCCTTATTGATTCCAACAATTGAACCGATTAGCCGCTCGGAACGCCTTCAGACTTATTCGGGTACCTTCGGGCAACTTCGGGCAGCTTCGGGCATAAATTAGAAGATAAAAATGTTTGGAGCAGGCGTGAAATCTTCTATAGAGTGTATTGATATGGTAAGATTACTGTGCTCGATAGTGTACTTGAGATATGAACTCTGAAATGACCGTAGTTTTTGTTGGTCTGTGTTGCTTTACATTGCTGTGTAGTGTAGTTGCTATATGATTTGGATGCTGTGGTACAGCAGGATGAACGTCAGTAAAAACAGAGCCATATAAGTTGACCTCTTATTCTATCGATACTACTCTAGGTCAGCTCATGTCAAAGTGTTACCACAGACGTGATCGACTACAAAATCATACCTATTCATCACCATCATCCTCATCATATTGATAACCAGTAAATAACCAATTACTATTAAATAGACGGATAGACTACTCTTATCTCTCTTTCTCTCTCTCCCTTCTCTCGTCTACCTCTTCTCTTTTCCATCATGATTTTCATGTTAGCTTTACACTTCCTAACGGTAAAGCTGCCTATTTCCAATTCGACTTTCCATAAGGGCCTATAATTTTCACTTTTATTTTACTATGATAATTAGTGTCTAAAATTCTCAGCATATGGCGGAATGCCGATACCATACGAACCTAATAATCCAATTATCGCAGACTGCCATTACTGTAGCCGTAAACATCACCGTAAAATATAACTCAAATAAGCGGCAGATGTTAGAAAGGGGAGCAGTATTCGATATTCTTGTTTATTAAATGAAGAGAATATATAAGACAACTAATTATTTACACACCTACATAATAGGTAGGTGCGTATTTAAATAATCACCTACTTTATTACTTTTAGTAATATACTTTTCTCAAACAAGCTCGGTAATTCGAGCATTACTTTAGCCACCTTCTTCGAGATAAAACGAAAATGTTGTACTACACGACTCGTTTTGAAACAGACGACTAATAATACATTGCTACAAGTTCTAAAAAAAAATCTGCTCACAACGTAAATATCACAATGAATGTTTTTGAACTTTCAAAACTAAACAGATTAATCTAAATCAAATTATAGGTCAAATTATATGCGAGTAGGCGCCCGGCAATGTTACTATGAAAATCAATATCAGTCGTGTTTAGCGGCCAAATAAATTACTATGAAAACTCATATCTGCAGACCGCATATGTCGCAATATACTATTGTTCTATCTATAGTAAATAGACGAACTTAAGACTACAAATCCGAAATTAGGATTGCAACCTCAAAACAAAAAAAAAGTGTACAGAGATTTGAGGACAATTTAAAATGACAACTAATAAACTCAAACTCAAAGCATTTATTTCAATCAAACCATTTACAGGCACTTTTGAATTGTCAAAGAGTCGGTCAGTTAGTCAAAAAGTTGAAGCTAGTTGCCCATTCCAATTCGTAGATCTCTTTGGAGAAGAACGGGCAAGAAACTCCAAGGACACTCACTAAAAGATTTATAACAGTTTACTAACAAGTTGTTTCTATTAAATAACCTAATAAAAAAATAAAGATCTATCATAATGAAACGTAAAAACTCTTAATAAAGAGAAGAAAACGTACAACACAGTTATCAAAATCTCAATCCGAATCAATAACAACAATAGCATTATTGCTGCATCAAATTATTATCTTTTAACTTGTCGACCATTCTTAACAAATCGTTAAACTTAGTTCATTATCTTAATTATTTTTACGTTCAATTCATTAAAGCGGTATAACAATTTAGATTATCTTCTTATATCGTGGACTCTTTAACACCTCTCTCGCGGCGGTGCGGCTCACAAAGCGCGCTCGTAAACCCAACATGGAGTGAATAAAAAAAACAACAAAAAAAAACAAAAACAGCCCGAGAGAATAATAAAGAGAGTCAATTCGCCTTACGTCTCAAGGTGTGAAGCTGTCATGGACGAAATGATGACTCCATTATTAAGCGGCTAAATAATAATTCCCCAGAGTCCCGTTGCACCGACTTGATGTGTTAATAAGTTGTGTGCGTCGGTGTGTGTGTTGTGAGCTTATGTGTGTGCAAGTAGAGTGTGTGTGTATGTGCACATGTGTGTATTTAATTAGGGTTGGTAGTTGTTTGTGGGCGTGCTTCAGTTATGTTTTACTATTATTCGATTTTCCTTTGTTAGTTATTGATATGTTTTGGATATGGGTTATTTATGTCCGATATAAAGGTGAATTGGATATAATTAAATGATTCAGCGTAATTAAAGATAAAGGCTTAAGTTTTTGTTGACGTTCTTGTATATTTTACTCCTTTTAGAAATCCTGTGTTACCTTCTAATAAGTGAAACCTAAAATGCACTAAAACCACGACATGTTTATCTACCTTTTATCAATTCAGACTTCAGACTTTACAATCTTGGTCTGGAATAGTCTAGATGTCCATCATTAATTTTTTTTTAATATAATTATTTTTTTTGTTTGTGTTTTTTTAAATGAAATAGTTACCTAATCTTTAATCATATCCTATACATACCTACTATTAAAAAAGCAATATTTTTACATATAATATTTGTAATCACGTTCTCGAAAACGGCTCTAACGATTTCGATGAAAGTTGCAATATAAGGGTTTACGGAGGTGAAAAATCGGTCCAGCTAGGTCTCATATCTGGGAAAATTATTTTTCTCTATTTTCAAATTCGTCAACACTTAATCAGTGCAAGAATTAAAATAAAAACAACATGTAGATAAGTACCTAATGTAACGTTAAACAACAGTTATTAACACAATTCATTAAATCCCAAACCAGTAGTTGTAGTTACATATGATTAAATGTAAACTTTTTAATTTGCGGCGACGTTTGCACGCTTCGCTCAAGTGAACCGTTATTATTTACGTTCTATATCAGATGCGACACGAACGTGCATGTTACGTACTATGTCTGACTGGTACGAGTAGTACAGTTTTACTTGTCAAGTGTTACAATAAAAGGCTTATTTGTTTTTTGTTTTTCATTGTAACAAGGATAACTGCTGAGGTCCTGGGTTCAATTTCCAAGTAGGTAAATTTTATTCAGTTTATACATCAGCTTCATCATACCGGTCGGCTTTATCATCTTTTCAGCCGGAACTCCGGAAGACGTCCACTGGACGTGCTGGACAGAAGCCTCCTCTAACTGGGAAGTGCTAAAATATGAGTGTACTATAAGATCATCTCTGCCTTATACTATGAGGAATACAAGTAGAGTTGTTTATTTATGTGTTACTAGCTGCGTCCCGCGGTTTAACCTGCGTAAGTCTCGATCCCGTGGGAATATCGGTATAAAAAGTATCCTATGTCCTATTCCAGGTCATGGTCTACACACATGCCAAATTTCATCTAAATCCGTTCAGCCGTTTTAGCGTGAAAGCGTAACAAACAAACTCACTTTCGCATTTATAATATTAAATATTAAAGTTAGGATTAGGATTTTATGATCTCAGCGTAAAAATGGCTGAAATTCCATATCTGAAAAATGCTAAGCCAGACATAAATTCACATATTCCAAATTTAGTTGTGTTGTTTGTTCAGACGAACGGTACTGTGCGAAAAATAGTGAGCCTAAGCTCCTAAACTCGCTACAATCTAAGAAGTCCGTTTTGACACCTACAAAAATCGTATGTGTAGCGATGAAAAAAAAAATTTGTTTCTTATAAACTGATTCTCGAGACATCGATTGAACATACTTAGAGAGTTTGTAATCGACGACTTATCTGCGTTGATTAAAACTGATTCTCAATGCATAACGTTTTATTACATGTACGAGAACGAAACGTCAAAACGGACTTCTTAGATTGTCGCGAGTTTAGGTGATTTGTGATGCTGTGAAACACCAGTGGCTCATTATTCAATCAACTCAGCCTATCGCAGTCCACTGCTGGACATAGGCCTCTCCCAGGCTGTGCCACAACATCCTGTCCTCCGCCTCACGCCTCCAGTCTATCAAGGTCTTCGGTTCATCTATCTTGGGCTAGGAGCGGGGCGTCCCACACCACATTTGACGTTACGAGGTCTCCAGGACTCGGCTGCGGTTTACGATTACCGACCTTCAACGAATGAACACAAGAATCAAAACTATTCTTCAGAATGATTGTAAAAAAAAAAGTTAAAAAAGTTACTCGAACATTAGACATCAACGCTCACAAAAATGTCAAAAATAATATAAAAAAATGTTGGAATTGGATCTAAACGAAACAAACAGATATTCAATGCAATGTTTTTTTATACTTGGTATTTTTTCAGGAGTAATTGTTTTGAACTATAAAGATATACTTTTCATTCAAATAACAATCCGGTGAAAGTAGAAACTTTGCATACAATTAGCCAAGAAAATTAATTCATACTCTACATTCATAAAACAACGACATCTTTAATTGCGTTTTTACACGAAACCTATTCATAATAACCATCCGAAATAACAACTCTCTTTATAATTAAATCCAAAAGAGTAGTTTTGAAAGGTAATTTTAATAATTCCTACAATTATGATACAATTTTTATCAGGGGTCTTTTTTTTTTGGTAAATTAATGTGTGGTTGCTGGTTGCTGTGTTCATTGTTTTGTGCGCAGGCGCATCGGCGTGTGAACTGGGCGGGCAGGCCGGCCGACCAATCAGCGGCCTGCGCTTGAGTTTCGAGGCGCCCGGTGTGCGCACGCGATGGTCTTGACGACACAAACAGGAGCAGAAGACCCACATTGTATAGGACTAGCTGAAGACTAGATAGAAATACAGCATGTATTGGAAAGGTGTGGTCAAATTAATTTTGTATTGGACAGTTGATAATTTTTTCTCGATTACGATGTTCGTCCCATGGAGAAAGTTGTTCAACTTGATGGTCTGTACCACACCGGGGAGCCTAAACCAGCCACATTAGCAATTCCTCTAAAAGCAGTTCATTTCCTAAATCCCAGCTGTCATTAGCAATTTCTCTAATTTGACATATAAGCAATTCATAATTTGTGGACCATTTTACGATTCTCCATAGAAAACTGTCAAACAGATGAATTATTTCGTAATATGAATTACACGCAAATCATATTAGGAATTGTCAATTTGTGACATTTAAGATGATTCATAATATTTTCATATTATGATTCTGCTAAAGTGACCGTTTTAAGCCCCCTGGTCTGTACACCCTTAATTTTGACCACACCTTTGTCTTTAGGCTTAAAACTAGCTTCTGACCGCGAATTCGTCCGTGTGAAATGTCTTGTTGAACCTTCTGCACATACTTGACTAGTATTCACTATTATTTTATTTTACTAAGTGCAATTGTACATTTTACGGCTCCACTGTAATTGGAGTTAAGTGAATTGCGAAAAAATACAAAAAATTTATACTTACGGTAAGTAACTCGTAAAGGTTATAATTTTATTAAAGGCTCTATTATTTTGACTCCTGATCTGGGTCTTTACATAAGCTTATAGATAGAAGGCTTTATTTTATTTTGAACTAGCTGTTGCCCGCGATTTTGTCCGCGATCCAAGATGAAAAGTAGCCTATGTCTTTCTCCAGGTCATAGTCTACCGTTACCCTAAATTTCATCCAAATCCGTTAAGCCGTTTAAGCGTGAAGGCGTAACAAAAAAACACACTTTCGCATTTATAATATTACTAGCTTCCGCCCGCGGCTTCGCCCGCGTAGATGTCGATAAAAAGTAGCCTATGTCCTTCCCCGGGATGCTATCTTTCTCCTTGCCAAATTTGATCGAAATCCGTTCAGTGGTTTAGGCGTGAAAAGGTAACATACAAACAGACAGAGTTACTTTCGAATTTATAATATTAGTATGGATAGTTAAGATTCCGATACTTACCTATAAGCCCTTGTCTGCACACCAAGCCAATTCAAATCATACTGTTTGTTACTATTTTGGTCTGTTAACTAGCATGAATATTAACAATACATTTATTATTACTAATTTTGTCTTCAAACCTAGCGTGCTAACATCTGCTGAAGGAAACGCATCCATGCAAGTATGTAACACACAAGATTACGTGGTTTCTGCCTAAAAAGAACTTGGGGATAAAATCTTTTCTAACCAAGAGTTCTTAAAATTGTTTCAACAGATTTAACAAACATTCTTCTAATTTCAAAATAAGGTAAACAAGACATTCTCAAACTCAACAACAATAGGCTTACTGATGAGGAACCACAGAGTAAAAAGTTCGAACTTTAAAAAAATTAAAACTATTTCACTTACTGGAGCTGTCAGTTGCGTGCCTGCAGGGGTGAGGTGGGACGGAGCGAAGGGGGGTGTGTCGGCTCGCGCTTTGAACATGGAGGTGCTAATAACGAGGCGTCCTGCTGCGCAAGCGCCCCGCTGCGGCGGGAATGTGGGGGAGGTGATGCGGTTCATGTATCTTGTAACGTGGGTAGTTTTAGATTAAGTTGTCGTTAGCTGGGTGAGGAATTAATACAGGGTGTATTTGTGATAATCGTATCAAACATTTTATCTTTCTACGATATTATTCGGGACTAAAATCTGGATTCTCAGATTCGTTCAGCAACTACCGAAATGTTAACCGTTGATGTATCAGTACCAACACAATATGGTTTTGAGACTAACACTCTTGAGTCCATTTTTTTGAAGGTCACTATATTTATGATCATGAAATAAGGTCTAAATAGGTAGATAGGCCCCAGAGAGTGACAACTGACATGTTAACTAAAAGTTCTAAGAAAAAAGCACACAATTTTACAAAAAATTAATACTTCCTTGATGTACATCTGCTTCTTCAACCATCCATTCAAAATAATCATTTAAATATTTCTTCAAGACCAACAACTGCCCACCTCACCTTACTCTAAGTAAGATATCTGGGCCGCCGGTCTCTATTAAGTATAATCACACGATAGAGCTGCGCCCGCGCCGCTCGGACTCTACACGAGCTTGATTAACGACTTCACTGGACTCTACGTAGTGTTGTGACTACCCTACGTACCAAAGTAATTAGGTATTTATTATATTCTGGAGTTCTATGAGGTTTGAGATTCTATGAGGTTTATATCTCTAAATTTTCATGAGAACGGATTACATTTAAACTTCTTCATGTTCCTAATGGGAGTAACCAAAATAATCCTTACATATTATAAAACAAAGTCCTCCGCCGCTGCCTCTGTCGGTCGTCCTGTACGCGATAAACTCAAAAACTACTGCACCGATTTTCATGCTGTTTTCACCAATGGATAGTGGTTCTCGAGTAAGGTTTTAGTATAAAATAACCGACATCCACGCGGACGAAGGCGCGGGCATCAGCTAGTATTGTATAAACCACTTGAAACACAGCAACGTCATAGAAGAAAAATAGAAAGTCCTGTATGTTACTTCAAGAGTTATTTATTCCTTGGACATTTACCTAGTGTTTCCTCTTTATAACTAAATCATCACATGACCCACACCCCTGCTCACCTGCTTCTGCCTGAGAAGATTGGCATAGAGACGGTCTATTACTTACTAGCTATTGCCCGTGGCTACGCCCGCGTGGGCGTCGGAAATTATCCCACGGGAACGTACCACCGCACCAGGATAAAAAGTATTATGTCAATCCAGGTCATAAACTATCTGTGTGCCAAATTTCATCCAAATCCGATCAGCCGTTTTTGCGGGATTCAGTAACAAACATACAAACTTTCACATTATTATATTTTTAGACAAGCTGAAAGATCATATGGCAATTTTCTTTATTTGCCATTTTAAATCATTCTTACACCATCTCTTGAAGATTTCCTCAAATCTAATCTTACATGAAACATATGAAAACCAGCTGAAAGGGTATTTTTATGTTGGGTATGTTTTAGCTAACTAAACTAAAACCAGGAAAATTGGCTGATGTGGAAATTGATTTCTTAAAAAACTGTAGAGAAGGTACTTTACTATCCCATGCACTGTTGGGAAAAAGTCTCCGGATCCCTCCTCTCTAATACTTTTCCAACTTTCTTTATAATGTTCCTTCTCTACCCACTCGGCCTGATGGTATAAATCCCGGAAAATGTATTAAATTAAACACAAACGTAGCCGTGATGCACTGCCACATCTAGTTACTTTAGATATAATACCTAATCTATCTATTTGATTGCAGTGAGAGGCGCAGGCGCGGTTGCGCAGACGCACACTTTCCAGGGAAGGAGATTGATTAACGATCCTCAGATGAAGAAGCTTATTATGATATAAGTAACTATAGGTGCCTTATAGCTAATAAATATAATATAATAAACTTCTTCAATAGACTAACTGTATATCTGTGGTATACTATCCTATCTTACACTATTAAATGAGCAATATTTGTATAAGTATATTTGTAATCACGTTCTCGAAAACGGCTCTAACGATTTCGATGAAAGTTGCAATATAGGGGGTAATGGGGCGTCGGGAATATCAGGCGGATTCCCGGCCACCGTAGGCGCGGGCTTACGGACGGCGAGCAATGGGTACATCGCCATCCGATAAGGACCAGGCCCGGGTCGACGGCGTGTTGTGTTCCACGCGCGCCTCATAGATCCTCCGAAGCAACTGGACAGATTCGCAACTGGACCGATCCTCAACTGGACAATTTCTCAGCTGGACAGATTAGCAACTGGAAAGAACGTGTACAGTCCATGACATTATAGTATCAATTAAAGTGGACGAGTTGGAAATACGGACGTTACGAACAATTGGTCAAGATAGAAAAGTGGACGACTTGCTCCTGAGGGCAAGGGCTGACTCTTCTCAAGGTTCGATTTGAACAACTAGGCCCATCAAATTAGCATAGCCTAGACATAATTAAATTACTCACGGTTTTTTTATTTGATCTGAAATTGATATACACCATCAAAATACCAATAAAATAAATTCTATACTTACATAATAATATATTAAAGGATTGTTCGCTTTGTAGCACAGATATTATAATACTACGTACTTTGTAGGAACCTATTGCTGTAAAAAAGAAATATAAATCTACTGGTCCGAGTCAGACAAAATCAAAGTTAGTCTTTGTAGATGGACAAAGAATAAAATATAAGTAAAAAGTAAAAATCTTTTTAAGAACAAGCTTTGAATGAACTAGGAAGTTCTAAATAAAACTTACGTAAACATAGAACTTTAATATTTTCTTAAATGCTTGAGGCTTATTTTTAATTTATACTGAGAAAGACATTTACGCCTCAAGCTTTTAAGAAAATGTTAAAGTTTACGTAAGTTTTATTTAGAACTTTTTAGTTCATTCAAAGTTTGTTCTGAAAAAGATTTTTACTTATATTTTATTTTGTACTTTTTAGCATTAGAATTTGTTTAAATATCTGTTCTATCACCTTCACGAATCAACACTAAAGGGCTATCTTGTAAGTTCGTGAAGTTAGTCGGTCTTATTCTTTATTGCCGTGTCTTTGTGTTATATAGACTTTCCTTGAATGAACACTTTTTAAATTTAACACCTATGTTTCTTAGTTTATAAACAAATTTTTTCACAGGACTCTGTCCAGCTGCGAAACTGTCCAGCTGAGAATCTATCCAGTTGCGAATCTGTCCAGTTGCTCCGGAGGGCTCATAGAGATGTCAGCACAATTGGCGGGGTCCGCTAGGACCGATGCCTGCCAGGGCTACAGGAAAGTCCGAAAGGGATACCGGGACCCTTGGCAACAGGCAACTGAAGGAACACGGGTGGGTTTTAGTCAGTAAAAGTCTGAAACGCCCTCCCGCTCCGCCCAGAACGGGAGAACCGATTTGATGATTTCCCAAACTTAAAAAAAAAAAAGGGTAATGGGGGCGAAAAATCTAATATAACTTGGTTTCATATCTAGAAAAAAATCATTTTCTTTTTTTTCACCCGAGCAGAGCTCGGTCACCAAGGTACTCTATGATTACCGTCTTTTTCTGGTCCTAACGAGAGTTAAATGATGTTAAAACCTACCTTCAGTTATCCTGTTAAATCTTCCTAAAAGAACGGTAATACTTATTACTGACTACAACCAAACGGTGGTCGTTCTTTACACATACGATGCCGATGGGTGGGATGGGGATCTCCAAAGAAACGTAAGTACCAAATTACGATCGACAACCTACCGTACTCCAGAAATAAAGAAGAATGAAAATACGTTTATTTCCGGTAAACATAACGCAAAGATCTTTCTTTGCGTCATTTTCTTGCTTGTGTTTATTTTATTTTATTAGGATCTCCAACAAAGAATACCCCTACTCTTTCAATTATAGGAGACCACAGCATGCAATAAAAACAAGCAAACAGTATATTTAAATGGAAGTAGCCCTTAAAGTTAAACTTAAAATTATATATTATTACTAAGGTTATACTGGAAGTGATGGTTTTCGTGTTTGTGTTCTTACACATAAGAAGTTGGGGGGGAAATATGCGTCACATCCACGCAAAACGACCATCACTCAGCATAATCCGGGTAGTTTGGAGGCCTGGAGACCTGTAACACAGGTATTCCTAGCATAGGCTCCAATCTCCACAACATCAATATACTTTTGTATACACATTTATGTACTTTACTGATTGTTCAATATATGGTGGAGAAAATAAACGCTTATTACTAGCTGCGCCCCCGGTTTCACCCACGTAGCTCTCGATCCCGTGGGAATATCGGGATAAAAAGTATCCTATGTCCTATTCCAGGTCATGGTCTACCCCTGTGCCAAATTTCATCCAAAAGCGTTCAGCGGTTTTAGCGTGAAAGCGTAACAAACAAACAAACTCACGCATTTATAATATTGGTTATGTGAGATAGAGCCCTAACCCTGGTTTTCAGCGTTAGCCGAACGACCTTAGCCAGAGCCCTTTCAGTCCACTGTCGGGCATAGGCCTATGGAATTAGAATGCACAGTGTGAATTTCATATCAATTTTTGGAAAATTTGACATAAGGCAGTTTTTCCTTACTACCCAGTGTGGTTACTTCTATTCTGGGGTTTTTTAATCGCAGGTAGGTAGTAATGCGTGAAAATGTCCGTACGTGTGTGTATGTGTAAAGAAAATATGTCTTGTTTGTGAAATCCGATGGTTTGCCGAACAAATCGTGTGTAGAAATCAACAAATTAATTAATTTTTTTCTTAAAAAAACATTTGCAAACATTTATGAATAATTAATAAAATAACTCGTTGAATCCCGATTACAACAGTGTTGATTAAAATCACTATAATTAACACATGAATATAAATTATAATAATCTAATATGTAGTACTTGAAAAACGTATACATAACCAGTAAATAACTACTTATCTAACCAATCACAAAAAAATGTTAATCTTACACACCTTGGCCACAGTATAAATAATGTAACAGTATTATGTCTTCTTATACCGAAATCCCACAATCCGCAATTTTGCGAACGGACACCGACGAGCCCGGACGACAGACCGTGTTAAGGTGTACGTGCGGGGTATCGCAGACATCGGTAGTGGTGCGTGGTGCGTGGCGGCCTGTGGTCGTCTGCCCTGCGTGTCCGTCTGCAATATTGCCGATCGTGGGATTCCACCATTAGAATGGTTGGCGAGCAACCATAGGTATAGTTATTTCAAGGTCCCTGCCGAGACATAATACTGTTATTTTATTATACTGTGCCTTGGCTGATCAATTAGATTCAATTCTGTAATTATATACTTAATAATTGCAACACTTACTAAACAAGAATATAAAATACATAAATGTTCAATCAATCATGTACAAATCAATGCCAATTGAGACCAGTATGTAAACATGTTGGTGCCACGGCCCTGGTGATGAAGAATTGGCATTGGAATTAATGGCCAGTTAGGCCCAAATACTATGTACATAGTACCTTAGTCAATATTAAAATCAAAAGTAATTTATTAATTCAAATAAAAACTTTTTACAAAAAAAATCAACCGACTTCCCAAAAAAACACTAAAAAGGTAAAAATAGCTTTAATTTCGTCTTTGGTTTTCAATTCTCGTTTTTCACTTTTTCGTTGTGGTAGTACCTAACCTATCACACACAAATTCGAGTACCACTACCTGCTATTAAAACATCGTCCAGATATACTAATTGGAAAAAATACGTAATATTGAAGCTAACTCAAAAACTACATAAACAAAGTTAATTAAATTGATATGGGACCACCACTGAAGCATGACGTACCAAACAAAAAAAGAATCATCAAAATCATTTCAAAATTGGGGGAGTAACGGCTTAACAACCATACAAATAAAAAAAACACAGACGAATTGAGAACCTCCTCCGTTTTGAAATCGGTTAATTAGGCTAATAATGAGCACTTTTTGAGTCTAGTGTACTGGCGTAATGTGGTACACCACTGCTTAACCCTTCGGAGAACAAGCGTGATATTATGTTATTTACTTCACTTAACTATATGTAGGTATTAATATATACATCAGCCGTGTAGGCGTATATCAGGGAGCGCAATTTGCAAGAACTAAGAAAGTAAAATCGCTCACAAATGTAGCGATCTATCATAATTCATAATTTATGCTCACTTTTGTAATGTATGAACTGGAGCACATACTCTGTTTCAATGATTACCAGCTCAGATACTATCTATATTTCGAAGTCACTTGTGTAATAAAATATATATTATGTGCCACTTGCGCGAGATCTACGAAGACTTGAACAGAATCTTTAAACACAAAAAAAAAAATCTTTTTTTTTGTATGTCTGTCTATCTGTTTGTTCCAGCTAATCTCTGAAACGGCTGGACTGAGTTTGATGGGAATTTCACTAACTTATGTTAGAACATAGGCCTTTTATTTTAGAAAAAGAATTAGGCACCAACTAGTACATGAATAAATTCGCAATGTTTCAATTCAAATTTCCGTTTCAATTAAAATCGACAGATTTTGATAATTTTTTTTTCATTACTTGTGAGAAAGGGGAAAAAAATTTAAACAAAATTATTTGTGATTTGAAAATGTGGCTGAAAGGCATTTGTTCCAGTTTCACCTCTAGGTAAAGGGGCTTTTACCATACCACCACCCATTAATTTTACTTCACGCTTCATCAGGTGTCCTCTCGGACAATGTCTCAGATAATAATGTCCTAGACCTGCCTCTCAACATCAATGTTCTTGCAATAACAGCAGTCCAATGTCAGGAAAAGGCTGATAACAAAAAAACAAAAAGCGACGAAAAACAAAAGAAGTTTTCTTGATCCGTCAACGAAAAGATCATCAGCCTCATAAAAAAAATCTTTTAATACACGAACAGTAAGGGCGATAATAGCATTCTCTCAACACAAAACTGCCAAACAAAAAGTGCAGCCGTCGCAAAAAACCGCGAACAAGAATGCAGCTCGACTCGAACATTGTAAAGCAAAATTGTTTTACTGACGACACGTCTAAAACACCCACAGTCGTTCACCATTGATTGAGCCATCGCAGGCGCTATTTCAGCGGGTTTACGCACCTTACCAACTTAGCTTTAACACCGGAAAAGTTTACACCAACTCTTAATGCTTAAAAAATAAGGTTGGAAATTGTTTGTAGGTTTGAGAGAGCAAATGAAATAGGATTCTGGTATTCCTGAAGTATGTTGTCGTAACTCAGAGGTACAGTCGGAAACTATTATTTACTGCGGTTCCCTTACATTGTATTCGTAAGTTACAGCTTACAGTTTTCCGTCTATGAAATGAGAAAGTTTTAGTATAGCACACGCAATGTATAGCGGATTGTGAAGATTACGTTTTTGTGTTCTGACGTTTTGCGCTGGTGTATTAGGATGGTTCAGTTATAACAATCTTGTCACTGGTGAAATGGCTTTAACACCTCAAAACACTTGCGATGGTAATTCTGAACACATTATAAGAAAAAAAAAAAAAGAAGTAATTAAATTATATTTAATGGTATCCAACTACGAACTCAATTAAACAGCTACCGGATACTTTAACCGTTGCTACGCAAACCGTTCCATTATTACACAAAACATCTGTTTATTCACGAGTTACATTAAAAACGTGTTGATTTAAACACGTATATCAGCAAAAAAAATCGTCAATCAAACCGTCTTCCCTCATTTGCGGCAATAATTCCAAGTTTAATTTACTCACTGATTGAGCGATCGTATAAAACAACACGCCGATGAAGACATCAAATTGAAAACCATCAACAGTAACCGCTCGGTAATAATGTGGCTTTTATTACCTTGATATATTGCCTGTACAAATCGTGATTACGCTAGTGAAAATGTCGTTTCAACAAAACACTGTATTAAAAAAATGAATAATGACTTCTTTGCCGACAACGTCATTATAACGCGCGGTCACCGGCTCGCAAGAGATTTCTATCTGACTGTACACATGACTGACACACAACATAAAACCAACCTTATTTCTTAACCTATAAAGCTTATAACATCTTCCACATATGCCTCAAAGTTTTCATTCAAATTCAACATTTAAAATTCACAGTTTTAAAGTACATTTTTGCATGGACAGCAGCCTCACATGAATCGCGGTGAGCACACAGAATTTCCACTTGATTGTGGCATGGCGAATCGGATTGACAGGTAAGAAGGTTATTATTATCACATTTTACTTAGAGTATGTACATGCATTTACATAAAATGCAGTGTAATTTGTAGAAATGTTTAGTATAGTTAAAATGTAAAGTAGTTAAATAATTACTTTTTTGATTACACAGTTCCGTATAGTAAAATACGGATATTTTAATTTTAATTAAACTGGTAGATTCGAGATGATGAAAATCTGTTTGCTTTCTTTAACTCAGTAAAATAAACTTATATAAACTCACCTCATCATCATTTCAGCCGAAAGACGTCCACTGCTGGACATAGGCCTCCCCCAAGCACGGCCACTTCGACCGGTTCTGTGCTTCTTCCATCCAGCGGCTACCTGCGGCCTTCACCAGGTCATCGGTCCACCTTGTGGGACGCCTTCCAACGCTACGTCTTCCAGTACGCGGTCGCCACTCCAGAACCTTTCGACCCCATCGGCCACCACCTGATACGATCCTTCCATACTCCTTTTGCTTCGTTTACGTCTGGTCATACACGCACGTCGGTTGCGAGTACTACGCATCTGACCTTTCTTAAGAACATTACCAATAAGGTCACTTATTATGTCCTCTTAGGGCGTCTCCTCCCGGCGTTTCCAGTCACATCAGTGGAATTTGAAACTAGAAAACTCATTTGAAAATATGAACCGCGGCTGTAATATTGTAAAAATAAAATGTTAATTTAGACAGCTTTTTTTATTTTTGAGGGTGGGAAATGATCCAATGACTTCTCCCGCTCTGGGCGGAGCGGAAGAGCGTGTCAGACTTTTACTGACTAAAACCCACTCGTGTTCCTTCAGTTGCCTGTTGCCAAGGTCCCGGTATCCCTTTCGGACTTTCCCGCAACCCTGGCAGGAAATTTAAACAGCTAGATTTAACTTTGTTGTTAAGTACGTTGAATTTGGGTTATTACTTAAAACTAGCTTACCCGACAGACGTTGTCCTGTCCAAATATCAATAATTCATGAAACACTCCCATAGAAAATGAACTTTCAGTTTTCCCGAATTTTCTATTTTTCTCGGCAACTTTTCAAATTTTTCTTTTTGTAACGTAGTAACCTGATTCGGACTATTACGAACATTTTAAAATAAAGTTTGCCGAATCGGTCCAGCCGTTCTGAAGTGATGCGCTTACCAACGTACAGAATTTCATTTTTATTATCTAGAAAAAAACTGTTTTTCTCACAATGGAAGCTCTTCTCGATTTTCATATCAAATTGTAGATATTCATGAATATATTATAATACGTGGAACCCTACAAAGCAAATGAAATGACAATGTAAGTACAACACATGTCACACGGCTAGCTGCAGTTTGAAATTACTTGCACATACTATGTTATAACAATGTTATTGTTAACTTGTAAGTACTTAGATACAAAATGAACTTACTGTGAACGTACAAAGGTGTGTAGGTAGGTAGGTGGTATGTACTAAAAACAGGGTTTAACGTCGGGGGAGGCTGGCTGGAACTTTGATTTGGAATTCTTTGGATCTGACTGTGCTGCCATATTTCTAGTGGCATACATGATGGCATGAATACATTGTGACATTCTTTTAATGGTCAGACGGGAAGCCCTTGCATTCTTAATTTATAATATTAACCTGTTTTTATTCATTAATTGTTGTTTTATTGAATGGAAATATGAAAAATCGCACTTTATTGACCTAAAATATTATTATAACACTGAATTTGATTTTGTAACCGTTTTAGATGTAAAAAGAGCATTTCGAAAGTTTCTAAATACTTTTTTTATATCTAAAACTAAATATTCAGTGTTGCGATATTATTGATGGCATTACATAAGCAATATTTTAGTTCACTATAGAGCGATATTTCATATTTCCATACAGTAATATTGACAAATTAATCATAACAGCGGAATATTTGACAGCTATTTGCGGCGTGGCCTACTTTCAAAATATTAGGTTTTTCAAGTATTTTATGTTGATTGTACAAATTACACTTTCAGCAGTAATAAGTCCGTCATCTGCGGCACCTGAATTTACTGAAATCAAAGTCCAAAGACAGAGAGAGCATAAAGATATTGGTAGAAGACAGTTTTAGAGAGAGATGCAGATTCACCTACAAAACAATTGAAAAGCATTTTTAAAATCAACCAAAAGAGACTGCAATTAAGCGCAGGCCACATTGGGAACGAAGCTTTCCTCCGCGTCGGCTTCGTTTCATACCGCGAATAAAACAAAAGTATGAAGACGCAGAGTAAAGCTTAACGTACTTAGCTTCGTTTTTTTTCGTTCCCAATGTGGCCTGCGCTGTATTAATTAACTAATAACATCACAATAATCTAAAATCGTATCGATACTGACAAATGACGTCACAGCATCAGACACAACCAATCACACAGCCTGTCCGGTAATGGGCACATTGTGTTGCCATACTGATGGTGCTGATGGAAAAGTAATTGAAAACGGTATTGTTACTGCTAGTGACCGACTGGCTGGAATGTTTCTTTCAGCTGACTCTTTTACTGGTACAGTGATCCTATGGATAGGAACAGCTTAGCCTTAGTAAGGCTTAGTATCTTTGTCATATTATTCGATGCTAATGACGCCAAAAATCACTCGTCCAAGACATCAATCAATCAACTCAGCCTATCGCAGCCCACTGCTGGGCATAGGGCTCTCCCAGGCTATGCCTCAACACGCTGTCCTCCGCCTTCCGCATCCAGTCTATCCCAGCTAACTTTTCAAGTTCGTCGGTCCATCCAGCTGGGGGGCGTCCCACACTACGCTTGCCGATACGCGGTCTCCACTCCAGGACTCGTCTGCTCCACCGGCCATCGGTTCTTCGACAAACATGGCCAGCCCCCCACTGCCACTTCAGCTTGCTTACTCTGCAGGCTATGTCGGTAATACCAGTTCTTTTCCTGCATGCAACAAAACTGCATAGCTATTCACAGCCATTCGATACGCTTCCGTGTCGAATCGAACATAAATCAGTGTTATCAAAGGAGTCCTCCAAACCCTGTTCACAAATCCGAAACCGCAAAATTAGGCAAAATTACACAATTTCTGTTACCTGTATTTGCTTAGACCAATTAAACAACCGCTACTCTTACGACAGCTATTTGCTAAGCAAATCAGGTAACAGAAAATGTGTAATTTTCGACTCGGATGCCTGTCGAATGGTGTGAAAATCTATGCTGGATAGATAGATTTCTTGTATTTATTGATGAGTTGCAAGCGCCCTGCCTAGATTCAGTATGTATGAGATCCCGCAGGTATCACACATAACACAACACCGACGTCGATGTTTCCTTTTGTGGCATTCCGACATATGTGCCCAGACTATAGATATATTCTGTATCTTAATTCTAGAAATAAAGACTATAGGATGGAATCTTGGATGAATACGTAGCCTTTGGCGACAGACTGATGAATTTGACGAAGAGAGAGAAATTAACAGTTTTGATTAGTAACTTTCGAAATAGAACTAGAATATCAGAGACCCTTAACAAAGTGACATTCTATATAACGATGATGGAAATAAACAAAAAAAAAGACAGTGACGAATTGAGAACCTCCTCCTTTTTGAAGAAGTCGGTTAAAAAGCAAAAGTGTAAGACTGACATAAGCTATCGAAAAGCTTATGTCAATCCCGTTGAAAGTCGTTGTAGATACGAGTACGAAACGCTTTCGATGCGATTGTCACTTGTCTAGGCCCTCGCAGTGCCCGCGGCTTTGCCCCCGCGATAACCTTCATTATTGACACAACGAATTTATGGCAAATTGGATATGCCTAACCTTTTCCAACTACATATGTTGGGGTCGGCTTCCAGTCAACCCGGATGCAGCTATTTTACATGGACATTTACATTTTACATTCAATCTCATACTAAACAGCTACTTTTTTTTTTTATTGATTCCTTTTTCGGGGATTATTTGGACACCTATGGTATCTGGAATGGCATATAAAATACAATAGGCGTTAGATATGATGATTAATTGATATGATCACTGTACGTAAATTAATGTAATTAGTGTCATTTTCGAAATAGAACTAAATTGAAACACAAAAATCTTTTTCACCTAAACTGACATAAATACACCAAAAGACAGCAGACATCTCAGTTTATGTGATAACTAAATCAAAAATACTCACAGACTATATTCAAGGCACTATAATTTTAAAGCAGTCCCCTGAACCACAATAGAGACATCAGTAGACTCAAACCAAATCGGAGCGCACCAAACAGATCAGGTTTTGTTCGTTAAACCTTCACATATAATTAAGGAGGCGAGCTTGCTTCGCTAAAACACATAAATCATAATAATTTAATGCTGGCCGAGTCTTTCCTGCGCCGGCACCGACTCAACAACGTTTTTTCCTGAGTTACGACCGTCCGCGCATCTGCGCATCTTTCCACTCTCACCCGAAATGACTTCGGAATTGACAGCTTTATAAATATAAGAAAGGGCTCTCGTAGCGAACGTGCCATTGCATTAGTATGGAAACGCTTGCGAGTAATGACACGCGGCCAGACGATATGCTCTTTCAATTTTATGATTGCCTGGTCCCCTGGTCCCGAGCGGGTTATTTTGAATGGCTAATTGAACGGTGTTTGCCTCTAGTTTATTGGAATTTTATTAATACTTTGAAGGGTTATGTGAGTAAATTGACTTGGAAATTTAACAATTCTGTATGCCATGGATATAAGATTTATGTTTAAAAACGTCAAGTACGACTTTGACAGGTTTTTACACCTCACGGAGAATACTTCTTTACCTTGAACAACGATTTTCCATAATAATTTCCATTATAATACCTACGGTGTCACGCCGTCTAAAAAGGCAGCGCAGTATTAATTTTATCCAACAACCTTGTAAACAAAGCCGCGAAGCAGTAGCTTATTTTTTATGAGATATTGATTTATTACGATCATTAAATGTATTTGGCAAATTAATCATATAAAAAAGGTGCGATTGATTTGAATGAATGAGCCACACCTGTGTGAGCATAACTTAAAAATTTGTCAACTTAGAATTTTGGCGGTTCTTTTACTCATTCATTCCATTCGTCACGCACACCACACCTTGGCTATTTATCAATGAAAATTATTTGTAAACGCCGCATTCTGCTTAATTTCAAAACCAACAAATATACTCGCAACATTAAAAAAACGAAGATGTAACGTCATTATTAAGTCCTATTGTAAAACCGCCATTGAGAGAAAACATTCATCAAAATAGGAAAACGAAAACGTAATTTATAGCCGACACATCCCTAACCCGAGCTTGTAAATCTAAAAACAAATAAGAATACAATCAATAAGTGTTAAAATATGTTAATATGTTAATTCTGAAGGCATTAAATAACACATACTCTCGTTCCAAGTGACATTGGACAAGTTCGAAAGATTTACTACCTCTAAACGAATTCGGGCCGGCCGTTAGTCCGCTCAAATTAATATTTATACATATAGAAATCTATTCAAATGACATATGATATATGTTTCTTGTAACAAATAATGCATTTAACACTTCACCTGTTTACTCTTCGGCAGCCTTCGATTGAGAAAGAAGGCATAAATTGTCATTGATTTCGATATTAAGAACGATAATTCAAATTTTGTATAACATAATTGCATAGCAATCATTATGTGACTATGATGTACATCAAATTATTTTACACCACTTCCTCATCATCATCATTGGCATCCTCATTCCACCCAATACTAAGTTTAAGCATCCTCCCTTTTATGCCATGCTTCCCTGGTCTGTGGGAGTCTCCTCCAGGTCTACCCCGCATTCTTCTGTAGGTTGTCCAACTTTTCTGACTGGCTATTGGTCTACCATCACTCCTTCTACCGTTTCTCGGTAACCATTCCGTACACAACAAATATTGGCGTTTATTTTCACATACCTACCTACCTTAGAATCGTCTTACTTCATCACGTAGGTACTGAATTTTCACCGAGTGGCCATCACAAAACCAACAAAACACATTAGTAGTTTATTTAATACCTAGATAAGTGCAGTTTCATGCATTACTTTATCTAAACTCATGCAATTTTATCAAAAACACATTTAGTGTATATGGCACCCAACATTAAACCGCGAACAGATAACACTAAAATCATCGGAAACAGTTTTTTAATAGAAAAATTGATATTTTTCAACACACTTGCCCGAAAAGTGCATTTTATTGCACTACTTTTGGGTTCAGTGGTTCAGTATTGCACATGATTGCATGCTTTTTATATTTTTAATTTTATTCAAAAAACATTATTTAGTTTTCAATATATATGTTTTTTCAGGTTTTATTATATTTTTTATAGTAGGCTGCTTCGCGGCTTAGAGTCCACTGCCTCTCCTTCAAAAAGCAAGTGCACGACCCACTAAAAAACCTGCTTTTTGATAGGTACAAAATATAATGTTTATGAAATTTTATTTACTTTTTCCTCATGCGTTGAAAACGTCTTTGAAACTCGTGAGCGTTTGTCTTTGTTTGAAAATCAAGATGCAAATTGAAGTTAATATCTAGTCTCTGAAACACAGTAACAATAACGCCTTGGATACAATTTTAAAACCGAATCTAATTCGAAAGCCCTTTGTTTCTACATAACTGCTAAGAAGGGCTATTTGTCCTCCCGGAAGAGCCCATACATAACATGAGCTCCGTAACAGGTGCTCTTTATTCATATACCATTTCAAAAAAGCTAATATCTGTTAAGAAGTAGAAACACGCCTTTTAACAACAACCGATGTACGCGAGCCTTATGTAATTAAATCCATCAGAATAGGACGTCTTCGATGGGTAGGGCATGTCGCGAGACCCGCACGCTCTTGCGTAATACACGATCAATCACAATCTGAATCGTTTTGAAACAGATTGCTGATACGTTGCTTCATAAGTTCGAAAAAAAATCTGTTCAACAACGTAAATAACGCAATGGATGTTGTTGAACTGTCAAACTGAAACAGATTAGTCGTAATCGTTTACAATAATGTGTTAATCAACTACTTAGATAGCAGAGCATCCAAACGATTACTGGATAGTATACCGGTTGGTCGGAGGGTGTCCCAAGCTCGGATGGTTGGATGGCGTAAACCAAGGTTTCCAAAACGTTGGAGTGAAAAAGCCGGAAATAGGTCACGTTGGAGAAATATTATTGACCAGGCTAAGGCCCACACACGGCTGTAAAGCCTTAAATGATGATGATAATGTATTAAGCGTAGCTAGCTTCTAAAATAGAATTTTCGGAATCAGTAGTTCCTACATACAAACTCACAAACTTTACCTCTATGGTATTTTATGTTTCTTGTTTTTGTAAACAATTTCATAAAAACTTTTTGAAAAAAAAAATACCCATAAGTAAACCCACAAAGGTGTCAAAGATATTAATCTCCATTCCGATAGGGGTACCTACAAAATGAATTGTCATACTGTTTCTTTTAAGTGTAGCCGATATAAAAATGATCAGTAATTTTTCACGAGTTTAAGCTGTCCACACCATTAGTTAGATATTATTTTATATTTTTGGTTTTCGTGTTTTTACCGTTGTGACCCTATTAACACCTGGCTAATATATTATTACGTATTATAAGAGGTACTTGGTTCAACTTAGTAATAGTTTTTAAAGTGCGATAATGTGGAAATTTCGGGATTAACTTTTATAAGTCAGTTAAAACCTTTGCCGTCTGCTTCAACATTAATCAATAAATAAATTATTTAAGGCGAAAGCTTCAGGGTTACCCTCGAAATTCAAATTTTCTTAAGTTGTTTGCTATCTGGGATAGGTATCAGGTTTTATGCTGATCTAAATATGTTTCGCGGCCGCATCAAATATTTATTTATAGAATCATAATCATAAAAATCATCAATATAGCTCTCCGAGTTCATATACTAAATCCTATTGAATGACTATCTCATGAAATCATGACATTTGAGGATTAATCTACCTTAAGGAGTGGTTTTACTGTATTTAATGATTATAATTCTGTCAAGCCATATTTGCTATGGTCGCGAATCATAATTTTAATCAACAACCTGACTCAGACTCCCAAATTGCAAAAAACGTAAAAAAAATTGCGGGCTACCTTGACGTGAGGCCGGTTCCGTTAACATTGTGTGCACTTAGTGAGGTGTAGTTTGATTGTAAATGGTTGTAAATGTGTGCGTGTGAGCGTGTAATGTGTATGCACAGAGTGGAGGTGTAGTTTTGGCATGCCTCACTGTATTATTCGTAGCATAGCGCTAGTCTTAGTTTTTTATTTGGTTTGAGGTAAAGTACCGCACTTTCAAAATATACACATCGACATTGTAATTGCTTGAATTTATAGCATTTAAGTGATAAATCAATATAACAAATTACAATTCCTGTCTTAAATATAACGCTTTTAAATGTTAATACGTTATATTTTTTTGCAAAACATTTCGTCTTATTTATAGTTATTTAGGGGTATGAGGAACAGGGTGTAAAGTTCACTCATCCACCATAGAAAAGGGAGGATCCTCCGACCAGACGGGTGTTGTGTCTGGCGGGCAACTGCCCAATGATTGATATTGGATTTTTGTATATATGTTCACTGCACGGTAAACTCTAATTGCGCGATGCTGGATTTTTGTGACGTCAGGATTTTTGTGTGACGTCAGGTCTTTGATGCGTAGTTCGAATTTGGCGATGTAGGTACCGCCACAGTTACATCGCTGTTGTCAAAAAAGGCAATAACCACAAACCTATAACCGATAACTGCCTTGTTAGTCTAGTGGTCGCATCCGCTACTGCGGCGCATGATGACCTGTTTTCGATTCCCAGGTTGGACAAAGTGTTTTTGGAATTGTTTTTGGTTTTTGGAATCTGGAATTTCTCAGTAGCAGCACGGAGTCTGGATTTGTCTGTGCCCGTTTGATGGCAATAGGCTCGCCCCCTATTACATATCACTAAAACATAACTGGCGAAATACGGGTCTGTTATTGGTACTCCTCTGCCTAACCCTTTCGGGAATACAGGCGTGATGTTATGCTTTAACCGAATTCGACAACATTCCCAATAATGTAAAAAAAAAAACTGTGAAGTAACATCTTTTTTTCATCTCACCAACTTAATTTACAGTAAATCACTAGGTAATTTATTCAATTTTAATTAAATATGTGGTCATCTAAGCGTGGATGTCCATAACGAAGACAAATCGTTACGTGTTCGAGCTCATTAACGCGCCGCGTTAAAATTCATAATGAGAATATCGAATATTCAATTAATTAATAATGTTATCGATAGTTCGTTACATATAGGGTTGCCAGATGTCGATACCGGGAATATAGTCAAGGAAATGTTTTAGCAAACAACTCTTTTGCAGATGATTCATGTAATTAAGTAATGTTAAAAATTTGGTGAAGCTAAACTTCGATAGCAGAACAACACTGTATATAAAGACTTTTAAGAACCATAACATCCTATATCTATCATGTTTTATTGTTGATATTCTTTGAATCAATAACCATTTTTAGGGTTCCGTACCCAAAGGGTAAAACGGGACCCTATTACTAAGGCTATGTCCGTCTGTCTGTCCGTGGCTTAGCTCAGAGACTGTTGGTACTAGAACTCCCATAAAAAAGTAGTTAATTGATTCAGGCGTGACTTTGCGGAAATTCATTATAAAATACAATAGACGCAGATTTATTTAGTAACCTATTCCGCTTAACTAACCCGCTTTTAGTTAGCGGAATAGGTTACTAAATATATCTGCGTCTATTTTATTTTATTAAAAAAAGTGTCCCTGTACCACTACCACGCCAGCCGGCAGCCCTACAAAGTACAAGTACACCCCGCGGATTCGATTCGGTCCACACTCCGAGTTATTTTAAATCTATGTTAATTCATACTAATCAAGCCTCTTTTGAGATCGTATATCTTTCTAATTAAGAGATCCCATCGGAAATTTAATTTACTTGTATTCTATTGAAAACCAGAAAACATTTTATTAATACTAACCCAATCATTAAGTGGAGAAATATTTTAGAGTGTCAAAAATTAGTTACTTTCATGGCTGCGTATTGGAGGAATGTCGATGGTGTTATGATGTTAAATACATCGTCAATTTAGTTCTGCTTTAGTATTTCTTGTAGTATAAACTATAGGAAGCATAAATTATTAGTTTCTACTGGAGATAAATAAACTGAGCGAGCAACACTAGACTAATTAGAAACTTTATGTTGAATTCATTGAAATATTTTAATAGCTGAGTCTAGTTAGGGTGTGGTTTCATGAACCAGCTTTTATTTTATTTATGAGACATGAATTGACTTACAACTATGGTAGGACTAGAATTCTAGTATTTATAGCATGTTATTTTTTTGACTTAATATTTTTTTATAACGTGTGAAATACGTGTGAGGAACTCGCTGAGTCGATCCATCAGGTTAAGCTACGCTTGCCGGGGTTGGTCAGTGGATGGGTGACCATCTTTACATATCGAGACTCCTCCGTGCCTCGGAAAGCACGTTAAGCCGTCGGCCCCGGCTGTCATTCGTGGATCTTTGACAGTTGTTACGTATCCATCCTAACATCAATAAAATCACGCAATCACAATTCAAACACAAAAACCCAAAAATATACGTTTAGCAATATTTTTCGATTACCAAAACCTGCAATTATTGATCACACACTATTATTATCCCCTATCATGAAACATATTGTGGAAGAAAATGATGTGCTAAAAAACAAAATAACAGAACTCGAACAGAAACTAAACTTTGCAGAGAAAGATAAGCGTAAAAATAACCTCGTTATTTTTGGATTGGCGGAATCGGGAAAAACAGAATTCGAGCTCGTCGATTATATAAAAGACATCATCTTGGAAATGGGAATACAAATAGACATCCACGAACTAAACAACGTATATAGAATTGGGAGGTGGAACCCCAACAGTAAAAATCGCCCGATAGTAGTCTCCTTCACAACTACGTGGAAAAAACACTTAATTATGAAGAGCAAGGCAAGCCTCCCCACAGGCATATACGTTAAGGAAGATTTCCCTAAAGAAATACTGGAAAAGCGTAAGCAGCTACAGCTACAAGTGGAAGAAGAGAAAAAGAAGGGGAACATAGCATTTCTGAAATACGATAAAATAATAATAAAAACACCATCAAACCAAGCCAAAAATCGTGATAAAAGGAAAAGAGAAGAGAATGGCTCACCAACTCAATCCACACAAAAGAAAAGCAACTCCCAGATTAGTCCAGCAAATGAGGTGAAGGTGACCAAAACAACAACAAAGGCAGCCTACAAACCTGGCATACTTAATTATGTTGAACGTGGTAGATCCACTTCACTATCAAAAAACTAACAACTTACAGCGATACCCGGAACCGACACAAACAACCGAAGGCAACTGATTTGCAACAACCAACTCAACCTAAACGTCTCCCAGTACGGCCGGTCCCCGCGGGAGTACTAGACCGAAACCCTCCAACAAAAAGATGCGAAACATTCAAAATTGCAACACTCAACACAAGAACCCTGAGAAAACAAGAAAGCTTAATGGAATTAGAAAAGGCGCTAGAAATGATAAAATATGACATCCTAGGCATAAGCGAAATGAGGAGACTGGAAGAAAAAATTGTGGAAAACAACAACTACATATTGTATCAAAAAGGAGAAACAGCGGGCCAAAGAGGAGTGGGCTTTCTCATTAAAAGATCATTGAAAAACTACATACAGGAGCTGATAGGAATCTCAGACAGAATAGCAATACTCAACATTAACTTGCCCAGCTACAAGAAACAATGGACGATCATCCAAGTATACTCACCCACAGAGTTAGCATCAAAATGTGACATTGAAGATTTCTACATCAACCTATCGGATACTGTAAAAAAATATCACAACAATCACCTCATAATTATGGGCGACTTTAATGCCCAGGTTGGCATTAGAGAAGCCGGCGAAGAGCTGATAATGGGAAAACATGGACATGGAAAGAGGAGCGAAAATGGGCACAGACTGATTGATTTCTTATTACAAAACAACCTAACGCTGCTCAATTCAGTCTTTAAGAAAAATCCTAAAACTAAATGGACCTGGTTATCACCCGATGGAAAATACAAAAATGAAATAGACTACATATTAACTAACAAGACAAAGTTCTTCAATGACACACACATTGTACAAAATCTAAATTTCAACACTAACCACCGGATGGTACGATGCTGCTTAAAAAACCACCCTACTAAAAGACCAAGAAACAACATTAGAAACACATTGAGCGCATCAGAACACTATGCCAAAGAGTTGGATCCATCTTCTATCAAGCCGCTGCATGAAATTGTGAACTCCAACATAAGTGTACTAGATAAGTATAACCACATAAACAAATCCCTAGCACAAAGGAAGATAAGAAAGGTAGCCAAGGGTACACGCTTTAGCGACAAGACAACAGAGCTACTAGAAGAGAGAAAAACATTAATAGCAAATAAAGAAAATAGTAAACAAAACCACGACTTAATATCAAGCCTTAGCAAACAGATTCGAGAAAACATAAGAAGAGATAGAAAAACAAAAAGATTGAAAAAACTGGAAGATGAAATTCAAAGAACGGGAGGCACCAAAAAGGCCTTCAAAGAACTAAGAGAACACGGCATGGAATGGATTCCAAATTTAAAAAACAAAAGATCAAAACAAGTGACAAAACGTATAGAAGTCCAGAATCTTGCTACAGACTACTACAGAACCCTCTACTCAAACAAAGATGCCGAACAAGAAGTAACCTACCAAAACTCAAATATAAGAGACGATGAAATCCCACCAATACTTCTACAGGAAGTACAAAAAGCCATAATGTCACAAAAACCAGATAAAGCTCCAGGACCCGACAATGTACCAAATGAGCTGATGAGAGGCACAGTTGATGAAATAAGTCCAATCTTAACCAAACTATTTAACGACATTCTAACAACAGGCACTATTCCAAACCAGTGGGGAGAATCACATATCATTCTCATCCATAAGAAAGGAGATAAGGACGAAATTGGTAATTATAGACCAATAAGCCTTATATCAAACGTCTATAAGGTTTTCGCAAAGGTAATTTTGGAAAGAATATCACAAACCCTAGACGAAAATCAACCGATAGCACAAGCAGGATTCAGGAAAAACTATAGCACCATCGATCATATCCACACAATCAAGCAAGTCATGGAAAAATACAATGAGTACCAGAAGCCATTGTACATTGCTTTTATCGACTATTCCAAAGCTTTCGACAGTCTGAAACATACATATATCTGGTCTAGCTTAACAGAACAAGGAGTGGAAAATACCTATATCCAACTAATAAAAACCATCTATAGCAAGAGTATAAGCTGCATAAAACTGGAAACGAAAGGAGACCCTTTTCCTATCAACAGAGGCGTCAGACAAGGAGACCCATTATCTCCCAAACTATTTAATGCTGTGCTTGAACGTATTTTTAGACAGATAGACTGGGACGAATACGGTCTTAGCATCAACGGTAGCCGCCTAAACCATTTGAGATTCGCAGACGATATTATTCTGCTAGAAGAAAATCCCAAGAAATTAGAACTCATGGTAAGAACACTAATCAACAAAAGCAGAGAAGTAGGGCTTGAAATGAACGCGAGTAAAACAAAGCTGATGACTAACTCCCCAGAGGTCAAAATCGAAGTTTATGGAAGCAGGTTAGAATATGTGAGGGACTACACTTACCTAGGGCAAATTATCTCCCCCAACGACTCAATGACTAAGGAAGTCAACAAAAGAATAGCCTGTGGATGGAAAAAATACTGGTCTTTGAAGGAAATAATGAAGAGCAAAGACTTAAACTTGCATATCAAGAGGAAAACCTTCGACACTTGCATTCTTCCCTGCTTAACTTATGGCTGCGAAACCTGGTCACTCGCCGACAACCATAGAGCGAAACTAGCAAAATGCCAAAGGGCGATGGAAAGGAGCATGCTAGGAGTAAAACTAAGGGACAAAATCAGAAACTCAGATATTAGAACAAAAACTAGGGTTAAGGATATAGTAGTTCGCATAGACCATTTGAAATGGGGCTGGACAGGACACATGCTTCGATGTCAAGTCAACAAATGGAGCAAACAGGTGACCCTGTGGTACCCAAGAGACGGGACTAGAAACCGGGGACGCCCAAAAACAAGATGGGAAGACGACATCCGCTTAACTCTGGGACCTTACTGGACAAGAGTTGCTGTGGACAGAACGCAATGGAGACAGTTGGAGGAGGCCTATGCCAAAAGGCACACCGAGCTGAGGGACATACTATGATTAACCAAATACTTTATGTTAACAAGCTAATGATGTACCCAAAGTTTGGAAATAAATGGCTTTATTATTATTATTATCCCCAGAAACAATTTTCGAAAAATCGCACCTATGCGCGATGATTCGAACCTCTACATAGGCGCAAGCAAGGAATGAGTGAAACAAAGATGGCCGACTATAGACACGCGAACAAGCAATAAAGCAAATTCTAATCTATTCGTAAATGACTATAAAAACATAAAAAAATGTCGTACTAGCTCCTGTGACAGATCTTATCTTAATTACACGAGATGGGCGCGTTTTTAATAGAATCGCTTTAGTGACTTTAAATTAGGCATATAACAGAAATTTTTGACTTGTGGCTGGGAAAACTACATTTCAAAGTTCAATTGTTTTATTCATAATGAAATCCTTATTTATGAGTGTTACGACGAAAATTCGCACCCGAACCGAAGCTCGCACTGAAAGATTTCCTGAAAAGTATTTTCTGGAGTGATGCAAATACTTATTGCAAAAAAAACTACTACAAAACAAGTTTGGCTGTAAAATTTAAATACTTCTCAAGTCATTATGACTTGAGAAGTATTTAAATTATTACTAAAAGCTCACAGATTTAATCCTTACATATTATAAAACAAAGTCCTCCGCCGTGTCTGTCTGTCGTCCTGTTCGCGATAAACTCAAAAACTACTGCACCGATTTTCATGCTGTTTGCACCAATGGATAGAGCGGTTCTCGAGGAAGGTTTTAGTATATAATAACCGACATCCACGCCGGCGAAGCCGCGGGCATCAGCTAGTAAAGAATAAAATTAAACATGATATAAATTACGTCACTTCCCACTAGTATAGCACAGTTTGTTTAACATTTGTTTCACTGCACTGCAGTCAACACCAACAGCTTTGTATTTTTCATTTTTGCATTCTTTCTTTTTTGTCCTATACAAATCGACAGCGTCATGTTCATGTTATATGGGTTTATATGAATGTGGTATGACATAAACATGGATTATGATGAATGATTTGGAGAGTGATGGACTATCTGATAGTGTTACGCATTAGCAATTAAAAACTTGTCAGAATGGGTCAACATTGAACTACACATCTGTGCATTACATTATTGCAGAAACTTGAAGTAAGTAAAGCAAAATTTCTACAATAAATTATTTCACACGTAAAGGAATAAACAAGCAGTTGTACAAGCGGGGTCTACCAAAGTGCTTGGTGAATGTTCTTTATCTATTACTTAAAAATATATAACTGAAATAAATTGACTTCGAATTGAATGTGAAAATTTTCAACTGAAACCTTTTCAAAGAAGCGAAGGAATAATAAGCTCGTAAAGCCGTTCAAAGTCAAATAATTTATTTCAATTAGGCACTTATAGAGCACTTATGAAAGTCAAAATTAAAAATTAAAAAAAAAAATTCTATTAGTTGACTCTTCACTGAATTGAATAGTTCTAAGGCAGAGGAGGCAACTGCTCTGTAATTTAATAACCAGCCAGCAACGGCATTTCTAACCATTAATTTCATTTTAACAACATCTAAAAATCGAACCAAATTGAAAAAGGTTTCATTTAAAGAGGTTTTAACGTTTTAAGTAAACTCGGCGTAACCTCATAAAAGTATAATTCCATTGAAGTTCACAGGTTGGGTCGTTAAATTTTAAATATTCCTAATACCCTTTAACGGTAGCTTTTCATGTTTGACACGAATAAAATAATATTAATGGCCGTATCAGGATCTGGGGCCGGTGCCTCGTCATAAGCGGAGCGGCGCAGGCGCGTTAATACGACCTAGAATGAAATAATTTCCTCACTAATCCTAAAAATATATCGACCGTAAATAATCATTCGAATTACCGCCTGTCCAAACCCTATTACAGTGATGTAGTTGGTATCGATATTCGATATCGATATTTTCAATGATGAAATCATGAAATGTATGTAACCATTTCCGAAATCTCTCTTGTGATTACGTGTAACTTATTTGTTAAATGATTGCCTCAAATCGCGATGATGGATCTTGATGTCACTTATTACCTATTCACATTCTCTTTTATAATAATCAGGTTACATAACTTTATTATTATATTCAATCAATTTAGTAAATCTATCCATGGATCTACTTTAAAGCTAATTTTAATGATAATCCTCAAAATTCGCCTTTTTATGCCTGCCCTTGTCCCATGTTACCTGGGGTAGGGGCAACAATAAGGTTCCGTCGACCGATCTTTTCCGAGTCAGTCAACCAGTGATCAGTGTTCGCCACTACCACGTTAACATTCGTTTGCTCTTTATTAACCGACGAAAAAAAAAGGAGGAGGTTCTCAAGTCGACCCGCATATATTTTTTTTTTTAATGTATGACCACGCATAACTTTTTAGTGAGTAGTCCGATTTGAAAAATTCTTTTTTTATTGGGAAGGGTATACCTCGAAGTTGGTCCTATTTAAAATTGGAAACTATAATCCACCCCTAAAGGTAGACAAAATGGGGTTGATTGATTTTTCACCAACTGAATTTTCAACAGTGAACCGATTCTGTTGAAATTTCGCACACATACATATTTCTGATGACACAACCACTCATCATCAACTCCAGGTCTTTAACCTGGAGTAACCCCCTGGAGTACCCTGGAGTGGATGGTAACTCAAAAGCGAAAAATAAAAAACTTTTTTACAAAAAATTAAACCGACGAAAAAAGAATTGAAAAGCGAAAAATAAATAACTTTAATTTCGGAAGTCGGTGGCAAAAACGAAAATTGAAAAGCGAAGACACCGACTTCCGAAATTGAAGTTATTTATTTTTCGGTTTTCAGTTCTTTTTTCGTCGGTTTAATTCTTTTTACTTAAAAAGTTCATTATGAAATCAAAGTGTGCCATCGATAATATCGTCACCGATACCACGAAGCTCACTACACTACATCCCTAAAAGGTACCGGGACCATCCAAGTGAGACGTCTGTATAGATTATAATATATTTTCTGCTATTAATGTATTACATGTTATTAAAATGTAGGTTTTTTTACGCGTAACCGGGTCACTTTCTCATTGGTTAACCGTATTTAGTTCTACAACCTTTTGAACTTAATCCTGTATGGAAAATAACTTGGAATAGTAAGGATCAAAGTTTGTGTGTCGGTTTGTTTTTTGTAAGCTGAATTCGAAGAAAACTGTATCATGCGAGAAGCTTGCGCAGGCAGAACTGTGGTGAAGCTTGAGCGTATAGTAGGCCCATAACGCTCCGTCCATTCTCTATATCTATGGACCCTAAATGGTTATCCAGCCATTATTATGCTGTTGTTAAGGCTTCATCAGTTAGTACCAGACTGCATAGTCAGTGTCTATGCTGTTTAGGGTGATTAGAGTATGCCGAATTGCCTCCATCAATTCCTATGCTAAATGCAATTCAACCAAATGTCTCATTGACATTAATTTATTGTTCCAGGACAACCATCCTGCATGCCGTGCCGAATAAGTTTTGGTTACTGATAGCTCAAATTACTTCCTTCAAACTCAGACCAAATAAAAAACCAAGACAGAGCGCTCTCAACAGTGACTTGAAGCCGGTTTCGTAAACATGTGTACACTTCGTTTGGTGTAGTTTAATTGTAAATAGTTGTAAATGTGTGTGTGTGAGCGTGTATGCACAGAGCGGTGGTGTAATTTTAGCATGCTTCACTGCATTGTTCGCAGCGCTCCGTCTTGGTTTTTTATTTGGTCTGAGCCTTCAAAAAGAAACAAGTCAAAAGTCACACCACCAAACATAACCGGGGACTATTTACTAGTTTACTAATGATCTCATTCTAATTGAATGGAGATAGAAATTATTTAAGGAAATCATGATTAACGATTTTGTTTATCAACTAATATTTCAAATAAACAAATATTTAACAGCTTTCCTATGAATACTTATAATACGTAATCCCTCTATAAAGTCTAATTAGAAATCTTTACAAGTGTCAAAGAATTCTCATAATTAACTTCCTCTTCGGGTCCTAAATAGAAATAACTGTGTATCTGTTCTTAATAAATTATATCATTTGTCTTGAATTAATGGCATTCTAACAAGGATGTTTTACTAAAACCTAGACATTTAGTTAACATTCAGTATTCATGAACTTTCCAATTTCTAACGTTTATAAAATTGGTTCAAAAATTTTATACCGTAACAAACTAAATTCGAAACTTTCTCATTTTATAATACTTAATGTTTGTATAGATCGTCTTCATAACAAGCTAATATTTAATGTTCTTGAACAACTCCATACAAATGTTCGCCAGAGAATCACAATACTGTGTGTTGTATTTTACACACAACCAAACACGCCCTATTCTATTCTACGAGCGGTTAATTGAGCAATATAATTTGACACCTCACGGCATAGTGAATAGCCAATTATTAATATGGGCCCTTGATTAATTGTGATATCAGCATTTAATTTTCGTGTTAACAGTGTGGCTCGGGCGCGCGGCACTGCGCCATTGTGAGCCGAGCGCCTTTGTGTGCCGTGACGTTTCAATTTTGAATAAATTAAATTTCGAACGCTTCATTTTTTCCGAGCCTTTTTGGCTTTACGAACGAAATGAGCTTGCGGCCAGTATTATAATTTATTGTCGCTTTTGTACTGAGAATAGAATTTTGTTGTTTATGCTATCGTTTGTCTTGTTACTTTTTTTTGTCGTTATTAATTACGTTTCCCAATCCTATAGCTTTCAGGTTAAATCTATTTTTTAAATTACATAATGAAATAAAATACATGCGATTAATCAACATGACAATTCGGCGAAGGTAAAGGTAAACATACACACCTGATACCTACTGTTGATAGCCATACTCATTAGCATACATTTATGAATAATGACAGCTTCGTGTTATTTTTGCCCTTTTTGTAAAGTCTAGCCTCAAGCAGGTATACCTACCTCCCATCTAAAAATATAACTACCTACCTACCAAATTGAAAATGATGTATCGAACCATTCATCACAGCTTATAAAAGCAAACGTTATTTTTTATTTAAATCGTTGAAAATCGACACAATAAAAGAGACGCCATTAAAAATTGGTTTCAGTTAGCTACTGGCCAATGAGCTGATCCAATTATCGCGTTTATGGCGGCAATTTGGAAGATGGCCGTGCTCGTTCCAAATTTGAAAATTCGAAACTGGCGTCCGAACCAATGAGTTTTATCCTAATTTTATTATGCGGTTATAACTACCACTATCGTTTTGTCGGCAACACGGGAAATAGATTTTTTAATTTATCGTTTTATAACGCAAGTATATAAATAATATAAACACCTTTTTATTAAATACGTAAAATTTTGATAGCCGAGGCGATATGGCTTGATTAATTTGTGTTTTTATTGATTGTGAAACGTGTATTAATCTTGTAAGACCTGATGTTCTTCCTGTGTTAAAAAACCTAGTTAGATGCTGTTGCAAACAAGTTGCAAAGGTTTTATTTAAATCAAAAGCAATGTTATTTTTATTTAAACGTTTATCATTATATCTAGGCGCATATTAAAATACTGGTTATTTAAATTCGGTCGCTATACCTGTATTTTCCTTACACACGTATCACAAGAATCAATACATAAGTCCATAATTATGGTAACTTTAGCATAGCATTTCTTCATTCTAAAAGTTGGCAACTTCGCAAATAGCCATCAAATATTTTACCTACTTGTTTTTATTATTTTATTAATATTCCTTGTTTTTATTTACGTAATAAAATATAAAGGTACATTGGGTAAACTTCTTATATTAAATTAACTAAAAGGATTATCTAATTTTATCAATTAATATTAGTTATGTACTGTATGGAAATATGAAACATTGCGCTATATTGAACTAAAATAGGTATTTAATAACGAATAATTGCAATTTTGATACTGAATTTGATGTTGTTTGTTATTGACCGTTTTAGGTGTAAAAAGGACATTTCGAAAGTTTATAAATACTTTTTTTCCATCTAAAATTAAATATTCAGTGTTACCATATTATTTATTGCATTTCATCCTTACCAATATTTTAGTTAGCGATATTACATATTTCCATATAGAAATATTGTCAAATTAATCAAAACAGCGAAATATTTGACAGCTATTTGCGACGTTGCCAACTTTCAGAATTCACGCTTATATGGTGCTTTTTGGAATAAGTATAACATGACAGTCTGCATACCTACTTTGCCTTTTTCAAATAGAAAAGAAGTCGCCCTGCAGCCCACTATTGATATGTACTTAATACAACACATTGCCAGCGACTTCGTCCGCCTTATTACAGGGTAAGACTGGTTGTTTACCAACTTCTCATATCATGAATCTCATCAGACCTGCTCCATATTCCTTGCTCCTAAAAGCTCAATACCGTCAACAACACTTTCATCAGCGGTACAAATGTGTTTATAATCACTGGCCGCGCGCCGCCGGTAATTGCGCAAGCGCAGCCTCCGCAGACACCTGCTAGATTGAGATGTTTGTCGTCTACGTCATTATGTCCTTATGTGAGGTGATGAGGGGCTAATGGGAAGAAAAAGGTGCTAATTGATAAATAATTGTAGGTTTATATGGTCATGTGGGAGGATTGGCAAGCTTTGTTGGATGGGATGTACGTACAATCAGGGAAATTAATTGTTAAGCAAATGGGATCCTACGTCAATTGCCGTGTTATAGCCATCTCATATAACATTCAAAGAATTACAGTTGTGATTTAAATATGCGGTCATTTAAGTGGTAGTCAACTAATGATTATAATAAGTACCCTGACTACAAGGCGGGGACTGAATGCCGTAACGTTATCCAGTTGTATACTCCAAAAGGCTGAGGTAAAGACCGAGAAAGACCCATTCAGGGACATTCGATAGTCCCCAAGTCAGTTGAAGCTGAAAATACATGACAGTGGATTTACAGAAAAAAATTACCTAGTACAGAAGGACCATAATTCTACTAAGTCAGCGCTAGTAACGAAGCTTCCATGACATTCTATCTAATGTTTTTAGAAGATAATCTTCAATAAAGAGTAGATACCCAACAGATCTCCTAAAGTTCATTTAACATTCTTGCTAAATCGAGACAAACTTTTACCACTCCAAGCACATAATTGACACATCTCAGTCAATTGCGATTGACAAACAAAAAAATGAAACTTGGAGTCACAACAACCAAATCAATTTAGTTCACGCGAACAGATCATTATAGTTGAAATTTGTAACTCATTCACCGTGAGAACCGCTCGCGACTCACTCTTTCATTCGTTCACTCGTTCACGATCTGCTAATAGGGTGTGCAAGAAATCATTATCACTCGGATAAGTGACCGTCTAGTTCTAATGAAGGTTAATGATCTAAAAGAGCTATAAATGCTTCAAATTGCCTTATAAAATAGCGTGTGCTAGGAATTACGTGGATGCAGTCGTTTGATGCCTGTACGTATTAATCATTTCAAGAATCATTAGGACTAATTTGTTCGCTTATATTTTGAAGTTATAAGAACATGAGGTAATGCTACTCACGGCTTTCATTTATAACGATCCGTTCATGTCTGACAGCATCTTAGACACAATATGAAAATGTCGATAACCCACAACATTTAAAAACTTGAACGAAAATTGCAAAAAAAAACAATTCAATAGTCACCTATTCGTGTGCTATGTAACTGTCGAATTTGAGGATTTTTTTTTAGCAATGGAATTTTGCTCAATAAATGGCAATAGACGCCTCTATCAGAGGAACCTAGAATACGCGAATAAGTACTTCAGTAAATAAAATTGCGAAATATGGGTTTAAGTACCTACTATTGGTAGGTAGATGCACCTCTGCCTAACCCTTCGGGGAAATACCAGACCTGATGTTATGTTGTGAGAATGTGAAATAAAATATTTTGATTTTAGAACCTATGTAAGCTTTTGCCGTTACAAAAAAACATGTCTTCGGATCAGGACCAGTCTTCAAATCCCCTAAACTCGTACCCACACGATATTTTTCCAAGTATCAATCGAGTTCCCATATTAATTCTCAGTTTGTGTCACTCTGCCCTGACAGTTGTAATGTACGACGATTTGTCGCAGCGCGCGCCATTACAGACCCATTGTACGGTGACAAGTGATATTAACAACTTTTTGTCGCATTGTCTTGCGTTTTAATTTGTGTATCTTCGTCTATGTGAAGCAGTTCCAAGAGTTGCTGATAGACAACGCTTAACCTGAACAACTGAAGATCGTAATTTTGAGTTTAGATTTTTACAAGATCCGAAGATACCTATGTTTTTTCCCTGGACTGTTTTGAAGTCTCTGCAGCGATACCAAGTCGACTAGCACATCTGGCTACATCCAAGTGCTGAGATGTTCAAACTCGAGTGGTGACAAGGTGACGTAAGTTCTTTATCGCTTTGGAGGTGAACTGGGAAGGACGCGGCATTGATATCAACGGCGAGTACATCTCACACTTGAGATTTGCAGACGACATCGTCATACTGTCTGAATCGCTGCAAGACTTGCAGCAGATGCTGGACGGCCTAGTCGATTCATCTGTACACATTGGTCTCTGGATGAACTTAATTGGACCGGCCATATTAGCCGTAGAACCGATAGCCGTCTAGAACACGTCTACCCGGCGTGTTCTAGAGTGGAGACCGCGAATCGGTAAACTTATGGTAGCGCGCCCTCGGGGTAGGTGCCAAGCGCAGGTCCACCGAGGTCGAGGTCGATAGGCTCGCTCTAGGAGCTCGTGGCTATATAATAACAGCCGCATGGGTCGATCCATCAGGTAAAGCTACGCTTGCCGGGGTTGGTCCGTGGATGGGTGACCATCTTTACATACCGAGACTCCTCCGTGCCTCGGAAAGCCCATAAAGTCGTTGGTCCCGGCTGTCATTTGTGGATCTTTGACAGTAATTACGGGTCGTCAGAAGATAGAAAGTCTGACAACCAGTCTTACCAAGGGGTATCGTATTATCTAGTTATTCAGCTGCATCCAGTTAGACTGGAAGCCGACCCCAACATAGTTGGGAAAAGGCTAGGCAGATGATGATGAGGCTGATGTACACAGGATGACAGGACGCACACATTGTGTTTGTGTGCGAGCATAATAACCTTTCCAAAGAAGATTGCCCAAAACTGGCATTTATGGACTTATAGCAATAATTATAGTTTTACTATTTAATGTATCGATCGTGAGCGACTCCTAATCCAACGTGACCACAACCTTTTCAGAGGTTTGGATCCGGTCCTGCTAAGTGTTTGCATGGTGGGTGGCAGGATAGCTGGTAGCGGCTGGATGAGAGTTGCCTTGCCGAGAATCGAGCAGAATGCGCTCCAGGCATTGATATATTAAAAAACCCTAATATATCAATGGCTCCAGGGTAAATAAAACTTTTTAAACCAAAATCCGTGGTTTTAAAAACCGTTTTTTTGTTATTTAAAAACCCTTTTATATTTGTTTAGCATGGTTTTTAAACCACGGATTTTGGTTTAAAACGGTTTATTTAGAACTAGGTATACTCCAGAGTTATAGATTATATTGTTTAATATTAGCACAGCTCGGCTCCTCTCTCCTCTCTTCTCCGCTCCAGTCTACAGGCAGCCTTAGGTAGTTAATTTTCATTCCCAACGCTGCTGTTTTCAGTGTTAAGACTACGTTGAAACCTTTACAAAAATTAACTTTTATTTTAAAATCCCAACCATTCAAAACACTAACAAAACGATTTTTTTTCGGTTCCACCCACTAATAACTAATAACCATCCGTTCAGTACAGTAGCCGGTCATAGACAATACGTCCATAAACAAATCCTTTCACATCAATAACTACACACAACGGGCGTTAACAACTGAAAACAATACTTCCTTTGTGGTGCGTGAGCGCATAGAAGCCCAGACTTGTTTATTGGCATCCCTTTCTCACGCGAGACGTGTTAATAGTGCTATCTCTCTTACAGTGACATGTTAATACAGTCTTTGAAGGCAGCGCCCCGCCCACGCCTTAGACGTTTTAGGGCCGGCGCTTATTTGGCGAGGCGCAGCGCAGCGCGGTTGTCACTGCCAAACAAATATCAACCTGCTGCAGTTGAAATAAAGTTGAGAATAAATAAACTTCCATTAGATCGAGCGTGTATCTTAGCGGGAAAAGGTACGTGTCTCAGGTTATTTATTTTCGACTTTATTTAAAGGCATGCATTGTTGAGATTTGTTTGGCAGTGACAACCACGATGCGGTGCTCCTTGCCAGATGTGCGCTAGCCCTAAGAAGGCCCTATTATAGTCGGTAAGCAATTTCGCTTTGCTTACGAGTTTATTTCGAATGCCAGATGAGATTTGAAGACTTTCAGAATAATATTCATGGTTATTTGACTGTTTAAACTCAAAGGCGTGAACATTGAACATGATGGTCGGCACGAGTACCTAGTGGGATGATAAATGGATAATCTCGGTACCCACTTGATCTTGATGTTTTTATTTATTTAACCATTTATGCACATATATACAGAAAAGAAGAAAGGAACAGAAAAATACGTAGGTACAGATCGATTCAAACTTAATGGCGGCTCAGAAGTTAGCTTTTAGCTGCGCAGTACCCCACCCCTCACCCCCGCTGTCACATGAAATTTTTACTGCACAGCGACTTACCCCATGTTCCGAGCCGCCATTAAGTTTGAATCGAACTGTACAAAGCAACGCTTATTTCAAAAGAAATATCTTCCAGCATACTTTATTTTTTTTGAGTGTTGGAAATCATCAAATGACTTCTCCCGCTCTGGGCGAAGCGGAAGGGCGTGTCAGACTTTTACTGACTAAAACCCACCCGTGTTCCTTCAGTTGCCTGTTGCCAAGGTCCCGGTATCCCTTTCGGACTTTCCCGCAACCCTGGCAGGCATCGGTCCTAGCGGACCCCGCCAATTGTGCTGACATCTCTTTGAGGCGCGCGTGGAACACGACGCGCCATCAACCATACCAGCGATAGGAAAGTAGATAAAACGAGATGTAGACAAAAGAAAGAACGAAAAAAAAGAAAGAGTTTTGCTAATTAATAGTAGTTATGCTATTTCAAAGTCCCGTACTATTAAATGAGCTGAAAAAGTTCTGACTGAGCTTTAGTCAACTATGAAACACCGCCTTAAAAATTGAGCTCAGAAATTTTAAAAAATATCTAATCGGAGCCTCGTTTACTCAACCCACTTTTACAAGTAGAGTAACTATGTAAATACCTCACGCGTTCCAGTGAAATAAGTCTATAATCTATTTGCCATCAATCACTTGGATAGTACCTATGTAAAAACGCGATAATACCTCGTACTTTATTAATGTAATCATGTGGTACATTTCTATTAGACATTAATCTGGCAAGGCGTCTGCTCGTTGGGCCTAACTATGTTTTAATTACGGACTACGGGCGAAACGGCTGAATGTTAATAATAATTACAGGGATCGCGCCGACCGTGCTTCGTTTAGATTGTGTGGCCATGTGGGCTTAGTGGTTTGGCAAGTTGAGTAAGCGAAGAACTCGTTCAACTCTTGTTTAGTGTAACTTTACTTTTATTGGACTTAGGGGTATTCAGACAGAATCAAATGATCAGACGAAAACATTAGAATTAGAATGCATTTGTAACTAGGTTTTCGAGAAATTGAGATTTCCTGTGGCCAGTCAAGCCTCAGCCAAGTCAAAATTAAATCAGACATGCGTTCGTAGTCCTAACTATAATATAATGTTATAAATGCGAAAGTGAGTTTGTTTGCTTGTTTGTTACGCTTTCACGCATAAACGGCTGAACGGATTTGAATTAAATTTGGCAGATGGGTAGACCATGACCTAGAATAGGACATAGGATACTTTTTATCCCGATATTCCGACGGGATCGAAACTTACGCGGGTGAAACTGCGGGGTGCGGCTAGTAATCTAAATAAAATTAAAAATAAATAATTATTAGGTACTTAAACAATTTAAACACCCAGTAGGGTATGTTGACGATCGCACCAAACCGAATAAAAAAAAGACGCGCATACAAAAACCTGCGATGGCATTTACATTTTTTTAATTTAAAAAAAATAAAAACTTTAAAAAACCTACTGCTAAATTAAATATTGAAATGGTTAAACCACTAAACCTAACACCTTTCGTTCGGATACTAGAAACACAACTCTACCACTGTCCTATCAAACAATCTTGAGTTGTCAGTCCAACGTTCAAACGCAGCACATCTGGGGCGTATTGACGCCTCGCCGTACAACTTACGATTCCTGGTTGAGCTGTAATCGTAATTAGTGAGGAAATTAGCCCCGGAGTGATGTTCGAACCTCTTTAATTACTCATTAAACGTGAGACGCAACACGTTAGATTATAAACTAATTAACGCTTAGCATTCGTTCGAATAATTGCGAGACTCATCCGATATGGTTGTATTCAATCATATGAATATATATCTACATATGTAGATAGTAAGAAATTTTGGTCAGTTTGTCTGTTTATCTGAGTATGTTCTGGATTGGCGCAAAAATGCCTGAACGGATTTGGATGAAATATGGCACACAGGCTTCTTCAGTGTGTCGATGGCAATCTAAATAGACTCGGCCCAGAATTCGGCCACGTGTTTGGCGCCAACACTACCGTCCATCAGTTCCTGTAACGTGCAGCTGACAGGACACGGGACACGACATTAAAGGTTCGTGCAAACTGGCGCGATATCGCAGGCGCGACAGACAGCGCTACCCTTGTCGCGCCCGCGATAGCGCGCCTGCTTGTAGGAGCTTTAAGTGTGCTATCGTTTGTGGAACAGCACCACTAGAAGTCTACCTGGACTATCGCATATGGTACTTAATCCCGGAAGTACGTTCCCGTGGAGTATTTCCAACATCCGTGCTGGCGAAGCCGCGGGCAAAAGTATAATTATACCTAACATTTCATAGATGTTAGACGAAAAGCTATAAACTATAAACGTATCTGGTAATAAATGTATCTAGACGCTGATAGATACAATGAAATGGCTACTATTAAGGTCCTATTAAGATAAAGTCCCATCAGTTTTTAATTATCCAACAGCTACTGGGGTGCTCGTGGCTAAGTAATAATAGCCGCACGGGTCGATCCATCAGGTTAAGCTACGCTTTCCGGGGTTGGTACGTGGATGAGTGACCATCTTTACATACCAAGACTCCTCCGTGCCTCGGAAAGCACGTTAAGCCGTTGGTCCCGGCTGTCATTCATGGATCTTTGACAGTCATTACGGGTCGTCAGAACCTCGAAAGTCTGTCAACCAGTATTACTACGGGATATCATATTACCCAGTTACTGGATTGTGGAGGTCAGATATGCAGTCACTCCATGTAAAAAATTATTCAGCTGCATCCGGATAGATTGGAAGCCGACCCCAACGTAGTTGGGAAAAGACTAGGCAGATTGATTTTTGATTGCACAGTTACTGTTTTTAATGTGCTTAGTACAATAGCTTCGGTTGATAAACTATGGGTGGGGTACTGAAACCCAAAAGTTTTTATTAAGATGATTTTTTTCAACAGTATCAAATTCGTTGTGTTATGTTTTCAACGTTCTATCTAACTAGCATATATCCTGAAGAATCCTTACTAAAATTATAAATGCGAAAGTAACTCTGTCTGTCTGTTTGCGCTTTCACGCCAAAACTACTGAACCGATTTAACTGAAATTTGGTACACAGATAGTTTAGAGCCTGAGAAAGGACATAGGCTACTTTTTATTGACATACCACGCGGGCGAAGCCGCGGGCGGTAGCTAGTATTATTTATTTTTCTGATTTTGTTTACTGTAGGGTGTAAAAAGACCCATCACATAGCCGTCAACTACGCATTCTGTACATCAAATTAAGTAACATTGCCCAAAACTAATTGCTGGGAAACGACTTTTATTTTTGGTGTGAAAAATCGCTGTTTACGGTAGTGCGCAACGTAGCGCACGCAAACCATTGTGTTTATGGGTGCATGCAATGCTTCAGGGTTCGTAGGGGTATTTAAAATTAAATTATAACATTTAAAACTTGCTAACTTTAAAAAACGTCCGAAAAAGTTGGAACCTTCAATATCTCCGTAACCAAATAATTCCCAGTTATGGTCCAGAACAAAAATAATATCACAATGATGGGAATAACAAGTGATTTTCAGCATCGTTAAGAGTCTTTTTACACCCGTTTATACTTTTAGGCAGTATAAAAATTGCGTTTAGCGCTCGTAGTCCCCTTAAGAATATATTATATGTGACTGCATCAGTGAACACGGTTCGGCCCGATTTAAACTTAATGGCAGCTCGGAATATGAGGCGAGTCGCTGCGCAAGTCCGCAGTAACGAATTCATGTGTCAGCGGGGCCCGAGTGGTGACCCACTGCGCAGCGAGTAGCTAGCTTCCGAGCCGCCATTAAGTTCGAATCGAACTATAAGGCTAATAAAGAAAAGAAAGTAAGAAACATATTTTATTTGAGACACGCACAGGAAAAACAAACAGTAATATAAAGCAAGTACTAAATTAAAATAAAAGAATAATTAAAACTAACTAAATACATAGACGGCCTGTGCGAGGCCAAAAAGGCTCCTACCTCAGCATAATGCTGCGATATTTAAATAAATAAATACCGCAGCGCTGGTATTCTGATAGGATAAAATGTACATACATCTTTATGCATCACAATGGTTTCTGAATTTTTAGTAAGGTGTATCTATTCATACACGAAATCTCTTAAGGGGTCATTGTACTCATCATTATGAACCAACTTTCACTATGGGACAAACACTGAAATCGCGAAAAAAAAATCTGCTTTGCCCTTTAGTGTGACGAGCTATGCGAACATAAATGTAGGGAACAGCTGATTTTTTTTTCCACATTATCTTTTTTCAGCTACATCTACTCAACGTAATAAATGGACATTTGAATGGAAAATTTACAAAACAATTTATTATTCTTTCGGCATTGTAAATTGTAAGTTAACAACCGACACCTACCTGATCTGCGTGGGCGCACCGATTTGTTATTTATTTATGATTTAACACCTATGCCTCGACTACCTAAAGATAGTCGTATAGATATGGAATTATTCTCTAAATATCGATTGGAACTAATATTTTAAATAAGAAAACAGGTATGTTTATAAGTACTTACTTGTATAATTTTGGTACTATAATAAAAATCAATCTGCTTAGCCTTTTCCCAACTATGTTGGGGTCGGCTTCCAGTTAACCGGATGCAGCTGAATACCATTATTTTACATGGAGCGATTGCTTAACTGACCTCGACAACCCAGTAACTGGGTAATACGATACACAGTGGTAAGACTGGTTGTCAGACTTTCGGGCTTCTGACGACCCGTAACGACTGTCAATTATCCACGAATGAAAGCTGGGACCAACGGCTTAACAGGCTTCCCGAGGCGCGGAGGGTCTCGGTATGTAAAGATGGTCATCCATCCACGGACCGTTATACGTCCTTACATTTCCCAGGAGACCTATCATAATCAGCCTATAAAGTTCCCACTGGTGGGACACAGGCCTCTTCTTTCTGTAAGAGGGAGTGGGCCGTAAAAAACCACGCGGGCCAAGTGTGGGTTGGTGGAAGTCACATGTCTTCGAATTTTTAGTTCGAGGACATACCGGTTTCTCATAATGTTTTCCTTCACCGTTTTGAGAGCAGTGGTTATAGAATAATTTACACTAAGTAAAGTGCTTGGGTTCAAACCCAAGACCGTACTACTACTAAGACTACTCGTAAGTCGCGGCCGTTACCACTGGGCCACCACTGCACAGGAAACCTATATTCTAATGTAAAATGGTAACTTATTTCAAATATTAACTAACTCTTCCTTCATGCATGCTATGTATCCCTGTTCGTGTCAACACCCATCTCCTTCGCATACAAAGTAACAGAATAATATGACGCTTCACTCCTCACACCGAGACATGCGCGCACGCCACCTGAAGACGTGTAAATTATCTCATTGCCTTCGACATTTCTAACCACACCCAGCACCGAGCGAAACTACAGTTAAACGAGTAAACGGCACATAATAAACCACTACGACCGCCTATGAATTATCAAATAACTCAAAATGCACAACAGGCGGCAATTTGAGGGTCTCACGACCGCGTCAAAGTGTGATATTAACGTTATTTACGACGGCTAACTATACCGGATAGCGCCCCACTAGTGAACTAATAACACCTAGGCTATATCAATAAAGGCTATTAGCATCGATCGGGGTAAGTATCTGTCCCAGAGTATTACTTCAAATTGAGTTAAACGCCCCGCCCGGCGGTAATAACAGCTCGTGGATGCCGCGAGCCGGCAATCCAACAGTCGGACGGTGCCGGACCGGGAGCGACGCGGGGAATTGCCGGCAGATACGCGCCGGAATAACGCGATAATGACGTCCAAATGCGATATGTCCGACCCTTCGCTGTCGAGTATGGGAAGTTTTCACTTTAATGTGTGTTGCTGTGCGTTTTCAGTTGATGGCTTCGATTTAGAGTTGCGAGGTTTTATTAAATTTCCTGGTAATTTTATTGTATGGGATGCTAGGCATAATGTAGGGGTTAACATGAAAGTCTAAGGCAGTGGAAACTTACCTACAGCGGATGTTAAAGAATTCTTGGATTCTTAAGAAGACCGCGAGCACATTAGGGCTGAAAGAAATTGTACCGCTTCCGCAAGAAATTGAACTCCTTCCGCAAGAAATTGAACCCCTTCCGCAAGAAATTGTACCCCCCGCCCCCGCAAGTAATAGCTTAGTGATGTGACCATTGCTTCAAGTACGACCTATTCCAAACGAGCCGGTTGCCATTAACCGAACACAAACCCAGACTTCGGACTGCTACTGAGAAATTCCAGATGGAAAACTCAATAACACTGCTTGACACGGGAATAAAACCCAGAACCTTATACTCAACAGTAGCGCTTGCGACCGCTAGACCAACCAACGAGGCAGTTTTTTTATAAAAAACGTGGCTGTTGTTTTAGTTATTGTGGTGTCTTACGACTTCCACGCGAATGAAGACGCGAGCAGAAACTAGTTCCAAATAAAATATCACTAACAAGCATCAATTACAACCAAGCTAATAGGTACTTTCCATTCACCTTAAACCCAGAAGAACTTTTCCTGAAAAACTTTTAACGGTCAGGACGATTCTCTATGGGTGTTTTGAAATTTAGCGCAGACATCTTCGTTCTCCCTCCCTCCAGTCTCAAAAACACCCCCTATAACTCTGTCTCTTTCACTCTAATTGGTTGCTTGAGCCTCTGAATCCAATTAGTGGTGAACGGCGCGGGGTGCACTGAATTTATTATGTGGACCTTGTTTAGTTTGTTGGCCTTTTTAATTGAAACGTAGTGCGTAACCCGCCCGCTGCCCGATTAATGAATACTACTACTTTGAGAGTTTTCTTTTGCACTACCTAACCTAACTTGCGCAGAGATTACTTTCCATAAAAATAGGTACCTAATAAAACATTTTGGATATTTTTTAAAGCAATAAAATAAGGAAGGTGAAATGTCCTTTTAACCTACTTCTTCAAAAAGGAGGTGGTTCTCATTCCGTCTGTATGTGTTCGTCTGGATTACTCCGCTAATTATGAATCGATTTTGATGATTCTTTTTTTGTTTGGTAGGTCATGCTTCAGAGGTGGTCCCATATAAATTTTATTAACTTTGCTTGTGTAGTTTTTGAGTTAGCTTCAATAATTACATATTTTTCCCACTTAGTCTATGGAGATGATATTTTATTTGACTCCGTCATGCTATTTACCTAGCAGGTAGTGATATTCGAATTTGTGCAGGGTTAGTACCACAACTAAAAGGTGAAAAATAAAAACTTTTTACAAAAGAAAACAACTTTTTTTGTGTTTTTTTTTAGATGTTGGTTGTTTTTTTTTCCAGTAAAAATAATGTTATTACAGTAGGTACAATATTATTTGGATACAGGTGTTAAAAGATTCGTTCTGTGTGTCTGTTTAGATAAGGCGTCGTAGCTCCAAACGGGTGGTCCTATTTAATTGCGGTTTTTTTAAATTAAAAAGCTGGTTTAATCTGTGTGGATCTTAGCTAAGTTTCATAAAAATCTGCTTTTTTCGTAGTGTATCGATGGCAAATAAAACAGTTGGTTATTGTTTTGACGATCATAATCGGAATTAGTTAAATTACAAAATAAATAATAACGAGGTTGCTATGCTTCATGGTAAAAATTTAATGGTAAGGTAGGTACACATTTTGTTCATCAGGAGCTTTTTAAATTTGCAAATTTTAACTTTGTCGAACAATATCAACATTAGTTTACTAACGCCATCTACTAAGGAATAGACATACCATAGTACCACCGGTCAGTAGCGCCATCTAGTGTCAAGTAGATCAATTTAATTTTAATGCTTATCTACTAGATGTCACTGCCGTCGAGGTTCATACGTGGTTAGTATAATAAAACCATGAAACGAATTCTACACACGAATTTTAATTTACAGTAAACAATCGTGTTGATTATTTGTTTTATTCGAGCCTGCACTATCAGTTTTTAGAAAAACTAAAATGAATGAATGAATGATTTAACGATTTATCATCTGTTCTGTAGGCTAGCGCATTCTCTGTGGTCACTCTCAGTCAGGCTAGTTTTAGTTTGTCTGTGTTTTGTGTCTGTCAAAGACTGTTTTTCTTTCAGCATTGGGGAAAAAAACTTTGTAAAACCTACGTTGTTGTTTTTATTGCAGAGATGCAAATCTAGATATTGTATAAACTCAAATTAAACATTCCAGTAGAATATATTTCTGCAAGCTTTAGCGCATTGGGTAAAGTAAAACCCAAAATGTAAGTACATACTTTCGTATTGCCTTTCTACATTTTATTATGCTTTTCATTATGCATATTATAATTTTAATGCACTTTCTAGGAGTTTCGTAGACCTCGCAACGCTGACTATGCATCGGCGAAACGAACTTGGATGCAGATTGAACATATTTTGGGACAAATGTGATCGCGCGGTTGAAGACATAAAAAAAATAAAAATGAAGGTAAGTCTCAATTTAGTAGTAAGCACAATAAAACGTGAATACTTTTTCTGGGGAAATAAGAATAAAAGAGTTGTTACACAAAAAAAAGTTTATTTTTATTCTAATTAGCTACTTACATCAGTTTCTTTAATTTCTTTAATTTATAATGCCTTACGAAGTCTTTGTAAGTCACAATAAATATTGAGTAGACAGCTACAGTACCTAATGATTATAAAATACCACTTATATTTTCTTATGTAAATATTATCAAACATGTGAATCCTTTATAATACCTTTTTGCATTATAATGTACACAATCAGTGAAGCAGATAGAAGCTCCTAACACTAAGATACTCGAAAAATATTCACATAGGCAACATTCAGGGAAAGGAGTATCAAAACCAATTTAAAAAAAAACTTTGTTTTCGACCTTGATCCTTATTGTGTTTGTAATACACACTACTCGAATACACTGCAAATGTAATAAAACATAATGGCACATCATGGCTTATCACTAATGGCCTTTAGAATGCCATTGACAAAACATCATGAACAAAAGCCTTTTATGCAGAATGGTTTGAAACTGCTTGAGTGCTTCGGCAAACATTCCTCATACACTGCAGTAGCTTGGAAGCCCCAACAACATTCTGAAGGTGTTATTATACTGAACTCTGAGGGTGTTGTATGCCCTTTGCGTATATTGAACACAGAGTGCACATGTACAAAGATTGGCAAAAAGCCTTTAAAAGATTTACTTTTACTTGTGGTGTAAAACGTGCAAACCTGCAAACATTTTAATCATGTCAATATTTTCTCCATATATATAGAGTAAGACAATTAGTAGCTTAATGAGACATTACGCTACATCCAAAGTACTTTCAAAATCAATAAAATTAATTTTTTGAAAAAAAAAAAAACAATATTTTTATTTCCTCTGCCTCTGTAAAACAACCAATCACTATTGTGTGCTGGTAACAGACATTTATATATCTTTTTTTTTTTACTGCCTTTTTTATAGACGCAAGGCTTTGTCCAGCAGCTCAACTGTGACCCGTCTGAGCTCAAGGAGCGGTTCCTTAGCTCCATGAAACAGCTTGACGAATACATGTATCTTATTACTGACTTCAACCTTGCCATAGCAGCCCTTGGTATGTTATTATTTTGTAAATGATTGATTTTCTTCATAAAATGCATGTTAAGATAGGATTCAACTGTTTACAAACTCGAATGAAGTCTTTCTACAATATTAAGAATAAACCCAAAATATTGCATCTTGCAAAAAACTTTACACCTAAGCTTATAACTAGACAATTTTTGTTTCTAATGCACTAATCAGATGCTACACTGAACGAGACACAATATAAATTTTATTGTTATGACGTCTATAGGCTTTCACCGTCCGCGAAAGCGTTATGATAGTTTTATTTCCATTCTTAATATGATGTTTGAAGAAAAATACAGTATGTACAAAAGTTACTTTCATATTATGTCGCAAATGGATTGTCGAATCCGCTGTTTTACATAACCGCTAGCCGTTTTACAAAACAGCTCCATTTGTAAAACAGCTGAACGACGTTTAGCGATTTTCCATAATCCCTGAATGTTAAACATGTAGAATCGCATAAACGTTTTGCATTTATCAATGCATCAGCGACATTTACATAGACTCATTCATTATTTGTATCAAAGGCTGAACACCTCCATTTCCATTACAGACGAAGCAGCGAACGTAGAATACACTCCAGTACAAGATTCATTCTCAAAACCATTGATGCCATTACCAGCTTCAGTCCCATTCAACCTCATTGACGCACTGAGCGAGCCAGCCCCCTCAACGTCCACTGCATGTCAAAATAATTGCCCTCCAGAAAAACCAAAGAGAGTAAAGACTCCGAAAGCTGACCAGGCTTTGATAGTGTTTTCTAGTACGTCATCTTCGGAGGAAACGGTGCCTCAGGCGAAGAATGGGATGGTTGGCAAGGAGGTGCAGTGCGAATTGGGAGCGGAATTGAACAATGTTAAGATTGAAGGTATGCTGCCATAATATAAAACTATCCGCTATAATATAAAACTATCCGGATTGTCGAAGTTCATGAACTTTACCAAAAAAGGAATAGTATCTATTGTAAATTAAATGCAAAATTAGATTCACTTTTAGTATGTTGAGTTGTGTCTATTAATATGGAATTATGGATATTGTAACTGCCCTCGATGTCTCTCAGAGCGTAAACGTATCTAGAGCGGCGCGGTGTTAGAATCGATTGGCCCTTATTATTTATAAACCGTGTGCCAGATGAGATCTCATCGGCAAAAATTACGAACTTCCATAAAAAATGTCATCCCCATATTTATCCCAATAGGGGATGAATTTTCTTAAATCCTTCCTCAGTAAACGCCTTTGTTATGAAAGGAATTCTTGATTACTCTAGTGCAGAAGAGTTCTTCTGCATTCTTATTATGGAATAATAATGATGGTTTGTTTTAAAGTTAGCTGTTATCAGTAATTTGATGAGAAATTACTACTGTTTATTCAGATCCACCCACGTCACCCGCTTGTGAGGCCAGCAACTTGCCAGCACAACTGGTGCTTGAAACTGACATGGCGTACGAGGCTACTATCATGCACGTTGACGGTGCATTTTTCTGGGTGATTACTGATGATCCTGAGGAGGTTCAAAAGTGAGTACTGACCCCCTTATTCATAACATATCACATTTTTGACGTTTTAAACGTCTTTTAACTTTAAGCAACGTTTATGAATAAGAGGATAAATGTGTGACTGTCATTTACAATATTTGCGTTGTGTTTCCAAGCTTGACTAAGATATGACAGAGATATGAGCGGTTTAAAAAAAAAGATGTGCACAATGCGATATAATTATAATAATTAATAACTTGCGGAAATATTGTGAACAAAAGATACAATTAAAAATATTCGCGCCGCTAATCATGCCCCTTCACTTGCACATTCAAGACAGGAAAAATGTGTAAATGAAAGGGCATGATAAGCTCATACTCGAGTGAAAGCGCGAAAATGGCGGCTGTCGCGGTTCAGCCGCCCTTTTTCGCGCGAGTTTTATTTATTTTTGTTCCTTTCGTTCTTACTTATTTATTTATTCTCTTAACACTTACATATTTTGTCCCTCTCTAGCCTAATGATGGAAATGACAAACTTCTACAGCTTGAATCACAAAAGCATTAGCAAGAAGGAGGTGAAGGCACTCACTTGCTGCGCGTTCTATGACGAAGACAGCGACTGTTACTACAGAGGACTGTTCCTTAAACTGAATGAGGTATGTGTGCAATAACAGATATTGATTTGGGTACTTTAAAAATACCTAAGCGAAGCCCAATATCACACTGGTAAACATTATAAATGTGATTATACGTCATTATACGTATGTCGATAAAAAGTAGCCTATGTCCTTTCTCAGGCTCTAGACTATCTGTGTACCAAATTTCATTTAAATCGGTTCAGAAGTTTTGGCGTGAAAGCGCGACAGACAGACAGACATAGTTACTTTCGCATTTATAATATTGGTAAGGATAAATGCTGTTCGTTGGTAAGCGCATCACTTGAGAACGGCTGGACTGATTTGGTTATTTATTGTTTTAAAATATTCGTAATATTTCGAATAAGGTTTTCAAGAAAAAAAAAACTGAGTAAAAAATAACGAGGAAATTAAAATTAAAACTTTTTTTTATATCAGTCTTTGATAATATATGTTTTGTCGCTACCAGGAGGACACCGAAGTGGCGGAAATATTCGTGGTAGACACGGGCGAGATGAGATGCGCGCCCGTCGAGTGCGTGCAGCCGCTGTACCCGCGCTTCTGTAGCAAGCCGCCCTACGCGCGCTGCTGCCATCTAGCGGGGGTGAGTAGTAGCTCATGTAACAAGGACAGCCCCGGATCTACGATTTTTTCAAACCGTGGCTGAGACTTGATAGTGGCGCCTACTCTCCAGCGTTTGAGATTTAAAAAAAAAACTCACAAACATAAAATGGGTGGCATTTTTTGTGATCAGGATAATAACAACCATTTAATTTTGCACTCTATTATCTAATTACTGTGTATCCCCTAGTTTCTAGATGAGAAGGGGATTCCCCTGACAAAGACGACTTATTAAAGCAGTGCATTTCGAAATGAACCCCTTAGGATGTGTTCAGAAATCAACTGGGCGTTTTAAAATCGAGTGAAAAATTGATAGAACAACTTTTTTTTTTTCAAACATTTTATAATGATTTTGATGGTTGATGATTTTGGCTCTCCCTGAACACTGCCGCCCGGGGTACCAGGAGCACAGCCAGTAGTGGAGATATATTAGACACGGGCGAGAGAAGATGTGCGGTTGTCAAAATATGTTCGAAATAAAACAGCATGAATTGGTCGGCATTATCATGATAATGACATGCGGCCATAATCATAGAAGCATGACAGATGAGCCAATTTACTTGCAATGATAATGCGCAGAACAGTAACACTTTAGTGTTAATTTCTTACGTTTTCAAAACTCCGAACCAAACAGTTCCCCAGAATTGGTTAAAAAAAATGCAGTTCTGATATTTCATGAAACCTTATTCAGTTTACACTTGCTTGCAGGTGGATCTGGTTAGTTATCACAACAAGAATTTGATGGAGAAACAAGAAGTTTTCATGAGGGGATATGTCGGCAAGCAGTGCAGCATTGAGGTTGATGACAAGTTAGTATTATGCTCAATATTTGAATGTTCGTCTGTTTAGCTCGTGGCTAAGTAATAACAGCCGCACGGGTCGATCCATCAGGTTAAGCTACGCTTGCCGGGGTTGGTCTGTGGATGGGGGACCATCTTTACATACCGAGACTCGGAAACCACGTTAAGCGTTTGGTCCCGGTTGTAATTCATGGATCTTTGACAGTCGTTACGGGTCTTCAGAAGCCCGAAAGTCTGACAACCAGTCTTACCAAGGGTTATCGTATTACCCAGTAACTGGGTTGTGGAGGTCAGATAGGCAGTCGCTCCATGTAAAATACTGGTATTCAGCTGCATCCGGTTAGACTGAAAGCCGACCCCAACATAGTTGGGAAAAGGCTAGGCAGATTGAATGTCTGTTTAGCTCACTGCCATAAATATTTTAAAAATACCACTCCAAATACACTCACTCGTCGCTTTTCATGAACAAAAAAATATGTTATTCACATTGCATACTTCTTTTTTAGACCTAAACCAACACTAAGATCAAAAACATAAACAAGTTTCCTTTTTTCGCTTACCCATGAAAAAAAATGAAAACCGGAAGTGTGAGTTGCACTCGCACACGAAGGGTTCCGTACCACCGTACAACGTTTAGCAAAAATCGCCGAAAAAACAAGTTTTATGGGGGACCATTAATTTTTAACATGTTATTTTTAGTATTAATTTGTTGTTATAGCGGCAAGAGAAATACAGAATATGTGAAAATTCCAATTTTCTACCTATTACGGTTCATGAGATACGGCCCGCTGATAGACAGTCAGACGGACGGACGGACAGCGGAAAATGAGTTGATGAAAAACATATTTAGATACGAAGAATTAAAACATAAAAAAAGAAAACCGTTTACTAAAGTTTGTTATTCATAAAATTGTGTTAATATGGATTGTAATACATTCTGAAATCGAGAGGAGCTCGTGGCTAAGTAATAACAGCCACACGGGTCGATTCATCAGGTTAAGCTACGCTTGCCGGGGTTGGTCCGTGGATGGGTGACCATCTTTACATATCGAGACTCCTCCGTGCCTCGGAGAGCACGTTAAGCTGTTGTTCCCGGCTCTCATTTGTGGATCTTTGACAGTCGTTACGGGTCGTCAGAAGCCCGAAATTCTGACAACCAGTCTTGCCAAGGGGTATCGTATTACCCAGTTACTGGGTTGTGGAGGTCAGATAGGCAGTCGCTCCATGTAAAATACTGGTATTCAGCTACATCCGGTTAGACTGGAAGCCGACCCCAACATGGTTGGGAAAAGGCTAGGCAGATGAATACTTTCTGAAATAAAGATTTTAATATTATTATTATTTACTTTCACAGTACCTCGGAATCTTTAGGCGTATACGTCGTGTTACCCTCAGACGAGACGCTCAATCAAATCATCGTGCAGCAAGGACTAGCTTTACCAAGTAAGATAAAATAATTAGCTCAGATTTAATTAAATAACATTATCATCATCATCATTTCAGCCGAAAGACGTCCACTGCTGGACATAGGCCTCCCCCAAGCACCGCCACTTTGACCGGTTCTGTGCTTCTCGCATCCAGCGCATTCCCGCGGCCTTCAACAAGTCATTGGTCCACCTTGTGGGGGATTAAATAACATTACACAATATAAAAGTTATCTGACAAATAAACTAGATAAAATAACATCACGCCTATATTGCCGGAGTTAGCAGAGGTGTACCTATATTACACCCACAAATCGTCAGTTATGTTTATGCTTCTGAGCAGACGATGGATAATTTGGAATCGTACATATTTTGTCCTACGTCATTTGCCTAGCCTTTTCTCAACTATGTTGGGGTCGGCTTCCAGTCTAACCGGATGCAGCTGAATACCAGTATTTTACATGGAGCGACTGCCTACCTGACCTCCACAACCCGGTAACTGGATAATACGATACCTCTTGGCAAGATTGGTTGTCAGAATTTCGGGCTTCTGACTGTCAAAGATCCATGAATGACAGCCGGGACCAACGGCTTACCAAATAGCATAGTTTGTCTTAGCGCGTTAGATTTCCATACGATTCCAAATTGTCCATCGTCTGCTCGGGAACTAAGTCCCATGTAAAAGAGGGCGAGCCTATTGCCTCGGTGCATAGGATACGCCCCTTTACGCCTGCATCTACCTTAAAAGTAGCCAAAATGAATTTGCACTTTGCGCCTCGCGTTGGAATATATTCTTAATGGATGGATTACGATTTACATTGTTTGTCAAATTGTCTGAATCAGCCTTGCTATTGACGAAACATATGTCTCCCCCTCAGTAGATAAACCAGCGGAGGATAAAAATCATTCTCCTGAACAAGGCTCAAGCCCAAACCAGGCTGACTTCGAGATAACTGACTGCCCCGAATATGAAGACCCTGTTGAGGCTGTTACGGTAATTATAAACCTCCAACTGTCACTAATGAGCAGTGATCGGAGTAGGTAGATTGAACTGGGGCCATTGATCCGAAACGTATATATTAATATGGACATTCCTCCGGAATTGGTGGATTATTAAAAAAAAACCGGAACTTATGTAGGAATTGTATTCTGCCAGAGTGGAAGGAGTCATTTGACGATTTGCCATCCTCAAAAAAAAAAGGTAGGAATTGTAATAATGTGCAAATAAATAATGAATTAATTTAGTTTTGATACCTTCCTTTAAATTTTGAATTGAGTAGTAATAATATCACTACCAACATTAACAATATTTAATTGAATCCGGAAATACCGGAATTACTTTCCGGAAAAATGGCTTATCCATGTTATTCTTTCTGTGTGCATTTATGATACAAGTACCAAAAATCAATCTACCTACTCCGATCACTGCTAATGAGACACAATAGAATTTTAATTGTTATCGCCTTCTAAAGGCCAATCGACAGTTGAGCGGCATAATTCTTTATGACTTATTTTATGAAAAAAAAAGGTGTGTGCATAACACCACCAATAGAAATGAAACTTACGTCTGGAGCCGAGTATACCCGATTCAGCGCCGCGTATACGCGATTAGGCGTCCATGACCGACTGGAGCCGAGTATGCCCAAATCAGCATCACCGACCCGAGCGTGACGGTTCAGTTTCTTTCACTCTTCAGAAATAGCGCAAAGTGCGCGAAAAGATTTCACTTTAAAAAAAAGTTTCTCGTAATTTCCATGAACGAATAGACTTTTAGCTCAAGGTCAAGACTACAGTTTATTCTAAACGGATGTGAAATAAACATTACAACAAGAAAAATTCGATACCCGATTAGATTCGATATGATTATTTTAAAATCATTGACGGACTTTATATGACACACTAAATAATTTTAATATATTTTTGCAGGGCTACAAGAATCGAGACGAAATTGATATCTGCAAACATTATAAAGGCGGGTCAGAGAAGACATGCTTTAAAGGAACCCGGTGCACCAAAAAACATATTCTCATGCATCCTGGTCAGTTTAAAAATTAATTAATAATAATTTTATTTTGGTAGTACAATATGAGTAATTTACTTCTATTCATATTATAAATTAAAGTCGCTTTTCGTGTCTGTCTGTGTGCCCGCGTTGTTCTTCTAAACTACGCAACGGATAATGATGCGGTTTCACAATCATTTACAGCATTTAGTCCTGAAGTTTTATGTGAATAATACATTAAACTTACATTTATTTAAGAAATCTCGAAGGCTTTTCAAGTCGTAAAACCCATGCGTAGCAACGGTTAGTTATTATAGAACGCGCGCGACTGCTAGTCACCTCCTGAGGTATGTGAGAGATGAGACGGGAGAGGTACACATAGCCAAGCTAACTCAGTCTGCCTATTTAGTCAATGGCACCCTCGCCCGTTTCACCGCTCACATACTTTCGACGGTGACTACCAGTCGCGCGCGCACTATCCTAACTAATATTATAAATTCGAAAGTGAGTTTGTTTGTTACGCTTTCACGCTAAACCGGCTGAACGGATTTGGATGAAATTTGGCACATGGGTAGACCATGACCTGGAATAGGACATAGTATACTTTTTTTCCCGATATTCCCACGGGATCGAGACTTACGCGGGTGAAACCGTGGGGCGCAGCTGGTAATCAATATGTTCTTTCCAGACGGCTGGACATTAGACCGCGTGCCCGTTATGGGCAAGTGCAAGTCGGTGCCGCTACCGGCCCCCGACACTTGGCACAAAGTGCTAGTCACCTGCGTCTGTCACTATGACAGAGTCTATGTTCAACTGGTGCCGGAGAATCGACAAGGTGAGAGTTATTTATTAAGACCATGAAACTAGTATGTACTATACAGGGACAAATAAAGTTAGTTCGCAAAATTGCGCAAATATGTTAATACGATAAAACAGTGAATCCATTTATTTAAGAGCAGCTCAAATTCACTCTTTATCTCGCTAGCACCATACTAATCGCGGACTGAGTGGGAGCGAGACGGAGAGGGGTGCTGGTTCCAAAGCTCGAATAGTTTACGTAATTGCTTTTTACGTTGAAAATAAAAGTAATTTAAAAAAAAAATCCATAAGACATGCTTTATAGTTAGTTCAGTTACTATGCAAAGTTTCATGATCTAATTTGAAGTATTTCTGAATACCAGCGGTTTATAGTTCGGTTTATAGGTAACTTTGAATTTTTTTTTATATCAAGAAATTTTTATGTAATCGTGTTTTCGCCAAACATAGTACCTAGCATCAATCCTCAACTTTAACATATATTCAAATTAATGCTGCAGTATTTTCGACATAACGGAGGATCATACTAAGCAATTTGAGCCTATACAATAGGCTCTTAAGCTCCTTCGATGAGTTATCTACTTCGATAAGCAGTGCCACTTGGCGCAAAGTGACATGTGTCACTATGGCAGAGTGTACTAACAATTTCAAATTGAAGTATGATCATGTGATTCTTTCTCTGTTCCTATATGACTTTGTTTCAAATATTTTTTATACAAATGTGCAATATTATGTTACGACAGAGCCAGAGATACCCAGCTTCGGTGTGGTACTGCCCCCAACGACGCTGGCAGCCTTAGTACGAGACATGAATAGTCCCGCCGCCCAAGTCGCGTATAAACCACTCACGGTAACTTTCTAATAATAAATCATTCTTCTTCTCGTATCGACAGTACTATTGTATCCGGCACCGTGTAATCAATCTGCCTAGCTTTTTCCCAACATGTTGGGGTCGGCTTCCAGTCTAACTGGATGCAGCTGAATACCAGTATTTTACATGGAGCGACTGCCTATCTGATCTTCACAACCCACTAACTGGGTACTACGATACCCCTTGGTAAGACTGGTTCTCGATACTTTCGGGCTTCTGACTACCCGTAACGATTGTCAAAGATCCACGAATGACAGCCGGGGCCGACGGCTTAACATGCTTTCCGAGGCACGGAGGAGTAGCGATGTGTAAAGATGGTCACCCATATAGGACCAACCCCGACAAGCGTAGCTTAACCTGATGGATCGACCTTTGCGGCTGTTATTTAGCCACAAGCTCCTCATCTGGCACCGTGTAAATGGGGCATAATAGTTTAATTATTTATTTGTGTTTGTCCGCCTCGTTGGTCTAGTGGTGGCAAGCGCTACTGCTGAGCATGTGGTCCTGGGTTCGATTCCCAGGTTGGGCAGTGTTATTTGGATTTTCCCAGTTGATGGCAATAGGCTAGCCCCCTATTACATGGGACAGTTATGTTTAACTAAACTGGCGAAATGTGGGTATACTATAGTTATACCTCTGCTTTACCCGCCGGGGATTACAGGCGGTATGTTATATATTTATGTTATGTGTAATTCATTTATTTATTTATTTGTCAGATAACTCCGGCGCTCGGCGAGTTTGTGGCGGCGCTGTACCCGCCCGATAACTGCTGGTATCGCGCGCGAGTGCTCTCCATCACGAGGGCTGACCAGACTGTCGAGGTAACAGCTATATTTTTAATACTTAAGTAACATTAATCAAAGACTGATCATCTGCAAACATTTTGAGAAATTATCGCTAAACAGCTGAAGAGTCAGATACAGTAGGCGATAGTTTTGGACACGGCTCACATTGTGAAGAGATTCTTCACCGACCACCGTTAGCTTCGAACCACTTTGATGTGGGTAGAGTAATTTTATGTTCGCATAGCTCGTCAAAATGAAGGGAATAGTTGTTTTTTTTTTTCGCGATTTCAGGGTTGATCCCATAGTGAAAGTAGTTCATAATGATGAGTACAATGACCCCTTAAGAGGATCCCTTTTTTTTTGAGGACGGGATTTCTTCAGATGACTTCTCCCGCTCTGGACGGAGCGGGAGGGCGTGCCAGACTTTTACTGACTAAAACCCACCCATGTTCCTTCAGTTGCCTGTTGCCAAGGTCCCGGTATCCCTTTCGGACTTTCCCGCAACCCTAGCAGGCATCGGTCCTACCGGACCCCGCCAATTGTGCTGACATCTCTTTGAGGCGCGCGTGGAACACGACGCGCCATCGACCCGGGCCTGGTCCTTATCGGACGGCGAGCTGCCCGTTGCTCGCCGTCCGCAAGCCCGCGCCTATGGTGGCCGGGAATCCGCCTGGGATTCCCGACGCCCAGGGCGTCTCCAACGGCGGCGGTTAGGGGCGTGAGGGCGCAAACTTTGCCTTTCCCTCACGCGTTCCGCCTCCTCCTTCGCGAGCATTACTGCTTCGCAGAAGGAGGTGACGGCTTCCCATTCCCTCTCGCTCCGTACCATGGCCTGGACCAGGGCCGGACACGAGAGGTCATCGCCGCCTATAGCTTTTAAGAGGATGTCTATGAATTCAATTTCATCCTTTATATAACGAAAGTAAGCACTAAGGGTCAGTTCACATCGAGACGCGACGCGCACTTTGTTATTATCCGATACAATATCGAATTTATTTACTACATAATAAGGTACACGCGCTGGGCAGCACCGCGTATCTCAGCGTACTTTGAGACGTGTCAACCCTCGCACTGAAACTATACCTTTTCGTGAAGAAAATAAGTTCGATAATTGTTAAAAAGTGTACGCAACGTTACATCGCCTCACGTCGCGTTCTAAACTGACCTTAAGAAAAGATTTTTGAAAATTAACCATTCCCAGTTAAATATACTCGGTTACGCTGGTTCCTTGTTATTAGATATTTTTCTCAATTACATTTTGTTATCTTTCGTTACCCAGGTGATGTACGTAGACTACGGCACGGTCCTATGGGTGAAAGAAGACCAGCTCCGCGCCCTAGAGCCTCGCCAGACGACGCTGGCGACACAAGCCATCCGCTGCGTGCTGGCGGGCGTGCGCGTGCGCTCGCAGCTGAGCGCGCACTGGGCGCGGGCCAAGCGCGCGCTCGACCTCATGGTGCAGAACAAGACGCTTGACATGCATGTCGTGTAAGTCAACTTAGCATCGGCTAAATGGTTGACATGTGGATGATATGTAGAATTGGCTGAATGTACTATATAACTACAGTATGGCAGTTTGGGACATAAGCACTTCCACCGTCCCACGCAATTCCTGCTCGATTTCTCTGGGAGAACGCTCGCGTTCATCTACTATTAGAAGTTAATTTAATTAGACACACACTGTGGTGTGACTTAATGTGTAAATTCGAAAAAAAACCTTTTTACGTTTTGAGCAGTTGAATAATAAAACTAAAACCAGTTTTTTTCGACAGCTCCAAAAATGCATATTGTGTTATTTCCAGCGCCCGAGACTACGATGAGATAACTGTCGAACTTTTCGACGAGGAAGGCTACAGCATAGCCGAGCAGCTGGCGGCTAACAACATGGTGGAAATAACTCCATACAACATTATCGACGACTCAGCCGTCACCAAGAAGATTGTCGTGCCCTAGAAGCTCACTTAAGTATAAGAATAACTTTTATTTGAATGTAACTAAGGTATAAAATACAGTAAGTGGATATAGCAAGTGCCCTAATGTGACATACGAAGCTTTGGAAAGACTGTCACTCTAGTATGAGTGACGCAGAAGATGTCATATTGCTATAAACAGCCGAGCTTTTTCTGAGGCAAAGTTTTATAGAACACACTTTGACTTTACTTCGGTAAGTATGCAACTCATACGAATGTGAACTTTAGTTTCATAAACTTAATTTTCATTTTTGTATGAAACGCTTGCTCACATTCGCTTACAAATATAAACATTATAGCCATAAGAATAAGGTTCTCATTCGTATGAATGCTAACAGCGTGGTTTATGAATCTTGCTCATAGCAAAAGCTCGGCTTTGTATAGCATATTCTTTCTCACTCTTCTGTGTTCTGTGTGACAGTCCCTTAGCCACGCGTGTCACATTAACGCCTAAATACTTTATAAAAGTGTAAACACTCTAGTACCGCCCGGTTTCTAAAACCATAATAAAGTCACTTTAAGATTAGAGAACAGTTTTAAGAAGTTTACTGTTTTGTAAATTTTTATCGTCCCTTTTTATATCCAAAACCTGAAACAAACTATCGGTTGGAAGTGGTGATATGTTTGTCTTAAAAATAACATTTGATCTTCACGTGCATAGTTTCAGTAATAAATTGCCAAAGAGACTTTGAGCGCTTAGATGTCTGAAGAAACCGCGAAGAATCTTTGGCGGATGAAAAGCACGAATTAGGTCTGGACCGATAGTTTGTTTCATGCCTTATAGTAGGAACGAAAGAGTTTAGTCCTACAAAGTAAGTTAGATCCATGACACTTCTCTTGAATAAGCACGTGCCTTAACTTTGATCTTCTAGAGGACGAGTAGATATCTTATCTGGCATAATGATTATAGTATACAATCAAATCTCATTACTATGTGCCTAAAAGAGCGGTGGCCGCCACATAACGGCCGTCATGAAAATGATGCAGCGGGGTCAGACGTAACTATGTCAAAAAACGCTCCAAGGAAAATACACCGACTTATTTCATAAATTGCGGACGCTATGTGGCGGCCACCGCTGTTCTAGGAAACCGTAGTTTTAATATTTAGTGTATATTACGATATACAAGACTCCTTTAGAGATTTCTAATTTGTTATATTCTAATATTGCCAGACAATGTGACAGGCTTAAGTCTTAATAATTTCCCTTTGGCTGAAAATTTGCTTTATATCCTCAATTTTACTAAGTATTAAATTGACGCACAAATTATATTTAAAATTATTAGCTTTTTATAAAACCTCGATTTCATATTGTTGTTTTTTTTTTTTTGTTATGTACCATTTAGGAAATTCTAACTTCTAAGAATGGTTGTATTGTTGTTAAATTGCAGGATAATTGGAAAAATCGAAGTAATTTTGCGAAAATTGCTAATATTTTTGTAAATGACCGAATAATTGGAAACTAAAAAAGATTTTCGTATTATTACGAGCCAATATCAGGATGTTTCCAACAAAAAAACAGCCTTTTTAGCACGATTGGTAACTTGAATGCTGATTCGCTCATCTTGCCGCCTGGCCACGGGACGGGCGGCGCGTGCGGCGGTGCGGCAGGCGTGGCATGAAATGACTAGTATTTCTTTTAATTTGTTTCAGTCACAAGACGCTTTGCCGTTCGCACCGCGCGAAAATTCGCTGCAGCGAATGTCCCGTCGCCAGGCGATCAATTCATAACATCTGTAGTAGAGCTGTTAACCAATCAGCGCATGCGGCAGTGCAAAACGTACATAACAGCCAATCAGGGTTCATACTCATCGTCCTGCAACGGTTTTTCATCGAAAATTCTGATATAAAATCGTTTATTACGATAATCTTTCTTAGTTTTCCGCTATCCGGTTCTTCGAAAGAAGTTAGGAAGGTAGGTAGGATATTTTTTTTTTTTTAATAACCGGTTCATCCTGTGACTTATACATAATATTTGTAAGAGTAGTTGGCCTATGGATGAATTTATAATAATAAGCATTTATTTCTCACAAACCGTCCTCCTAGCATAAGAAATATAATGTGTCTATGAGTCGAATTGAAAGCACTATATTTTGTGATAAAACTCATCTGTAGCCAAAGCAGTGTTAGCCTAGTGGTGTAACAATGTACGTTTGCCCAGCACGGCCCCTCAGAATTTGCATTTATGGTGTACACCATTGCAATGTACTCGCCTCTAGCAGTATATGTACCGATTTCTTTTTCAATGTACCTCTATACTTTTGAAGAAATATGCAAAAAAAGGTGGCCGTGCCAGCCAAACGCTTTCAGCACGGCCCCCCATGTAACTTGAATAATACATACCGTATTAACAAATGTCTATAACTCAAGAAATGTACTCTATTAATACGTTATATGTGCCGCAACAGTTATTGTGAATTCATAATAACAAATAATATATAGATGTGGATAAGGGGCCGTGCTGGAAAAAATCATTTTAAGAAATATCTAAAAAAGACAAAACATACTTAGCCAAAAACTATTAAAAAATAATTGAAGTTTAGCAAGTAACATATGTACCGCATTGATTTCTCATACAACTTGTTATATTGTGAAAAATAAATCTATTTTAGTTCATTCAGCACGGCCCTCTATAGTTGCCTATATCTTTTTAAATAAGCCGTGTATGTTTACAAAATTCGACTTCCTGAATAATATATAGGAGTACATTCCTTTCAACTAAATTGCAATTCTGCTGTATCAATACTTTAGAAGATAAATTCAATCTAAAATATACATACATTAAAACTGATGGGGTGACCATGATTCTACATGAAAATAGGATAAAAAATACTGCTTAAATTGAGTAAATCTTTATTAAAATAAACAAATCAACAATATGGTAAACTATATAAACGATAACTAGGTACTTATACATAATAGGTCGATAATCGTACAAGTGTCAAGTTAGTGTCGCTAAGACTACATAGCTCAAAGTCTTAAAAATCATACATTACAATAAAATCACAGATTCATTACATTTCACAAATTAGTTCGTTTACATGGAATAACAACCTATGTCTCAATAACACTACAGAGCTTAAAAATCTTAAAAAATCACAGATACGCGTTCAATAAATCATATTGATTGAACCTTACATTACACTAATATTAATTTGCATGAATCGCTTTAATTATTTGGTATAATCACAGGCAATTAATTAAATCCACGTAATCACAGATGTTTTTCAACGACTATAACAATTAGAATATTGTTCGTTTATGTTACTAATATTATGTTACCTATGGAATAATCATAGAAAAACTAGTACATAAATTAACTTATTAAAAGTAATCACAGATGACATTACAACAGTATTGACTTCTTATTAAACAGTTCACAGTTTCATATGCATATTTTTAGCAACTAGTCTTTACCAGATTCTTAAATAGTGTAAAATTAACTTTAAATTATTACAAAATACATGTATTTAAAAACCATGGCTCAAAAACATATTCTGGTTTCACTGTAATTACCAGAGCCGTCCCTCATAGGATCATATTCAGCAAACCCTGAGCTCCGCTCCGACGTGAAAGCGGAATATTCGTAAAAGTTATTATTTTTAGTTGTATTAAATATCACATATCACTCACTAAAACGTAAGTAAGAGTGTGTAAAAATATCGACTCCACTGTACTGTTGTTAATTTTCAAGGCTGTGATTACTTTTAATAAGTTAATTTATGTACTAGTTTTTCTATGATTATTCCATAGGTAACATAATATTAGTAACATAAACGAACAATATTCTAATTGTTATAGTCGTTGAAAAACATCTGTGATTACGTGGATTTAATTAATTGCCTGTGATTATACCAAATAATTAAAGCGATTCATGCAAATTAATATTAGTGTAATGTAAGGTTCAATCAATATGATTTATTGAACGCGTATCTGTGATTTTTTAAGATTTTTAAGCTCTGTAGTGTTATTGAGACATAGGTTGTTATTCCATGTAAACGAACTAATTTGTGAAATGTAATGAATCTGTGATTTTATTGTAATGTATGATTTTTAAGACTTTGAGCTATGTAGTCTTAGCGACACTAACTTGACACTTGTACGATTATCGACCTATTATGTATAAGTACCTAGTTATCGTTTATATAGTTTACCATATTGTTGATTTGTTTATTTTAATAAAGATTTACTCAATTTAAGCAGTATTTTTTATCCTATTTTCATGTAGAATCATGGTCACCCCATCAGTTTTAATGTATGTATATTTTAGATTGAATTTATCTTCTAAAGTATTGATACAGCAGAATTGCAATTTAGTTGAAAGGAATGTACTCCTATATATTATTCAGGAAGTCGAATTTTGTAAACATACACGGCTTATTTAAAAAGATATAGGCAACTATAGAGGGCCGTGCTGAATGAACTAAAATAGATTTATTTTTCACAATATAACAAGTTGTATGAGAAATCAATGCGGTACATATGTTACTTGCTAAACTTCAATTATTTTTTAATAGTTTTTGGCTAAGTATGTTTTGTCTTTTTTAGATATTTCTTAAAATGATTTTTTCCAGCACGGCCCCTTATCCACATCTATATATTATTTGTTATTATGAATTCACAATAACTGTTGCGGCACATATAACGTATTAATAGAGTACATTTCTTGAGTTATAGACATTTGTTAATACGGTATGTATTATTCAAGTTACATGGGGGGCCGTGCTGAAAGCGTTTGGCTGGCACGGCCACCTTTTTTTGCATATTTCTTCAAAAGTATAGAGGTACATTGAAAAAGAAATCGGTACATATACTGCTAGAGGCGAGTACATTGCAATGGTGTACACCATAAATGCAAATTCTGAGGGGCCGTGCTGGGCAAACGTACATGTGTAACAGTCAGAGTCAGACTGCCAAGTCATAGGTCTCGAGTTCGAACCCAAGACACGCACCTCTGACATTTCGGATTCATGTGCGTATTGTATAGTTATCACTTGCTTTAAAAACGGTGAAGGAAAACATCATGAGGAAACAGGCATGCCTGAGAGATATTTCTCGACGACATGTGAAGCCAAGTCAGAGGGTCTTGGGCGGCTTGAAAACAGGCACCAGGTTAATCACTAACCACACGAAAAGTAGAAGTTTCAAGCCTATTCTAAACAGGAAAGTGTGTGTTAATAAGAAGTTAGTGGCATTTCCTAATTCTGCATTTAAATGAAATCGTGGTGAGATTATTATTAAAAGGAGATGTGGTGCTGATAAATGATGTGATAATACTTACGAACATTCTATGAGCTTGTGTCAAACACGACATACACTTCACTAGGTATATTATAGACGTATGCTGGATGAAATAAAATTAGCTAGCGAAACTCTGCAGAGGTGATGGGTTCCGATATCTATGAACAAAGGAAAAAAGTTTTGAAGTATGCGTTTAAAAATTCAGATTTTTTTAATGGTGTTTAGATATGAATAATCACGTCACTGAATTTAAAAAACAAACGGTTTTTTTTACAGATATTTTACAGTAAAAGCGGTAGTTGACCCCCAAAAAAATATAATCAAATGATTATTTTTCTTTTATCATGAAATGAAATTGTTTATTCTGTAAACAGGATATTGGAATCACTTTTACACGTCATATTAAAAATAAGCTAGATGAGGTCGGCGTTTCCTATCTGACTACTCTGAGTAGAAAGGTCGAAACAAACTCGAGAGGTAGCAGTCTCTTTTAAATTTAAAGTCCAGACATAATCTTGGTAAGGCCATATGAGGACCATGTAGATTAGCGTTTGAAAGGGTCTTTTGTGGAAACCTTTTTGTGTTTGGATGTTTCGATATCAATAAGACCCATCACATCTGAGAAGATTTCGCTAGTTAATCTAATTTGACTTTGTAAAAACGTATAACATATATATTTTTTACTTGCAATTAGCTGCCTCGAACCAAAGTATACCAAACAATATTATAATTGTTGAGATGTTGATATATTCACTTCTGATATAAATAATAATTTGCGCATAAAATGACGTCCTATTTGAGCACATGAAAAGACGAGACTGTTAAAATGATAAAGAATCAGAACAAAAAGACTAATATGTAGTGTGTGAGTTATGATTTTAGTTCTTTCGCGAAAGTTATTTTACCTCCTTCAAATTAATTAATGTTTTCTTACCTAACCAATAGCGTTTTCTCAAACTGCATACATTTTGCTTTGTCTAATTTCATTTACAATGCTTTGCAATTCGATCAAATTCGTCAATTAATTAATCATTTAGCGAAATAAATGGAACATAAAAATATGTATGCTATATTGCAATCATTAATTTTAAGGGGAACAATGGCGGTCTCATGAAAGAATTATTGCTAATCGTGGGTCTATTACATTGCGTTGCACAATGTGGACCGACCCATCTTGAGCATTTAAAGTAAATTTTCTATGCGAAAACTCAAATTTTCTTACGTTTTTTGGCAAGTCAGTGTTAGGTTGTATGATGATCAAATTAATATAATTCGCGACCGGAACATTTATATACGATCGTTCCCTCCGTCCCACGCCTAAGGGGTTAGGCAGAAAATACAGAACGCCACCTACTAACATCCTAACATACTCCTTTTGCTTCGTTTACGTTCATACATCTGCACCGGCGTTTCCAATCCACTCATTCATTCACTCATTTATTATGTATTTAACCGATAAACTGCCTATGACACCTGCCATTACCTTAACCTTAAGCATATTCTTTGTGATAGAATGTAAATTTTAGTTTTAGTTGATTGTTAAGCAGATTCCTATTTTAGTGATATAATTTTTTTAAGTACCAATGTAAAAAAGCTTATATTGGAAATAATAACTGTTTTATGATTTGAAATAAAGCTTTATACATTATCAGGACGTTTTCTTTTTTGGGATAATTAAGGGTGGTCGCACATTTGACGGAAGTTGCATCGCGTATTGTCGGTCACGTAACGCCAAAACGGAAAAGCAGCTAACGAAGTTACGCCCGACGCATCTTCCGTCAGATGTGCAACCACCCTAAAGTAGATAACTGATATTTCTTTAAACCCCTTTCAAACTCTGAGAGATTTCAAGAAAAATGCAGAATATTAATAAGAGTTTTATTTCAACGAATCGACGCAAAAGAACCACTCCATAGCCCCCGCGTTAAGGCACTTCACTCCGCATATTATTTTATAATACAAATTAAATAGTATAGACATCCAATCCATCACACTCACCACAATGGGACAAACAGTTTGATGTGCCATAACCAGACCGAAACAGATTGAGATTCTAGGTACCTTTATAGAGCATAATAGTCAGGGTGATCTTGAGTTTATTCGCCCATATTATAAATTATGGGGGCAAAACTAAAAAAAAAAACCAAAATCCATAATTATGAATAATAACGAAAGTTCTTTTAGGCTAGCTCAAAAATAAGCTTTTCCAATAATAAGTTAAATTTGGTTCAAGACTCCTGATAGTATGAAACTTTGAATCTTCAAAATCCAACCCTGGAGATATGCCCTTGCTATCTTGTATTATTATGAACCTGAGATCATACAATCCCACATGGGGGCTCCTTAAAAACTTGAATATATGAAACAGATTGATAAACGATTATACTATTTGGTATACAGTCATAATGATATACTACCTAATTCTTACAAGACTAGAAATCAATATCAATAGGTACATGAAATACTTAGTTTTTATAGTTAATATTGTATGATTATAATTATAATAAACATTGAACACTCCAGGCGAAAACGATTGTAAAACTACATGCATGAACATTAATGATCTTAAATTAATTATATGAAGAATTCTATGTCAAGGAAAACCTGATTAAATCTGACTAGAAAACTAATTACTGGAAGGAAAAATTCTTCCATTGAAGTTTGGATGTGCCATTTGCCAATATTGCTTTTCGTCCAAGTTATTGATTCAATATGGTTGAAGTACAAAGTTGATTTATGGGATTATTTGATTTAACTCTTTCCGGTAGATTAGTATCACTAACCACCAAGTTTTTTCTTCAACCATTCGTTACTAGATGGCCCAGATCTTAATAAAAAACAATCTGAAAGAGGTGGTTAATGACATTTACCACTAAACCAGAAAGAGTTAAGAGCAGCCAGAAAAAACCTGGGTGACTTCCTATGACAATATATTAGTGGGTATAGATACAAGATGAATGACTAGACACCTTATTGCTAGCTGCTCAAGCTACATGTACAGCAAACCAGCATTACATATTTTGGCAAATTGAAACTGTATTTATCAGCAGAATACATTGTAAAGCAAGATGATTATATTATGGTTATAATGTAACTTTAAACATCAGTAATAAACAGTTTAGGTAATTCTGATTCTAAACGAATTACCCTCACTAAGGAGGTCAGGCTCCAGTTATCATAGGGATTCGAACTCTTTGGTGTGTACTCAGGAGCGACAAAAGTACTGTAGTATGATATTAGTTCATGGGACTGATCTCCATCCAAGTCTGCTATCATCAAAGACTTCTCCTGGTATTCTAAGTCAGGCTGGCAGAGTGGCAGTGGTGTTTTACTCTCGATGGGTCCTCGCACACAAATCTGCACAATATCTGTCTGACTAATGTTCACATTGTGGGTCTGCAGCTTGTCAAACAACACCAGAACTATCCTCTCAGAAATGTCATGAACTGTAAAGTTGGTATACTTGATGAAAGCCGATATTGAAGCAACGTCTATAGTAGAACGATAGAACATGTCATTGATGTTCTTTGGACTCTGATTCTGAACATTGTATCTGACTTCGTCAATTTTAAGTGCACCCTTGGCCAGGTGTGCACTGTTCCACTGTCATAATTTTAACACAAACCCTCGTATGGAGTTTGCAAAAGCAAAAGAGCTGGGCCGCATAGCATATACATTGTTGGCAGTGTACTCCCAGCTGACATTAGTTGTGCCATTTCTTTCTAACATCAATTTTAGATAGACTCTGCAAGAATTTGGGCATTCTCCTGAATTTTCTACTTTCAATTTTCCTGGACCATTTGTGAATGTTTCTATAGTGTTCCCAATGTTCTTTTTCATGCTTACATTGATTCTTTTTAAGACTGTTGGTGGCGGCTGATTATGATTAATAGGTAGATCTTTTTTCAGCATTTTCTTCAATACTGTAAATGATATGAGTCTCACAGCTTCAGTTGTGCCATTCTTACAAATGTATGTGACTGTGTCCATCTCTGCCAGAAGTTTAACTGACAGACAATCATCTATAGGAATTGGTTCTGCCATAATAACCCCTGTTGCACCGGATATCATTAGTAAAGAGTTGTGATTTGTGCTAGGATACAAAGTGGCAACTGTCAGCAAGTCATTAACTTTATCATCATTCATGTCTTTCACCATAACAGGGAAATCTATAGCTACTACTTTGCTCAAGTCTTTGCCTTGCTTGTGTATGTGCCAGTAATATGTTCCTGATACAGAGTCTAAGGCTGCCAGTAGTCCCTCAGTACCTGACACAATGCAGTCCTTCTGTTTATCCCTGTTCACATCAAGCAGGTGGCAATTAATATCAGTTGGTATTCTACTCTCTCTCGTGAACCAGCCAACCTTGCCGGAATTGCCGACAATGAGAACTACACCATTCACATTATCACTGCTGCTTTCAGGTTCTAGCCTCATATGATTGCCCCGGTATATGAAAATCAAATTCTTTGTGTTAGGTATAGCGCCGTCGACAACTTGCACGGATCCTGATAGTTCCATTTCGTTGTAAGGCAGTTCCCAGCTGGTCGTTCTATCTTGCCATTCGTTAGCGGCACAACTGCCGACTTCAGAACAAGGTATACCCCAAAGAAATATCACCACGGTGAATATGCACATGAGTATCGAGGCGATGAACGCACACCGGCGCGGGAAAGACATCTTCGTGGATATATCCGATTGTAAGAAGCTTACGTTATCCATTGTGCTTTCTACCGTGTTAACGTTGGTGTTGAACTCGTCCATGTCACTTATGCTGTAGTTTTTCGACGACTGTAAGCCACTGTTGAAGTCCAAGTTGTTACAACTATCCGTACCTTTGATATGCATAGCATTTTCGAGCTTGTCATCCTCGGATTCTGAGTCGGATAGGATTTGTTTCAGCGGTGCATAAAACCCGCCATTCCCATTAGCCGACATGACGTAGGTCCAGAATTATTTCATTTCACATTGTATTTCTTCAAATTAATAACTTTTTATGAATAAATATGAATACACAAGTTCAATCAATAAACAATAACCCAAAACCACTTTTGCGTTTCGTTTTATTTGACATTTCTTCCAATTCGCTCCAAGTCTCCACAGAGTACATTTTTTTCCTTTTTCCGTTCCGTTTCGTTCATATGATGAGCAAACCAAAGAGGGCGCGTTTTATTTATCTCGTAACTAAACGTAATGAAACTACCGGAACTACCCACACCCACAGAATTAGTAGAATAAAGAACTATGCGTATAGTTCTTTATTCTACTAATTCTACGTACCTCCCTTTGAAAAACTAGATACGCTTTGTTGTCTTTGTCCAGCTTTTTGGACTCGGCAGCACCAAGGACAACTTCTTGAGCAGGTAAGTACCTCTTCATTACCCTTGTTTCGTTGTGATTGTGATTTCTCTAGAGTAGGTATTTAGGTTTAAAGAACTTTATTTCTCATAAGAACTTACAGTTCGCTTATAATGAGATACATGTAGGTGTTTATATCTAGTATTATTTTAATTAGTTACCTCTAGAGTGTTGGAGACATTATACTAGCATAGTAGTAAGTATTGCATAGTATTTCTAATCTTTATCCTATCGCGACAGACTAACGCGATGTTGACCAATCTGCCAATCTGGTTTTAGGCAAGTAGGTACAAGTATACAAAGGAAGAAAATAAAAATAAATAAATAAAGGCTCATTGGGCATCAAAAAATTCGTCTGCATCGCTGTCAGTAGGAAAAGTGCCCAAAAGGCTGGCAGTGTTTATTTATTTATTTAATTACAACGGTTGTGTTACGATCAATTACAGTAACTAAAATTAAAAAAATAAAAGAGACAATTATAACACTTAAAATATACAAATTATGAACATGAAAATAGTTTCGTAAATTCCTTTCACAGTACTTCTGACATAGGTACCAATAAAATCTTCGTCCATCCATCCGCAAACAGATCGCCTGTTGGGTTAGAATCCAAGAGATCAATAAGCGCGGCCAGCATGTGAGGAATTGGCGACTTAGCACGTGCCACCGTACGACATGGAGGCACGGCAAACAATCTATACCTACCTTCTACCCCGGCAGTAATTGTCTGGGACAAAGAAGCGCGCCAGCACATCAAGCAGATCAGGAGCGTCAATAGCGCCACGGAGCGTCTTACAGGCTATTGTGAGCTGATCTTGAGCTCGCCTTACCTCTAGCGAGTTGTATCCGAGGCAACCCAGTAAGAATTTTGTCGGATAGAGGTAAGGATAGTAGCCGTGTTCCTGCTTATACATATAAGTACCTAAGGAACGCTTTTTGAACTTTAGAGCGTTGCCACGTTTGATGGCAATGTTTTCTTTGGCCTAAGAATTGGCTAGCTCTATGTGGTCATGCTATGCGTGGTCACGTGAAGAGTCGACCAACTGCTTGGCGATATCCCGAAATACTCAGTGATACTTAATTTACTTAGTTTGAATTTCCGAGCATTATTTAAGAAAAGGACAAGCCTTGGCCGTTACCAGACATAAATGTGTGCCTCGGTCCACATTTTCACGTTCGTCCATCGACGCCTCGTTTGCAGGCCGCTGCAGTAATGTATTATTATCATATTACTGAGGCTCCAATATAGGTTTCCAAAACATAGTGCAAGACCCAATGACCCAAAGGGTCCAGGTATTGTAATAGTTTATTCCGAGGCCCCGGTTGAACAAGAGATACTCACAGAAAGAGACAGACAGGGTAGTCTATAAATGAAATGCGAAGCTATAGGCAGAATGTATATTTTGTTTTGTATATAAATTATTTGCAGTTCTTTCTATACATTAGTCTACAAACATTTAAACACAAGTATTCTCTATTATGTCACACTTATTTAATTGGTGCTTTCCCCTTACAAAATGGTACAAAAATAACTCGGGTTTCAAAGTAGACAATTGGTTATATTAAACATGAAGACAATGGACAAGGAATAATTACAATAAAAGGTATTAAAATAATTTTGAGGCTCATAACGATATTTTAATAATGTGTATTTTTCTAATAAAACATTATTCATAGTGTGAAGCCTAAGTTTACTCTAATTGAGATTATTCAAGGTACATACATGATCTATCCTATATTAGTGAACGTCACTAGCCGAACTTTCCACCGCAAGCTAAAGCACTCGAGTGCGCGAAGCTTAGTAAAAAACGAATAGGTACAGTTCGATTCAAACTTAATGGCGGCTCGGAAGTTAGCTACTCGCTGCGCAGTACCCCACTCGCCCACTCCTCACCCTCGCTGACATGAACTCGTTATTGCGGAGGGTCTCGCCTCATATTCCGAGCCTCCGTTAAGTTTGAATCGGGCTGTACACACTTTAGTAGGCTTCATCGTATTTTCTGAATCCTTTATATTTTTCTGAATTTACCTGAATATTACTAAGTTTCACGCAAACAAGGCACATTATGATACACCAAACCATTACATGGTTTACAATCTGTGGCGATTATATTATTATACTAATATTTTCTCATTACTTATTAAAATAAGGAAATAAATAGAAAAAACAAAACAATAATTATGTACATGTTCAGCCTCAAAAATACTTCCATTTGAATTTAATATGACAAAATAAATTCTCAATATGTTTCATTAATGTTTTGATGGCACTTTGTTTTACTAGGCTGTGTGTGCCAGACCGCGGCCTGAAGAGATACGTGTCTATAACCAACCATAGATAGGAACAAGAAAAACTAATATATTGTAAGGTTGATGAATAATTCTAACTTAACCAAGAATAAATAAATAAAAATATAGCTCTATTATATAATGTGATGACTTCTTAAGACGATGGACAAGATTAGGCATTAGTGAACAAATTGCTACAATAATAATATCAGCAGGGGATCGTTAGTCAATGCATACTGTAGCGACGGCGCGGCGCCGCGTGGCATACGATGGAGATACGTAAAATACAGGCAATTATTACACAAACAGTATTTGAAGTTCAAGGAATCAGTCTTGCGTTATTTTTCTCAAAACATCTTTATATACAGACACAGAATAATTGGCTTAATAAAAATAATCTGCGTAAACATTTCACTAAATACCATAGTTGAGTCCCATATTCAATACTTACAAATAATACAGTTAACATTATTAATTTAACTACTCATAAATTATTTTGTTAGTCGGTATTTAAAGGATCCGGCCCTTTCTAGCAACCTGTACTAGACATTACAATGCATATTAATTTGTACAAATAAGATTATAATATTATGATAATGCAAACACGAAGTCCACCTTAGGAATCTAGCAGCTCAGTTCGTCGACCCGTCCGCCACCCAATCATAGGAATCAAACTACAATCTATGGGAGCGATGATCACTCTCAATCATTTCCGTAATAACTAATATCTTCACTAGGCATCGCTCAGATTGGACTAAATAAATTACTTAGATTAAATAATTCCGAGGGTTAGATCGAGTAAGGATATTCTCCGAGATAGTCTATCAATGTGGAAGGTAGTGGAAGCAGCCTGTGTTTGGGGGCGCACCATAGTTTTGGCGTGAGGGGGTTGGAGTCGAGAGCCTTGTGCACGGCGAGGCGGGCCGCGTGGAGGAGTGATGGCGGGTCTTTGCGGAGAGGGGACTTCAGCATGACCGGGGAGTGCGGGCAGCCCTCGCGGTCAACCCACACGGTGCCGGCCGCGCCGCGCTCGCCCACGCGCGCGTAGTGCTGAACCAGCTCCACCACGCATCTGAAGCGCGGCATGTACCTCGCCAGCGGCCTGTCACAGTCTAACCTGGAAACAAAAAAAAATTAGCAACTCATTGTGAATGGGCAAGAATATTACCTAACAATTGAATTTCAATTTGCATAAACATAATAAATTTTAAGTGACAATGTTGATCAAGAAATCTTTAGTTGAGATACCAATTTAAAATGAAGACGGAAAAAGTAAGCACTGATTGTAATCGTCACGGTTACCAGAACAAATTGTCAAAAAAGTTCCAATAAAAAATGTGACCAATAAAATTAAGGAAAACCGCGAGAGCTGAGTCAACAGTAGCACAAGTGGCATCGCAACCGAATTACGGTGAACTTGTGACGCAATATCGTTAAAAGTTATTATGACGTAACGAAACAGTAGTCAGGCAGAATAATGGAATACTTGAGTCTCTCTGCAAGGAATTATTCATTTAATTATAAATTCCGGATACGTCGTTTGTTTTAAATGACGTGTTTAGGTAAATTGTTCAAGTTCAATGAATACTCACTGACTCATGAACATCAATATCACTTTCCAATTTTCCGAATTCATAAATATTTACAAAATTAGCTTGTTTTGGAATTATAAACCTAAAATCTATCGTGTTTAGTTCAGTTTTAAACAACAAACTTTTATGATTTTAATCTTTTGTCATTATGAACTTATTTCTCATCATTTTAAAGTCGATATTTGTGTATTTACATTGTAATTATAGATATCATTCCTATTATAAATGTTAACAAAAAGGTAGGCTTACCTAAAGAAACCTTGTTCGTAGTGTAGCCTGACAGAGGTGGGCCCTCGCTCAGTCTGTACTGACAGTGAGAATATAAAGTTCCTATCGCCAGAATCCCGGATCACGAACGCACCAACACTCGCGTCTTTTAGAACTGTTCGAGCGCCCTGCAAAGAAGGAAAGTACTTTATAAAATATGTAGAGTCATTTACAGGATCTTTACAGGCATAATAAAATATATAAGTTACCTAAAATATCACAGACATGACATAAGTTTAGAAGTACTAACAAATAGTTAATCTCTCCATAGCTAAGTATTAACACTAGATAAAGACTTTTATTCCCATACACAAGTCATTGACCAATATTTTACATTGATTATGATTTCAAAGGTTGCTGAACTTCTGCCATCTGATATGACTATCTTTAATCAAATACTAAGAAATAAAACAAAGAACCATTTGATTAATGCATCTACACAAGATGACTTCATAAAAATGAATAGTTTATTTCTTAAAGGAAAAAATAGCTTGAAGTAACTATGCTAATTTATTATTACATTGTATTAAATCTGGCTGTCAATCAAGTAGCAATCATAGAATACCATATATATCTGAGCCATTATCTATCATACATTATATATAAGGAAAACTAAATTATGAACTAACCATAATAATAAATTCTTAAATAAAGTTCTACCCCATAGGAAACTTGTTAATTTAGACTTTGAGGTATTTCAATTTTAGAATTCAATGACTTGCTTATTTAGCAATTGAATGATTAAATTTTAGTTAGAATAACACCAAGAGATGGCACTAGCATACAGAAAAATACACACCAGCCAATCCAAACTGCCGTAGTACCAGCCTGACAGCCTTAATGCTCTCAGGGTGTCTGCTAGCCGTCTCAGCTCATCGTTGTACGGTGAGGGTATGAGAGGTGACAGCGGTGCTGTGAGGGGTGAGTGTGGCAAGTATGTTGGCTGGACCGTGAAGGGGGGTGGCGTATGGGGGGAGGCGTGGCACTTGCCCGCGCTCGGGGCCAGGGATACCCGCAACTCGTGCCTGCAGTTGGGGCAGCATGCTACTCCCGTTGACCAACTACTCAGCGGCACCGCCACTTCCACACAGGCATCTGGAAAGATGGAGAATCGTGGTTAGGATATTTATGAATTTTGTAACACTTCCTATATCAGTGGAAAGGTGTTTTTTTTACAGTTTTTTTACTTTAATGGAAAATACAAGTAACCAGATTTTTAGATACAATACATAGAATTTCCTCAATGAAAGATCAGATCTCTTCTGTTTCACTATGACGTGTATGCATCAATGTATAACTGATAATACATCATAACATGCATTTATATCTTCCATTAGTACAATCTTTAGCTATTAATTAGATCTACATTCATAATGGTGAATGGACATGATTGCCATCTGGTACTGATTGCAGACAATGAAACTGATATGGCCAACATGCTTTTACATGTTCAAGATATTAAATTCTATGGAACTTGCTAATATAGATAGATAATATCATGACTGACAGTGGAAATCAATAATACTTTTTGTTGATAAAAGTAATTAGTTTTTTTTTTTAATTTGTGATTTGAATAAATGGTTTTGGAATGGAGGGAATGAAAACTGAAATTAGAATCATTAAAATTTATCTGGAGATCTGGAACTGGCCCTTATTTAGGTTATGCTACTATACTAAACTTCAATTAATTAAAATAAATCAATTTTAATTCAAAACATAATTATAAATATTTTATGGTTGCAGACTATAAAATATGTTGGCTGTCATAAAAGCTCAATATAGAACAAATGTATTACATTATAGTTTTATTAATAAAAATGTTTTAAGTATTTTTAGATAGTAGCTGAAAATCACCACACTATCATATTTTTCATTCGGTAAATACGGATTTTTCCTATGAACCTCTCTGCTGTTATCACTGGCCACACAAACATATTTGCTCTCTTATCACACTATTTTTAGATACATAATGCTGATAAGGAGGCTGTGTGTGAATTGTGCTAATCAAACAAAGTAAGAACCACATGCAAATTATAATACATAATACACCACATATCTTGTGAGTCTTCACAAAATTTTTGGTATGATAGTTTTTTTATGCGTTCATAGACATTTTTGTCATTGCCTTTGCTATAAAAAAGGTTTTTAATTATAAGTCTCGTTTAAATTATTTGTAATAAATATAGCAGGCTAAACACTTGTTTCTTGTACACATTTTTTTGTCCACAAAACCGTTTTCGAAAATAGTTTTTTGATCTGTAAACACTGCCTAGACTATCGCCATAGCAATAATTTCTAATTTACCGCTACAACCAAACAACTTACTTTGAGGAGATAACCTCGCTGCTAATGTCATGTTTAAAGGACAAATTGTTGTTTCTCGCCTTTCAATAAAGCACATTTGTTCAAAGAACGACGGCTGGTGTGTTCCTCCCACTTGTCGTGCGGAGGCCACGATTCACTCCAAGTTACACATTCATAAAGCAACACTTAACCATGTCCGCATTCAAAATGTGAGCACAATTTAAAACTAAATTGATACAATATAAATCACTTCCTTGTTGAGTCTTAAATGAAAAACTTTTCCGGAATGTTTACTTTACAACAAACTATTTCAACGCACTGAATACTTGAAAACTTTAAATGTCACCGTCACAATTTCTGTCATCCGCACAAAGAATAGAGTAGTCCCTATTGATACATCAAGTGAATGTAACGTTTTTAAAAGAATTTATGCAACGCAGTGAAACGCTAAAAGCGGAATGAATGAGAAGTGAGGAGCGGTTGCGACCGTCGCGCTATCCGACTCGACTGAACTGACGTGAGTACGCGACCCGCGACGCCAGCGCTACTCTGCACTTTGAAGTTTGAAGACATCAGATGGTCATGGAGGGGATGGGTGGACGAGGCTGAGCAAAGCAACAGACAGTGATACAAAACTCGAACGTTCACTGCCTTCTGAGAATTCATTCACCGATAGTAATTACTAGTTATATAGTTATTTGCTAAATACATTGTGTTGTATTCAGTAACATGTAGCTAGGCAATTCTACGTAAAACTATTTCTCTTTAATGATTACGAATTGTGGTTGAAGCATAAAAAAATGATGAATGATTATTTAAAAATAAAAAACATGCGGAGCAGTCTTTGGGGACTGCCGATAGAAATGAAAACTAAGTAACATTCATTAATTTCTTCAAGAGTGACGATGAAGCGAGTTCCATGATTTTTGTTCACCCGAAAAGTGCTCAACGCGCCTAAAGAAATTTTCACTTCAAAAAATCGATAATCACTTGACACTAAAAAGCAACTTACTGAACTTACCTAATATTTATCAAGTATTTCCAAGTAGGTATTTGATGAATAGCAACAAAAATATTTTTTTTCATAACGACTCAATTACGATTCCTAGTAATGCGTGACCCGGTTACAGGAGCGAATTGATCATGGTGATGCGTGCAACTCTAGTTAGGTACCTACGTTATTCTATTCATAATTCCTACTCAACCATTTTGACATTTTGAGTTTCAAAAATACCAGATTACCAGTTCCGCGATGACAGTGTCATCGCTAAAATGAGTTTTATTACATGAATTTGTGTCTTGACAGATTGTTTTTCACGTTTTGTTAAAAAATTGTGTGAGTAACTAATGTGATTAGTATGTCTTTTATAGGCACTACACCCATAAATCCCATAATGTACTTACCAAATATTTTTTAATTATTTAGATCAACAAAGGATCAACATTTTAACGGTTAAAGTTTAAACTGTGTAAAAAATTACGGAATCATCAATCAGGTAAGTTCGATTGGTTAACATTATTTTAGTCCTTATTCATTGTAACATATAACAAAACGCCTGTATTCTCCAAGGGTTAGGCAGAGGGTATACCTATAGTATGCCCACATTTTTTATTTTAAACGTTTACATACAGCGATTTTATAATGTCTTTAGTAGTTAACGATGTTGTGAAAGTGGCTAGACGCTACATAGGTAGACTATTAAAATACGGATCTTCCAACACTCAGACAGTACAACAATAAACTTAGTTATGTATGAAGCAGGCAACTGGTTTTAAAAAGATATTCATGATCCCAACGAAAGTGTAGTTTTCCATTTAGAAAAGTGCTAAGTAGTATTTTTTGGAAAGCTCACTAACATAGGTGTATCCAAGGTACTTAGTTTGGTAAATTTTGTATGCCTTATAGGCCTTTATTAAGTACTAAGAATATTACGTGATTCTACCCACGCAACGGCACATCATGAATTCATGACTGACCATGTCAATGGCTTTTTCTTAGACACTATGTCTTTTGTAAACGTTTATGTCTACCTACCAGCAATTATGTTACTTATATCTTTCACAAGATCCCATCAAACATTAATTCGTTAGGCTAGTAGATATTGTCCTTGCGCCATAGGTTCTGCTGTGTGTGCGTTAATCGCATCGAATTCTCATTTATTATCCAGACATCAATTCAATTTTTAGAGCTGCTACGTGGTTCAAATATTAATGCCATGGTACCTGTATGTGCCTATTGCTAAAGGCATGTAGATACCTACGTAGGTACTTACTTGTAATTCTGTAATCGACTCACTCGGGTTGAAACTGTAATGATTTGTCGTAAAATACTTACTGGTATCGATTTTTGAAATCTGTTGTTCCACTGTATGACTGTACAAGGTTCATTTTCTTGTTTTGCAGAATCGAATCGTATACGTGATAGAGTACCTACTTACCTACTTTTCCTTGTAAACTTTCGAACATCGATGTAACATTCGGATTCTGCAAAACACGAAAATGAATCTTGAATTTAAAGTACCTACCTACAGTCACAGTTACAATGGAACAACATTTCAGATATCGATACTAAAGAGAATTTATTTATAGTCGTTGATCGATACCTACCCTACTAGGTATTTTACGACAAATCATTAGCCACTGTTTACGGAATTACACGTAATGTAGGTTGGTATTTTGAGCGTAACTACGAAATATTCCCGTTGTGATGCGGACATCGCAATTTTAAGTATTGTTCTGTGTTTGGCTAGTTTCTACTAGCGAATTCTACCGCTTATAAATACTTAGGTAGCTAGCTGGTCACTATGCAAAGTCTTTTGAGCTAAACTGCTTAGTCTTTTACAAAACCTCACGATGGGAAGGTAAATCCTAGACTTTCATTTGGCTGACGCTCCTAGTAAGTAGGTAGATTTTGTATAGAATTGTTCGATAGCCACTAACTCATCCACTAAATATATTTTAAATGCATGGCCAAAAGCCTGAGGAATTCGAATAATTCAATTGGTTCTTCGAACGTACAGAAACATATTGTATTATTGGAGTGACACTTCCTTTCCTGTGTTTAGACACATTTCTATGGAAGTTTGGACCTTTTTCAGACAAGGCCTTAATTAAGTACAACACAACCTACCTGCGGAACAAAATAAAGAAATTTAAATCCTCATATAATGACAAATGGTAAAAACAGCTTCCGTTTCGATAAAATGATTAGATAAAACGATCAGTCATCGGCATGCTCATTCGTCTAGTTTGCTCTTGTGTTTCATTCAACGTGAGAAATGATTCATATATTTAGCAACTTAGCCTGCTTCTGACTGATTAGGAGACAAATGGATTATGGAATGAGTCGCTTTCAATTAATTTTTTTGTAGTTTAGGTAGGTACGTTAAAATTATCCCTCAATGGTCTTGAATTTCGGAAATATATTCCGAAATTCAAGATGTATGAAAATTACACGGTAGAACCTTGCCGATCTAGGCTCAATTTACATTGCCACGGAACGGAATTACGGAATGACGGAATGGAAGCGATTTTTATTGTTCAAAGTATAATGAACTTTATGTCAATAATGTAACATAAGTAAGTACATACAAACTAGATACGAGCCTAATAACAGGACGCGCGTTTTCTGGAGAATTTTGACGCATTTTCGGTAATTTCCGCAGTTACAAGTTCGTATCTAGTACTTTTTTACTCTTTTTTTTTCTTTTCTACAATTGTTTGACATAAAGTTCATTTTGCTATGTACAATATATTTAAAAAAAAACTCACTTCACAATGTAAATTGAGCCCTAAGTACGGTAGTAACGTCGAGACTTTGTAGTTACCCACTTCCTGAAATCGTACAACGGGGTGAAATTCCGGCTAATTAGAAACTGGAGGCTTAACGTTCTGAACATTCGCTCATTTTAATTTTCTTTCTATTAAACATGGCTAATTACTAATTAAGTAGACAAAATATTCTGCGATGAAAAACTGTCTAATAATGGCGGGTACCATCTAAAACGTAAACATATCTTCCATAATATTGCTGTTTATCAATAGTTACCTAACTATACCTAATCAAAACGTACAAAACAGATTAACAGTGAGTCACTTTCACTTTTACTATAATTATAGTAATTTAATTTAATGAATAAAATCTCGCAATCCTATAAGTACACACGGCTACACATCAAGCTATACATTTCCAGTTTATGCTGATCTCGCATTGTATACGATTTCCGTACAATGCGAGGTCAGCTTATACTGGAAATTTATAGCTTGATGTGTAGCCGTGTGTACCTATCGCTACAATAGTACAGTTTACATCAGATTCGATCCCCCCGTACTTTAACAAAGGGGTACCTCCATCAATACATGTTCATTACAATTAACATCCTCTTCAACGTATCCTCGACAGGGTGGAGCAATAAAAAGCGATGCGAGTATAAAGGCCTCAGCATGGTCGCGCGCAGGTGTTCTATTCGCATTCGAGCGTGCCATAGAGAGCGAGTTCCTCGTAGTGCGATTATATTCGGCGTTCTCGGAATCCCTTACCTGCGTCTGCGCAGCTTTCACAACCATCTGCCGGCTGTCATTGGCGCGAACGCGCACTCGTAGCGCAGCTGCCATCCATTGAATAAGCATAACCCCCCAATTTATAAAGATGATTTATTTTATACAATTTAGCGCAATTAGACGGATTTTTGTTGTTCCCGTGGGATTAACGATTGTATGTAGTGGATGCAAATGGTAACGTTTAAGTATGATACTCGCTATTATTATTCTAAAGTAATGTCAGGAATGTCGGTACCACTGTTTTTTACGTGCGTTCCCTTATTTAATCCGTAATCGTAAATTAAATACGTAGTCTGTTATGTCGGGTTATATTAAAAATGAGATGCCTGGGTTCATTTACAGCTCAAATCTTACATGCTCTATAATACATGTTTTATGCTACGCATGATATTAAATACGCTCATTTTACTGCTTCAAACCTTACCTTAGAAAAGGTTTGTTTAAATGTAACAGAGGTGACTTACCGACATATTCAGAACGAAAAGCCGAACCAAGTATATTTATTTAGGGAGGTCATGCCGTTTCGGAGAATTTGGCTGGCACACTCCGATTTCAATTTCACAGTGAATACCGTTGTTCTCGGTACTTCTTTATTAGACGCGAAGAGTTGGGCTGCATAAACATATTCACAGAATTCATACCGATAATGATTTATCACTCATGTGCGGTACCGGTTAACTTTGCGAACGATACGTTCATATTATACCCAGTTAAAGATAACGGTATTGCTCAATGAAGTATTCAAGATGGATAGGTTTTGAAAAAAGTAACAGTTCCGCCTCCCTCGTTATTGATAGAAAGTTTTGAAAATTATTGAGCGGCTTTCCCAGAACCACGCCTATTCAGGCCGGTCACAGGCCTCGTTTTCCGGGAAATTTCAGTACGTCTCACAGTGGAACGAATGTATGGGAGCGGTTGGACGTAGACATGTCCGAAAAAAAAGAGTAAAATTATGCCAAACTAATGATGCCATCTTATTCGATTACTTAATGCCTTCATAACTTGTGGTGATGAATTTCTTCATAACTCCCATATTTCGGGAGTAATTTGAGAAAATGTGAAATTTTACTATGAAAATGAGTGTATCGAGCTCTCTCCCTCCTGATTCCGGGCTTGTTTCAAGTAGCGGTCTCTAATATCATAATGCTAATACTAAGAGCTATATTTAATACTAAGACACATAGTGCGCCAAATGTGCACTTTCTGGGATAAAGAGTGATGTTTATTTTATAACACAATTTTTTAATTTTTTGTTTATTTTGTTGATTAAAACCGTTTTTCTAAAGGTTTACCTTATTACAATAACATTTCTGAGCAGCCAATTAGAGAAGATATAAGCTAATTAGGATATATAATTAGGGACTTAAGGTTTACATATAAAACTGATGCACTAATGATTACTGATAAGAACATTGCTATTATTTAATTACTAAATGGCTCTTAATACACTAATTTAGCATGCATCATTTACTAATTATCACAATAACTAATTACCTTGCAATATTTAACAAAGGATACCTGGGATACCTGGATTTTATATAAATAGGTCACTATTAGTAACTTTAAAATCAGTGTTGATTTACACCTCGTTGTATCCAAGCTAATCTCGCAATGTATTTTCCAAATTTTAATACAAATCTTGATATTCACGTTGCTTTATGCGCACGCGCACATAAAGATTTACGCGACTTTAACTATTTGTTCAGTGTTTTAAAAGATAACAGTTGTGTTCAGTTATGTGAAAGTGCTGAAACAAGTTTAAAAGACTGGTGTCGTCGATTTTGCTACCGCATTTATGCAAAATGGACACAGTCTGGAAGAAGCACAGATAAGTTTCGGAAGAAACATGAGATTTGGCTACAGGCTGCAATTCAATGGCCGGAATTACAGAATGAAAATATGGAACCTTCTACAGAAAATATAAGTGACGTCATCGAGCCCATAATTTCTCCTGCTAAATCTGATGCTTCAACTTGTACACATCCTAGTCCTCGTAAATCTTTTGAGGACCTTAGTAACCGGCAAAAAAGAAGACGCACCACTGAAGATAGTCTTTCATGCAGCAGTAGCAGCGCTGAAATTATGTTTTCGGCCGAAAGGGCGCTTCAAAAGGCAGGACAAAGCGATACAGCTTATGTTATGAAATACTTGACGGAGAATCCAGAAGAGGCCTCAAAAATCAAAGCCTTCATTGAAGGTAAATCAATTCAGGTACGGGAAATATCCCCTTTGAAGGCATTGGCTCTTTATGTATCGATGAACTTATCGAAATGGCGCTATAACACTCTTCGGGATTTCAACACTCAAGAAGGAGCTCTTCAATACCCGAGTTACTACATGTTGGTTAAAGAAAAAATTAAGTGCTATCCGGCCAAAGAAGATCTCACAGTTACAGAGAGCTCTGCAAAAATCAAATTACAAGCCTTGATGGATTTAACCTCAAGAAGACTTATTAGGTCGTTAGAAACCCCTGTTGATCCCAATCAACAGCTCGTATTGACCAGCAAATGGGGTTTTGACGGATCATCTAGCCAAAGCATTTATCATCAAAGGACGAGTGAAGATGAGCAAATCGATCTTGCTAGTAATTTTATGATTAGTCTTGTACCACTGCGGCTCGTCTCAAAAGGTGTAACAATTTGGGAAAACGAGCGACCATCTTCCACTTCATTTTGCCGGCCAATATTGTTTAAGTTTATAAAGGAAACCAAAGAAAATGTGCAGAGAGAGATGGCTGAAATCGAAGCAGAGATTGAAGCCTTAACTCCATCCACCATCACTGATGGAATTAGTGTCAAACACCAACTGCTGTTGACAATGATTGATGGTAAAATTCATTCCATTATATCCAATACAGCAGCTTCAGTGTGTGACATATGCAAGGCTTGTCCTAAAGAAATGAATAATTTAGAGTTAATCAAAGATAAACACGCAAACGAGGACATGTATAAATATAGCTTAAGCACCCTTCACGCTTGGATTCGCTCAATGGAATGCTTATTACACATTTCCTACAAATTAGACATAAAATCATGGCAAGTAAGGGGTGATATAGCAAAAAGGCAAGTTGATGACAGGAAGAAAAGAGTTCAAGAGGCTGTAAGAAGAGAAACGGGCTTACTTCTCGATGTTGTGAAACAAGGCAGTGGATCCACCAACAATGGCAACTCGGCAAGGAGATTTTTTGAAAACTACACTAAATCTGCTGAACTGACCGGAATAGATGCTATGCTTTTAAGAAAAATCTGTGTGATCTTGCAGTGTATTTCATCAGGAGAGAAGATCAACGTAACTAAATTCCGAGAGTTCTGCTTTGATACTGCTAAGCTTTACGTGGAGTTATACCCATGGTATTATATGCCTTCTTCACTTCATAAAATTTTAATGCATGGGCCAGACATAGTTCAGAACATGTCAATTGTGCCCATTGGTTTTCTATCCGAAGAGGCATCTGAGGCTAGAAATAAAGATTTTAGAAAATATAGAGAGGGGCATTCTCGAAAGCATAGCAGTATCTCATGCAATGAAGATATTATGCACAATCTTTTACTGTCTTCTGATCCACTTGTTACAAGTATCCGTCCAAAAGGAAATAAGTTTGTAAAAAAATCTTCTTTTAAGGAATTTTATGAGCTTACGGATTCTGAGAAAAGTGATATCGAATTTGTTAACATAAATGATTTAGCGGACATCGATTCTGAATTTGAATTAATTGATGATGATGATGATGACGAAGATAATTAAATGATGTTATTGTTTTAAAATGTGTAACTTAGTAAATTAGAGCTTACATCTTAATTATTTATTGTACTTTTAATGAAACTAGGTAATTTATTATCAACTTACTTAAAAGTCATACTCTCATCAGTTCTTGTGAATATTTTTGTTAATATATATTTCTGTATATATATAATATATTTATAGACCTCTTAATAAGTCTGTCTGCGGTTTAAAGTAAATACAAATGGGGAAAAAACGTTTTTTTTTTTTAAATTTTCATTTCCTTTTATCCCAGAAAGTGCACATTTGGCGCACTATGTGTCTTAGTATTAAATATAGCTCTTAGTAATAGCATTACGATATTAGAGACCGCTACTTGAAACAAGCCCGGAATCAGGAGGGAGAGAGCTCAATACACTCATTTTCATAGTAAAATTTCACATTTTCTCAAATTACTCCCGAAATATGGGAGTTATGAAGAAATTCATCACCACAATTTATGAAGGCATTAAGTAATCGAATAAGATGGCATCATTAGTTTGTCATAATTTTACTCTTATTTTTCGGACATGTCTACGTCCAACCGCTCCCATACATTCGTTCCACTGTGCGTCTGTGCCACAATCAGCATTGCAAATTACCGAGTCCCGAGAAATCCAAAACTACGCTTCTGAACGTCTTCATAGAATCTGTTATAAATTTTATACCATATTCCTGGATAAAACTAAGCGACCGAAGCAAAGCATTCAATCTAAGCAAATAGGTTAGGTACCTGCCTAAAAGAAGAAAACCTTTATAAAGAGAGAAGGATTGATCGAGTATTGATCACAAGTCACAACTCTTGCTGATACGGAGTGGCGATTTCGGATATTACAAGTCCTGTACTTATCTATTGTAAACCCGTGACGTGTGAGATAAATTTAGAAAGCATGTAGATAATATGAAATCGAAAGGTCACTGGTTCGAACCCACAACCTCGTGCCCGTAAAGCGGTTACCTTCGGGTCATGGCCATCACGGTGAAATTACTTATGAACCTGGTCGCTGACCGTTAATTACCTCGTTTTAGGTTGAACGTCGACGTCCATTAAATTACTTTTGATTTAACCAACATCACGTTACTCCCCGCTTAAAAACTGATAACTTTAGCAGTTTTATAAATTTTTCATTTGTAGGATGGATTTATTTTCCTTATATATTTTCCATAATAGGTGACCTACTAGTCAAGTGGTAGGTAATCACCGATAATAAATAACAATAAAAACGCAAATAGCCTCGAATTACGAAAGAAATATCGGAGCTACTACTTATGTTGTGGAATTTAAAATATAACGTGGCGCTTGTGCCAACTCAGTAATACGCTTAATTTTATGGTTGTTTAACCATGTAATTGTTATATTTCTAGGAACAGAAGACGATCTATGTGTGTGGCTTCTAGTTAGCTAAGTATACTTACTAATACTCGATAATG